>CM061560.1:185823972-187073972 GCA_030864225.1 Capsicum baccatum var. pendulum | reverse complement strand
ATGGATAATAATGTAGAAGCAAACTTTATCTCCAAATATAATGTTGATCCTACGCATTTAAATGTTACAGATTTCTTTGAATTCTTTAAAGAAAATGTAGATCACCTTGTTGGTGATAGATCTGTAATGATCTAAGTATTTTACTTTTCTGTTGGTTGTATTAGTTTATATTTTTATTAGTGTTTCTCTAGTTCTGTAAATAAGTAAAGTTTGTGTAATATGTTGTTTTCTAATAATATTATAATGTTTACTTTGTTTGTAATTTCATCTTGAAGAATATATGGATACTCCTCAAATTTTATTTGGATCAATGATCAATCGCGAAGATATTTGTGTAATTGATAGTGAAACAACACATGCCATAATTAAAGATGAGAAATTCTTTTCCTACTTGCTTAGAAGAAAAACAAATATTACAACTATCTGATAATTTAAAATTAATGGAAGGCTTCAAAAGAGCTACTTTATTTATGCCTAAGGAGATGAAACTTGTTACAGAAGATGTATTGTTCTCTTCTAACCCCCCCCCAAAAATTGTTAAGTTCTAAAGATATCTGCTGAAATAGATATCATGTTGAGATAGTAAATGAAATGAATATTGAATATCTTGGCATTGCCAAGAATGTCTTAGGCCAAAAATATGTATTGGAGAAATTTGCAACTTTGTGTTCTAGCTTATATTATGCAGAAATCAGTACAGTTGAAGTATCTTTATCATAAATTAGAAGGTTACTGATCTAAATATATTTCTGCTTTAGCATGATTGAATAAGTCTCCCTGGTTCTAATATGAGACATATTATTGAAAATTCAAATGGGCACTCGTTAAACAACCTGGAGATTCTTACAACCGTTGAGTTTTCATATGCTGCTTGTTATTAAGGTAAATTGATAGCTTAGCCCTCGCCACTGAAATCTAGCATCGAATACCCTTTTTTTCTAGAACGTATACATGAGAATATACGTGGACCTATTCACCCATCCAGTGGATCATTCAGATATTTTAAGGTCCTAATAGACTTATCTTTAAGATGGTCTCATGTGAGTCTCTTAATGTCTCACAACCCGACATTTAAGGCACAAATAATAAAATTAAGGGCCCAATTTCCAAATTATCCCATTAAGGTTATTCGGCTCGATAATGCCGGAGAATTTACATTATAATTGATAGCAAGACCATTACATTTGAAAACGAAATTGCCCACTACTGTTTGGGGTCATTCTATCTTGTATGCAACATCACTTGTTCATCTAAGACAGTCTCATTATAATAAATATTTTCCCAGAGAATGTATATGTGCCAATAGAACAACTACAACACATTAAGATGTCCTCCCAGAGAAGGTTAGGAATATATATGGGGTTTGAGTCGCACTCTATAATTCACTACCTTGAACCATTGACAGGAGATGTATTTACTGCTCGATTTGCAGATTGCCGATTTGATAAAATAAATTTTCTACAATTAGGAGGAGAGAAACATGATCTCAAAAGATAAATTGCGTGAAAAGTTTCATTATTATGTCATTTTGACCCATGTACCCCCACACGTGAACATTCACTTACACAAACATGAGGTCCAGAAGATCATTCACTTACGCAAACTAGCAAATCAAATTCCACACACATTTTCTAATTTAAAAAGAATAGCTAAGTCACATATCCCTTCAGTGAATGTGCTTCTCCGAATTGATTTCCTAAAAGGACAATCTACTACTGTCATAACTTCTAAATCCCCAACACACCTAAAGTGTGGTAGGCCACTGAGGTTTAAAGTATAAAAGTCCCTAAAAAAGAAGTACAAAAACGATAAAATGGAAATATAAAAAAGTCTCATGAAGAGACTCAAGATTTGATTAATTCTGATATTTCTGAAGAAATCATTGAACCCGAGACTCAAGTGAATGAAGAGCTTTTAATGAGTTCTATCGGTGATGAGATAAATTTAGATCAATCAAAAATTATGGTGGATAATATTTTTACATATAATGTCACACTAAATATTATGCAAGATAATGAGGACCTTGAATCTCTATCTGTTGAGTGTCGTGAAGAAATGGTTGGCCCAAATGGCAAGAGATAATTCAATTAGAATTGAACTAACTTGCTAAATGGGAGGTTTTTTGACCTGTAGTCCAAACCCAGATGGTGTAAAATCAGTTGGCCATAAATGGGGTTTTGTATGTAAAAATATGAGAGGAATGAAATTATAAGATGCAAGGCACTCCTTGTTGCACAAGGATTCTCTCAAAGACCCGATGTGGACAATGAAAAAATACATTCACCTGCAATGGATGAAATAATATTTAGATATCTCATTGATCTAGCTGTACATAAAAATCTTGAAATACATCTAATGAATATGGTTACAACATATCTTTATGGGTCACTTGATAATGAAATTTATATGAGTGTCCCAGAAGGATTAAAAATGCATGAAACATATTGTTCAAATGTCTCAAAAATTGTATTCAATCAGACTGCAACAATTATCATACAATCTAAAATAATCAGGACATATGTGGTATAATCGTCTTAGTGAGTACTTGATAAATGAAGGTTATATGAATAATGCCATTTGTCCTTGTATTTTCATTAAGAAAATAATATCAAAGTTTGTTATACTCGCTGCCTATATTGATGACATAAATTTTATTAGAACTATAGAAGAGGTCTAAAAGACAATTGAATATCTAAAAAAAGAATTTAAGATAAAAGATCTTGGAACGATAAAATTTTATCTAGGTATGCAGATTGAACATTTAGCATATGGGGTCTTCATCCATTAATTTTCCTATATCGAGAAGATTTTGAAACGATTTTACATGGACAAAGCACATTCATTATGTACTTAAATAGTTCTTTGATAACTTAAGGTGAGTAAGGATTCATTCTAACCAATTAGAAGAGAGTAAAGAGATTCTTAGTTCTGAAGTACCATATCTTAGTGCTATTTGTGCACTTATGTATCTTGCTAACGCTGCAAGTCCTGATATAACATACTCTGTTAATTTACTAGCAAGGCATAGTTCTTCTCCTAAACATAGACACTGGAAATAGAGTTAAGCATATATTGGGATATTTAAAAGAAACTATTGATATGAGTCTGTTTTATACTAACAAAGATAGTGCAGATTTTGTTAATTATGAAATGTATGTTATTTATTTGGCCGACATAAATCTCAATCTCAAATGGGTTATGTTTACATATAAAAGTACTGCTATATGATGGCGATCTACAAACCAGTCTATTTTTGCTACTTTTTTGAATTATGTTGAGATAACAGATATTCATGAAGAAAGTAGAGAATGTGTATGGTTGAAATTGACAATACATTTCATCAAAGAGAGATGTTGCCTAAAGTGTGATATCTAGATATCTACAGTCATATTCAAAGACAATGTTGCATCCATAGCCCAATTAAAGAGAGGCTTGATGTGCTACAGAAATATAACACTTACAATGCTTAAAACTATGAGAATATGCATAAAATTAAGGCTATTTTATTGGATTTTATGTGTATTGGGAGTGTTTTTTAGGAAATTAGGTTTTGGATGCTAAATTCAAGAAAAATATGAAAAGTGATGTTTTTGATTACTTTTTTGACCAATCTTGGGTATTCGGGACGCTTTTCGCTTGATCGTGTCAAAACATGTTCAAGAATTGAATAAGAGATGAAAAGATGACTCCTGACACTTACTAAGACAACAGTTGGACCACAAGTAGGACCTACGGACCATGAGTAGGCAAAGCAAGTGCCAGAGTTGAAGATCCTGAGAGTTTATAGTCCTTCTATAATTTGGCCGTAAGTTTTCACCCCAATATCGAATTGAGGAAAAATTGGAATTGTTGGAAACATAATTCAATTATCTATATAATGGTGGGGATTTGCACTTGCTAAGTCAACTTGCGGACTGTAAGTAGCACATACGGTCCATATGTAGGCAAAGCAAGTACCGGAGGTCAAAATATTGAGAGCTAGGCTGCAGGACTTGTACTTACAGTATGTACCTTTGCCTAGGGTCAAGACCATAGGTAGTACCTTCGCCCAGTCCAGACCACATGTGGCCACCAACAGTGATTTTCCCAGATCATTCCAAAATCATTTCATAGAGTTTCCATGTATCCCAATTACACTCCTATGATGTTTTGAAGTCCTATCATGTATGGGTAACTACGTTTTCCTATTTTAATTAGGATTTGAACTCTAGGGTTTCTTTTATTCTATAAATACCCTTTAGTCTTTGTATTCCTTCATCAATTTATATATTCACATATTTAGGGGATGCATTTTGGGCATCATCAAGGCTTTATAAAAGGACATAGAATGAAACACATCTCGCCAAAGTTATTATTCACACATAATCTCCAGAAGAATAGTGATGTTGATTTATAATAAATTTGTTCAAATAAAAATCCAACAGATTTGTTCACCAAGTCTTTACCAACTTCAAACCTTGAGAAGATGGTACACAAAATCAAAATGAGAAGATTGAACCATTTGAATTGGGATTTTCATCAGAGGAAGTAAGAATACATGTTTTACTCTTTCTTTCTCAACCAAGGTTTTATACGACTAATTTTTTCTAGTAAGATTTTTAATGAGGCAAGAAAAAAATGTGTATTCACTATATTATTTTTTACATGACCATCCTAGGGAGAGTGTTGTTTATTAAATAGTTGCCATGTGGAAAAATGTAATGACCCTTTAAGTCATTTTCCATATTTTTGCTTATTTTTGCCGTTAGAGATTTTTCTATAGTTTCCCTAAGTTATTTATTTCTTGTTGGAACTAATAGTTCAGTTATCGAGCAATTCATTTGATTTTAGAGCTAATTTCCTATTTTGAAGCCTTCGCTGGTTCTAAATGGCCACTGAGAAAAAACTTCAATCAAACAACCTCAAATGCAAATTCTGACTATTTTAAAAGCTGTAGAATATTTGATTTTAGGCTAGGAGGACTCTTGGTTTGGGTCCCAAGGCACCCGAGCTCATTTCAATGTATTGGTAAAAAAGTTAACAAAATAGAAATTGGGTATGGGACCCTTTTTTGTCGAACTGACCTCGGATAGAAATTTTGATTACACCATTGATTCTAGAATATCAAATTTGATAGGATTACATAGTCTGCTTGTGTAACACCCCAGAAATTGTGGCCTTTGAAAATTTTTGAGTTTAGCTCACTATATAACCCACGACTCACCTTAAGAATCGTAAGGTATCACTATGGGTCGTAGGACCCCAATCATAGGGTGACCATTATAGTTGCCGATAGTGTCTGTTTTTGAGTACGACTAGACTCAATGAGTTATCAAGACTCTAAACAAGTTGTATGGTTCTTCTCGTAGCCAAACTAGTGAAGGTGCCTGATGTTTCTGCCTTGACAACTACTAGGACCCTACGTGTTGTAATGACACCTAATGAGTCATAGTGTGTGACTCGTAGGGTCAACAGTGAGGGTTAATTGAGCTACTGCTCATACTACTAGTCTGTAGCCTGATATCATGAGTCATAAAGTGACCTATGATGATTGGGCGACCTTTTCTGCAGTTTTAAGCGAGGGCATTTTTTTCATTTCCTTCCTTCCCCACTAAGGACCCATGTCCATAAAATACCAAAAGAGAATTATTTCCACCACGTTAACAATTAAATATGTACTCTCTTCTCTCTCAAATCCCTAAGTCAAGAACACTAGGTTTCCATGGAAATGGCAATTAGAGCTTTCAATGATTGATTTCTCTCCGTCATTCTTGATATCTCAGGCATGATACTCTTCCCCAAAGTTTATTCTGGTAAAACCTATATTAACAATTGTTATTTATGTGATTAAGTTTTGGTTTATCAATATAGGTTGAGGGTTTTGAGCCTTAATGAATGAATTATTTTTTCCATGGCTTTTATGAATATCAGGGTTTGAGTTGATAGTTTAAACAATTTGGGGTACATGGGTGTAGTTAATTGTAATGAGGGTCATCGATTTCCCTAATTAGTAGTTTTGAATATTTTAATTGGTATAACCTCAATCTAATCTAGTGAAACTTGTTTTAAACATGAAGGTATGCACATTAAACAACTTTTGGAACCATTACATGATATAAAAAGGCTATGGAAACTTAATAGTTTTAATTTAATGAACAAAGGAGTTCGCCCTCACATTGATTTAACAAATAAAGAGGGTCATGGAATTCACCCACACTAATTTAATAAACAAAGGGGGCCGAGGCATTTCCCTAAGTTAATGAAATTATAATGGCATAATTATATTCTTACAAGCATAAGGATATGGCGATACTGATGTTGGGCATATTTATACGTCTAAGTACCATAATTTACCCATGTTTTAGCTACGTTTTGAGGATAAAATACATACTTCTTGTACTTTTAGTCCATTTTTAGTTAAATGAGATGACCTATGTGATTAACAAGATTTTCAGGTACTAAAGAGGAAGATTTCAGCACTTTGTGGACCTGTGGGCAGCAAAGGAAAACTTCACATAAGAGGAAAGGCAACTTTTGGACTGAATGTGATTCATGGGAACTATTTCCTGGGCAAACTCAGTATTTTTAAATAGTTAAGGATGCAGTAACAACTTAGTAGAGAAGGATATTATTAAAAACCTTATTGCTGAATTTGTAGCATAATCATTCATTATTCATTATTCAGATTCTGTAATATTTTGAAAGCAGAAAACGGCTTAGCTTGAGCAACGGAAAGAGAGAAACACCTTCTACTCTTATTGTCGCTAATCATATTCATCGCCAAGATTATTCTAAGTTTTGGTATGATGATTATGTCTATTTTGATTTCCATTGTATTCATGAGTAGCTAAACTTATCAGTTAGGGTTATGGAAACCTTGTAATATACTCTCTATTGCTATGAGTTTGTGAATTTATGATGTGTCATGCCACTTATATCATTACTCTCTTCGTTTTGATTGAATTCTCATGGTTGCAAACATAGGGAATGTGCCATTATAGCATTAACTTGTTCAATACAAAAGTTACATGTTTGGAAAAGAGAGTGTGACAAGAAAATAGAATTTCCAACCTCTATTTACACGTTAATGCCCTAGCAGGATTAGCTTCTTGGAGAATTCGTACCATTTGTTGTACACTTTAGGTTTGAGACAGCAAGGTGAATAAATCATTGATGGTTGAAAAACACTTGTATTTAGAATTAGAATACGACTCTCTATAACTACATGCGTGTATAAACTCCACATTACTCATAGTTAATAGAGAAGTAAAAACTACAAAGTGGACATAACTCTAACTTGTCATTCTCTATGATTAAATATTATTACATATATTGTCTCATTCGTTACACTAATAGTATTATTGTGCACTTAAGCCAAAACCCCCCTTTTCTTTGGAACCTTCGATCAACAGTCTACTAATAAATGCAATACTTAGTGACCAGAGTATTCACTGTGGGATTCGATACCCAACCCATTTGGGTTCTATATTTGACAGCGACCGCTTACACTTTGTAACGAGAGTTGTAATTTGGGCGTATCAAATTTTGGCGCCGTTGCCAGGGAATACGGTTGTCAACTAAGTTTGTGATAGTTAATAGACCCTTTAGTCAAAGATTCTCAAATTTTACTTTTTGTTTGTTGTTTTTGTTTTGTTCAGGGTTAGTGAAGTGCATGCCAAATACCAGAAGTTCTGGTCAGCCATTATTACCTCTAAATCCTGAACCACATCTTATTGACAGAATGGATGTACAACCAGACATTGAAAGAAGGGCTGCTCAATTGGAGCAGGCTAGATTAGCTGCATTGGCAGCTGCACAAGTAAATCAACAGAATATTGATAACCCAGGTCGGGCAATAAATATTGATAATGAGGACATGGGTCATGATGAGTTATTAAATCCAAAGCGTGCAGATAATGTGGCTGCACCTGTGAATAGTAATGTTAATAGAGATCGTCAAGCTAGAATGAGACCTGAACGCCGAGCTATGCAGGTTTCTTTTGATGATGATGATGACGATTTGGATGGAGCTGGTGCCACAGGGGTTATTGTTCCTCCTCCCTTGGTCCCCGGAGCCAAGTTCAATATCACTAGCACCATGATCCAGCTATTGCAACTTAAAGGGTTATTTGGTGGACTTGCAGGCGATGATATGAATATACATATGATTAATTTTATCTCAACATGCAAGTCATTTGACAATCTAGGGGTTGGACAGAATGCGATCCGGCTGCGCTTATTTCTATTATCTCTATCTGGAGAGGCAACGAGCTAACTCCTGACTCTATTACTAATTGGAGGCAACTGAAAGACGCTTTCCTAGAAAGATTCTTTCCGCCATCCAAGAGAGCACAATTAAGATATGAGATACGCAATTTTCAACAGCTTCCAACTAAAGCTCTCCATGAAATATGGGAGAGGTTCAAGAAGAAGCTTATGCGGTGCCCAAATCATTAGATGACCAATATCCACTTGATGGAAATATTATATAGGGCTTTGAACTCGATGACTAAGACAGTGGTTGATAATGTTGTAGGTGGATCATTCATGGACCTTACTTTTATTGAGGCATGTGATATGCTGGATCGTATGACAAAACAGAGTATGACATACTAGGGATTTTGAGGTAGCAAGCTTTACTGGATCTATTGGCATGACATTAGAACAGAGGTGAAGAAAAGAAGAACGTGACCAGGATATGGCTCACATGAAAATGCAGATGGACTTTCTTACCAAGCATTTATTATTAGGGAAGACAGAAAAGGTCAAGTCTGTTGTATCACAGGGAAGAGATGACTCTAATTCTGAGGAGGAAGCAAATTACTTGAATAATCAAAAGGTGGTTTCCAAGGCAATGCCCAAGAAAACCAAGGTCGGAACTATTATGAAAAATCCGGATACAAGGACCGAGACCAAAGGAGTTGGAAAAATAAGCCTAACAGGAGTGGTTTGTATGTTCCTCCTGGAAATCGTGAAGCTGCTGCATCTGGCTCTGGGAAGATGTCCATGGAGGACATGATGGCTGAGTTGTTGAAAGGAGTAGAGGCAACCAACACGGGAGTAACTGAGGTAAAAAATGATTTGTCCTCAATAAATCAATTGGTTGACTCGCATTCCACTGCAATAAAACAACTAGAACAACAAATGAGTGAACTATCAGCGACATTCAATCAAAGAAAAACTGGTACTTTACCTAGTGACACTGTGCAAAATCCAAGGAATGATGGATCATGTTTGGATATTACTACCAGGAGTGGTAAGGTGTTGGAAAATCCATCCAAGGGCAAGCCGGTGGTTGATAATATAGAAGAGAATGTTATTGAAGCAGATTGTGATGATTCTGTGAAAGCTGAAAATCAGAATAAGAACGTTCATGATACTACACCTAGATGTCAGCTGTCTGAAAAGATTGATAATGAGAAGCAAAATAAAAATAAAGTGGTGGAGAAAACTCTTCCAAATCCACCATAACATTTTCCTTAGAGACTGAAAAAGAAAGATGATGACACCAGGTTCAGTAAATTCATGACCATGCTGAAGCAACTGACTATTAATGTGCCTTTGGTGGAGGCACTGGAGCACATGCCAGGGTACACCAAATTCATGAAGGACCTTTTGACAAATAAAATGGCAGCAAGCTATGAACTGGCAGATAATTTTTATCATTGCAGTGCAATTACAATGAGGTCTTTAGTATAGAAGAAGGCAGATCTGGGTGCTTTCACTATTCCTTGCACGGTTAGATCTTTGGATTTTGCTAAGGCGTTGTGCAATTTGGGGGCTAGCATTAATTTGATGCCACTAGCCATTTATAGACAGTTGGGGTTAGGCGATCCTACACCAACTAATATGCGGCTCATAATGGAAGATAGGTCGGTAAAACGACCTGTTGGTATCTTATATGATGTACTAGTGAAGGTTTCTACCTTCATTTTTCCTATAGACTTTGTTATTTTGGATTGCGAGGTGGATTCCGAAGTTCCCATAATCTTGGGTCATCCTTTCCTCGCAATAGGAAGTGTGCTTATTGATTTACGAGCAAATGAGCTATTATTTTGGATGAATGATGAAGTGGTACATTTTGATGTATACAAATCAATGAAGCAACCCAAATATATGAATGTATTCTCTGTAGCTGATGTTTATTATGAGGATGAGAAGGAATTATCTTTAGAGAAGCAGCTTACTGTTGAGCCATTGGCTTCTGTGCTTTTGAATTTTGAGTGTGAGGATGTTGAAGAATATGAAGAAACTATCTGTGCTCTGGCAGGAATGGGGTCATATTCATATGCCCCTAAGAAGCTGGACCTTGACCTTAAGAATCGACCTTCACCACCAGCGAAGCCATCCATTGAAGAGCCACCGACGCTAGAAATGAAAGAGCTACCCAGTCATCTAAAGTATGCATTCTTGGAAGTAGAAATACACTTTCGGTTATTTTTGCTGCCAATTTAGGTGAACAACAAGTGGCAGCTCTCATCTCTGTTCTGAAGAGGTATAAGAGAGACATTGGTTGGACTATTGCTGATATAATTGGTATCCCTCCTGGGATATGTATGCACGAGATTCAGCTCGATGAAGATTGCGTGCCCACTATTGAGCATCAACATCGTCTGAATCCACCTATGCAAGAGGTGGTGAAGAAAGAAATCATAAAGTGGTTAGATGCAGGGGTGGTGTATCCAATCTCAGACATGAAATAAGTGAGTCCGGTTACAATGTGTGCCCAAGAAAGGGGGCATGACAGTAATCGCAAACAAAAAGAATGAGCTAATTCCACTCAAACCTGTCACAGGGTGGAGAGTGTGCATGGATTACCGAAAGCTGAATTTGTGGACGTTAAAGGATCAATTCCCAATGCCATTCATGGATCAAATGCTTGATCGATTGGCAGGGAAGGGATGGTTCTATTTCTTAGATGGTTATTCTGGATATAATTAGATTTGCATTACTCCTGAAGATCAGGAGAAGATCACTTTTACATGCCCATATGGTACTTTTGCATTCAAACGAATGCCATTTGGGCTATGTAATGCACCTGCCATTTTTCAGCGGTGTATGATGTCTATTTTCTCTGATATGGTTGAAGACACCTTGGAGGTGTTTATGGAAGACTTTTTGGTTGTAGGTGAGTCATTTGAATCATGCTTGGCAAATCTAAGTATGGCTTTGCAGAGATGTGTTGAATTTAATCTGGTGCTAAATTGGGAGAAGTCCCATTTTATGGTTAAGGAAGGCATTGTTCTTGGGCATAAAGTCTCTAAAAAGGGAATTGAGGTTGATCAAGCCAATATTGAAGTTATCGAGAGACTACCACCTCCAATTTCTGTAAAGGGGGTTCGTAGTTTTCTCGGTCATGCAGGTTTTTATCAGAGGTTTATTAAAGACTTCTCTAAGATTGCTAGCCCATTATGCAAACTTTTGGAAAAGGAGGAAAAGTTTGACTTTGGTGAAGATTGCTTGAAGGAATTTGAATGCCTCAAAGGAAAGCTAGTTGAAGCTCCTATTATTGTAGCACCCGATTGGTTTTTACCTTTTGAAGTTATGTGTGATGAAAGCAGGGTAGCCTTGGGTGTTGTACTTGGTCAGAAAAGAGAAAGGCTATTTTATCCAATCTACTATGTGAGCAAGGCCTTGAATGGAGCACAGAATAACTATACCGTCACTGAACAAGAGCTTCTAGCAGTTGTTTATGCTTTCAAAAAGTTCTGGGCTTACTTGTTGGGAACCAAAGTAGTGGTTCATACAGATCATGCGGCTCTAAGATATCTAATGGCAAAGAATGATGCTAAGCCAAGGCTAATTAGGTGGGTGTTACTGCTTCAAGAATTCAAATTCGAGGTAAAGGATAGAAAAGGTTCTGAAAACCAAGTAGCTGATCATCTATCTAGACTTGAGAGTGAGCACATAGTGCAAAACGACCTTGATATTGATGATGCATTCCCTGACGAAGAGATTCTAGCAACTATGGTGGAAGACTTACCATGGTATGCAGATTTTACTAACTACGTTGTAAGTGAAGTGATTCCTGAGCATCTCTCCTTTCATCAAAAGAAAAAATTCATGCATGATGTCAAACACTATTTCTAGGATGAGCCTTATCTTTTTCGACGATGTGCTGATGGTATTATTAGGCGATGCATCCCAAATATGGAAGTTCCTAGCATACTGGAAGCAAGTCATGCTTCCCAAGTTGGGGGTCACTATGCAGGTGATCGAACAGCTAGAAAAGTACTGCAAAGTGGCTATTATTGGCCTTCATTATTCAAGGATGCCTACGATTTTGTAAGAAAATGTGATCAGTGTCAGAGGCAAGGCTCTATGTCAAAGCACCATGAGATGCCCATGTCTAAAATGCTTGAAGTAGAGTTATTCGATGTCTGGGGGTATTGATTTCATGGGCCCATTTGTGAGTTCATTTAGGATGAAATATATCCTAGTTGCTGTGGACTCTGTATCCAAATGGGTCAAAGCAGTCGCGCTAGCTGATAATGAAGGTAAGAGTGTTGTAGTGTTCTTAAAGAGAAATATCTTCTTTCGTTTTGGGGTACCTCGTACCATCATAAGCGATGGAGTATCATATTTTTGCAATAAGCTGTTCAGATCCGTATTGGTAAAATATGGGGTTAAGCAGCATAAGGTAGCTACACCGTATCACCCACAAACTAGTGGGTAGGTAGAGGTTTCAAATTGGGAGATCAAGATGATCCTTGCTAAGACTGTGAATGCCAGCAGGAAAGATTGGTCCAGAAAGATGGACGATGCCTTATGGGCATATAGGACCGCATTTAAGACACCAATTGGCATATCACCATACCAATGAGTTTATGGGAAGGCTTGTCACTTGCCAATTGAGCTAGAACATAAAGCACTGTGGGCACTGAAGTAGCTTAACTTGAACTGGGATGATGCTATTAATATGAGATTGGGACAGCTGAATGAGATGGATGAATTCCGTCTACATGCATATGAAAGAGCAGATCTCTACAAGGAAAGGATGAAAAAGTACCATGATCGGAAGATTATCCAACGAAACTTTTAGAAGTGCGATTTGGTACTTCTTTTCAACTCCAGATTAAAGTTGTTTACAGGTAAGTTGAAATCTAAATGGTTTGGTCCATTCAGAATCAACCAAGTTTACTCATCTAGAGTAGTGGAGTTAGAAAACAATGATGGTGGTGTCTTTAAGGTGAATGGCTAAAGAGTGAAGCTATATATCGGTCCAACCAACTTGATAAAATGTATAGCCACCATATATCTCGATGAAGTCTGAGTAATCGAGGTGACTATGTCGTGCCGCGATAATAAATCAAGCGCTACATGGGAGGCAACCCATCATTTTTAATCATTTTTGTTTCACTAGGAGTTTGTTTTTGATAAATAAAAGTTCAAAAAGAAGAGTCGATCCACGACCAAAACTAAGGCGTTTGGTGGGAGGCAACCCATCCTTCTAATCATTTTTATTGTTTTTGATTAAGTGTAGGTGTAAGATGTACAAAGGAGGAGATTAGTACCGAATTTTGATTTGAAAGTGAGCCATGACAATGGTGGTAAGTCTAGGAATGATGGAAAAAAGGCTATAGGCTAGGCATCGCCTATGCCAACATAGGCAATAGGCTAGGTGCAACCTATACCATTGCCTATGCTCACTGCCTCACATAGGCGATGGGAAAGGCGCCGCCAATGCCAATGTAGGCAATGGGAAAGGTGCCACCTATACCAACATAGGCAATAGGCTAGGCGCCGCCTATGCCATTGCCTATGCTCACTACCTCACATAGGCGATGGGCAAGGCGTCGCCACTGCCCAAGCTCCCTTATCCTCTCCAAACTTTCCTCTTTTCTCATCTAATTTTGTGGACTCATCTTCTCAATCCATCACTAAGTAAGTTGAACTTTTATATTCTGTAGTTGTTGCAGTGCTACGATTATAATGGTTTATTATATTTTGAAGTGGTGCTTGGTGATAAGGATATGGTTGGTTTGTTATGATGCATCTCTTTGAGTGAAAGGATTGTTATGGGTATTCTTGACTTTACTTCGGCATGTATTGATTGGTATTCACTGTCATAATTTTTTTTATGGAGTTGAAATTTTGAAGTTAATGCATAATCTTGAGAGTTGTAAGCTTGAATGTTTAAATGACTCATTCCTCGATGTAATGATAATGATTAACCACAAGTATAAGATGATGTGATTGTTTTTATGCTATACCATGATAAGATTTCTATGTGGTAGTCTTGTTTAAAGATTGCATTACTCCAATAAAATAAAGTTGAAAGTGATAGTCAAGATTACATGACTATTGTGTGCCGTTTCTCTATATCAAACTGATAAATTGTTATGTAAAGTGAGGGGTGGAAAGTGTGACTGCGCTATTAATGTTGTTGGAACATACCACCTAAATATGTGTCGATGAAGTCTGAGTAATCGACATCACTCACTCAATTAGCTTGTGCAAACAACATAAGTGTGGGGTGGTGCCATCACTATTTTATTTTTCGATTATAGTGAATCTTCCGAAATAAAACTAACATGACTCTACTGTGATCTCAGGTAACATGGCTCTAAAAGGACGACAGGAAAAGGAGAAAGCATCCACCTCACAAAAAGGTCAGAAAAGGTCAAGAAAAGACCAGGATGATTCCTCTTCTCTTTAAGTGCCTCGACACACTTTTGGGATCAAGTGGGTTCTGGCAGAGGAAGGGAATGAATGGTATAAGAACAATAAAGTGAAGAAATATGTTCATGTGGATTTGAGGTAGAAGGAAAGTTTAGGAAAGAGAGACCCCCACATTTTGTCTAAAATCAAGGCACTAATTCTTGACTTCATCTTCCGAGATATGGGGGAATGCAATCTTGATCTGACTCGAGAGTTTTATGCCAACTGGTCCCCAAGGACTACCAGAAGTGAAGTAAAGATTCGGGGCCAAGTCTTGCAATTGAACGCTAATTTCCTCAACTCTTTTCTGGGCACTCCAAGTATGGATCAATCACCACTCAAGGAGCTTTATCACAGACCTCCCTACAGGGCCATCAGACATACATTGTGTGGATCAAGGTTCATGACCCGATAGACTCGTCACAAGGATAATGGTCATCATAATACTTACTCGTATACTTCTTTGAACAGAGAAGCTCGCATATGGTTAATGATAGTAAACTCTTACTTGATTCCTAGGACATAATACACTAAGATCATGCATGATTGAGTCTGCTTGGTATATGCTCTAATGATGAATGTTCCCATCAACATTGGTGCGGTTATACGATCGTCAATGCACAAAGCAAGGCTGCACAAAAGTTACCACTTCTGTTTCGGCAATTTATTGACTGCAATCTTAAGTAAAGATCACATAGAGGAGGAGCCAGCAGACCATAAGCTGCCACACAAACCGAAGAAGGTAGATCTCACAAAAATCAAAAGCCAGAAACTGGTCAAGGCTGACCTTACCACTGCTGAGAGACATGCTCAAGATAAAAGTTTTTTTCGCCATCTGTAAGGCATGACCAGGTTTACCATGATGAATGGGGGTCTTGTACCGACTGATGCAGAGCTTCGAAAGTTGGACTATGACTACCCACTTAATGAGCATGCTTGGTCCATGTGTGGAGTGGGGGTAAATTTTGAGAAACCTCTAGATGATGATGTGTCGATAGACGACGATCACTGACTGCCAGACTCTGATGTAGAGGACAACTCTAATGATGACGACTCTGATGATGATTCTGATGCAGGGGGTACGACCCCAGATACAGAGGAGGAGTCTGACTAATCAGGTTTTGCTTATTTATTTACACTGAGGGCAATGTGTTCCATCTAAGTATGGGGTGCGGGTATATGTCTGCTGTATTGTCTACTGTTTGCCTATATTTATTTTTAGTTGTTTGATTTAGTCATTTGATTTAGTCTTTTATTTAGTTGTAATTAGTCAGATTTTGCATAAAATTGTTCTGATAGAAGTCATGGCAATATAACAAGAGTTTGTACTGAATCATTACTATTGAAACATTTAGGCTCTAAGTTGTGACTCACTGTGTGATAATTGTTTGTGGTTTAATTCAATCATCTGTTGGGTCAAGAATCTATAATGCTCCCAATTAAGTTGACCATGTGCCTTGTGTATGTGTCAGGTTATTGTATATTCTTTGTTGCGATTGATGCTAGAACTTTCCTAGTATGTGTGTGAAGCAAAATAAAGTTTGTGAATTTAGGAGATGATTTAGGCATTTCTTTGGCAGCCCTGATTTTGTTTATCTTCTTTTTACCTACCTTTGTACATTGTCCTAGTGAACACCCTTTGAGCCTTTAGCTATTTTGTTTGGCAACCTCATATGTAGCCTAATCCATTTTTTTCTTAAGACCATAATTATGATCCAAAAGCTCCTAAGCGCTTTAAATTGTAAAATCAAGTTGAGTAAAGAGTGTGGCAAAATAAGAGGAAAATGGTGAAAGTGATGCTCTAGAGTGTATTGGTACTTGAAAATTTTGTGAAAAAGAGTGGCTATCATAGGGATGCTTATTTAAAAAAAAAGAGAAAAAGAAAAAAAATAAATAAAAAGAGAGTTGTGTTTATTATTGAATAACAAAATAGGTGAAAAGGGGTTGGTAGATGAAAAGAAAGTAGAGTGGTTGTTAAAAGATAGTATAAATGGCATAATGTAGTGTGTTAAAGCGGTTAGGGAACGTAGTCACCATTTCTGGCCAAAAAAGTCCTACCTGTCCCTTAGCCTACATTACAACCCGTAAAGACCTATTTGATCCTAACCTTGGCATTCTGATATTAGTGGAGCATTACACTAAGGGCAAGCATATGGTCATCAGTTGTAATCTATGAATTCTTTGTGAGAGTGAGAGAAAGCAAAGTCTTATACCCATGTTGCAAAAAATGCAAAACTATGAGTGATTATGGGTAACATTTTGTGTGAGCGCACATGGTTGATGATTGTTGGGTAGTTTCATATAATTTTTTGGCTTAACTTATGTATACGAATTAACCATCCTAATGAGTCTATGTTGGAGGGTGAGTTGTTTCTATTAATGATCAAGAAATCTACTCTTTGTTAATAATTGTCGTGCATGTCTTGTTGAAAATTTTGTGTTGCTCTTGTGGATTCTAATTAGGTATTCTCATGGATGTATTATTTTGTTCGAGGACAAACAAATCCTTAAGTGTGGGGTGGTGATATTGGGCCTATTTATACGTGTAAGTACCATAATTTACCCATATTTTAGCTACGTTTTGAGGATAAAATACATACTTCTTGCACTTTTAGTCCATTTTTAGTTAAGTTAGCTCACCTATGTGATTAGCATTCTTTTCAGGTACTAATGAGGAAGATTTCAGCACTTTGTGGACCTGTGGGCAGCAAAGGTCAACTTCACATATGAGGGAAGACAACTTTTTGACTGAATGTGATGCATGGAAACTTTTTCCCGGGCAAACTCAGTATTTTTGTATAGTTAAGGATATAGTAGCAACTTAATCGAGAAGGATATTATTAAAAACCTTATTGCTGAATTTTCAGCATAATCATTCATTATTCATTATTAAGATTCTGTAGTATTTTGAAAGCAGAAACGGCTTAGCTTGAGCAACGGAAACAGAGAAACACGTTCTTCTCTTATTGTCGCTAATCATCTCCATCTCCAAGATTATTCTAAGTTTTGTATGATGATTATGTCTATTTTGATTTTCTTTGTATTCATGAGTAGCTACACTTATCTGTTAGGGTTATGGAAACCTTGTAATATACTCTCTATTGCTATGAGTTTGTGAATTTATGATGGTTCATGCCACTTATATCATTACTCTCTTCGTTTTGATTTAATTCTCTTGGTTGCAAACATAGGGAATGCGCCATTATAGCATTAACTTGTTTGATAAAAATTTACATGTTTGGAAAAGAGAGTGTGACAAGAAAATAGGATTTCCAACCTCTATTTACACGTTAATGCCCTAGCAGAATTAACTTCTTGGAGAATTCATACCATTTGTTGTACACTTTAGGTTCGAGAGAGCTAAGGTGAATAAATCCTTGATGGTTGAAAAACACTTGGATTTATTATTAGAATACGACTCTCTATAAGTGCATGCATGTATAAACTCCGCATTACTCATAGTTAATAGAGAAGTAAAAACTACAAGGTGGACATAACCCTAACTTGTTATTCTCTGTGATTAAATATTATTACATATATTGTCTTATTCATTACACTAATAGTATTATTAAGCACTTAAACCAAAACCCCCTTTTCTTTGGAACCTTCGATCAACGGTTTACTAATAATCGCAATACTTAGTGACCAGAGTATTCCCTGTGGGATTCGACACCCAACCCAGTTGGGTTCTATATTTGACAGCAACCGCTTACACTTTCTAATGAGAGTTGTAATTTGGGCTCTTTGGAACCTTCGATCAACAGTCTACTAATAATCGCAATACTTAGTGACCGGAGTATTCCCTGTGGGATTCGACAACCAACCCAGTTGGGTTCTATATTTGACAGATACCGCTTACACTTTCTAATGAGAGTTGTAATTTGGGCGTATCAGATACCTATGACATGCATTAGTGGTTAATTCCTTGGTTAAATTGATGGGTTATGTAAAACTTATTTTAATTAGGCTTGATGGGGGTTATGTAGCTAAGTCGTAAAGGTGGAGGTCCTAAAGAACCGATACAGGAAACTCATATTTATGGCATGAGGGTCGATTTTGATGATCGTGTACGTGGTTCATACTATTGATATTTATTTATATCCGGGATTGACTTGAGGTCGGG
Organism: Capsicum baccatum var. pendulum; assembly: GCA_030864225.1. NCBI lineage: Eukaryota > Viridiplantae > Streptophyta > Magnoliopsida > Solanales > Solanaceae > Capsicum > Capsicum baccatum. The sequence goes on along the minus strand of CM061560.1, from coordinate 187,055,209 downwards.
ATACTCCCTGATCTTTCTTGATACCTCTAGTTAGTATGGATAATACGCATTGGTACCCTTTCAGCCGGGAGAGCTAAACCCATATAGCCTATAGATATATTTTTGTGAAGGTTAAGCTGCATAGTTTAGGCTAATATTTTACTTTCATGCTAAACCTTGTTCCCTACCCCAACATGTTATATTATATGTATATATAATGTGTGTATGTTGATTTTACTGTGGTTTTGACTTGGCATTATTTATCCCTTCTTTGAGTTACATGCCAGTGCTCAACCCGCTAACTATCTCTAGAAGCTGTTTCCTAACGTGATGCAGGAATTAGAGATACTTCAATTTTTCTCTACAGAGTGATGGTGATGTTCGACCGTTCGTGAGTCATCTTGAAGTGGCGAGCCTCCCTCTTCCAGAAAGCTGTTACTTCTTTGTTTATTTTATGTCATAGCCTATTTCTCATGGTTTCTCTTGGATATTGCTGAGTTCACATCCCAACATAGATTGATTTCAGATAGTAGAGGCTTTATGGATACTGTGGATAAGGATTATTGTTGTATGTCTTAGTATTTATCTTGAGTTAGATATTTAGCCTATCTTATTATATGTTTGAACTTCTAAATTTATAGTTATATTATGTTCTATTTGGCTAGGGTAAAGAGGGTGGTCTCAAGAACTCATCATACTTGCGATACCCATCACGTCCAGGCCCTGGTTCAGGTCGTCATAAGTTGTTATCAGAGCCCTAGGTTCATGGTCAATAAGGTGTTCATAAAGCTCTGTAATGTAGAGTCTCTTTTATAGGTGTGTAGTGCACCACACTTATAGAGGAGAGACTACGAGGCATTTAAGAATATTTTGCTATCTTTGTGTTCTAATTTTGAGCTGTAGAGTCTAGGATGTTGAAATCTCCTCTAATTCTATTTGTTTGTATTTCAAATCATACCTCCTAGAAGATTTGATGCAGGTGGAAACTCTTATGTCCCGCCTAAGGACAACGTGGATGGAACTCATCCTGATTATGGGGTACATAACTGGTCTAGGGTCCCTACTTCTGATTGCCTCCATGGAGTTCCACCGGTACCCTCAAGTCCCCCTCGGACTCCTCTAGATGATATGTCTAATGCTGAGTTTTACCAGTCGATCCATTTGCTTACTCAGCTAGTGATGTCTCAGTCATGCCAGTCTGAGCGTGTTGCTCCTGTCACTCCTTGTTTTGAGGTCACAAGGGTTGGCCAGTTCATGAGATTAAGTCCTCTAACTTTTATTGGTTCTAAGGTTAAGAAGGATCTTCAAGGGTTCATAGATGAGAAAGAAAAGATCTTTCGAATGATGCATGCTTCTGACTTAGAGGGCGTGGATTTCAACACATATCAGCTGAAGGATATGACATATAAGTGGTATAAGGACAGGGAGAAGTTGAAGGGTGGGGATGCTCAGATAGTTATGTGGGAGGTGTTTTTGATTATCTTTCTTGATCGCTTCTTTCCTTAGGTGTTGAGGGAATCAAAGGCCAAAGAGTTTATGAATTTGAAGTAAGGTGAATGACTGTGAAGGAGTACGCTTTGAAATTTAATGAGTTTGTCTTATTATGCTCCATAGTTGGTATCTTTAATGAGGGTTAAAATAAGAAAGTTTGCTTTAAGTTTGTCTTAGGACTTGGCGTTGGAGTGAAAGGCCGCCTTGTTGAACAAGGACATGGATATCTCTATGCTTATGGTGTACATGCAATAAGTTGAGGAGAAAAAGAATAACAAGCCGAAGTAGAGGAAAGGTAGAGTAAGAAATTCAGGTATTTTGAGCAGGGTGGAGGCTAGGAGAATAGTACTAAAGATGGAAGACAGTGGTCTAAGAAGAAGTGGGGAAATTCTAGTTCCTATTCTATGGCTAGTGCCCTGTATCCTTAGCTATCCGATGATTGTTGTTTTTAGAGAAATAATGGGTTTAAGGCAAAAGGTGACCAGTAGCAGGTTAGTGGAGCCCAGTCATCTCCATCATATCCTCCTTGCAGATTTTGTGGATAGTTACACTATGATTTTTGTGATGAAGGGTGGAATAAGTGTTTTAGATATGGCTAACTTATCCATGTTTAGAGGAACTATCCTTCAAGCGATATTTCTTTTAGTTTTAATAAGGTTTTGATTGCCACCTCTTCAGCTTCAATAATGAAGGGTTCTACTCCTGGTACCGACACTGGTCAAAATTATTTATATTATCTCTCCATCCATCAAGAATTTAAAGATCCTTGTAATTTTATTACTAGTATGTTACAACTCTTCTCATATAACGTCTATTACTTACTTGATCCAGGGTTTACTCTTTCTTATATAACCCCTTATGTGGTTGTTCATTTTGGTATCATCCTTGAGTGCACTTCTGATCCCTTTTCTATGTCTACCCTAGTAGGTGACTTTATTGTGGCTAGAAAAGTCTATAGGGTTTGTGTGCTATCTATCTATGGTAGGAGACATTGGTGGATCTGGTAGAGTTAGATATGTTATATTTTGATGTGATATTGGAGATAGATTGGCTCTATTCGTGCTATGCATCTCTTATTATAGAACCCGGACGGTGTGTTTCCAATTCTTAAATGAACTAATGATTGAGTGGGAAGGTAGCTCTTTAGCACCAAAAGGGAGGTTCATTTCTTATCTAAGAGCCCAAAAGTTGATTTCCAAGGGGTGTCTCTATTATCTTGTTCGGGTTAAAGATTCCGGTTCTGAGGTCCCCGTATTATAATCTATCCCTATAGTTAATGAGTTTCCCAAAGTGTTTCCTAATTATCTTCCTGGTATCTCCCAATAGGGAAATAGACTTTGGGATTGGTCTTCTACCAAATACCTATCCTATCTCTATCCCACCTTATAGAATTGCTCCAATTGAGTTAAAAGAGCTTAATGAGCAGTTGAAAGATATTCTTAATAAGGGTTTTATTTGACCTAGTGTTTATCCATGGCGTTCTCCCATGATTTTGTGTGTAAGAAGGATGGATCCATTCGATTATGTATAGATTATTGCCAGTTGAATAAGGTGACAGTGAAGAATAAGTATCCTCTTCCTAGGATAGATGATATATTTGACCAGCTTCAAGGTGCTAGATATTTTTCTAAGCTTGATCTTTGTTCAAGTTATTATTAGTTGAAGATTAGGGAGGTAGATATACCTAAGACTGCTTTTCATAGCTGGTATGGTCACTATAAGTTCATAGTCATGTCTTTTGGATTAACTAACACCCCAATAATGTTTATGGATCTTATAAATTAAGTGTTTCAGCAGATTTTGGATCTGCTCATCATTTTGTTTGTTGATGACGTCTTGGTATATTTTAAGGGTGAGGAGGACCACCATTCCAATCACCTTTGTATAGTGTTGCATACTTTTAAGGATCAATGTTTTATGGGAAGTTTTTGAAGTGTGAGTTCTGGTTAAATACTGTGACCTTCCTTGGTGATGTTGTTTCTAGTGAGGGGATCATGGTAGATCCACTGAAAGTTGCGATGGTTAAGAAGTGATCTAGACTCATGACTCCAACCGATATTCAGAGCTTCTTAGGTTTAGTCTTGTATTATAGGAGGTTTTTATAGAGTTTGACTTCGATTACTGCTCCATTGACTAAGTTGACTTACAAGAAAGTAAAGTTTCTGTGGTCCGATGTTTACGAGGGTAGTTTTTGAGAAGTTGAAGAATAGGTTGACTTTAGCTCCGGTTTTGACCCTACCCGAGGGTACTGATGGCTTTGTTGTTTATTGTGATGTGTCTCATGTAGGACTGGATTGTATTTTGATGCATCATGGCAAGGTTGTGGCGTATAATTTTAGGTAGCTTAAGGTGTATGAGAAGAATTATCTGACTCATGATTTGGAGTTGTTGGCTTTGGTTTTTGTTTTAAAGATTTGGCATCATTACTTCGATAGAGTTTATGTTGATATATATTTAGACCATTAGATCTTATAGTATGTATTCACCCAGAAGGAGTTGAAACTCAGGCAAATGAGATTGCTTGAGTTGCTGAAGAATTACGATACGAGTATCCATTATCATCCAGGTAAAGCTAATATGGTTTTAGATGCTCTTAGCAGATTATCTATTGGAACCTTATCCTATGTTGATGAGGAGAAAAAAGGATTGGTGAAAGATATTCACTAGTTTGCCAATTTGGGAGTTTGTCTTTTTGACTCTGAGGAAGGGGGAGTTATTGTTCAGGAAGTGCTCAAATTATCTCTTGGTGCTGAGGTGAAGGAGAAATAGCTTTTGGATCATATATTAATGTAGATTAAGGATGATATGGGTTAGCAGAAAGTCATGGCTTTTGAGATTAGTGGTGATGGTATGTTGATGTACCAAGGTAGATTATGTGTTCCTGATATTGATGGGCTACTACAGAGGATCTTGGCTGAGGCTAATGAGTCGAGGCACCCAGTTCATCCTGGTTCGATGAGGATGTAGCATGATTTGAAAGAGATTTACTGGTGGAACAACATGAAGAGAGATGTGGACAATTTTGTGGCTACGTTCATGGTTTGTCAATAAGTGAAAGTAGAGCACTTGAGGCCTAGTGGTTTATTTCAAGAGATTGAGTTGCCTGTGTTGAAATGGGAAGTGATTAATATGGACTTCATTACTAGTTATCTATGGTCTTGTAGTCAGTTTGATTCGATTTGGGTCATCGTAGATAGGATGACCAAGTCTGCTCATTTCTTGCCCGTAAGGACTAATTATTCCGCGTAGGATTAGCTCTTCATTCAGGAGATTGTCAAGTTTCATGGTGATGTAGTATAGAAATATAGCACTTTCGATGCTTCAAACGAGGAAAATATACAGGTTTATGAGGATATTTTGTTAGATATGATGCTTTTTGTGTATTTTTTGCTAGAAGTCAAGTTTTGGATAATAAGTTCGTGAAAAGGGTAAAAAGGTAGTCTTGTCTACGTTTGGAGAAATTATGGATGATTAGAACACTTTACGGATTGATCATGATTAAAGCATGTTCAAGAATCAAAGAGCTAAAATGATGACTCTCGACACTTACTAAGTCAGCCTACGAACCGCATGTAGGACCTATGGACCACAGGTATGGAAAGAAAGTAGTAGATGTCTAAAATCCCGAGAGCTGACTTGTAGGATTTTTCCATCTGGTACCTGTGCCTGGAGTTAGGACCGTAGGTACTACCTTTGCCCAGTACTAGACCGTGGCTATAGACCACATGTGGCCGCCGACCCTGTTTTCTTCTATTTTATTTGGGATTTGGTTTTAGGGTTTCCTTATGTACTATAAATACCCTTTATGTGTGTTTTAGTGGGAGTTATGCACTATTGATATTCACAAACATATTTTGATTCCAAGATTCAATTTTAATCCTGGGATTCTTTTGTATTAACTTTGGTTCATTAATTCAGTTACAATTGTGGGTTTTTACACTTCTTATCATTGTAATTTCATCTATTCTTTCGATTATGAATGTTGTTGATTTCTTTACAAGTATGAGGGGCTAAAACCCATAGCTAGGGTTATGGAAACCCTGATGGATTGACGAAGTAGGAAAAGTGCTTTCATTATTTTGAACGATACCCATGCATACATTGCTTTATCTTCGTTATGATAGTTTTCTTAATGGGTGCACACATTAGGATCCCGCCTAGATATTGCTGCTTACTCCAAAAGAGGAGTAGTGACTAGGAAAAGATAAAGAGATCAGTAATTTGGAGTTTAATTGTCGATCCAAGCTTCTAGGTTCTATCTTAGTAAGATGGTTAGATTTCATCTAATAACTAAAGACTCAAAAGGTAATAGTTAACTAGGATCAGTATAAGGGTTACTACACAAAACCCCTCATTTACTTTTCTTGTTCTGCCCGCCGATTACAACTACTGAAATTCACACTTTCATGTGTTCCCTTGGGATTCGACCCCAACCTTGGTTAGGTTTCTATAATTTGACAGCGACCGTATCATCATCTTGTAGAAGGTATTGTTTGGTCATTATCAAAATTTTTGCAACATTATCGGGGAGCACGATGTTGATTTGTGATTTGAAGTTGTTATAGTTTTTGGGTTATCTTTTTTGTTTTTGTTCTTAGTTGGGCATATGTCGGTATATGACTATAATAATGAGCAGAGGCAATACCTTACTCCCACTGAATACGAAACTAGAGATAATCCTACAAATACCTGGTAGGTTGTCTAAGCTAAAAAGAGATGAACTTTCTGAAGGACTTCATGACGTTGTACCTCCTCCTCGTCCCAAAGGAGTACAAGATATTGTTGATCAACAGACTGGTTGATTTAATAGCTCAAGCAGAAGCCGAGAGAAGGGAAACAGAAGAAGCTCACCGGGTTTCTAGAGAGGTAGACGCTGAGCAGGGACAAGCAATAGACCTCTGAGTAGCACTCGCTGGGAATCAGAACAGAGCTAGAGCTGCCCGTGTTTAAGTAATCCCAAAATATCAGTTGTGCAACCATATATTGATGATGAAGAAGACTTAGGATATGTTGAGCCAGCAGAGACTGGAGCTATAGTTCCTCCTATTTTACCCCAGGCATCAAGTTTGACATCATGAGTGCAATGATCCAACTTATGAATCTGAAGGGTGTGTTCGCAGGTCTTCCTACAGATGATGCAAACTTACACCTTGCAAATTTACTCAGGATCTGCAGTTCATATACAAATCCAAGGGTGAATTAGGAAGCACTAAGACTGAGGTTATTCCCTTATCACTTGCAGGAGAAGCATCTTTATAGTTAGGGAAACTGCCAAGATGCTTTATCACTATATGAAATGAGTTGCGCAAGCAATTCTTGAATAGGTGCTTTCCTCTATCTAGGACATTTCAGCTTAAGAATAAAATTTATAATTTTAGGTAGCTGTAGTTAGAGTCTATGTACAAGGCATGGTCCAGGTTCAATAAGAAGCTGAGCATGGTTCCCAATCATCGGTTGTTAGGGATGAGATTATTAGAGATGTTCTATCGAGCCTTGACCATCAGTTTCAGATCCATGGCAGACACTATATCTGGAGGAGATTTTATGAGACTACACTAGGAGGCATCTTTAGAGATGTTAGATCAGATATCACTCTCTAACTGAAGGTGGAAAAATTGGGAGGCTGAGAAAGGATCTGACACTTACGGTATTGGTGCCTCCTGCGACCAGAAAGTAGCTGATAACATAGTAGCGTAGGAGAGTGTGTTGCTAAGAACTAATCATAGGGTACTAGCAAAGTAGCTTACAACATCGACTTTTGAGAAGGTAAATACAATAGAAGTACAGGGGTAAGATTCCAAAGCTTACAATCCAGAATTAGAAGAGGAAAAAAATTATATGGATTGTCAGATAGCGGGTTTTCGAGCCTAAAGGCAAAGGAACAAAGGTCGGAACTATTATGACAGATACAGAGACCATATCAGAGAGCGGGATGGTGACTGGAGGAAAAATAATGACTATAAAGAGAAGGGATATAGGTATATTCCACCCACAAGATAAGATGCAGAATACATAACGAAAGAGATGCTTCAGGAAGATCAAGAGATCAACCTAAAGGATATTAAGGCCGACATTTCAAAATTGACCCCAAAGGTCGAGTAACATACCACTTCTATCAAGTAGCTGGAGCACCAGTTCAGGTAGATGTTAGCAACTCTATCCAAAGGCAGCTAGGTACCCATCGGAGCAACACAATGTAAAATCTGAAAAATGATAGTTATGTACTTGCTATTACCACGAGGAGTGGTATCACTACTATGGATCCCCCATGACTTGCTGTAGAATATGTTGATAATAAAACACCTACTATTGAGTTTGAGAAGGAAACTTGTGATAAAGGTAAAGCTGCTGAAGATAAATATAATGAACCGATCATTGATCCAAAAATCAGATAGGTCCGAGACCACCCCACCGTTTCCTCAGGGATTGAAGCAAAAGAAAGAGGAAGGTAAGTTCAATCACTTTATTGAGCTGCTGAAAGAATTGAACTTGAACATACCTCTTCTTGAGGTGTTAGGAAAGATGCCTGGATACACCAGGTTTATGAAACAATTGGTTACAAGGAAGAAATGAGCGACACGAGGATGTTGATGGTGCACACCACTGTAGTGCAATCATGACTAGGTCTTTAGCATAGAAAAAGGGTTATCCATGTGCATTCACTATACCATGCACTATAGGGTCATCTTAATTTTGCAGAGCCTTGTGTGATTTAGGAGGCAACAATAATTTGATATCATTGGTCGTATTCAAGAAATTGGGCTTGAACTCTTTGGAATTGACATTGATGCAGCTATTGATGGCTGACTGCACATTGAAGAAGCCTATGAGAATCTCTTTTGATGTTATCATGAGGGTGGATAATTTTCTTTTTTTAGCTGAATTTGTCATCCTGGACTGTCTGGTTGACACCGAGATGCCCATTATATTAGGAAAATCGTTTATGGCCATAGGAAGAGCTATGGTTGACATGGAAAAAGGTGAGCTGAAATTCTGAGTCAATGGTGAGTAGGCTACATTTAACATCCAAAAGTCAATGAAGCAGCCAACCGACATTAGGGTAGTGTTGGTGATTGATTGCATTCACGACCTTGGAGGATATTTCTATGGGTATCTCAATGAATTCTGAGTAGTAAAGATACCCGCATTATACTGCAACATTAAATCAAGTGCTGCATGGGAGGCAACCCATGGGATTGTTAGTGAAGTCTGAGTAACCAACATTGCCACATTAGCCACGATGTTAAATTAAGTGCTGAGTGGGAGTCAACCCACTATTTTTAGTGTTCATATTTTTGTTTTTTTTATTTTTGGTAGGTTTTTAGCTCAAGGACATCCCAAAATATGGTAAAATAAAATTGCTGCATTCCTCGATTTCCAGTTAAGGGGTCTATGTTATCAACCTATCATGGTCACAAGTCCCACATGGTAAGTTAGGTAATAAGTTCAAAAACATGAAATTTTGAGAATGAAAAATGGAAAGTTATGGACATTGGCATCTAATTTTACTTTTGGGATCTCAAACTTAGGTACGAGACCATAAGTAGATGAAAAAATATCAAAACTCCAAGCCCTAATTACTGTAAAGTGGGCCAAAATTTTTAGTCCAGCACATGCACCCAACACCTATTGGTCGCAGGTGGCACTTGCGCCCACAGCCTAACCGCAGGTGCAGGCCGCAGGTAGATGCCGTGGGTAGGCTGTTCGTGGGCCTGATTTTTAATTTAAATTTTGGGAACACCAACACTTATATATGACCTAAAACAACCCCCACCTATATTTAAACAACCTTAACCTTATTCTAATCCTGAAAACATCATTTTTCTCTTTGAATTCAAACTTCCCTATTTGAACACAAACTAACCCCATACTAAAAACTAAATTGACACTTATTTGAGATATCAACTTGTTCAAATACACTAAAAACACGTTCCAACTTTGGTTTTCTTGACTTTATTATTCTATTCGATTCTTCATATAAGAGGTAATTTTCTCTGCTCCTAATGGTTATGTATTGATCTATTTATTAATTAAACAAGTTTATGTGTATTCCATTGCAAAATCTATAGAAACGATCATGCTTGTACATAGGATCCTTGAATTAGCCTAAAATCATAATGTAGGACCTCATTTTGAAGTAAAATCTAAAGTTTGGCCCCATTCGAAAGTTGAACTTGAATGAATGAAAGTAATACCATTAGTTGACCATATTTGTTTGGTTTGAAAGTATGATTTATGATAAGAGTGTGCACATGGGACTTGTTAGGATTTCAAATAGGGTATAAGGGAGTAGATATTGAGGAAAAATTCAAACTTTTTGAATTTTGAGTTTCTCATCAACTTTTGCTACCCCTCACTTTTGTTGGAAACTAACTACAATTTTTCCAGGTACATATGGCACCTAAGTCTGTAAAGAAGACAAACATTGGTACTTCAAGGAGACAGGCAGAGTCTCCCGAGCCTTGTGGTTCATTAGAGGAGTACTCTAGGCAATAACATATTGACACTACCATTGAAATGACATACAAAGTTTTGAGAGGACAGACTTGCTAGGCTGCTCAGTCAGCTGCAAATTGGCCAAGGATGAAGTTAGACAGGATGCCATCACCATATACTCCTTCACCTAATGATAATTTTAAGGAGATAGAGTCTAAGTATACTCCATAGGTTATTGCTCAGGTCACCCAGTCTGAGGAGGGGTCCTAGGATTCACTGATGAGGTAGAGCAGGAGGAGCTAGCAGTGGTGAACCAGTATGAGAAGGGTACCACTACTCATGTATAATAGACAAATGTACCCAGTCTAATAAGGGTATAAAGTAGGCTACCCATGATGAGTCAGTACAACAGGGGTAGAGTCCTACTCCTAAACATGCCTCAAATATACCTCTTAGAAAGGGACATCAGAAATGGTATGTTCCAAGGATGTGAGAGATATTTAATATTGGTAGTCATATCTTGGAGGTAGGTAGGCCTATGAGGTACATTTATGAGAAGCTTTGGATTGACCTATTAGGGTTAGATAAAGTACTAAAGTTACAGGTGGCATTTGATAGATATCAGCTAGAGTGGATGATTAGGCCACTCGATTCCTATAGCCTGGCTATGGTATGGGAATTTTATGCATCCTACAGAGCTACCGTAGTCCTTCCTATGTGCATATATCCAGTCTTGATCTGATTTGTGAGGTAGCCACAACTTGAGTACACACTGGTTTGATGGGTCAGATTATCCACAGAGTTATCTTCAGCCGAGATTACACTAATCCTGCATCTACTGCTGAGTGAGACCATAAACTAAGGATCACACGTGATTAACATATCATGAGAGAAGTTGAGCACCATCGAATAGAGTTGAGATGTCTAGGTGGATAGCTAGTTATATTTCACCTTTGAGTGATGCAACCCCATGTATTGAGGGACATGTTATGATCAAGAAAGGACTATTGATATGTGACACAAAGTTTTGGTAGTTACTAATTAGATACAGACTGATACCCACTGCTTTAAATAATACATTCATGTGAGAGGGAGCAATACTAGTTACTTGTATGATGGACAGTTATGCTATTGATTTTGCTACCACTCTCAGGTATAAGATACATGACAAAGACTTTAAAAAGTATACTAATATGCCATTCCTTTTTATGATTCATAAGATATGTGATGAGGCCAGTTTACCTGAGATATTAGGTATAGATGAGAGGGTACTTTCGATGGTGACTATGTAAACTAGGACTATAAGGGATCTGGCACATTCAGGTTCTTCTAGGAGATCAATACAACAGGTAGAGGATACTCATGATTCATGCGCCTAGTGCATCCTAGTTATGTTCTCACTTCTCTTTATTTTTTTTAGTGCATTTAGGACAGTGTGCAATTCTTAGTTGGGTGGGCATAACATGCCACCCCAGATTTTTATTTCCATGCTTCTTTACATATCGACCGTGATATGGTTGTAGAACCAGCATGTCTAGAATAATATTGCATCATTTTATGTCTTTCTTCATAGTGTTGTTTTTATGTAATTAGGGAATTTTAAGTATTTAGGGTAGTGGTCATATTTTTATTGTTTTTTGACACCCCTCAAAAAATTTATGCTTTAGAACTATGTGAATATATATATTTGTGAACATTGTGGTCCTGTTATGAAATTAGGATTAGGGACATGCCCATGCTAAAAATTGCATGAACCAAACAGGTAGTAGTTGGAGATATTGACTCTATTCTAAGTGTGTGAGAGATACTACCCAGTTTCCTTTTTGTGTTGGATTAAGAACTTTGCTAGTTAGTCTTGCCTTGGTTAAAGGATAGTCAGTTAGGACAGGATCATAGGTTGTTTTTGATTTTAGTCCATTTTTAGCCTAAAAGACCTTTTATATGTGAATTATATCCCTTGTATATTTACAATCAACCTATTTTAGCCCTGGTCCTCCTTGGACATTGTGTTCCTCAACTCAGACAAAATGCGTAAGTTGATGGTGTCTATTATAGGGGCGTGTAGTGTAAAATGTGTATGAATAAGGATAAAATAAGAGAAAAAAAGTTAGTAGGGCTAGGTATGGTAGAAAAGAAAATAAAAGAACAATAAAATAAAAATTATAAAAATGATAAAAAGAAAGAATAAAAGACCACACCCAACCTGAATGTTTATAACAGAATAAAATGGGAGAAATAAGGATGGAATAAAAACGAATTTGGCTAGTAAGTGAAATCCCAAGGTTAATGTAGTGCCAAGGAGGCTTAGTTAGTTGATATGTCCATATATACCTTATTAGACCTCAAGCCTACATTACAAGTTGAGAGAAGTCTTATAGGGATCCTAACTTGACTATCTGAATGCTAAGGTAAATAAAGTAAGTGAAAGCCTATGGTATTTTACATGCATATATTGGAACTTCTCTTCTGAGTGTGAGTGTCTATTGACCGTCCCTGCATTGACATGCATTAATTCTTATGAGTGAGTGAGACATCCTTAATGTGAGGGCACTTGAGTCATATTGCTAGCTATTTTCTTGCTCCGAGTAGTGTAACTTATATATATGAGTTGTTGTCTATTGCTAATGTAATTACCATACTTTGATCCCATTGTGTCACACTGTTGTGCTTCATGTTCATACACAGTTGGTTTTGAAAAATAAGATTGGAGGGGAATATTGTAATTTAAGATTAAGAATTGACTAACTGCCTTGAATAACTTAGATTCTCCTAGTTAAGCATCATGCTTTTTTGTTTTTGTTGTGTTTTATTATTTGAGGACATGTAAATGTTCTAAGTAGAGAGTGTTGATATGCTATATAAATATAACACTTTCGATGCTTCAAATGAGGAAAACATGCAAGTTTCTGAGGTTATTTTGTTAGTTATGATATTTTTTGGGTAAGTTTTGTAGGAAATCATGTTTTGGATGATATGTTTGTGAAAAAGGTGAAAAAGGTGTTTTTGGACACTTTTGGGGAAATTATGGTTGATTAGGACACTTTCTAGCTTGATCGTGATCAAAGAATGTTTGACAATAAAATAAAAGCTAAAAAGATGACTCCCGACACTTACTAAGTCAATGTACAAACCACATGTAGGACCTATGGATTTCAAGTAGGCAAAATAAGTACCAGAAGTCCAAAATCCCAAGAGCTAATTTGTAAGATTTTTCCCATCTGATACCTGCGCTCTGTATCTTCACTTGGAGTCACGACCTTACCTGCGCCCGGTGCCAGACCGCGGGTATAAACCACATATAGTCACCGATCCTACTTTCTCCTATTTTGTTTGGGGTTTATTTTTAGTGTGTCCTCATGTACTATAAATACCATTTATGTATTTTTTTAGTAGGAGTTGCATACTTTAATACTCACAGATATATTTTGATTCCAAGATTTGATTTTGATCTTGGGATTCTCTTGTATTAAATTTAGTTCATCAATTTAGTTATGGTTGTGGGTTTTACACTTCTTACCATTGTTATTTCATCTATACTTTCAATTATGAATGTTATTGATTTCTTTACAAGCATGAGCGTCTAAAACCCATAGCTAGGGTTGTGGAAACCCTGGCAGATTGATGAAGTAGGAGAAGTTCTTTCATTGTTTTGAATAGATACCCATGAATGCATTGCTTTATCTTTGTTATGATAGTTTTCTTAATGGGTTCACACATTAGGATCCGGCCTAGATATTGCTTCTTACTCCAAAAGAGGATGCAATACCCCGACAATTTCAACTAATAAAAGAACCCTGTTTCAAGATTGTTAGAAATGAATTTAGTGATTTGGTAGCTACATGATCTATCTTGATGAGTATTAGGGCCTCAAAAGTGTCCTAGGTATTAGACGAATCAAAATATTTCTTGCCGATTGAATTCTTGAGATGGATATTGGTATGGATAACTTAAAACAAGCATATCTCTTGTTATACTATGAATTTTTGAGGTCATGACCCACCACAAGATATATAATTGAATTAGCTTTCAAACAATATCAATTTTGCCAAAATTCATTATCGGAGCAAAGAGTTATGCCTATTTTACTCCAGTGTATCAGCCTAGAAATTTTATGATGACATTTTTTGAAAACTTTTCTCAAGTTTGACTGTTTTTCACAAAATGTCATCAACTTTAATTCGAAAATCATAAAATCCACCCTTTTGTGATGACATTTCTTGATGACTTGTCACAAGTCTGACGACTTGTTATGAATGTCGTCAGCTATTTTTTTCAACATCTTAATGATATTTTTGCAAGGGTATTTTTATATTTTTCCTTCACTTCCCACAACTTATAACCCTTAGAGAACGTATTTTCTTATATTTCTCTTCAGTTAAACATCTCAAAATTCTCTTCCCACCTTCAACCACAAGGTTAGGGTTTCAACATAAAAACCCAATTATCTAGAGATTCAACCATGAGAATTCAATAATTCTTGCATATTTGAATTCCCCATTAAGAGGGATACGAGGAAACCCAATAGTTCGTGAATAACCTTCCAAAATTTTTGAAGTCATCCAAAAGCTCCAAGTTTAAGGTATGTGGTTTTGAACAAGAACACCCTTTTGTTCTTGGGCCCAAAAGTTACATATTTTCATAAAGTATTTCGTAAATTCATGGAGAATTCCTATCATGTTATTACATTGTGAGTTTTATGAAACTATGTATTACCCAAGCTTCGAGTTGTAGTATTATTATGCATATTAATATTTTAAATTGTCAATTTATGGTTTAAGTTGCGTAATTCAACGTCTATATCATGTTTTGAGAATTTCAAGTCCTATTGTTGTGAATTGCACCGTATGGTTAAAGCATGAGTTTGAGAATGAGATGGTAGTGATTTTTAAGAATATCAAGAAGTGAGTTTTGATTGTAAATTAAGATAGAAATCCACATTCTTGAGTTTGAAGTAAAGGGGATGCATTTTGGCTCCCATTATATCTATATCTATATATATATATATATATATATTATTGAATTGTTTAAGGTGGATTTTCTAAAGTTCTGAGCTAAGTGAGGAAGTAGTATTTAGCACCGAGTTGGGCTTGATTCTGAGGTCTCATGCCCCAGAACTACGCACCCCCGTAGGTTCTTGACATTCCCCAAGTGGGTTAATCTAGTGATCACTAAAGTTAAGGTTTTATCCGATGGCAAGGATAGAACTACTTTTCCCAATATTGGTAAGACGTTGGAATCCATGTAGCTCATATGGTTTATGTCGGTTAAAAGAAACGCCCTAAGTTCCTAAAGCTTTCTAAATCCTAAAGTCTTCCAAGTTTCAAAGAGTTTTAGTCTTAAAGTTACAAAGTTTTGAAAGTATAAGTGTTGTTTAAAGCTACGGTCTTAATAATTTCAGGTGTCATGATAATTTGAGGTTTTACGTAAAAGCATTATGATTTATGAGCCTTGTAGCATATATTTATTTCAAGCTATGTGAGTATGTTTTACACCATGTAGGTTTTCTATAAAAGCTTATGATATTGAGTATTTTAATTGCACACTCCCCCATATGCTTAGTACATTCCCAAAGTACTGACCCATATATTTTTTCTGTGCCATATATTCTTGTGACGTAGATTGAGGTGCTCAGTCTTAGCCTCACCAGTGATCATTTCGAGCACTCCTATCTACATGTCAGCCGTGGTGAGTCCTCATGTTTTGGAGATCGGTTATTCCTAGACTTCTATTTTTATTTAGTAGCTGTTTAATTCTTATCAATTGAGTATGCGTCAGTTAGGGACCTGTCCCAATGGCTCTCAAGTTTGGAGTAGTAGAGGTTTGCCAGACTAGTAATCAGATTATCAGCACTTCGAGATTTTCTTTGAGTTGTAGTTTGTTCAGACTAAGTATTTCATATATATTTCTTATTTTATGATGTCACAGTGTTGGGTTTATGTTTTTTATCTTTAAGTAAGCTAATATATGAAGTAGAAGGCTCAAAGGGTTAGCTTGGGGCTACTTGTAGCCTTAACCACCGTGTGACATTCCGGGACCCGATTGCGGGGTGTTACAAACTTGGTGGTAGAGCCGAAGGTTTAGAGAGTCTTAGGGAGCCCAACAAGCCTCGTTAAGTAGAGTCTTGATCATCGGTGTATAGCGCGCCACATCTATGAACAAAAGGCTATAAAACATTTTAGGAACAAGTCATTTCTTCCTCTCAAGTCCATCGTGCTCAAGTTGTCTCTCTCAACTATTAATTTATTCTCTCTTATTTCAGAATATGCCTTCCCACCTAGATCGAAGAAATAACAAAAATCAGCAACCTCAGCCCACCGATCCTCTAAATGGAAACGTATTCCACCCGGAATTCAGGGCAGCCTTTCAGGTACTGGCCCAAGCTATCACTGTCCAGGCCAATCAGGCCGCAAATTCTTATCTGTAGGGAGGTAACTTAGTTACTTCCAGAATTTATGATTTTATGCAAATGAGTCCACCAGAGTTTTATAGGTCAAAGGCAGAGAAAGACCCACAGTTATATCTTGAAGAGATAAGGAAGATCACACTGGTAATGCGTATGTCTGAAGAAGAGTGTGTGGAGTTAGCATCTTATAGGTCTAAGGACATTGCGTATGACTGGGTGGTTTCTTGGAGGAAGGGTAGAGGGGAGGATGATGCTCCCTTTACCTGGCAGATGTTCCAAGATGCATTCTTGGATAGGTTCTTTCCTTTAGAGTTAAGAGAGGCGAAGATTGAAGAGTTTATAAACTTGAGACAGGGTTTCATGTTTTTTAAAGAGTACTACTTAAAGATCAATCAGCTAGCAAAATATGCGCCTGACTTGATCTCCGACGCCCAAACTGGTATGAGAAAGTTTGTGACAGGTGTGTCGGGCTTAGTACTGAAAGAATGTCGCACTGCTATGTTGAAAAAAGATATGTATTTTTCTAGGCTGATGATCTATGCACAACAAATAGAGGAGGATAAGATAAGGTAAAGAGATAGAGGGAGATGTAACAAGAGATCCAGGTCTGAACAACACGAGTACGGTCAGGATAGATCCTAGGGGGGAACCGTCCTCAGTTCCAGAGTTATTCTTCTATGGAGACACCCTCATCCACTAGTGCCCCAGCGCCTAGAGGTAGGACAGAGCAGGGAAACATATCTTCTATGTCTAGGCCTCAGCAGAGTGTGAGCAGCAAACCCAACTTTCTTCCTTATTCCAAGTGTGGTAGGAACCATCCAGGTGAGTATTTGGCTGAACAACGTGGTTGTTTCAGGTGTGTCAAGATAGGCCACAGGCTTAGAGAGTGCCCATATTCCAGGAAGGAAAGAAGAGATACCCGGTCCCAGACCCAGGCCACTAGTGCATCAGTTTCTGCAGCCCATCCAGCTCCTCCTCAGTGTGCTTCTTCTAGTATTACTGGCGGTCAGTGTAAAAATAGGTTCTATGCCCTACCTTCCCATCATGAGCAGGAGAACTCTCCGAATATTGTTACTGGTATGCTCCATGTATTTTATTTTGATGTATATGTGTTATTAGACCCCGGTTCAATCTTTTCTTATGTTACCCCACTTATTGCTGTGAAGTTTGAGAAGAGTCCCAAAAGTATTTTTGAGCCTATTCTAGTTTCTACCCCAGTAGGGGAGTCTGTTGTAGCTAAGCAAGTATACGAGAATTGTCCTATTACAGTCCTTCATAGAGTCACACTTGCTGATTTGATAGAGTTAGAGATGGTTGATTTTGATGTTATCCTGGGTATGTAATGTCTTCACTCCTTCTATTCGTCTATATATTTTTATACTCGTGTAGTCAAATTTTAGTTTCCTGATGAACTAGTTTTTGAGTGGTCAGGGAGTTCAGTACCTCCCAAGAGTCATTTTATTTCGTATTTCAAAGCTAGGAAGCTTATATCTAAGGGTTGCTTTTATCACTTTGTTAGAGTTAAGGACACTAAGTCTGAAATCCCAAGTATCCATTCAGTCAACATTTTCAATGATTTTCCTGATGTCTTTTCGGAAGATCTCCCAGGGGTACCTCCTGATAGAGAGATAGAATTAAGGATTTTCCCGAAACTCAGCCTATTTCCATTCCTTCCTACTGTATGGCACCTGCAGAGCTTAAGTATTTGAAATAAAAACTCAAAGATCTCTTAGACAAAGTTTTATAAGGCGTAGTGTATCTCCTTGGGACACACCTGTCCTTTTAGTGCAAAAGAAAGATGGTTCTTTGCTTATTTGCATTGACTATCGTCAGCTTAATATGGTAACAGTCAAGAACAAGTACCCTCTTCCGAGAATAGACATTTTTTTAATCAGTTGCAAGGTTCGAGTTATTTCTCCAAGATAGACCTTAGATTCGGCTATCACCAACTTAAAGTAGAGGGGTGTGATATCCCGAAGACAACCTTTCAAACCTGTTATGGTCATTTTGAGTTTCTTGTCATGTATTTTGGGCTAACTAATGCTCCAACAACTTTCATGGACCTCATGAATTGAGTGTTTAAGCCATATCTTGATATATTCATCATTATGTTTATTGATGACATCATTGTATATTCCTGAAGTGAGGGTGATCACGCAGACCATCTTAGAATCATCTTGCAAACTCTTAGAGATCATAAGTTATTCGCCAAATTAAGTAAGTGTGATTTTTGGCTAACGTCCGTAGCATTTTTGGGTTATATTATTTCAGCTGAAGGTATTAGAGTTTATCCCTAAAAGACAGAGGATGCAAGAAATTGTCCTAAGCCTATCTCTCCGTCTGATATTAGAAGTTTCTTGGGTCTAGATGGCTATTATAGCCATTTTGTTGAAGGGTACTCTTCCATTGCATCTCCTATGACTCAGTTGACCCAAAAGAAAGTTAAGTTCCTCTGGGCAGATTCCTGTGAGAATAGTTTTCAAGAGTTGAATACTTGACTTACTTTCGCCCCTATGTTGACTTTGCCTGATGTTGTAGATATGTTTATGGTATACTGCGATGCTTTAAGAGTTGGTTTGGGTTGTGTGTTCATGTAGAGGGGTAAAGTTATAGACCATGCTTCTAGACAGTTGAAACCTCATGAGAAGAATTACCCAACCAATGACTTAGAGTTGGCTGCTATTGTGTTTGCTATGAAAATTTGGAGACATTATTTGTATAGTATGCATGTTGAGGTTTTTACTGATCACAAAAGCTTGCAGTATGTGTTGACTTAGAGAAAGAGTTAAATCTGAGGCAGCGGAGGTGGTTAGAATTGTTAAAAGACTATGATATGAGCTTTATGTATTATTTGGGTAAGGCCAATGTTGTGGAAGATGCCCTTAGCAGGATGTCAATGGGTAGTATTTCACATGTGGAGGAAGGTAAGAAAAAGGTGGCTCGTGATGTGCATCGTCTGGATAGATTAGGTGTTAAGTTGCTTGATTACACTGAGGGAAATATTTTAGTGCAGAGTAGTTCTGAATCCTCTTTGGTTTCGGAAGTGAAGGAGAAGCAAGACTTAGATGCTAGCTTGGTCAGACTGAAAAAGTCAGTTAAGGACCAAATAGTAGAGGTTTTATCTCAAAGGGGAGATAAGGTGTTGAGTTTGTAGGGTAGATTATGTGTTCCTGATGTTGGTGATCTAAGGTAGATAATTATGGATGAAGCGAATGGTTTGCGATATTCTATTCATCCCAGCACTACCAAAATATACCGCAACTTATGGGAATCTATTGGTGGTGTGGTATGATGAAGGATATACCTGATTTTTTGGCGAAGTGTGCAACATGTCAACAGGTTAAGGTTGATCGCCAAAGACCCGGTGGTGTGATGCAAGAGTCTAGTATCCCAACTTAGAAGTGGAAAGAGATAAATATGAATTTTGTGGCCGGCTTACCTCTTTCCCGATGCCATCATGGTTCCATCTGGGTTGTTGTCGACAGGATTACTAAGTCAGCGCATTTCTTACCTGTGTACACATCTTATACAACTGAGAACTATGCTAGATTGTATATTCAGGATTTGGTCAAGTTTCATGGAGTTCCCTTATCTATCATTTTGGATAGGGGTACTCAATTCACTTCTTAGTTCAGGAGAGTGTTTCAGAAGAGTCTTGGTACCCAAGTTCATATGAGTTTCTCTTTTCATCCGCAGATAAATAGTCAGGCTAAAAGGACTATCCAAACTTTGGAGGACATGTTGAGGGCATGTTCCCTTGATTTCAAAGGTATTTGGGATGAACATTTTCCATTGATAAAGTTTGCTTACAACAACAGTTACCATGCTAGTATCAAGATGGCACCATTCGAGGCATTTTATGGTAGGAGATGTAGACCACCCATAAGTTGGTTCGAAGTGGGTGAAGCTACTTTGGTTGGACCTGATGCAGTACTTGAGGTAATGGAGAAGGTAAAGTTGATTAGAGAAAGGTTAAAGACAACTCAGAGTCGTCAAAAGTCATATGCAGATGTGACATGAAAAGACCTTGAGTACGAAGTTAATGATTTGGTGTATCTAAAAATTTTTCCAATTAAAAGGGTGAAAAGATTTGGGAAGAAAGGGAAACATAGTCCCCATTACGTTGGCCCTTACAGAATTCTTAGCCATGTTGGGAACGTAGCATATGAAGTTGAGCTGCCTGTAGAGTTGTCAACTGTTCATCCTATTTTCCATATTTCCATGCTTAGGAAGCATATTGGTGATTCTATCGTTGTTGATTCTTCAGATAGCTTAGATGTTCAGAATAACCTTTCATTTGATGAGGTTCCACTTGAGATCCTAGATTACCAAGTCCATAGACTAAGGAAAAAAGAAGTTCCATTAGTCAAGGTTTTATGGAGGAACCAACTAGTTGAGGGTGCTACTTGGGAAGCCAAAGAAGATATGCGATCCAAGTACCCATACCTCTTTTTCACAAGTTCAGAGCAAGCCGAAGGTATCACTTTTTCTTGATTCATCCCCTATCTAACCAAATATTCAGCTATATAGCTATTTTATTGCAAATTTGTGCACTCTCAGAAATACTTGAAAGTTTAGAATGACATAGATTCAATTCAGAGAACTATCCAACTGTGCATCCTCAGTTTCCTTTCATTCCCAGCTTAACTAGTGACATTCGAGGATGAATGTTTCCAAAGGGGAGATATTGTAATACCTCGAGAATTTCAACTAATAATAGAACCCTATTTCAAGATCATTAGAAATAAAGTTAGTGATTTGGTAGCTAGTATTAGGGCCTCAAAAGTGTCCTAGCTATTAGACGAATCAAAACATTCCTTGCCAATTGAATTCTTGAGATAGATATTGGTATGGTCAACTTTAAACGAGAATATCTCTCCTTATACTATGAATTTCTGATCTCATTAACCACTAAAAGATAAATAATTGAATTATCTTTCCAACGATACCAATTTAGCCAAAATCCATTATCGGAGCAAAGAGTTATGCCCATTTTACTCCAGCATATCTGCCTTGAAATTTTGTGACGACATTTTGTGATGAATTGTCACAAGTTTGAAGGCTTGTCACAAAATGTCATCAACCTTAAGCCGAAAATCATAAAATCCACCCTTTTGTGACGACATTTCATGACGACTTGTCACAAGTCTAACGACTTGTCACGAATGTCGCAAGCTATTTTTTAGCATTGTAATGACATTTTTGCAAAAATCTTGCCTATTTTAACTACGTTTATGAGAAATAAAATAAAAAAATGTCATTAAATTGCTAAAACAACCTCAAAATTGCTACATGCCCCCATAGGTTCTTGATATACCCCAAGTGGAATAAGATAGTGATTACTAAATTTAAGGTTTTATCCAATGGCAAGGATAGAACTGCTCTCCCTAACGTTGGTAAGACGTTGGACTCCATGTAGCTCACATGGTTTATGTCGGTTAAGAGAAATTCCCTAAGTTGCTAAAGTTTTCTAAGTCTTGAAGTCTTCCAAGTTTCAAAGAGTTTTAGTCTTAAAGTTACAAAGTTTTGAAAGTATGGTCCTAATAATTTCAGGTGTCATGATAATTTGAGGTTTTAAGTAAAAGCATGATGATTTATGAGTCTTGTGGCATATATTTATTTTAAGCTATGTGAGTATGTTTTACACTATGTAGGTTTTCTATAAAAGCTTATGATATTGAGAATTTTAATTGCACACTCCCCCATATGCTCAGTACATTCCTAAAGTACTGACCCACATATTTTGTCTGTGTGCCATATATTCTCATAATGTAGGTTCAGGTGCTTAGTCTCTGCGTCACCAGTGATCCTTTTGAGCACTCCTATCTACATATCAGCCATGGTGAGTCCTCATGTTTTGGGGAACAGTTATTCTCAGACTTCCAGTTTTATTTAGTAGCTATTTCATTTTTATCAGTTGAGTATGAGTCAGTTGGGGACCTGTCCCAATGGCTTTCTAGTTTGTAGTAGTAGAGGTTTGTCAGATTAGTCATCAGATTATCAGCACTTCAAGATTTTCTTTGAGTTGTAGTTTGTTCAAAACAAGTATTTCATTCATATTTCTTACTTTATGATGTCACAATGTTGAGTTCATGATTTTTATCTTTAAGTAAGCTAATATATGAAGTAGAAGGCTCAAAGAGTTAGCTTGGGTCTACTTGTACTCTTAAGCACCGTGTGACGTTCCGGGACCCGATTGCAGGGCGTTACAGAGTAGTAGAGACTAGGAAAAGATAAAGACAACAATAATTTGGAGTTTAATTGTCGATCTAAGATTCTAGGTTCTATCTTAGTAAGATGGTTAGATTTCATCTAATAACTAGAGACTCAAAAGGTAATAATTAACTAGGATCAAGATAAGAGTTAGTAAGGGGACATCCTGAGACTCAAAAGGTAAAGGTAGAAATCCTTTTGCTCGTCCAGAGGACTGCAAAAGGTACATAACTTATTGATTGTGCATGCAAAGTATTGGGTTAGTTCAACAAAGCATGATACGCCTACAGATTTGGGAAGCCAGGGGGAACACAATCCTAGTGTTCACCTACACTGATTACAACCAAACACTACCAAAAATTCATAAATTTCAGACTAAAATTTTTGAAAAAAAAAAGTAGTCGCAATTTTCCGACTACTTCGGTCGAAAATTTTTTTTTTATACAAAATATTATTTCAATACTATTTGTGACTACAACAGTTAGAATATTTACCGGTAAATTATGGGAAATATATATTCCAACTACTGCAGACGGTAAAAAAAATAATTAATTAAGTATATTACTAAATATATAATAAGACCCTTACTAAAAAATTAAATAATTATTTAGAAACAATTATTAAATATTTTCTTATGACCGAAGTAGTTGAAAAAATAAATAATTAAATAAATATATTATTAAATATATAATCAAACCCTTATACAAAAATTAAATAAATATTTAAATAAATTATTAAACATTTATTTCTGACTACTGTAGACGAAAATATAAATAATTAAATAAAAATATTGTTAAATATATAATTATACCCTTATACAAAAATGAAATAATTATTAAAATAAATTATTTAATATGTATTTCCGACTACTGTAGTCGGAAATATAAATAATTAAATACTTATATTACTCAATATATATCAGACTCTTATAAAAAAAATTAAATAATTATTTAAATAAATTATTAAATATGTATTTCTGATTGTTGTAGTCGAAACATTTAAATAATTTAATATATTTAGTTACTACCCGATCGAAGTAGTCGGAAGTTTATGTAAAATATACACTAAAGCTACTTTTCCAATCCAAGCCATCTCTCTCTCTCACTCTAAGCCCTCTCTCTCTCTAACTGCATTCTCTCTTGAAAATTGGTAATGGTGGAGTGGTAACAACGTTCTCTTATAAAAATTAGCAACGGTGGAGTGGTAACGATGA
Source organism: Capsicum baccatum var. pendulum (assembly GCA_030864225.1). Classification (NCBI taxonomy): domain Eukaryota; kingdom Viridiplantae; phylum Streptophyta; class Magnoliopsida; order Solanales; family Solanaceae; genus Capsicum; species Capsicum baccatum. Next base: position 187,031,474 of record CM061560.1, on the reverse strand, counting down.
CGGTGAATAATAGTATTGAAGGTCAATCACAAAATTTCTTTGGACGTGGTCTTCACTCAAATCTTCACTGATTCGAGGTAAAAATGGTCGAATCTTCTTCTAAACTTGAAGTCTTATTGGTTGATATTGTTCATAATATCAGGTTTTACCTTCTGAAAAGTCGATAGTAGATTATGGTTAAGAAAACACCTAGATAAAGTAATAAGAAAAGTTTAACATCAAAAATTGTTCTTACACTCCGTTGGTTTAGGAGTTATGAATTTTGGTCTTTCCAGTAAATGGTCAGGATTTACTATGTTTCTCTATTCAATCTGTTGGTGATTAGCTCGATAGAGACAATCAATACCCTACGCTCTTAGGGGGAGAAATGGGTAGTGTGAGGATAAGAACTAATTCTCTATATAAGTGCAGGCGTGTTGATATGAAAATTATATTAAATTCCAGTTGCTATCGAAACAAACTTGTACAAAGACTGAAAAAACAAATCTTTGCTTCTAAGATTTTAAAGTTTTTGTTGGTTAGGTATAGATAAACATCGGTTTTATATAGAGAAAGAAGGTTCACACTGGTGGGCTAGGACTTTTTTTCTTTAAAACAATGGTGCTCATACAGCTTGCGCCCACCTCAAGTAATTCCACAGGATACTTGTCACCTCCCGCCAAGGACAAACTGATGATTCACATCAGTGCCTAGGTCCTATTCATAATCATAACAAATAAGCCTCTATATGAAGTACACCAAAAAGTTGAAAACCAACAAAAAGATATGATTCTATACATAATGGACACTTTAAAACTAAAAACTAGGGCTGTCATGCTATCCATTACAAACTAATCATTCTACTGATCATCAAACAATCAAGTGTAATAAGTCCCTCTCTGGCTACCATAGAAACATGATGGAGGTTTAAGTGTTTTTTTCCCAAGTTGTTTAGCATTTTTTGATGATGTTGATCAAGAGGAAGTTAAATTATATACATTGAGATATAAAATAATTTTATGCTATTATCTTAATATAACTAAATGTAGGAAGTTATTATGTTTATTTTCTAGCTCACAGGTATCAGGCTTGCTATGAAGATTTATATTTTGTAGGTCACCCTTTTATGATGATGTATAGAGTCTATACATAGCCAGTGAACAAGGAACCTAAAACTATGTAACATCTTAAATTAACTTAAACATAAAGTTGTGTTTCAGCTGAAAATTCACCAACTTATCTCCATCAGTTTATTGGGGGATGCTTTTAAAATTTATTTTAATTTTCCTGAAAAAAATTATTTTTAGGTGTGTGTATATATGTCGGTATACTAACATAAGACACATTAATAAATAATAAATAGTATGGTTAAAGTTGATTTTGAGAATTTGGTTGATTATTGTCTTAGAAAGGTAGATTGATTACTTTTCACATATAAGGGCATATATAAGGGATAAGACACTACTCAATTATCAAAAATTCATCTCTACCCTTCCAAAGCTCTCCTATTTATTTTCCCCCAAACAGTACACATTCCAAGCCATGTGTCTCCTCTTCCCTCTACGCAATTCTAACTGAAACTTGGTTTATCTTGTGTGTGAAGCTATCACTTGGATTGGATTCCTTTTACTGATAAAAATAATTCTTTTTTTAATTAAAATAATCTATTGTTGCTGGATGCTTTACTATGTTGTATTTAATCTCTTAGTTTTTTGCTTGTGTCCACTGCGTAGTAGCATCTCTAAACAACCCAGTTATTATTCTGTTTCTCTTGTTTTTGTTTCTTTTCTCTATTATTATTGTTGTCGTTCTTGTGTAGATAGAAATGAAGGTCATACATGGATGTATAATAGACTTTATCCTAACCGTGCTGGGTTGAGGGAGGAATATAAAGCTGGGGTAGCTGGATTTATTGCTAAAGCAATGCCACTTAATGATTTTCTTATTGAAGAGACAATTAGGTGTCTTTTTTGGAATTTCAAGTGTTGGAAGTTATTGAGTCCATATGCTATTACATGACATCTTTATAGGAAATGGTTTTATATTGAATTATACTATGTGGACAGCTCATAGAGAGAGTAGTGCTGTGTAACACCCCGAAAATGGGTCCCGAAGCATCACACGAGGCTTAAGTCTACAAGTAGCCCCAAGATAACCCTTTGAGCCATTTTCATACCATTCAACACTCATCAACAGGATTACTATAATCAAACATCAAGATATTCTCCATAATATCATAATTCAAGACAAAAGAGATGTCGAAAGTAACAAAATACGACCTCTCCACAAGACTGATCAATCTAACCATCTAGTCTGACAAGCCTCTACTAAACTGTATAACACTGAGCCGTTGGGACAAACCCTAACTGACCCTAACATCAGGGAATAAAATGATAACTTAAAATAAAAGAGTGAAATCCAAAATAACCAGTCCTCGAACCATGAGGACTCACCACTACAGAAAATGTAGAACAATGTGCTCGGAGAATCACGTCAAGCCTAGGAATGAGCACCTGGACCTACATTATAGGAAAAATATAGCCCATGTACGAATACATGGGTCAGTACCATGGAATATGGACCAAGTATATGAGGGTGTTTGCAAGTTTTCATAAAAGTCCTATATCACAAATATTCAGAGGAAAATATGCATGCTGTAATAAGAGATTCACATAGCTCGAAATAAAATCATCATAATCACCATAGAGTAAAACACATCGGTTAAAACATATGAGTCATCATAGTAAATCCCAATCACATTCATAATTATTTTCAAGTCATCAAAATAAGTAGCTTTCATAATAATTCTCTTTAAGATATAGAAATATTCATCAAATTCATCCAAAATGATAACTTTCTCTACTCACACTTTCAAACTATTACATTTTTCATCTCAATCAGAAGAATACACACACTGGGAGTCTCTTACAACCGACATAATCATGTAAGCTATATGGAGTCCAACATCCAACTCACATTGGGGAGAGCTATCCTATCCATGCCATCGGAGTAGGACCTTAATCTTTTGTTCACTAGTGATCACTATATCAATCAGCCTTAGGCTCACATCCTACGGGGGAACGTAGTTCTAGAGAAGTACCAATCACAGCTATGCCTCCCACTCGTGTCTAAAGACTACTCCCGAACTGAGCTCAGATAATTCCAAAAGAAAATCCACAACAACTCAATTCAACAATTCATATCGGGAGCCATTATGCTACCCCCCTTTTCATTATAAATCAATAGATGGATTTCTTTTCTCATTCGAGTTCAAAAATAACTCTTTCAAGATCAAAAGGTCAAAATCATTCAAATATCAAGGTGTGTATAACATATTACTTCACCAAAGATCATAATCTGAAAGAGGGTTTAAATGTTATATATCAACACTTGAGCAAAACATTTCAAGATTCATACTTTGTATAGCAAAAAAGTATAACTCATATAAAAATCTGGAAATTCAACTTGAAACATGATATTAACATCAAAACTCAAGGAATTTATCTTTAAGACATCATAAAAATATCATAGTTTCTTGAACAAGAATATAGGATAATAGTTTCCATCTCAAATTCATAATTAAACAAGTAAAATCATGTATCTTCGTAAAATAATACAAATTTTTGGGCACAAGAACAAAAGAATGTTCTTGTTGAAAACACCATATACCTTTATGGTAACGGATTCGTTGAAAGATTGGACACTCAATGTTGATTGTGCAGCCCTAGTTATATTTGTCCTATAGTGCTCTTGGATGATGCACTTAGATTGATAATAGGGTTATGATGTGTTAAGATTCTATTAAATTAAGGTTATGTTTAGGGGTGTGTAAAGAGTGTCAAAAGACTTAATTGCCCTCAAAATAACTCAAAACAGAGTGTTTTCACTACCTGAACACCAAGTTTGCGCCGCATTGCTTATCGCATACATTTACGTATGCTCTGCATTGCTTATCACACACATTTAATTATGCGCCCCATTGCTTATTGCATAATTTAGGTATGTGCCGCACTGTTTATCGCACACATTTAGGTATGCTCCGAATTTCTTATTGCACATATTTAGGTATGCGCCACATTGCTTATAGTACACCTATTTCAGTAGCCATGTACGATTGGTTAGGCGACGCACTCTACTTCACCAATCCATGACTCCTTGATCGGGTGTTGGATTTTAAAATTGGTGTCGTTGGAAAGCTAATTTGATTCTGTATAATTTGGTGGGTAGAAAAATGTAGAAATACCACATATTTATCAAGTTATGCTTATTCAAAGATGACCCTTGCGAATTCAAACACTAAAACTTGATGGATTTCAAAACTCTTAGCTTGTACTACCTAAGTGACTCATATAAACACATTTAACACATCATAAGCTCTACTATATCTAGGGTACTTTTGGTAATTCATGTTCCCAAATATGGCTTATAGAATTGGGGGTTTCACATGTACAGACAACGGTTCACTTTCTAGCTTAGGAAAGTGTGGGGCATTATAATATCTCCCCCCTTGGGGACATTCATCCTCGAATGACGCTGGGTTTACTAAGAGTAAACAGAAAATGAAGGGTACACAGATGAAGCAACTTATTAATGGTGCCTCTACTTCATTCTAAATTTTAGACACAACAAAAATTGCATGACTCATGAAATCACAGCATAATAGTATAAACTAACTGCTGAACTACTGCAACTCTGCATAGAAAAGGAATGATTTAGAGCAGAATGGTACCTTCGGCTTGATCAAGGCTTACGAAAAATAAGTGCAGATACTTGGATCACATATCCATCTCGGTTTCCCAAGTTGCACCTTCAACAGATTGGTTTCGCTACAACACCTTGACCAAGGGAGCTTCTTTGTTCCTTAGTCTTCGGACTTGGTGATCTAAAATCTCAGCAGAAACTTCCTTAAAAGAAGTACTATCTTCCACATCAGGGTTTTCTGAAGGATCTACAACAACACAATCACCAATGTGTTTCCTAAGCATGGAGACATTGAAGACAGAGTGAACGGAAGATAACTCTGAAGGCAACTCAACCTCATACTCTACCTTACCAATACGGCTAAGAACTCCATAGGGGCCAACATAATGGGGACTAAGTTTCCCCTTCTTCCCGTATCTCTTCACTCCCTTCATGGGTGAAATCTTCAAATACACCAAGTCACCAACTTCAAATTCAAAGTCTCTTCTCCTCACATCAACATATGACTTCTGATGACTGTGTAGTTTTCAACCTTTCTCTAATCACTTTGATTTATTCCATAGCCTCAAAGACCGAATCAGGACCACTCACAACAGCTTCACCCACTTCAAACCAACCTATGGATGACCTATATTTCCTCCTATAAAAAGCCTCAAATAGAGCCATACCAATGCTAGAGTAAAAACTGTTATTGTAAGCAAACTCTATCAATCGTAAATGCTCATCCCAACTCCCATTAAAGTCAAGAGCACACGCTCTCAACATATCCTTTATGGTCTGGATGGTCCTCTCAACCTGACCATCTATCTACGGATAGAAAGCAGAACTCAAATGCACTTGGGTACCAATACCATTTTGAAAAGCTCTCCAAAACTGCTAAGTAAACTGAGTGCCCCTATTTGACATTATGGACAAGGGAACTCTATGCAAACTTAAAAATTCCCGGATGTACGATCTAGCATAATCCTCAGCAGTATAAGAAGCATGTATAGGCAAGGAGTGCACAGACTTAGTCAATGTACCCACAACAACCCAAATGGAATTATGATGGAATTGGAAGGAGGTAAATTAATCACAAAATCCATGTTTATCTCTTTCCACTTCCAAGTGGGAATACCGAACTCCTGCATCATACCACCAGGTCTTTGGTGTTCTACCTCAACCTGTTGGCATGTCACACACTTAGCCACAAATGCTGCTATATCCTTCTTTATGCCACTCCACTAATAGATTTCCTGCAAGTCGCGGTACATCTTGGTGGCACCTGGATGAAAAGAATATCGCGAGCTGTGTGCTTCATCCATAATTCTTTGTCTTAGATAATCAACATTTGGAACAAATAATCTATCCTGCAATCTCAACGCACCATCTCCCACTTGGGAGAAAACCTCCAACTTTTGGTCCTTGACTGATTCTTACTATCATCTAAGTTTTGCTTCTCCTTTACTTCTAAAATCAAAGGGGATTCGGAAATACTCTGCACCTCTATACTACCTTTAGCTGAGTCAAACAACCTAACCCCCAGTCTACACAAACGGTGCACATCACGATCCAACTCCTTCTTACCCTCTTCAATAAGCAAAACACTTCACATAGACACCCTGCTTAAGGAATCTGCCACTACATTGGCCTTACCTAGATGGTACAACACACTCATATCATAATCTTTTAATATCTTTAACCTCCTTATCTGCCTAAGGTTCAACTCCCTCTGGGTAAATACATATTGCAAACTCTTATGATTAGTGAAAACATCAACGTGAACACCATACAAGTAGTGTCTCCAAATTTTTAGAGCAAACACAATAGTGGCTAACTCAAGATCATGGATGGGATAATTCTTCTTATGGGGTTTCAACTGCCTAGAAGCATAAGCTATCACCTTACCCTTATGTATCAATTCACAACCCAAACCAACTCTAGAAACATCATAATATCCTACATAACATTCAATACCATCAGGCAAAAGTCAAAATAGGGGTTGAAGTCAGTCGAGTCTTCAACTCCTGAAAACTTTTCTCACAAGAATCAAACCACAAGAACTTCACTTTCTTTTGAGTCAATCGGGTCATAGGAGATGCTATAGATGAGAAATCTTCAACAAAACAACGGTAATTTCTAGCTAGACCTAAGAAACTTCAGATGTCTGTCGAAGAGATAGGTCTAGGCTAGTTTTTAACAACTTCTATCTTTTGGGCATCAACTCTAATATCCTCGAATGAAATTATATGAACCAAAAAAGCAACTGACCCAACCAAAACTCACACTTGCTGAATTTGGAAAATAATTGATGGTTTCTAAGAGTTTGCAAGATAATGCGGAGATTATCAGAATGTTCATTCTCACTACGGGAGTACACCAGAATATCGTCTATAAATACGATAACAAACATGTCAAGATATGGTCTGAACACTCGATTTATGAGGTCCATGAAAGCTGTCGGGATATTAGTTAACCCAAAGGAAATAACAAGAAACTCAAAATGACCATAGCAAGTTCGGAAAGTTGTTTTAGGGGTGTCGTACTCTCTAACTTTGTGTTGATGATAGCTGGATCGAAGGTTTATCTTATAAAAGTAACTTGCACCTTGTAATTAGTCAAACAAATCGTCTATTCTAGGAAGAGGATACTTATTTTTGACAGTGACTTTATTCAACTGGCGATAGTCAATACACATATGTAGGGAACCATCTTTCTTTATCACAAATAACATAGAAGAACCCCAAGGAGAAACACTAAGCCTTATGAAACCCTTATCTAACAAATCTTTGAGTTTCTTTTTCAACTCCTTAAGTTCTGCAGGTGCCATACGGTAAGGATGAATAAAAATAGGCTGAGTATCGAGAGGAAGATCGATCCCAAACTCTATCTCTCTATCAGGAGGTATCCTTGGGAGATCTTTCGGAAAGACATAAGAAAACTCATTGACAATGTAACTAACTGGAGTGTTGGAGTCTCAGACTTAGTGTCATTGACACTAACCAGATGATAAATGCACCCCTTGGAAACAAGTTTTCCATCTTTAATATATGAGATAAAATGACTCTTGGGAGATATAGAACTCCCAGACCAGTTAAACACAGGTTTATCAGGAAACTGAAACTTGACCACTTGGGTACGAAATCTATAGAGGCATAACAAGAATGAAGCCAGTGCAAACCCAAAATAACATTGAAATCCACCATGTCTAACTCAATCAGATCAGCCAACATGACTCTATGAAGGACTGTAACAGGACACTTTCTAGGCAACAATTGAATCACCTACTGGGGTAGAAACTAAGATAGGCTCAAGAATATTTTTAGGACTCATTTCAAAATTCACAGCAACCATAGGCGTAACATATGAAAAACTAGACCTAGGGTCTAATAAAACATAGGCATCAAACTGAAATATACAGAGCATACCAGTAACAACATCGGGAGAGTCCTCCTTCTCTTGGCGAGATGGAAAAGCATAGAACCTATTCTGGCGCTGAACGCCAGCAGTGCTAGAAGAGGCGCCGTAAGCTGGGGCTGGGCATGTTACCTGAGCTAGAGCACTAGCAGTCTGAGTCTGAGTCTGAGTATGAGGGCGATTATCACAATGCCCTTGAATGGCATGTGGGCCCTCCCTAAGTTTGTGACCCAAGTCACCACACCCGAAATAACCTTTCTTCTCACCGTAACTCTCACCCGAGTGGGTTCTACCACACTTAGGACACAGAAGATAATTTGGCTTACTGCTAATACTGTACTGGGACCTGACTTCATATGACCTACTACCTTAATCCTACCTACCCCTAGGTACAAGAGTACTAGATAACGATGGTGCTGGTGTAGATGAATGGTTCAGAAACTGAGGGCGATTCCCTCCCTGCGATCTAGTCTGACCCTGTTCGTGCTGCTCAAACCTAGCTTTCTTATTCCCTATCATTCTATTATTCTCCTTGATCTTATCTGCTTTAATCTATTGGGTATGAGTCATTATCCTAGAAAGATTCATCTCACTAATTAACATAGTAGACCTGCACTCCTTAACAACATAGCTAGACACTCCTGTCACAAATTTACTCTTACTGGCACGATTATCAGCTACTAATTTAGGAGCATATTTGGCAAACCGATTAAACATCAGACAGTACTCTTTAAGAGTCATAGAGCCCTGCCGCAAGTTCATGAACTACTCTACCTTTGCCTCTCTCATCTATAAAGGGAAAAACTTATCTATGAATGCATCCTGGAACTCATGCCAAGACGTATGGCGGCACCCTCACCTCTACCCTTTCTCCAAGAAACTACCCAATCATAAACAAGGTCTTTCAACATATATGCTTCCAAATCCACACTATGATCCTCAGAGACATGCATTACCTTATTAATCTGTCACACTTCCTCCAAGTACAACTGTGGATCCTCATCTGGCTTGGACCTATAAAATTCTAGTGACTTTATCTGCATACAGTCACGGATCCTCGCAGTAGATGAATGACCTCCCTAGGACTCCAATTACCTTAGGCTCGGATACCAAGTTTGTAATGCCCTAAAGATGGGTCCCAAAGCATCACACGGTGCTTAAGGCTACAAGTAGCCCCAAGCTAACCCTTTGAGCCATTTTCATACCATTCAACACTCATCGACAGGATTACTATAATAAAACATCAAGATATTCTCCATAATATCATAATTCAAGATGAAAGAGATGCGAAAAGTAACAAATACTACCTCTCCATAAGACTGATCTATCTAACTATCTAGTGTGACAAGCCTCAACTAAACTGTATAACACTGAACCATTGGGACAGACCCCAACTGACCCTAACATCAGGGAATCAAATGATAACTCAAAATAAAAGAGTGAAATCTAAAATAACCAGTTCTCGAACCATGAGGACTCACCACTGCAGAAAATGTAGACCAATTTGCTCAGAGAATCATGTCAAGCCTAGGAGTGAGCTCCTAGACCTAAATTATAGGGAAAATATATCCCACATATCAATACATGTATAGTTCCATAGAATATTGACTGAGTATATGAGGGTGTATGCAATTTTTCATAAAACTCCTATATCACAAATATTCATAGAAAAATATGCATGCTGTAATAAGAGACTAACATATCTCAAAATAAAATCATCATAACCATTATAGAGTAAAACACATCAATGAAAACATGTGAGTCATCATAGTAAATCCCAATCACTTTTATAATCATTTTCAAGTCATCATAACGAGTAGCTTTCATAACAATTCTCTTTAAGATATAGAAATATTCATCAAATTCTTCAAAAATGATAACTTTCTCAACTCACACTTTCAAACTATTACATTATTCATCTTAATTAGAAGAATACGCACACACACTGGGAGTCTCTTACAACTGACATAACCCATGTAAGATACATGGAGTCCAACGTCCAACCCATTTTGGGGAGAGCTATCCTATCCTTTCCATCGGAGTAGGACCTTAATCTTTTGTTCACTAGTGATCACTATCTCAATCATCCTTAGGCTCACATCCTACGGGGGCACGTAGTTTTTGGGAAGTACCTATCATATTTATACCTCCCACTCGGTGATAAAGACTACTGCTGGACTGAGCTCAGATCATTTCAAATGAAAATCCATAACAACTCAATTCAACAATCCTTATCGAAAGCCATCATGCTATCCCTTTTTCATAATAAATCAACATGTGGATTTCTTTTCTCATTCAAGTTAAAAAATAACTCTTTCAAGACCAAAAGGTCAAATAATTCAAATATCAAGGTGTCTATCACACATTACTTCACCAAAGATCATAATCTCAAAGAGGTTTTAAATCCCATATATCAATACTTGAGCAAAACATTTCAAGATTCATACTTTGTATAGCAAATAAGTATAACTCATATGAAAATATGGAAATTCAACTTGAAACATGATATTAACATCAAAGCTCAAGGAATTTATCTTTAAGACATCACAAAACTATCATAGCTTCTTGCACAAGAATATAGGATAATAGTTTCCATCTCAAATTCATAATTAAACAAGTAAAATCATGTATCTTCGTAAAATAATATAAATTTTTGGGCACAAGAACGAAAGGATGTTCTTGTTGAAAACCCCACATACCTTTATGGTAATGGATTCGTTGAAAATTGGACCCTCAATGTTGATTGTGCAACCCTAGTTGTTTTTGTCCTTTAGTACCCTTGGATGATGAACTTAGATTGATAATAGGGTTATGATGTGTTTAGATTCTGTTAAATTCGTAAGGTTAAGTTTAGGGGTGTGTAAAGAGTGTCAAAAGACTTAATTTCCATCAAAATAACTCAAAATAGAGTATTTTTACTACCCAAAACACCAAGTGTGCACCACATTGCTTATCGTATACATTTACGTATGGTCCGCATTGCTTATCGCATATATTTAAGTATGTGCCGCATTGCTTATCGCACATATTTAGGTATGCACCGCATTGTTTATTGCACACATTTAGGTATGCGCTTCATTGTTTATTAGACATATTTAGGTATGCACTGAATTGCTTATCTCACACCTATTCCAGTAGCCGTGTGCGATTGGTTAGGCGACACACTCTACTTTGCAAAGCTATAACTCCTTGCTCGGGTGTCATATTTTAATAAAAGTGGTATAGTTGGAAAGATAATTCAATTATGTATAAGTTGGAGGGTATAAATATGAATATATACCACATATTTATCAAGTTATGCTCATTCAAAGATGACCCTTGCCAATTCAAACACTAAAACTTGATGGATTTCAAAACTCTTATCTTGTACTACCTTAGGTGACTCATATAACCACACTTAACATATCATAAACTCTCTTATAACTAGGGTACTCTTGGTAATTCATGTGCCCAAATATGGCTTATAGAATTGGGGGTTTCACATGTATGAACAATGGTTCACTTTCTAGCTTAGGAAAGTGCGGGGCATTACATGTTGCAAATAATTTTGCTTTTTAGAATTGTGTTGAAAGTCCAATAAGCTAATATAATGTTGAAAGTTCACAATATAGTGAGATGGACAAGGATACTTTTGGGACACACTCAGGGTCTCAAAATGAACAAAATGATGAGGCTAAGCACGTTTATGAACAATTAAAGGAAGTTAGTAATCCATTATATGAAGTATCAGTGCATTCTAAGTTATCTATTGCTGTGCGGTTAATGTGTATTAAGTCAGATTATTCAATTTCTCAAGAGGGCATGAACTCTACGTTGGACTTATGAATGAACTTAACTGAAATAAACTTGACTTACCTAAAGAATTCTACACAATATAAAAGTTGGTTTCTAAGTTAGGACTTCCGTCAGAGAGGTTCACTATTGTGAGAAAGATTGCATGTTATTATACAAGGAAGATGCAAATTTAGAACATTATAAATTTTGTAATCATCCTCATTATAAGGAAGTCACACATGCAAAAGAAAAGAAGGTTACTGTGAAGTTGATGCATTACTTACCCCTTAAACCACGGTTAAAGAGGTTGTATGCATCAATAAACTCTACCCCTCATATGAGATGACATTATGAAAATAAAAGACCACCTAGTGTTTTATGTCATCCGTTAGATGGAGAAGCATGGAAGTATTTTGAGAGTGTGTATTCGGATTTTGTTAGTGAACCAAGAAACATTAGGTTGGGATTATCTACTGATGGATTCACTCCATTTTCTATCTCAGCTACACCATATTCATGTTGGCCAGTGTTTGTGACTCATTATAATCTCCTGCTTGAATTGTGTATGACGAGTCAGTATATATTTCTAACTTGTATTATTCATGGTCCTCGCAATCTAAAATTTTTGATTGATGTATATCTACAACCATTGATTGATGAGTTGAACTTATTATGGCATAAAGGTGTGGAAGCATATGATGTATCAATGAAACAAAACTTAAGATTGCGTGCTACTTTGATATGGACTATAAATGAATTTCCTACTTATGGAATGATGTCTGGGTGGTCAAATGTGGGAAAGTTATCTTGCCCTTATTGTATGGAAGATATAAAAGTATTCACTTTGAAAAATGAGGGTAAAAACTCATGGTTTGACTGTCATCGTCAATTCTTGTAAATGCGACATGAGTTTAGGAGAAATACTAGTAATTTTATGAAGAATAAGACTGATTTTAAGGAGCCACCACCAATTTTGTCGTGAAATAAAATTTGGGATAAAGTGAGGAATCTGCCTAAGGTAATAGAGTCTCTATCAGCCAAGATACCTGTTTATGGTGTTACACATAACTGGACTAAAAAAAGCATATTTTGGGTGTTAGATTACTGGAAGGATAATCTTCTGCCTCATAATCTAGATCCCATGCATATTAAGAAAAACTTGTTTGACAACTTATTTAATACTGTGATGGATATAAGTAACAAGAAAAAGACAACTTGAAGGCAAGGATGGACTTAAAGGAGTATTGTCGGCATAGTGAGTTATACCTGACATACTTAAACAATAAGATTCAGAAGCCCAAGGCCAATTATACATTCACTTTGGAGGATAGAAGAGTGATATGTGATTGGGTTACCAATTTAAGAATGCCAGATGGATATGTGTCAAATTTGTCTAGATGTATTGACATGAATAAAGAAAAGTTGACCTTTATGAAGAGCCATGAATATCACATTTTCATGGAGTCATTGATGCCTATTGCATTTTGTGCCTTGCCCGATAAAATTTGGAAGCCCATAATAGGGATAAGCTTATTTTTCAAAGATTTATGCTCTAACACATTAAGGGAGGAGAACCTATCTTTTATGGATATCAACATTAGCTTAACCTTAAACAAGTTGGAAAAAGTTTTTCCTCCTGTTTTTTTTATGTTATAGAGCATCTTCCAATACACCTTATGCAAGAGGCATGACTTCGAGGGCCTGTTTAGTATCGATGGATGTATCTCTTTGAGAGGTATTGACTTTTAATATTTACCTTCATGTGTTTTAATTGAATATTATTTCATCTAAAAGATCATACTATGCAGGACTATTGGCAAATATAAGCGGACCATAAAAAATAGATCTCGAATTGAGGGATCAATATGTGAGGCTTATTTGGCTAAAGAGACCTCTTATTTTTGTTCATATTATTTTGAACATGATGTACCATGTCTGAGAAATCATCCTAATAGGAATGATGATGGATACAATACAGATCCTTCGACACCATAATTTTCAATATTCAATCAACCAGGTAAAGGAAGTCCTAAAGGTGGTCCACTTAAATATTTGAATGAGGCGAAGCTTAAGTTAGCTACAACACATTTCTTATTAAATTGTCCCGAGGTCCTGCCTTTTTATAAGTGAGTATATTTATATTAAGGACAACCATTCAAGGTCTATCTAAGCTTTAACTAATGAAAGTCATATCTTTGTCGGATAACTACTTCATGGCTTCACACGGAGATACTGTTGTTTAACCTATGTTTTCAGTATGTTATAGAGAATATGTAAGTGTGACTTAAATATTTAACATAATTTATGCTTTGTTCAATATAATGTATATTTAAATTCTAACTTTTTTGAACTTTTTATAGGTTCATAATCCACTTAATTATGACCCAAATGTCAAATTTTTACGTGATATAGCTTGGGGACCTGATGCTAAAGTCAGAAAGTTTTCTAAGTACTTTGTAAATGGGTACAGATTTCATATAGAAGAGTTCTCTAAGGGAAAGAAAACCAACAATAGTGGGGTTTGGGTGAAAGGTGATGGCGGTGTTGATTATTATGGTGTGCTTCACGAGATTTTTGAACTCGATTATCATGTTGGTTGGCGAAAGAAAAATTAGTTCTCTTTCGATGTAAGTTGTATGATCCTACACCTATGTTAGGTACAAAGGTGCACCCTCAATACAAAATAGTTGAAATTAAGCGTACAAGAGAGTATGAAATCTATGATCCATTTGTCATTGCACAAAGATTGAAACAAGTGTATTGCTCTCCTTATCCTTTATGTACGAATAAATCTGCATGACGGGTAGTTATAAAAACAAAGCTTATGGGTATAGTTGTAGTAGAGGATACATTAGATGTAGCGTATAATAATAACATTTCAAGTGCTGAAGAAAAAGGTGGATGATGAATTAACAGGTGAGTTGTAGCATAAGAAAAGCCTATATGAAGAATTTGATCCTTCTGAACTTAGATTGAATGTTCATGATTATAGAGAAGGAACACCCGGGGCATATGACGAGGAAGATCCAACTGAAGAAAAGAAAATAAGCGAGGAAGAGTTACTTGATGAAAATGAAATAATTGATGAGGAAGAATCAATGAATTAATATAAAACAAGTAATGAGGAAGAATTGATGAATTACTATGAAACAAGCGAAGAGGATTGAGTTGTTATTAATAGTAGTAATGTGTTGTAACAAGGTCTTGAATTGTATTTAACCTGCTGCTTTTTGCTATTTTTCTTGACAATATAGTGTCTTTTCTTTGTTAATATTTGTATTGCTAGTAAGAACATTTCTAGTTGTTTGATTAAATAGCAGTGGTAAAAATACTCGTACTACGCATGATTTTCTTGTCTTGTTGCATTTTATTAAATCCTGCTTCGTTAGTTCCTCTGCATAAAGCAAGTTATTTGAATCCTAGTAAGTTTTTTTGATGGAAACGACATTAGTAACTTCATGAAAAAAATTAAAGTATATAATACCATCTCTAGTACATATTATAGACATTTTAGCAAACTAAAATTGTTCCAAAATATTTGACATTATAGGAAAACAAGATGAGGCTTTCTTTCACTCAGTACTACAGGGAATGCAGAATTTAATTTTCGTTTGGTCTAAGAAAAATATATAGGCATCACAAGACAGACTTACTCTTTTTTGTGTTTTTTTTCAGGTGGTTAATAAAGAAAATCAATGGCATCAAAAGTTCATGGCAATGGATGTCATAAGTAAGGTAAGAAAGGACCTGATAATCTTCCTACAACTCAATATACACTACCACCACCACCACCACCTGTTACCACAACTCTTCAACCAGCTACTACAAATATTATTCCTCCTCCAAGGGAAATTATTTCACTACCAAATGCATTTTTCATGCCCCCACCGCCCCACCAATTCCAGCCCTCTTCTCCCATAATAGTCTGCATAGTAGCTCTGCATCTGTACCTTCAACATAATCCACACCTAACCTTTCTTGATTGAGAATTGGATGTCCAAATATATCAATATTTCCCTCTATTGATAGTGCTACAGAGTCTAATGCTACAACAGTTGCTTCTCATATTCCTAAATTTAAAGAGGTAGTAGAATATGATGGCAACGGGAGGCTAATTTTCTCCCCTGGCAGTAATGGGTAAGTAAATCTTATGTTTTTCTATAATTTTTAAAATTTTCAAAAGCTAAGATGATTTAATATAATTTTATTTCAGGTTCATTCTCGTATATAGCGGACGACATATGGTTATAGAATCAATTAAACCATTTTACACATAGCCATAGGGTAGTTAGAACGCTATTCAACTCGACATCAGAGTGCTTATATGGAATCAGTTTGTGGTAGCATCAAAATCAAAGAATTTACCATTTCAGTATGCTATTAATGATGAATTTACCTTTGTATCCTTAACTTCTTTCATGACTTTATATTAAACTATTTTGCAGACAAAGTGTGCATGAAATTCTTTTCATGATAATGAAATACAATGCATTTTTAAGTTCAAAGCAGCTCAACAGATCAAAGAAAACTTATATAAGGCCCGAAGGAACTTGGAAAAACTTGGTTGGCTAAATGCTAATATGTGGCTTCAGTTGTTGAAAAAATGGGATACACTTGAATATAGGACAAGGAAGTAATGGGCAAAGAAAAATAGATCATCTCAAATAGGTGGCTCATTACACACTGGAGGTTCGATGAGTTTTGCTACACCCTAGCGAAGACTGGTAATATTAGAGTAAATTTTTAATTTATTTAGTTTAGTATAATATTCTAAATTGTGACATAGTAAATTCATGTGGGGTTCTTTCAATTCACTATTATTGTTATCTTCTTATTGTTATTCATCTTGAAGTCTAGTGAAGCAGTGTGTGGCCTATTTTGATTAACTAAAATTGTTGACATCTTGTTGCTCTTGTTGTTGTTCATCTTGAAGTCTAGTGAAGCTATATGTTGCCTATTTTGATTCACTAGTATTTTTGACATCTTGTTGCTTTTGTTGTTGTTCATATTGATGTCTAGTGAAGCCGTGTGTGGCCTATTTCGATTCACTAGCATTGTTGAAATCTTGTTGCACTTGTTGTTGCTTGTTTCTTTTGTTGTGAACTTGATCTTGTATCACACTGCCTGATGGTTGTATAAAGTAAGAAAAAGAGAATTAGTCTATATGGGAAGGGTGCCTAACTCCCTACCGTGATTAAAGGGGTCAAGAGTTTCTTTTGTTCTGTGACCAAAGTCCTTACTACCGTTTTTCATGTCTGCCTTGTTGATTTTAACTTCCAAAGTTATATTGGATAGGTTTGGAACCCTTACAGAGTCATTGATAGTTTTAGCATCCACTGATATATTCTTTCCTAGATTATGATTGTTTGGAGAGGTAAATACTAGTAACATGTTGTAAACACATATGCAAGTTGGCAGCTGTGTGGAGTAATCAGTACAATAATGTACAAACACCTTGAATACAACACATCACAAAAAATAATAGTACATCATATATATTTGAAATTAGGATGACCATGAGTCAGAAACACCCGACTCATACTTCCTTTATAGTAGAACATCAGGAGCATCTCCAGAACCCATATTCAGGAAGACAAAGGCGGGAAATCATCATCGTCATTTTTTATATGGTATGATGATTTAAAGATCCTTACTGAAAATAGTACGATTTACTATAGGTGTTACTACTATAGTGATTCTGAATGTGTAAAAACAAGCTTTGGAGATCTGTGATTGAATACTTTAGGAGTTGCCACTAATAAAAGGTGTTCATACCTATCAAGATCTTTACTGAAAACAAAATTTGATCTCTACATATCAACTAATTAGTTTTCATAGATTTTGGTTGAAATTTAAACTGACTGGCAGTGGTTTACTTATTTTATATATTTGGAAATATATGAGCTTCATATGGGGGTTAGGGTAGGAGTTAATCTTAGGAGGTATAGTCTTTAACTTTGACCGAAATTACAACGTTTTCAGGGTAACCGAGTGATATCTTGTGCTTCATGTCCAACTTTGTTTGCCTAGTAAAATTGCTAAATCTGGGCCGAATGTATTATTCAATAAATGTTAGACCACAACCTGTGAATCCTATGAGTTTAATGAATTTATAAAGGTTTATGATGTAAAGGTCTATGTAGTCTCTTGTCATTATGTAGGATAAACCCAAAATCAGTACATAGTACCAAGATCTCAAATGGTGAATTTAAACTTGAAAATGATTTATATATTCCATCACGACTCCTTGACAAACACAAAAATGAACTGGGGCATCTGAGTCAGACAAATCATCCACTAAAGACAATAAAATTCTTCCGTTTAGTTGTTCTAAAATATCTTAAACAATTCTCAGCTAACACTATCAAGTGCAGCTATCTTGTGGTCATACTACTAGCAACTGAAGGACCAACCCAACAGAACTAAATTTAACCACTATAGTAACATAACCACTATTGCATTTTGCGCCATCATTCAGCACCAGACCAATCCATCCCATGTGGAATTTCATACTTTTCTTAAAAATTTAGAGATTTAAGCATCGATTGGGCTTTGTAGAGTACATTTGAACTCTTTTACACTATTTGGTGTTGATTAGGGTCATATTCTCTCTATTTAATGAAGTCTTGGTGCCTACGACTTAGGAAAATGCATGATCTATATATCTATGATGACGTTATATTAAAATGTCTTTCTGAACATTTGTTAGCATAAAGATAATGACAATCAAATCTTGCACATTGGCACATTTCTAGTATCTTTGGTTTCTGAACATCTCTAGTATCTTTGGCACATTTCTGTTGAATATGTTAGCAACTTTGGGGCATTATCTTCGTATATAGCTTAGACCCCTTCCAAACTATCTACTTATAGATTAAACAATTGAAAAGAAACCACCTAAACTACTAATTCTGTTGGATTTGAGTATTTTTAAATCATAGATTCCATATCTATTTGTATTAGTCTTAAGATGTTTTGGTCTATGCTGCCTGGACTTGTCTCCATACTTGCATTATCTTTTTTTCTAAAAATTTTCAAGAATATGAAAATGGGGGAAAACAACACCCTTTTATTGATGTATAGAAGAGTGGCGTCAAACCCAACCTACTTTAGAGAATTGTACCATTGTCTAACCATCACCTGTAGAGCTGAATAATATGTGGATAATTGTGGTAGGTGGTACAAAGAAAGGTAGAACCTATAGGACAGGGGTTCTCCAATCCTCGAGTATTCCTTTGTTGTTTTCCAGTTTCTCTTCTACTTTACAAACTATGGAAGAAATGGAAGCGATGAAAAAGAAAATTGTGGAATTGATGCAGAAATATACAGCTAACGATGCTAATTTTGCTAAATTTGATAAATTTGAGGAGTTGGTTAAGAAGAACATGCCACAAGTATTTCATGATGAGGAAGATAATGAATCTGATGATAATTAGATTGTAGCTATTGTTCTTAGTTTTTGTTGTGACACACAGATGTTTAAACTATTTGATTTGATGTTTGTTTTGAATGGTTTAAAGTGGTTGTATTTATAAATTTTTGTCATGTTTGATCCTAGTGTGAAAAATACATTAGTTATGTTGTTTATTATTTGAAAGTAGTGTAAGCTAATGCAATATAAATTATTAAATAATTATTTATTAATTTTTCGACTATAGTGGTCAGAATAATTAAAATTATTAAATAATTATTTATAAAATTTTTGACTACAGTGGTCGAAATAATTATAATTATTAAATATTTATTATTCTTAAATAATTATTTATAAAATTTCTGACTACAGTGGTCTGAATAATTTTAATTATTAAATATTTATTTATTAAATTTTTTACTACAGTAGTTGAACAATTAAATTATTAAATAATTATTTATTAAATTTCTGACTACAGTAGTGAGAATAATTAAAATTATTAAATGATTATTTATTAAATTTTTTTCTACAATAGTCAAAATAATTAAAATTATTAAATAATAATTTATTAAATTTTTGACTTCAGTAGTATTAATATTTATAATTATTAAATAAATATTTATTAAATATCTAACTATATTTCTAACTAAAGTAGTCGGAAATTTCTGACTACTGTAGTCAAAAATATTTTCCCGATAAGCTATATTTAGTTTTTCGAGATGTTTTTGGATAAGTATATGCCTCTCATCCTTAGGGATCATTTGAGATATCAGTTCTCTATATTTGAGCAGTCTCCATGATAGTTGTGGATTTTGAGGCTCATTTTCACAACTAGCTAGGCATGTTACTTTTATTTTGGGTACTGAGTATGAGAGAATTTGTTGCTTTGTTAGATGGTTGAGACTTTCCCTTTTTATATCTATTAGGAGTTTAGTTGTTGTGGGTAGGTATTTTTCTAAGTTTTCTGATCACGCTCAGGTGATGAAGAAGATTCATCATTAGACCCTTGGGGGTAACACTAAGAGGCCTAGACATTAGTGTAGTTTAAATGGGATCCATCCTCTCAGACTCAGAGTTAGTCTAGTCAACTTATTCAGGCAGCTCTTTAGATTACTGATGGAGGTCAGTCTAGCGCTACTGATCGTCCTGGTTAGGGTATTTGTCAGTCTTTAATAGGTTCATATTCTGGTCATTCTAGGCATGGTATTTATTTGAGGTCGGCAAGATCTGTTGGTTTTTGGTCAGGTTTTAGTGCATGTTATTATTGTGGAGCTTGTGGTCACTATTCAAGAGATTGTCCTAGTTGTGGGGCAATTGTTACTTCACCTGAGATTGTTCCCCCTAATAGAGTAGTTCATCCCTAAGCTAGAGGTGGGTCTCAAGGTCATAGGGTAGTTTTTAGGGTATTCGGGGAGGTTCTTAGGCAGGTAGAATAGGAGGTCAGTTAGGATCCCAGCCAAGTTGCGGCATGGTGAGTTATATGCATTACCTTCTTAAATTGAGGGTGAGTCTTTAGATGCCATTATTACAGGTTTGATTTTGGTATGTCATTAGTCGACCCTTGTTTTATTTGATTTGATATCCACTTATTCTTATGTATCTGCTTATTATGTTCCACATGTAGAGTTATCTTAGGATTTATTATCCATGCCATTATATGTATCTACTCCCTTGTGTGATTCTTTAGTAGTGGATCGGGATTTCAGATCCCGTGTTGTGACTGTTGGAGATATTGATAATCATGTTGATCTAATTAATTTGGATATGGTGGACTGTTATGTGATTTTGGGCATGGATCGATTATCCCACTATCATGCAATCATGGATAGTTTTACTAAAACCATTACCATAGCCATACCCGGTATACCCCAAGTCGTGTGGTGTGGAGCAGTTACCCATGAGCCAACGCGGATGATTTCCTATGTTCATGGTATGAGGCTTATTTCTTAGGGTTGCGATTTTTATCTCACTTATATTTGTGATACTAGTGTGGGGAGTTTGACGCTGGATTTTATTCCTGTAGTTTATATTTTTTGATGTGTTCCCTACCGACCTACCTAGTATTCCCCCCTATTCATAAGATTGAGTTTTCTATTTATCTCAAGCCTGATACCCAACCTATTTCTATGGAACCTTACCGTCTAGATCTTTCCAACCTTAAGGAGCTAAATTCTCAATTTCAAGATCTTCTGGGTAAGGGTTTTAATAAATCCAGTGCATCTCCTAAGGGAGATCCTATGTTATTTGTGAAAAAGAAAGGTGGATAACTGCATATATGTATTGTTTATAGACAACTTAATAAGGTGACGGTGAAGAACCGTTATCCTATGCCTGGCATTGATGATTGGTTTGACCAGCTTTAGGGAGCAATAATGTTTTCTAAGATTGATTTGAGATCTGGTTACCATTAGTTGAGGATTCATGATGAGGATATCTCAAAGACAGCTTTTAGGACCCATTTTGCTTATTATAAGTTCTTGGTGATGTCATTTGATTTGACTAATGCCCCAAATGCATTTATAAATTTGATAAATCGAGTGTTCAAGAATTATTTGGATTTTCATCAATGACTTATTTGTGTATTAGAGGAGTAGAGAGGAGCAGGCACAACATTTGAGGATTGTGCTCCAGACTTTGAGAGATCATGTACTTTTTGCCAAGTTTTCTAAGTGAGAGTTTTGGCTTGAGTCGATGACATTCCTTGGACATATGGTGTCTAAGGATGGTATTATGGTAGACCCAACTAATATTGAGGCAATTCTTGATTTGTTTAGACCTACATCTACGACTGAAGTTCGTAGCTTTATTGGTTTGGCCGGTTATTATAGCCAATTCATTGAGAGATTTGCTGTTATTTCAGTGCCTATGACTAGATTGACTTGGAAGAAGGTTCCTTTTTTATGGTTCGGGAATTGTGAGTGGAGCTTTAGAAAGCTTAAGGATTTCCTTACTTCAACTCTTATTCTAGCTTTTCCTGTAGAGGGTGAGGAATCTACTGTGTAGTGTGATGCTTCTGGTATTGGTCAAGGTTGTGTTTTGATGCAGCAGGGTCATTTTGTTGCTTGTTCGTTGAGACAACTTAAGGTCCATGAGTACAACTACCCTACTTATGATTTGGATTTGGTGGCAATAGTTTTCGCGCATAAGATTGGGAGGCATTATCTCTAAGGTTTGCACTGTGAGATTTTCAATGATCTTTGCAGTCTTCAACATCTTATGACCTAGAGGGAGCTTAATGCTAGAGAGTGTAGATGGATGGAGTTTCTTAAGGACTATGATATTTCTATCTTATATCATTTGTTCAAGGCAAATATGGTAGTGGATGCTTTAAGTCAGAAGGCAACGATATGGGCACTTTAGCGTGTATTTTGGTTTCTCAGAGGCTGTTGGCAAGGGACATTCAGTCCTTAGACAAATTTATAGTTTTCCTTGATATCTCAAACCCTAGGAAGATTCTTTCTAGTGTTGAGGCGAGACCTTCACTTTTTGAGTAGATTCGGGGTCGTCGGTTTGAGGATAGTAACCTTTGCTTCCTTTATGATCAGGTACTGAATGGTGTGTCCAAGAGGATCACCACAGATTCTGAGGGTGATTTGAGGTTTTATAGCCACATTTGTTTTTCGAGGATCGATAACTTGATTCAGAAAATTTTGAACGAGGATCATAGCTCTAGATATTTATTGATTAGTGCACAACTAAGATATACAAATATTTAAGATAACATTATTGGTCGGGTGAAATAAAGAGAGTTGTGTCGAATTTTGTAGCTCGTTGCCTATGTTATCACTTGGTAAAGGACAAGCATTAACGACCAGATGGATTGACTCAAAGGTTACCTATTCTCAAGTGGAAATAGAAGTGGATTACCATGGATTTTGTTAGTGGTTTGCCTGATACTTATGTGATTTCAATGGTATTTGGGTCATCGTGGATCAATTGACCAAGTCAGCATCCTTTTTCCTGTACAGATGTCCTTTAGTTCTACGAGGTTAGCTCGTATCTATGTGTTTGGGATATTCTATTTGCATGGAATGCCTATTTATACTATTTTAGACTGGGGTTTCATGTTCACTTTTAGCTTTTGGAGAGATTTTCAGGAGAAGTTAGTTACTCAGGTGGATCTTAGTACAACCTTTCATCCTCAAAACAATAGCCAATTCGAGCAGACTATTCAGGTGATTGAGCATTAATCCGAGCCTATGCTATGGATTTTGGAGGCCAGTGGGAGGAGCACTTAGCCTTGCCAAAGTGTTTATAACAACAATTATCATTCGAGTATTGAGATGATGCCTTTTGAGGCTTTGTATGGTAGGATATCTCGTTCTCTGATTGGATAGTTTGAGAATTCTGAGGTTTGACCTTGTTATACCAGTTTGCTTCAAGAGCCATTGTATAGAGTCAGGGTGATTCAGTATAGGTTAAGAGTAGCTCGGAGTAGGTAGAAGGACTATGCAGACCGTAGACTCCGTGCCTTGGGATTTGGAGTTGGTGATCGAGTATTCTTTTGAGTATCGCCCATGAAGGGTGTGATAAGGTTTAGGAGTATCCATAAAAGTAGTTTGAAATACATCCCAACTTATAGGAGGCACATTCTCACCCCTAGCAACCTTTCACATAGTAACCCAATCATAAGCAATATTCTTTAATTGGTAAGATGCCAATTCCACACTTTCCTCTTCAGTAACATGAATAATCTGTGTAATCTTTTTCACATTATCAATGAAGAACTAAGGATCCTCACCCACTTTTGACCCAAAGAATTCAAGTGGGTTCATCCTTATAAAGGCCCAAATTCTATCTACAACTAAATCACCATTCTGTGTGAATGGGACGACTTCTAGATGGTTTCCTTAAATATTTGCATTCACAACCTGATCAAGCACTTTAAAGGCAGCCCAAAATTCAGCATGAGATACATTTATATTAAGAGGGTCTACAAGTGGTGGTGGTGGCGGATCCCTATTTCTCTGTGTGCGGGCTCAACGATGAGGCATTCCCTATTATGTGAAAGAATGGTTAAGGTAGATAGAGATAACTTTAATCATGATAGAGATCATTAAAGAAGGGATGGTTCCTAATACATCCCGTAGACTGCTGCTCATAAGTGTGGCATGATTCACACCCATGATCAAGACTCTTTATGATGCATCTTGTCAGATTCCCTAGGACTCTTTAAAACCTTAGGTTCTGATACCATATTTATAACACCCCGAGAGTTCCCCCCCCCCCAGGAAATCACATGGTGCCTAAGACTACGAATAGTCTCAAGCTAACCTATGATATCTACTCGGCACTGAACTCTCAAAAATGTAAACTCAAAACATAAACAAAACTTTAAATGAAAACCACAAAATGCATAATCTCTACCAAAATTTTATATCTTAGAAATCTTCAAATCTTTGGAGAATTGAAAAGAACACCACTCAACTAGTATTGATTAGTCTCTTCTCTGATGACTAAAGAGTCACTGGGATAGACTCCAACTGACCTAGACTAAAAAGTAAATTAACTAGAATAATAGTACTAAACATCTGAAAACATCATAAACTTAACCCTCGAACTATATGGATTCACTAACTTTTGGGATATAGGAAATGGAGCCCGGGATCATGTTGGGGAAGAACACCAGAACCTATATTATGAAATAATGTAGCACATAGAAATATATATGGGTCAGTACTTTTGGAATGCACTGAGTATATAGGGGTGAATGCATAGGTAAAACTGGATTATTGTGGAATCTAAAAAAAACATGCATGCTAAATGTATATAGACACACCTTTGTTATGATTAAATCAGGAAGATGAAATACCATAAAACATTAATAATAAATCATAATATGGTAATCTTAGCATGTCCTTGCACTTAGTTTCTAAAATCCTTACTCCTATCTTTCTTTGTGGGAGATTCCTCTAATCGACATGAACATGTGAGTTATCACTGATTCCAACGTCTAAAACATCTTGGGGAAAACTGTTCTATCCTTGGCATTAGAATAGAACCTTAACTTAAAGTGATCACTATACTTAGCCCAGGTTGGACAAAGAGACACAGGCTGACGGGGTCCCTTTTAACCTACTCGGGCATGCAATTTTTGGGAAATAGAATGCACTAAACCCACATTCCCTTCTCATTGATAAATACTACTCCCAAAACATATACTTATATGCTCATACTTATGAAATCCACCTTAAAATAGCATATGGTTTAGTAAACTAAAAACCAACTATGCTTTACTAACTTAAACCATATTCATGAGGAAAAAATTATGGATTTTGAGTCTTATCTGAGATCATAATATCAAAACCGAACTTTAATCATGTTGTAATACTTATAAAGTGAACTTATAAGCTTAAACTTCTTGTTAATCAACAACTTAAAGTTGAAATCATTCATTATGTTATGGTAAATATCAAACACAATACTTAAGATTATTTTCATGGATTAAAAACATAAGTAAACATGAGATCATATGCAAAATAATATTCTATTAATGAGTAAGCATTAATAACTGAAAGCATAGGAAGATGGGTATCAACCCTAGTAAATCACTTTCTTCAAAATTTGATAAAACCAAACTTTAGGCAAAAGGATGAATGAGTATTCTTGTTCAAACCCCACATACATAAATTTCTTAACTTCTTAGAGGAATCTTAAAGTTGAAGCCTTAGGAGGTAAATTCTTAGAAGAAACCCTACCTCTTTAGCTCTTGGGAGTAGAGAGATAAATAGTTTGATAACTGACTAAGAAAGGGGAAAAATAATGCATGTATGTTGATTAAAGTGGTGGATAGGGAGTTTAAAGAGACTAAAGGACAGAAAAACCCTAATTTAAACACATAGAAATTTTCTGGTATCAGTCATAATGACTCAGGCTACGACTCATTATGTGTTACCAAGATTCATGGCTTGAAGTCATGACATGAGGGTCCATCATCGGCTCCTTCACTATTATGACAATAGGTCTTCATAAGGAATCATGACCACTGATAATGAATTGTGATAAAGAGTCATTTTAGGGCTTGAAATCTTAGGCAACCTTCTATTGTGACAACGAGTCCCTCATAACGACTCGTTATGTCACACAACGAGTCATAACCTAGAATCATTCTCAAGGGACTAAAATTTGGTTTCTTCACTACTATGATAATGACTTCCTCTAATAACTCGTTATGTCTAATAACGAGTCGTTATCACTGGGTAGCTTTGACAACACTTCACCAATTTGCCTATAACTTCTTACCCCGACCTTGGATAAGGAAGAGACTTGAAGTATTAAAAATATAACTCAATTGTGTATCTATTAGAGGGTTTGGAACTCAGAACATAGGGTATAACACACAACTTTAGTCTAAGATGAAAAAGCAAAACCCTTATTTCATAAAATTTAGTATATGTAATGCTAATGATTTTAGAATGCCGCACAACCTTCTAATCATAAGGCATAATACTTTTTATGTACTAGACTATTGGTATCCCCTATTGGTCTATCAAGCAAAAACTCTTGTATAATCAAGTATATAAAATTAAATTCAAAAATCAACACAAACAATGGCAAGAAAAGTTTAGGTGCCAAGAATTACAAGAAACCTTGACCAAAACAAGAATCACCACCACCTTCTATTAATTCAAGACCTTCTCCTTATTTAAAACAACTATCAAAGGTTTTTTTGAGGGCTAAATAATGATAAAGGAAGAATGGAAATACATCTCTGATAAATCAACTATTTTATGTGTGTCATTCTAGAGAGGATGAATGTTGACCCAGATGATCTTACCATCCCCTGCCATCTCCCTAGGTCATATATTTTTTCTTTTCGGTATGTTCAATTTCAATGTTTTTTACTGCTAAACTTTCACTTATGAAAGTGGTAGTATAAGTTTTTGAACTTTCATATAGGAAAGCTTGTTTTGCTCTATTTGATGCTATGACACATTGTGATAGATATTTTTTCTAGGATGATGATATAGTGATGATACAATAAAATTATAATTAATGAAATTGTTATTTATGTACAAGTTCATGTTCTTGCAAGGATCAACTGGTAAAAACTATAAATCTAATAAATTGAAATTGTCTATCATAACACATTAGCAATAAATTGACTATAAATCAGTAATAGTTGATTAGAGGGATTATTTATTAATAGGAAGAATTGTCTTAATTTCACTAGGCCAGAAAATTTAAATCCAAAAAATGGTTTATTGTAATACGAATAGTCGATGATAGACGTCATGAAAGTTCAATACTCACTTATCAATATATATAGATCGAGACATAAATGCAGCTTAAAAAGTAATTAAAAATAAATTATATTAAAATAGAAAACTTACTCCCAATTAAACATTATTGAATCCCTTAGTTACATCATATGGGAGTCCCCATCATGTGTTGACATGATCAAAAAAGTTTAAAGACAAGTAACGGTTCATGGAACAATAATAAATAGCTAAAGAAGATGATAAATAAATAAATAATATTAAAATTAGAGACTACCATAATTAAAATATTTTGAGACAACTTGATTATATAATATGAGATCCCCCATCAAGTGGTGACATGATCCAAATGATAGTTGAGAACAATTAGTGGTTCTTAAAGTAATAATAGCCAAAGTATGAGGATAAGTAATGGTTTTAAAAGCACAACCCTAATCTAAGAATGTGATTATACAACCATTAATTGTCCTTGAAAGTTTTGTTTTATTTCACCACTTGATGGAGACTCTTATATGATATAACTGTAATGCCCCAAAGTTTTTCCTAGATAAATTTTTGTCCCTAAATTATCAAGCATTGTTTTATAGAATGATTTATACTTTTTTCCCAGTGGAATCCCTTAGATTTCAACTTTTCATTTAATAGATGCGTCCAAAACGGACATTTGGTGAGAGAGTTATAGGTAATTGAAGTCCTAGTGATAAAACACCATCATTCCTATCCATGGAGCATCGCGTAAAGGGTGTAAATAACGATGGTTAATTTTTAGTGGGACTCCACGATGGAGGCGTGTTGCGTACAGGGCCAAATTTTGCATTCGTCGATTTCCAGTGAGCCACTGCGATAGTGGTGCGTCGTGGTGGCCCATGAAATTGGGATTCCAGTTATATTTTAATACCAATTTCATTAAGGGTATATTTGGTATTATATCATACCTTTATCAGTCCAAACATGATATTTCAACCCCAATTGAGCATATTACTCATACATTCACGAAATATATTCAAGAACGCTCTCTAGGGTTCCATATTATCCAAATAAATGAAAATTCAACCGTGGGTTTTCAAAACAAATTGAAGATTTGGAATCCCCAAGATGTGGGCATCAAATCATCCTTTAAATTTATAGATAGAGGTATATGGGGTTTATCATAAAAAACTACATGGGGTTGAAACCATTAGAGCATGATTTTTAGATTTTTATGCATGATTTTCAAAGGGGTTTTAAAATTTATGTTTAAATTTCGTATTTCGAAAGTTTCAATCTTACTATGGCTTTGACCTTGTGATCCTATCCCCTAACTTGATTCATATGTATACAAATATGTATGGAATTTGAGATTTTAGATCGTCAAGAGAAAAATTATGAACTCCCTCTCGTGTATTGAATTAAAGATTATGGTTTTGTGATTTGAAAGATGTTTTCACAATATTATATCATTTGAGCATGATTTAAATTATTGAGAGGGTATTTCTTGATATAAATATGTTCTTGTGTTTAAGAGAAAGAATTACATGTGAATTGAGACTTTGACATGACCACCTTGTACTATTAAAATGCTTGACAAAGATGAGTTCCTTGCATGTGTTTACATAAGATTTGAGAAAGCGTTTCTTTGAATTGAATTATTGAAATGGTGGTCCCAAAACTTGTGTTTTGAAAACAAAGATTTGTGATAGACTAATAATGGCTCAGAGATGTGACTTGTAAGTCAATGGTATGACGATACCATATGTATTTATGCCATAACAGAGTATGTTATTAGAGTATATTTTAAGAGAATATTTTTAGAGTATGTTTTCAGAGACTGTATGTTTTGATAGAGTTTTAAAAAGGGGCTTAAAGAGGGTTAGGTGGTTACCCAAAGGAGGCGTGAGTTCAAGCAACTCTTAGCCTGAAACCTATTTGCCGATACGGGTAGATTATTATTGTACGCTGGTGACGGTCGTGTGGCATATAGATTTAGAGACTTCGACCCTTACGACACACTTGGGTTGGGGGCTGGGCTGCCGAGTTAATGGCAGTTTCCATATAGGCCATGGAATTTTTAGAGTTGTAGGGTATACCACCTAGCGCAAAAGTAACATAGATTTCTCAGAGTTGAGATGATTTTTATGGAGTCTTTAAAATGCGCATATGAATTCTTGCTATATGATATACTTATGAACTATTTTAAATTGTTCTCATATTTGTTGAATAATAAATGACTATTTTGGATATGCTCTACGTACCAGTACATCTGTATTGACCCCCTACCTCTCAGGTTCTGAGACTTAGTCTAGGGGTCCAGATAATCAGTAGATAATTCAGACAACTGATCAGATTATGCAGTGATGAGCCTTCTCTATTCCAGAAGGCCTGTCATTTTAGATTATGTCACTTATTTCTGTTTTGATCTACTGGGGTCCTTGTCCCAGTTTCAGACAGTTGTTGAATTTTCATGTAATAGAGATTTCGTAGTCTAAGTCAGATGTTATTTAGATGTAGTTGATTTACAGTTTCCATACTTATTTTGAATTTAGAATTGACCACGTTTTCATAGCAGATTATGTTTCTGCATCTTCTTTTATTATATGAATAGTGTACATGATCACTAGATAGATAAGGGCGTTCTAGACCTTCATGGTTCGGGATATCTGTCACGGCCTTTAATACCTCAGGAAATTTTTCATTCAAATTTTATGCATAAACGTGTTGGGTTCTATCTTCTAGAATGAATTATAACTTTTTTGTGTGGAATATCTTAGATTATGACCTACCATTGCGTAGAATATCGAATAATATTTCCAACGATATGTGGATCATCCAAAACGGACACCTAAGCGACGAGTTATGAACATTCCGACCGAACCATGAATAGTAGTAAACAGTAAAATGTGCAAGAAAAAGTACTGAGGCTTGGCGTATTTTTGCTCCAATTTTAAATGATCATAACTCCTTGTACATAATGATCTGGGTGATCTACTATATATCAATGGAAATCTCTGCGAGTACAGTTTCCAATAAAATTAGTTTTATCTAATTTGTTTATCTGAGTAAAAAGGTATGGTCAATCTACTTCAGCCTCTCAAAAGTGAATTTTTGTGTCAATTTCTAACGATCATAACTCCTCATACACAATGATCTGGGTGAGATACTATATATCAACGGAAATATATGACAATCCTCTTTCTAATGAAATTGGTTTCATCCAATTTGTATATCAGAGTAAAACGTTATGGTTTATCTACTTTCAACTATCAAAATAGTCCACCAAAGGACAGATTCGAGGATTTTTTTATTTTTAAAGGCGTTTTGGTCATTCCCCCTCACCCAAAGTCTGTCCAAACCTTATATTAAAGATTATTAGAAGAATTATATGTTATATTTAATCAAATTGCCTCAAAAAGAAAACCCTAAGCTCATACATCCAACTTCAAGAACCTCCAAAGTTCACCATTAATTTTGCAAATTTATACAAGATTCCAAGTTCCTAGTTCAAGAACTCCAAGAACCATCATTCAAAGGCACGGTTAATAGCTCAAAAATGAGTATCGATCGAAAGTTCATCATTCAAGGTATGTGGAGTTTTTCAACAAGAACTCTCTTTCATTCTTGTGCCCAAAAGTACTTTTCTTTACAAAGGCATAATTTTTATTTGATTTTTTATAAATTTGAAGCATGAACCCATATCTTATGATGATTATTATGAAATCTTGATGTTTATGATTTTGAAAGATGAATTTTCATGTGCGGAGATATAAAGCATGAATCTTTAATGATATTTATCATGATTTTGATATTTGGGTTGCGAATCCCCATTGGAAATTGTGTTTTTATGAGAAATTGTGTGTTATAAGCACGTTGATGTTGAATATTTGAGATATTTTGAATGATTTGACCTTTTGGTCTTAATGGAGTTGTTTTGAACTCGAGTGTGAAAGAAATCCACAACGGGGTTGATTTTGATAGATGGGAAGCATGATATCTCCCGATGTCTATTTATATAATACTGAAATTATTATATTATGTATTTTATTTGAAATGATCTGAGCTATGTCCGGGAGAAATCTTTAGCACCGAGTGGGGGGTATAAAGCGACATTACTTCCCTAGAACTATGTGCCCCCGTAGGAGTGAGCCTAAGACTGATTTATATAGTGATCATTAGTTTGTGTGGATTTGATATCGATAATCCTAATCCGATTAAAAGGATAGGATGGCTCTCCCCAATGTGGGTTGTATGTTGGACTCCATGTAGCTCACATGGTTTATGTCAGTTATAGGATCTCCCATTGTGTGTGTGTTTCCTTGTGTCTATGGTGAATGGTGAAGTGATTTGAAAGTGGAATTGTGAAAGTTGTTCTTTCAAAAGATTTAAATGATATTTACATTATGAGAATTGATATTCTTTATGAACTGAAAGTGATTGACAAATTATATGATGACTCACATGTGTTATTGTACTTATTTCATCCTCTCATGATTATGATGATTTTCTTTGGGCTATGTGAGTCTTTCATATATCCTGCATATTTCTTATCAATATTTATGATGATACGTTTATACAACTGCATACATCCCCAAATAATCGGTTCCTTTCCATGGTACTGACCCATATCTTTGGATGTGGGCTGCATTTTCTCGGAATGTAGATTCAGGTACTCAGTTCTAGGTCGACAGTGATTCTTCAGGCATGTTGTTGTACATCCTTTGTTGTGGTGAGTCCTCAAGTTTTGAGGACGTGATGTCTAATGTTGGTTTTACATAATTGTTTACATTTGATAACTGAGTATGAGTCAGTTGGGGCATGTCTCAATGGCTCACTGGTTTTATTGATTTTCTTAGAGGCTTGTCAGACTAGTATAGATGTTGGGAGTTGAATAATAAGTCATATTTTGTTATCTTTCTGAAATTCTTTTATTCTTGGATGATGATTACTCTGTTGATATTTGAGGGTTATTTATAAAAACCCCGTTGATTTGTGTTTAACTGAATGAAAATGGCTCAAAGGGTTAGCTTGGGGCTACTCGTAGCCTTAAGCACCGTGTGATGCTCCGAAATCCATTTTCGAGGCATTACACGGTCAGGCCCTCATTCGAGTCATGGCAATAACTAAGTTGTGTCATGATGTTTAATAAGGGTAAGTCTTTAGTTTTAATTTAATTTATTTTTATCATTTTTTTAGCTAAGTATTTTTTATCTAGGGACGATTACTTGTTCTTAGACTCTTTTGATCATGTCACCACTTGATGGAAACTCTCATATGATGTAACTAAGTTGTGTCATAATATTTATTTGGGAGAAAGTCTCCTATTTTAATTTTATTTATTTTTTAATTATATTTTTAAAGCAACATCTATGAATCAATTTATATATGTTGGTACATGAGTATAAACCTTTCATAAAGTCCATCAAAGACCTCAGCAATAAGATATTCACAATGATTGGTTAAGTATATACTTACTTTGAAGTTAGGGATTTGGGGTTAAAGGTTAGCAGTTTGGGGTTTTGATATTTTTGGGTTTGTGGTTCTCATAAGTGTTCATATTGAATAGATTATTCTATAATAATGACTTTCTAGAGTCTATCCCCGACCAATAGTCAATGATAATCATTACTGTGGTTTAGCAAATATTATTTATGGTCTATAATTTTCCACTGCTGTGGTATATGATAGTTGAGATGTTGTTTATTAAAAGTTTAACTATACAAATATGATCCACTAGTTTGACGATAATAATTCTCCAATGGTAATAATTCTTAAACTCAAACGTGTTTCACTCATTGTCTATATAAACCCCCCACTCTTCTTTTAGAAAAAATCTCATATTCACTTTCATTTTCTTGTATCATAAATGTCTCAACTATTTAAAGAATCCCAAGCAAAACTTCATATTTTGTTTATGTGGTAGAGTCTATCTTCAAGATATCACGTAGTGAAAATAATCTAGGTCAAAGGTTCTATAGTTGTAAACTTGGAAAAGTATGCTTCTAAGATTTTTCATGTTTTTTCATAAAACAATGTCTTATCATTTGTTGTTATGCTTAGGATAGTGGTGGAGTCAAATATTTCAAGTGGATTGATCCACACCACAACTCATCGGCAAATTGAAGCCCTGGATTGTCTAACACATTGACATTCTCACTTCAACTTATCTAAATTTGAAATACAAGAAAGGCTAATAGATTTGAAAAGTATGTTTATGCTTAGAACATTACTTAGAGAGTCAGAAGATAAAAGGGATCACTTGAAAGGATTTATGAAAGAAACAAAGATTGAGAGAGATCAACTGAATTCGAGGTTGATTTTTGTTGAATAAGAAATTAATCGACTGGAGGCTATTAGTATTGATTGCTACTTGGAGATATGTAGTTAACATGTAGTGCTAATAATGTTTTTTGACCAATATATGCAAAAATATTTGTGTATCTATCTCATCTAGATTTGATCTTTTATTTATAATATGCACTAACCAATATCTATTATTAGTCTAATATCAACAACAAATATTTTCATGTCAATATATAATAAAGGTCTCAATGACCTAACCTTAGCATATTAGAAGAAAGTGAACAAGTATAAAATCTACTATTAGTCTATTATAAACAATTGGTATTGTCATGTCAATAGAAAATAAAGGTTTCAATGATCCAACCTTAGCATATTAGTAGTAAGTGAACAAGCATAAATTTTGTTATAAAAATTAGAGAAAAAAATTATTCATTCAACCTTAGTGTAGTACCATCAATTGTGATACTATGCTAAATAAATTGTTTGTCAACATCCATCAAAATCATAATCAATAAAAATAAAAATATATGCATAACAGACTTACTTCATCATCAAAAACCAATAATAAAAAGTTTGTCACTTAATGTCCACCAAAACCATTATCATTAATAACCCAAAAGGAATATTGTCTATAAATCTGATCCACCAAAGTCATTATAAAAAAAAGCCAAGGAATTAGATTGTCTTAAAAAATGCCAACCATCAAACATGAAATTATGAATTATTTTTGAAATTACCCTACTTCATAATATTGAGATTTGCGATAACAGACAATATATCAACCTCTTCTTCTTGGATATTTTTTGGGGAAATCTTGTTAAAAAATATCTGTTGCATTTTTGACAATAGATCAAGCACCTCTTCATGACCTGGAGCATCAATCTGAGCAACTTGCTTAGTTACTTCTTTATTTTTCTCATCCACCAGAGTACCAGGTTTAAGATCTATGACATTCATTTAAGTTGGTTTAGGACACCCTTAAACCTGATTAGCTTGTTTGGGAGCATCTTCTTTAACCTCTTCATATTGAGCAACATTCAAAATTAGAGAAGCATCTCCAAGATCCCCGTCAGTATATTCCATATCTGTTCCAGCAACTCTTTCATTAATTGCCAAATCAACTCTAGTAATTGTGGTCACTGGATATTTTGGACCTAAATATTAAGATCTACTTATACATTTGAATAAAAAAACATGTTACAAAAACAAAAAAATAGTGTCCACCTTAGTCCTTGGGAGCCCCTTGCTTCTTCTCCATCTTGATCCTTATTTTTTTTGTTCTTCTCCATATTATTGAGAATGCCTTTCAAGACTTTCTCTATATTAAGAATATGTTGAAGCAACCCCCTTATACTATTAGGTCATTAGCATATCAACCCCTGGTTGATGCCTGATCACTAATACGTCCCCTATTTGATTAAGCTTTCCTACTTGACCTTCTTCCTCCCAAAACTCTTACACTTGCATTTGTATCCTCAATGATATCCCCTTCATTCTCCTTTATTAGCCTTCTAGGAGATAAATTAAGGAAAATAATGTCTTCTAATTTAGCCTTCAAGGAGTCTATGACTAAATCCTTCACCTTATCCAAAAATGCACAAAGGATTTCACGTAGTCCTCATCTATCTCACAAACTATAGGGAAAATATATGGTAACACAACCCAAAAATAACCTAAAATTAGTGTGCAGTTTAAAACTTTAAAAAGAATTGATCGTTTAGTCAAATTTGTACCTCTAAAGCTCTTAATTGGTTAAAAGGATTGCCTTCAGTAAACTGATCGATTTTAATTGTATGCCATCTTAGGATCCATGGGAAAGGCAAAAGAACTTTATTTGATTTGCCTCTATTATTTCTAATTAAAGAAAAAAATTATATATCTAGACCCACAATCACACAAATAATTAAAAAAGGTGAAAATAAATAAAAAATCTATAATCTATGAGGATGTTGGTTTATAATATTCAACATAAATGCTCAAGGGAAGTCATACAAGGCATATGATGTATTACTCCTCTCCTCAGATACAGTGTAGTACTAAGTCATATGACTCTTATTATTAAGGTAGTCCAAAGTTAGGTAAAAGCTTACCTTCTCTCATAGGTACTTCATGAAGAAACCCAATAGACGCATCATTTAAACAAAATTCATGTCCACTGCCTTGGAACCGTCCCTAGAAAGTAAAATGGTATGCAAAAACCAAACAAGACAATATTTTATCTTGTTATTCTTGTTCAACCTATTCCTTCTAACAAGTGACATCATTATATCTCATGTTACCTTCTTTCCCCGACTATTAATTTTGTAAAATAAATCATCTTTTTTATAGACCTTTTCTAATTTTTCTTCATTGAGAGGGGATCGATAACTTAAATTCTTTATCAATGCAAACACTCTCAAGACAAAACATACTGACTTATTATTAACGTACAAGTATATCTCATTTTTCTTCTTATCTGTAACACAATGGAGTAGCAAGTAGTTTATCATATGACCATTGAATTTATTAAAATTTTCTAGACAACTTTCTAAAATGATTGAAGTAGGATCTCTTGACCTTTTCTTTAAATTTTGATCAACTAAAGTTATCTTAAATTCTACAAGCAACGACAACCTAAACCTTACTAAAACTTTTGCAGGAAAAGTTTCTAATTCATCAAGTGAAGTATTCATATCATATTTATCAACAACAATTTTCTTTTCATAATGAGGCAAGAATAGGGGATCATCATCTACATTTTCTAAAATAGTCTGCTCCGCATCAGACTACCCTGAATCATTTTGATCGCCTTCATCCACAAACTTATCAATTTCTTGGAACTCATATGAGTAAGAAATATTTTCATCTTCTACCCTTATTTTATTCCCTTTTTCATTGTGCACACTCTCTTTACTTTTTTTTTTACTAGAAGAATGGATAATTATGTTTCTTCCTTTTTCTCTACCTCTTACTTCTTAATATTTACATACTAATAATAATACCAAGATAAGTCATGTATCCATAATTGAAAAACGCGATATAAAAGTTACAACAATCAATGATTAATCTAGTATATGAACAATAATAGCATAATCCTAAAAGTGTATGAACAAGTATGAATATTACCAGAAAAAGAAACTATTGAATAAAATAAATAACTAAAAATAACAAAAAATTAAAATAATAAAAAGGATGAAAATATTATTTTATTTTCATAAAAATCCTAAATTTATTAAGTTCAGGCTTAAGACATTGGCAAATTTCTCATGAAATTAAATCAATATGGAACTACAAATACTTGAGAGAAGATTAGAACTTGCCTAGGAATAAAAAAAATTAAAACACAACACCTATTGAAGAAGGGGGGTGTCTTTAGATAGTTTAATCGATTTAAAGTAAAGGAGAAAGCATGAACACCATGGAAGAAGAGTATTTATTTATATTTAATAAAGTATATGATATCAATGTATATTTTAAAAAACTTAAAAGTGTAATGACTATTTCCTCCATTATGTATGAACCTTCGACTAAAAGTCCCATATTAAATTCTTTTCGAATTTGAAGGTATAAATTATAGACTAGGATAGTTTTAAACAAAATTAGAGCGAGTGTGGTTTAGAAAAATTTGAGAATCATTTGATTCGGTTTAGTGGTGGTTGATTTAATTTTTATATATTTAAGATAATAATGAACCTTTAGGAATTTACAAAATTGAATTTGGTTAAGTAGAACTCCAAAAATTGATCTTAGCATAAAGGGCATTTTTTGAAATATATCGGGTTTAAGGTGTGTTACAAAATTTAGGTTCCAGGATGAAACTGGACACTTTTGTCCTATCGAGTGGCTATAGCGACATGCATGCCATAATAGCAAGGATTTCATCTCCGTTAACTAGTAATGTATAATTAAGCCTTAAAATTGATAGTTTATGAAGTTCATTAAGGGATTTAGGGATAATTTTTGATGTTTTTAAATATTAGTAAAAAATTAAGTAATAAGCTAATGAGTTTTGATTATTAACAGTTAAGTTACCCTTGCATTATATTTTTTACAAATTATCTATGAAATTGGTAGCTTTAGGTTAATTATGATATAAAAACCCCAGTACGGGAAGAGAATGACCATGAACTCGACCTTAGGGATTGGTGTGAGTTATAATTCCTAACATGGCAAGTCATTTCGTTTATTATGTGTTTATATGCATGTTTTAGACTAAGAGCAAGCAAAAATTACACGAAAGGGCAAAGAACGACTTAGAGGAGTTGTGCAAGCTTGATTTGAGGTAGGTCATGGTACCGTAGTTTAATCCACTTTGAACTATATGTACATATTAATTACTTTATAGTCTTGCTTGGTAGTGTATGTTGGTTTATGTGGTCAAATAAAAAGGATTTTGTAGTTGTTGTATGATTTTGGCTTACCATATTTCGACATATTAAATGTTTTGATAATTAGAACGTTCTCATGATTTACTGGTCAAATAAGGTTTGCATACACTTGTGTTTGGGGTTTTACTACATGGATGGAATTTTTCCTATGCAGGTCATGGCTAGAGGGTGAATGTAAAACCCATAGCGTGTATGTACGAGGTTCAGGTAACTTTGATAGTCTCGTGAGTGAATCGAGGAATGTAATTACATATGTTTGAAATGTGCTTAAGTAGTTTAGCCTTTTTGACGTGGTTTAACTGAACTTGACTTATTCCTTGTAACTCTAAATTGCTTATTGTTTTCTTTTGTGCCAAGTGTATGTTGGTTTGAGCATGAATTAACTTTTTGTACTATATTTTAGTTAAATTTTCATATTCTCATCTTGGGTTGGCCAAATGACCCTACTAGTACACCATTGTTTTCCTATGTGCTAATACTAGACTTGCTCTTACTTTTATGAGTGTTGGGCATATTCAAGCGACTTCTGCATTACTTTAGTTGTGATTTCAATGTGTGATTTGTTATTTCATGTGAGTGACATATTCAAGCTATCATAAGATCTTTCATTAATGTCATAGTTTTTTTATTTCTTGACTTATACTTTTATTTTAGTTTTTAGGGTTGCATTTCCTTCTTGACAATCTTTAGTAGTTTTGGTACTGGTAACTTTTTGGTCCTAGAGATGTTTTTGTTTAAGTAAAATATTGAAACACCCGAGGTTTCTATCCCTTAGAAAATTTTCTGTATTTTTGATCTCTGGACAGAATACGACTAGGGAAAATGACTCGTACACTAGGATACGAGTGGTATGGGTTAGTCGTATGATTACCAGTGTTAGTTGATGGGTTACTGAAATTGGTATAATTTTTTTGGTATGAGTCTTATAGGTGGATATGGGTTGTTTGGTTACTTCACTTAAACTTAGACTTGGTAACTTAAGTTGGATCTGAATACGAGTGGCTCACCAAGAGCCGTAATCTAGGTTATGAGTCATACCATGGACTCGTATGGTGAGCAGTGCTAAATCCTCTTTAGATTCTATTCTACTAGAGGTACGGATCATGGTTACTAGTCGCATAGTTGGATACGAAATTATTTGGGGCGAGTTATACCTTGGACGGTGTTTAGTCCAAGGGAGATGGCTTTGGGATGAGTAGTGGGTACCATTCGTATTCGAGGGTACGACTGGCATGCATAGTCCTACCCCCCTGATGGGATTTTGGTGCAGTTTAAGTGAGGGTAATTTAGATATTTCCCTAGTTAACCTAATAAGGCCCCACGACTTTTATCTCACTTGGGAGGTTATTTCCCCTATTTTTCTATTCATAAACACTTAGAAGATACTCTATAATCCTCTCTAAAGTTCTTGGGAAAATGAGGCTAGGGTTTTATCTTAATTATTAATTTGGGGCTTGTGTTGGTGATTTCTCTCCATCATCTACTTAATTTAAGGCATTTACTCTTCCCTCATTGATAGTTCCAACTAAAGACATGGTTTTATATAATGTTTTTATGGTTTAATTATTGTATGATTTTGGGTTTTCAAATATAATTTGGGGGGTTTGGTTATAATGGCTTGGTTATGGGTTTCCTATGTTTTAATTATGCTTTTATATGATTTAATGGTTGTTTTGGATAATTGGTTGCATAGGAATTGTTAATTGGTAATTAGTTTTGGGTTTGGAAGTACTATGCCCCCAATATGTTTGATAAAATGCCTATGAGAATGTTTTGACTGCATTGTTGAGTTTTTAATGGAACTTATGCATGGTTTGAACTCGGTAATGGAACCCTAAATAGTTAAATGGTTTGGAATGGTTTTGTGTTTAGCAATCATTCTTGTGGGGTATAATGGAATGCCCTAAGTAATCATAATAATGGAACACTTGTGGAGTACATGGGACTCCCCCAAATTAATTGGATAATATGATTTATGGGTACATGGGAATCCCTTGATCTCTAAAAGGTTTGGCTAGGGACAATACTTGAAAGTTACAGTTGGTATGACGATCCACTATGTATAATCTCTGTTAATAATAATGGTTTGTTTGTTAGTAATGGTTTTAATTAGTCAACAAAGGTGGGGTATGATAGATAACCGTAAAGGTGGAACTCCAATGAATAAACAATAAAAACTTATGTTTTCCAACACAAGGGGTAGGTCATGGCGACCTTATATGATACTACGAGGTACACAGGAATCCTCTAAGTATACTGTACATATGTATCATGGAGGGTGAAGGGTAGTTGGGAATCCCGTACTCGTATGATATCTCTGTTTTATACGACTACATGCATCAGGGCTCGTTCAGGGGGTTACAATGGACTCATATAGCCCATGGGTGGTTAAGGATGGTTAAGTTACACATACCCAGGTTGATGGTTTCAAATGCATGCTAAATTAGATTATTTTTCCTGGTATGGTTATATATGTATATATCTATGGTTTGTATGCATATAGATGGTTTAATTGGTTTTACTAGATAGAATTATTTTATTGTTATCCTAAGTTCATTCTATCTTTTACCCATTAATCCATCTTTGGGAGGCTATATCCCCATGCGATGTTGAAACCAACTGTTCTACTCCTCCAGCTTAGAGATCAGACTTTGGGATTAGCTATTGGATTGAAGTAGTTAGCTTCAAACTTTCTAGAAGGCTCCATTTAATAGACATTTTAATATACTTTGGTTATTTTGTGGATATTGGTTTTGTCTATGATTGGGGGCATGTCCCAACCGAAGATTGGTTTTCTTTTGGTTAGAGGGTTTTATGGAACTACGATGTGTTAGAATGGGCGGGATCGATAGTAGTGTTAGCCTTAGTATTGGTATTGGTATTGGTATTAGGGATGACACTGGTTGACTGTATTGTTGGCTGTTCTATCCTCTTTTATTTTGGGATTATTTATAATTATCATGGAACTTATATGGTTATGGTTTGGATTATGGATTGGTTGGCAATGGTTATCGGTTGGGTATTGGATGGTTGGACTCATTTGGGTGGTCATGGATATAGATCCATTGTAATACCCAGTATTATTCTTGGCTCGATTCAACTTTTAGTTGCATGCGTAAGGGGTCCAAGGCTTGAAAATTTCACTAAGTATTAGGTACGTAGTAATTTTCAAGACCCCTAAACTTTTAGAATTTTTATTTTGGTCTTCCCGACCCCGAGATGTTAGTTTTGGAGTTAATTCATATTTAGGGATGTAAAAAATATGCT
Source organism: Capsicum baccatum var. pendulum (assembly GCA_030864225.1). Classification (NCBI taxonomy): domain Eukaryota; kingdom Viridiplantae; phylum Streptophyta; class Magnoliopsida; order Solanales; family Solanaceae; genus Capsicum; species Capsicum baccatum. The sequence goes on along the minus strand of CM061560.1, from coordinate 186,990,087 downwards.
CGGAAGGAATTTTAGATTTTTCAGACAAGGTTTGGGGCATGTTTGGATCATGAAACCAGTGGGTCATCGCTATAAGCCCACATCGCTGCATTAGTCCTAACCTCATGATGACTGCATCGCGGTGAGAGATTCCTTTGACCGCAATAAGACCACGTCATGGTGAGGACGTTGTGTCCAGTTCTTAATTTAAATGATTGAGGGGCAATTGGGTCTTTTCCCCCTCAACCCAAATCATCCATAACATGACTTGGGGCATCTTTTAGGGCATTATTTGTCCTTCTTCTCAAAATCACTCTCAAGAAAACCCTCCTCTTTCCCCAAGAACAAATTCAGTTCCTTTTTCCAAAAGTAATAAAGAATTCAAGCTCCCCAAGTTCAAGAACCTTGAAGAAAACATCAAGAATATGGCTTCTTTCCCAAGTTAAGAAGCTTAAGGTATGTGGGGTATTTATCCATGGAGCCTAAAAACGTTTTTTAACCAAAGTATGAATTTTCTCTTAATATGGAGTTTTTGTATGTTCAAGATGGTTTAATTTCACGTCTTTCCTTAGTAATTGAACTCAATTCATGTCCATGAGTGGTTCCATGAAAAGTCAAGTTATTCCATGCTTTAAGTTTCAATTTCCCATGTTAGATTCATGTGAATTTCATGTTATATTATTAAGTTATTATCTTAGTCGCGTAACCATGCCATTTTTTCATGTTTTAAGACATTCTCATGTTCAAGTTCATGATTCTCACATATTTGATTTAGTGTCTATGATTTTGGGATTTTGAACCATGATTTCATACTACAATTCTAATCCTTAATAATGTATTTTGATCATTCAGTGCTGGAGGGTTATGAATACTCGATACCTATGTGTTTTACATGACTTCAGATCATTCACATAATATTTCAGTGAAACCATAAGTCTTGTTATTTACTCAGATATTCATGATTATGATGAGCACTATCAGTTATGTAATAATGTTTAGTTAAACTTAGTTCAGTTCAGCACCCGTGTAAATTTAGTTGGGAGTAGGAATTAGTACCGAGTGAATGCAGGGATGGTGGCTTCCCCGCCAGTTTGGCAGAGTTGTTAGTAGCATTCCCTATATTCCAGAACTACATATCCAGTGTAGGTTATGAGGAATCACCCGTCAGTTTAGGCTTGACTTCCTCTCAGGGGTCACCCATCAGCTTAAGCTTGATACCCTGGTCCTTTGGGACATCAGCCTTATGGACCTACATCTCAGCCAATGTTAGTACCTGTGACACGGTACTGACACCCTTCCAATTGGAGTTACAGATTGGACCGATTAGCTCAGATTGGGGTATGTCGGTTACATGATACCTCCCACAGACCCAGTATAGTATTCCATGTATCTCAGCTCAGGTTTGTTTGACCAAGTGTATAGATTTCAGTTATTCAGTTATATAGCTTTCAGTTTTTAAGATTACACATTATATTAGGAACATATTTATACTTGGTCTTGCATCTCAGATATTTCATGTCCATGCATTCATGCTTAGTTATTTCTTACATTTCATCCAGTCCTCATCTCATATACTTGTACATTCAAAGTACTGACGACATACTTTTATTTGCGCTATGTTGTCTTATAACATAGGTTGGGATACTCAGTTTCCTGAACATTCCTAGATTGTTCAGTGTTACTCAGCAGCATAGTGGTGAGTCCCCATCCATCGAGGAGATGATATATTAATCTCAGTTATTTCAATACTTTTTTTTGTTCATTTCAGTCAGAGTTAGTTGTGGGTTTGTCCCATCAACTCCTTATGATATTTAGAAGCTTTCGGATAATCATTTAGGTAGTTAGTCAGTTATTTCAGTATTAACAGTTGTTTTAGATAGATAGTTTGGTTTTTATTATTTTATCAGATATTTTAGATATGCTTTGCTTTGTATTCCAGTATTCATTTTTACAGTACCTTATTAGTGCATTTTATGCTCATGTGTTACATTACAATATTACTGAGTGATCAGAACAAGTACCAGTTCAGGGGTTAGCTTGTGGTCAATTGTGACTGTAAGACCCATTGTCACGACTAGGGGGTAGTCTCGGGTCGTGATAAAACTTGGTATCCGATTCTAAGGTTTTAAAGTGTCCTAGGGAGTCTGAAAGTCACGTTGAGTAGAGTCTTGTTCATGAGTGTGAAGTGCACCACACTTATGGACAAGAGGCTATGAGACGTTTTTAGGAAAGTTCCCCTTCTTTCAGTGTTTATGTCGTACGAAGTAGCATGAGCTCTATTTAATCCCTCTTTCTAACTCGCCCTTTGTTTCGTCACAGACAATGCCTCCCAAAAGAAACAATGGAAGAAGGAGTGGGGATCAGCCTGTACTCCATGACACAACCTAAAATAGGGCCATGTCATATGGGCACCTCAAGTTCACATAAACCAGAGGTCGCCCCAATAACCTAACTCAATTATCAATTTAAATCACAAGGGTCGGATGAATCCCAACCATAAGATAAGATAGAGGAAACGTACTATAATTCATAACTTAAATATGTCTAACGCCTTATTAGATTCATCAAACTACCCATTACACCCAAGTCCACAGTCATCCATAATACCTCAATATAAACCGATGTTTAGAAATATATGTCTGGGCAAGCCCCTGATGATAGCCAAACCAAGACAAAATAAGACTAAGTCTAAAGAGAAGAGACCAAGAATGAATGTCTTCTGAAGTACGGAAGCTAACCACTCTTAAGTCAATGCACAAATTGCTTTGATCATCTAATCACTGTATAGGATGATGCTCCGAACCCTATGTCGCATGGGAACATAGCGTCCGAAGATGGTTAGAGGTTGGAGCGCTATTATATAATCCAAAGACAGGGATAAAATAACATCATCATTCAACAACAAGTCAATATATCATATTATATCGCATTTGTACACTTATATATTGATATAGGTACATCACATGCACACTCTTACAGAACTCACTTATTATACATAAAGTGGAGGACTACGACCTTCCATACTTATAGACCTAAACATTCTCAATAAATGGAGCACTTTAAACTATATTCACATTATCATTAGACATTGCACTCAGACCATACACACATTCATTAGTTAGGAAATTTAACTACATACACATTCATTTAAACAAGGGACTATAACCACACACTCATTTAGGAAAGAGACTCCAACCTCATGCCCATTTGTTAGATATGGGACTTTAACCTCAAGCCACACTTGGTGAAGTATTGAGGAAAGTCACATTTTCAAATCAAATTAAGGCCATGCAATTTGAGGACAAGTGGTTGAATGTATTCTGAAACAAACTAGTAAATACGAAGGTGAGGAATTCCACTTTTTGTATATGTGAGGTGTTGTTGTTTACAGAAAGGTTATACGTTTCTTGATTTTGTGATTTGATTCATGATATACTTTCAATGGACCATGGTTTGTGTTATCCTATCCATTTGTATACAAACAAGGTGTACTGTGACTTGAAGAAACATTATTAGTGGCCTAGGATGATGAGGGACATAGTGTATTATACGTCCAAGTATCAAAATTACCAGTAGATGAAGTATAAAAACCAAAGGCTTGTGGGGTTACTTCAGAGAATTCCTATACCTATATGAAAATGACAGAATATTGTTATGGATTTTATGGTTGGTCTTCCTAAGATTTTAGGAAAATATAACTCTATTTGTCTAATAATGGATCGTCTGATGAAGTCAGTTCACTTCTTTCTAGTTCTGTCGGACTATAGCTTTGAGCAGTTATCTAAAATCTACGTTAAGGATATTTTGAGACTTCATTGGGTGCCATTTACCATCATTTTTGATAGATATACAAAATACACTTCCAAATTTTGGCATAGGTTTCATGAGAAATGGGATACTAAGCTCAAATTTTGCATGACTTATCAGTCTCAAATCGATGGGTAGTTAGAGAGGACGATTCAAGTGCTAGAGGACATGTTGAGGGACTGCGTGATTTATTTTGGTGGTCATTAGGACTAGTTTTTTTTGGTTTTTTAATTTTCTTTCAATAAAAACTATTACTCCAACGATGATATGTGTAACATCTCAAGTTTGTACCCCGAATGCTACATGATACTCATAATCCCAAAGGACCACAAGCTAACCCATGAATAGTACCTGCTGCAATAACTAAATAGTAATACTGCAAATATGCAGAAATTAGGCGGAAACTTTCCATAAGGTTCAATACTGAAATAAAACTGAATACGGTATAGCAATACCAAAACTGAATCATCTGTCTGAAAATACTCTTGTCTGAAAAGCCTCTACTGTCTGAATCATGGAGTTGATAGGACAAGCCCCTAACTAACTCCAACTACTGAAAACTGTACTAAGAAATTGAAATACTAAAGAAAATAATTATGTCCGCAAAATATGAGGACTCACTACTACTCTGACTACAGAAGATCTGAACTGCTAAGGTTGCTCGGGAGCCCGTGCGTTTGAACCTATGATATAAAACATCATAGTGCAAGAGAAAAGTATGCGTCAGTACTTTGAATGTACTGGTATGCTAAGTGAGGTAGGCTAAAATTCATGGGTTCATATGCATGAACAACACTGACTGAATGACATAAATATAATTAAATAAGAGTACATGCATGAGTACGTATACTATAATTGAGATCATGATAACACTAGATACTGAGTTTTGAATTATTGATTTAATGATATCTGAGTTCACTGATATTGTGTAGCCAATAACTAAATGACTGTATCTGTCAGTTTTGATCCTGTGGAACTACAATGGGTTCTGTACTAAGCTAAGTGACTATATCTGATAGTCTTGAATCTGTAGAACTGAACTAAGTTCTATTATGAGATTGGAATTGAAATTGAGATAGTGGGAGGTAATAATCTAACCGACATGCCCCTTTATGAATAGATTTGAGTCCAACCTGTAACCCCAGTTAGAAGGGTATCAGTACCGTGCCACGGGTAAAGACAACTATGAGTTAGCCCTCTCTAATAGGAAGCTCTTTCATCAACCTTTGCTGGCAGGAAAACTCGTATGAGATGTAGAAACCCTAGTCTAGCAGGAAGATATCTCAACCTATGTTGGCTACGTAGTTCTATAATGCAGGGATTGCTACTAAGGGTTAAACCCTCTGCTGGCAGGAATGCCCCCATCCCTGGGTTAACTTGGTGATGAATCCTACTCCTAATGGAATAGACAGTGAGCTTATTTCCTAGTTCATACTAGGATTGCTTGAACTATTACTAATTTTGCTGAGTTTTCCTTACTGACGAAATGATACTGAATTTTGTTAGCTAACTGAGTTTACTAAGGTATGAACTGAATACTGAATTAGATTGGACTAATACTAAATTTACTGAGTTCTCCTGAGTCCTGTAACTTACTGAGAGTACAACTGATTATAATGTGATTGGGATAATTTTGTAATTGACTCTGGCTCTTGGTAAACAGCTAAATTTTCAAGTATAAATACCCCCAGGACTTGATAGCATGAAAAGTAAAGCTTCACATAATCCTGCAAAGAATAGCATAAAAATGCACACTTGTTCATAATCAATACATAGAGACATTTTATCAAACACTTGTATGGCATGAAATAGTATACATACTAGCATGATATAATCTTATCATTACATTTACATGAGCAATTCATCAAACACTTGGATAGCATAATCTATGCACATGACACTAAAACAACATGTAAGCATCATGATTCAATTCCAAATTCACAGTTCCATGCGTTTTAACATGAATTCACATGATAAATCACACATGTCAATTAATTCCACATCAATCATGTAATAAATCATGAAATAGAAACCCAACTATAGCAATAATCGTGAATATACTATGATTTCAAATCATGGAAAGCATGAAATCAAGTACTTGAAGTTTAAAAGACTTTATTGAACTCCAAGGGTGGATGGAATGCTTGGATGAACACTTCACATACCTTGGATATTTAATTCTTGAAGAATAATGGCAAAATCTTGAGCCTTGTCTTTGAAATTAAATCACCTAGGGTTCTTGTTCTTGAGAAATTTGAGAGAAAGTGAGTGTATGCTGCTTAATTAGGGTTGATCTCATGTTTTAAGGCTGAATAGGGGTGTGGAGAAAATCCCAAATACCCCTATAGATGTGGCCATTTAATGACTGAAAACTGAAATGTCGATGCGCAGACCGATGCACCATATTTTGGTCATCGATACGATGGCCAATGCATCGCGTTGAGTTTGTGTTGGTTCACTAGAATTTACCCTGAGCTGAGGTAAAAATTATTTTTCAACACGATGGATGACGCGATGCGTCGAGATCGTGTTGACTCACTATTTTGGTCATTCAAACATGATCTTAATGAGGTTTGAAAAATCTAAAACTTGTTAGAAAATACATAGTGGTATTCTTGATCATGAATCAATCTAAAGATCGATACTTTAAGGTCATAAGAGTCGTGAAATTGAGTTACCAACTTACGAAGGACAAAATAATACTAAGTCTAAATACTTAGCTAGAACTTTCTAAGTTTGGAACCCCTTAGTAAGCTTAAAAGACTGAGTTGAGCTTAGAATTTTGTGGGATCTTACAATATCTCCCCCTTGGCAAATTCATCCTCAAATGAGACTGACTAAGCTGGGAATACTAATAGACTAAATTTAGATACTGGATATGCATAACTACAACATAATTTCATAATTGACACTACTAATATGCTAAAATTTCATACTAAACATGCATATCTGATGCATGAGTACATAACTGAGAATCAGTCATGAATGCATAACTGGGATTGCTAAATAAGCTGAGTTTTTCATGCTGAACATACATATCTGATGCTTAAAATCATAACTAAATATGAAATGGTAACTGGTACCAAGTTTATAAAGGAAAATCTGAGCATGGAACTAAGTTCAAGGAAAAACTATTACCTTGGGCTGAGTCTGAGTTTAAGGAGAAGAGGTGAGGATACTTTGTTCGCATATTTGCTTCTTCGTCCCAAGTAGCTTAATTAATGTATTGTTGCCACCAAATAACTTTGACTAGAGGAACCTCTTTGTTTCTCAGTCTGCGAATCTCATAATCAAGGATTTCGACTGGAATCTCCTCATAAGAGAGGTTGTTCTGAACGTCTATATACCTTGTAGGGACTACAACTGCTGGGTCACCTATGCATTTCTTTAGCAAGGAGACATGGAACACTGGATCCTTCTTGCCAAACCTCTTCAGTACTTTCATAATAAACATTTTCACGAACATAAAATCACCGATATCAACTCGAGATCAGTTTCTGAACACGCACGAATGGGAACATGAGAATATAACTGAGCCTAAAACGTGATACATGAACTGAATATCGTGAAATGAATTGAGCCCCTTGAATACATGGCTTACAGATAAAATTAGACCTTGAGGGTACACTCATGAGTACCTAATATTCCAAACTAAATTCGTTATGTGAAGAGAAACAAGGAAGTTTAGGACATGAAATCTCAGGGGTTATGGTACATCTACCCTTTGAGACATTATGACCCTTGAAAAATACTGACTTGGCTGAGATACTGAGGAAAAGTTGGGATGATGCATAGGGCACCTCTAAACTGAGTCGTGACTGAATATCTGGGATCTAAAATTGGGACATGATACATAAACTAAGCTAAACCTGTAACTACCTGGTTGCTCCCTCTTAGAATAGTTATATTCATGAGGCTTCACATAGTGTGACTAGATGGAAAGTTAAGAAACCACACCATACAAACGTATCTTCCTGGTTGTTAAACTAAATTATTGTCTTACAGACTAACTCATGCTAAAAACTAATACTTGAACGGAGCATTTCTTTGACACTCTTTCTATAGAGTTCTACTGACTTTTAGGAGAAAGAAATCTTGTCATGGGCTGAATAAAACATTTGAATAAGAAATTACATCCTGGCTAAAATTTAGTAACATAAGGCGAGGCCTACGAATCATCATCTAAGATAAAGTGACTAAGCCTTATGCACTACAACTATAAATTTTCAAGCTTAGACATATTCCTAAAATAATCTCTCAACTATACTCTATAACGCCCTGAGTCTATACCTCGAACACTTCACGGTGTGCATAATTCCAAAGGACCACAAGCTAAACCGTGACTAAAATGTGGAGTTGATGGGAAAATTCCCCAACTAACTCCGACTACTAAAAATGAACTGAAATGCTAAAATAAATAATCATAACCTCAAATTATGAGGACTTACCATTGACTCTATATACTGAGAGTCTAAACTGCAAAGGGTGCTCAGGAGCCCGTGCGTCTGAACCTATGATATAAGACATCATAGTGAAAACAAAAAGCATGTGTCAGTACTTTGAATGTACCGGTATGCTTAATGAGGTAGGCTAAAATGCATGGTTCCATATGCATGAACAATACTAACTGAATATCATGAATATAGTTGAATGATAGTACATGCATGAATATGTCAACTATACTAAGATAATAATAACACTGAATACTGGATTACTGGTAACTGAATGACTGTATCTAATAGTCTTGATTCTGTGGAACTATACCGAGTTCCGTACTGAGCTGAGTGACTGTTCCTGATAGTCCTGAATCTGTGAAACTGAACTGAGTTCTATACTGAGACTGAATCTGAAGTTGAGACTGTGGAAAGTAATCATCTAACCAACATGCCCCTTCTCTAACTGATTTGGTGTCTAACCTGTAACCCCAGTTGGAAGGGTGTCAATACCTTTCCGCAGGTAAGGACAAGTGTTGAGTCACCCTCATCTAGGAGGCGCTCTGAACAAGAATGGTGATACCCTCAACTGGTAGGTAGATCACCTCATCAAACCTTAATTGGCAGGTTGATGTCTCAACCTACGCTGGCTATGTAGTTTTGGAATGCAAGGACTATTTCTAAGGATTTCACCCTCTACTAGCAGGTGAGTCCCCATCCCTGGGTTCACTCGGTACTAAATCCTACTCCTAAATGAATAGACACTGGACTAAATTCTAAACTATACTAGGCTAGACTGAACTGTTACTGATCATACTGTGTAACTGAACTGAACTGATTTTACTGAACTGAGCTGCACTGATTCTGAGTTCACTGAATTTTCCTAAGTTCTCTAACTGACTGAATTCTGCTAATCAAGACATGACTAACTCTACTCTTTGACTGACCATGGCTCTAGGAAAACAGCTAAATTATCGGGTATTAAATACCCCAGGACTCGATAGCATAAACTTAAAAGACATGGCATAATCTTGAGATATGGTAACTAACTACTTAGTCATCATTCATTCATTTAGGAATTCAATCAAACACTTGCATATATGCTAACATGATATAATTTTACTATTCAACTCACATGGATAATTTATCAAACACTTGTGGGGCACAATATATGCACATAATACTAAAAAAACATGTAGGCATCATGATTCAATTCCAATTACACAATTCCAAAAGTTTTAACATGAATTCACATGATAAAGCACACATATCAATTAAATCTACACGAATCTTGTAATAAATCCTGAATACACTTTAATTCAAATCATGGAAATCATAAAATCACTCTACATGAGCTTTAAAATAGTTTCTTGGACTCTAAGGGTGGAAGGAACACTTGGATGAAACACTTCACATACCTTAGTTGGTGAATTCTGGAAAATTAACGATGGAATCTTGAGCCTTAAATTTGAATTTAATTCACCTAAGGTTTTTGTTCTTGAGTAATTTGTAAAAGAATGGATATAACATGTTAAAAGAGGGCTAAATTTTGTGTTATGGGGGCTGAAGGGCATAGGAAAAAGACTTAATTATCCCTGAGGACGCAACCTTTTAATTATAGAAAAATTAAATCATCGACACCCAGGCCGACGCACTGCTTCGTTAGCATCAACGCGATATGCAACGTGCCGCATTGAGTCCACATTAATTCACTGGAAATTGCACTAAGCTGAGGAAAAAATTATCTATCGACGCGATGGAAGACACGATACGTCAAGATCGCATCGACTCATTATTTTGGTCATTTGAACATGATCTAAACGAGGTCTGAAAAATCCAAAACTTGTCCGAAAATACCTATTGACATTACTTATCATGAATTAACTCAAATATCAACATTTAATTGATGTAAAGTTCGAGAAATAAGATTGACAACCTTTGAAGGCTAAAATAACACTAACTTTGAATACTTAGCTAGAATTTTCTAAGTCTGGGACCCCTTAGCAAGCTTAAAAGATTGAATTAAGCTAAGAATTTTACGGGGTCTTACGTACTCCACCCCATTACAACACTTTACCTTAGAATACTGTATGTTTTCACATGGGCATTAAGCATGAATGCATACACATACTAACCTGTTTGATTAACTAAATAGCTGATAGCTGAAAACTGGTCATGTAAGATTGAACTGTACTTAGTCTGGATTGAAACTGTAGAGTATTTACGTATGAAGTAAGGGATGACTGTCCAACATGTGGTATTGCACATAAATATATGAAGTTTGTATCATTTAAGAATGTAAGACGAAGCGTATAACATGATTCCAAAATAGTCTGTAACTGAGGTACTGAAACACTACTGGGACTGTGAATGAGACTATAACTAAGACGGTAATTGAGGTTGTAACTAAGACTCATACTGGAACTGACTTCTGGGTTCTGATAACTATGCAATGGAGACTGATATAAATCGAGGGTCTAAATAAACACTCACACTCTAGATTTTCTCAACTTCTCATCTCATGAAAAATCTAAATTACCCTCCTTCCTTCATCAACTAAATACAACTTCTTGCTAGCTATTTACTTATACACTAACTTGATAGTCAAGCCTATATTCATAACTATAGCCTCGTGTTTCAGAAGTATGCAAAATAAATCTTTTCTTAACATAAAATATTTATTCTCTCCCATCTAAGAAATCATTTATCACTACTTGATTTCATAAGGAGAGTTCATTGAAGGATTAAAACACGAGGATATGAAGCATGAATGAATGTTATACAAAATTTGACACCTAACTGAGGCTTAAGAAAGAGAATGTCAACATCATATATTCAACAAGAGACCTAAACTGAGGATATGTATGACATAATTTAAATATAGTTGATCGTTAAGGGTATTTCATGAGTCATGGGAACTGAACACACTGTAAAGAATGACATGAGTACACGATTCATGAGTTGAAAGACCTAAGTCTGGAGTTTCTGTATTCATGGAAAATGATTCGTAACACTAAGTGAATTTGAACTCCTTATACTGGGAACTGTAAGCATACATGATTGCTAAAGTGCATGAGTATGAGTTATGATCATAGAGATGACAGGTAAGATATGAAAAAAATATCATGATAAGTGATGGGTTTCGAGAGTCTGGAATATGATTTTGAGATGAATTGCATGATCATGTTCACTTCAGGAGTAGACAAGGATGTCATCTATGAAAACTATGATGAAGATATCCAAGTACTGCTTGAACACATAGTTCATCAAGTCCATGAAAGTTTTTGGTTCATTAGAAAGACCAAATGATATGACTAAGAATTCAAAGTGACCATACTGAGTTCTGAAAGTTGTTTTCAGAATGTCACATTCTCTGACTCTGAGTTGATAATAGCCTGATCTGAGGTCTATCTTAGAAAAATAACTGGCACCCTGAAGTTGGCCAAATAAGTCATAAATTCTGGGGAGTGGATACGTGTTCTTAACCATGACTTTATTTAACTGAAGGTTGTTAATATCCATTCTGAGAGAACTATCTTTCTTACACACGAATAGAACTGGTGCACCCCATGGGGACATATTGGGTCTGATGAATCCCTTATCTAGGAGATCTTTAAACTATTCTTTTAATTCTTTGAGTTCTAATGGATCCATTCTGTATGGCAAAATAGATATGGGCTAAGAATTTAGAAGAAGGTCTATTCCGAAGTCGATTCCCCTTTCGGGAGAAGCTCTGGGAAGATCTTTAGGAAAAACATCAGGGAATTCACATGCTATTGACACTGATTCAAGATTATGGATTTCTAAACTAGAGTCTTGGACACGAACGAGATGGTAGAAACATTTGATAGATTTTATTTTTCTTGCCCTTAGGTAGGAAATAAGTTGACCCCTAAGTGAAAAAGTACTACCCTTCCACTCTAGGATAGGATCATTCGAAAACTAAAAATAGACAATTCTATTTTTGTAGTCGACTGAGGCATAGCAGGAATGAATCCACTCCATGTCGAGAATAAAATTAAAATTGGTCATCTCTTATTTGACTAAGTCTGCTGAAGTGACTTTCTGAGACACCATAACTGGACAGTTCCTGTATATCCGTCGAGCTATGTTAGATTTACCCATTGGGTTAGAAACTGATAAAGGATCTGCTAGGATTTTGGGACTGACTCCAAAATCATCAGCTATATATAGAGTTACGAAGGACAAAAAATCTCCTGGATTTAGCAAAGCACGAATATGTAAATATTAAATTTGTAACGTACTAGTGGCCATATCAAGTGAATTTTCCTGATCCTGCCGGGACTAAAGTGCATAAAGCCTGTTTTGGCATTGCCCACTGGAGATACTAGAAGAGACACCCTCTTGATTCGGGCCACCGAACTGAGTTGGGGGACGATTATGCTGAATCTGCAAACCTACCTAAGGACAATCTCTAACTATGTGGCCTGGCTTGCCACATTCAAAACTCATATCTCTGCCAGCTCTGTATATACTCTGGTGGTTTCTACCGCACTTCTAGCAAAGAGAATTTGTTCGGCCACTTTTTGGCCTAGATATCTGGAGTTCTTATTCTTTCTCCCCTTTTTTTATGTGATACGCCCAAATTACAACTCTCGTTAGAAAGTGCAAGCGGTCGCTGTCAAATATAGAACCCAACTGGGTTGGGTGTCGAATCCCACAGGGAATACTATGATCACTAAGTATTGCGATTATTATTAGACTGTTGATTAAAGGTTCCAAAGTAAATATGGGGTTTCGGTTTAAGCACGCAGTAATACTATCAGTGAAACAGTAAGATGATATGTGTAATAGTATCTGATTATAGAGAAAGACAAGTTAGGGTTATTTCCACCTTGAAGTTTTCAATATTTTCTATCTATGGATATTTAGAACTCATACATGCATGCACTTGTAGACAAACACATTTAAATTCATAATCCAAGTGTTTCTCAACCAACAAGGATTTATCCACACTAGTTCTCTCAAATCAAAAGTATTGTTTATACTTATGTGAAATATCCAAGTTGTTAATCCTAATAAGGCATTAACGGATAAAATAGAGGTTAGAAACCCTATTCTCTTGTCACTACTCTCTTTTCCCAACATAAACTTTTCTATCGAACAAGTTATGTTTCAATGGAAAATTCCCTATGTTTGCAACCATGAGAATTCAATCATACTTAAGAGATTACAAAATAAGTGCATCTACACATAATGAATTCAAAACCCATATAAATAAATAGTATACTACAAGGTTTCCATAACCCTAACAATTAAACTTTGCTATTCATGAATAAAATGGATCACCATAAGAATATTCATCATACCAAAAACTAGAAGTCGATTTTGATATCCAAAAAATAGTGAAATCAAGGAGAAATGTTTTTCTCTCTCTCTTCAGAATAAGCCACTCTTTCTTGCATTCAAAAATCCAAAAATAGCATAATCCATAAAAATTCAGCAATAAGTCTTTTAATAGTCTTCTCTCTCATAATGTCCTTCTAAATTCTCAAACTTATTATGAATGGCAAATTTGTCTGGGAAAAAGGTCTCATGCATCACATTTGGTCCAACAACTGCTTTTCCTCTTGTGTGAGTTTTCCTCTGAAATTTGCAGTCCCTAAAGTGTCTTTATTTACCTCATTAGTACCTGAAAATTATGCTAATAACATAGGTCAACTCACTTAAATCAAAGTAGAGTAAAAATGTAAGAATTATGTATTTTTGTTCTCAAAATTTGGCTAAATTATGGGTAAGTTATTGTACTTAGACGTATAAATACGTGCAAGATCACTATCCCTCATCTCCTCACTCCGTGGAGCATGAGAGATAAGCATTGATAGGATAATAGCCAGCTGATTGTTCTGAGCAACTACTAAATAAGCTAAGGTGGTGAAAGTAGCTCTAAATTCAGAGTGGAAGACATGATCATTCAGGGGATCTGTCTAAACGGGCAGATGAGCTGGCTGATTTTCATGACTTCACTCGTCAGCTTCTCTGAAAGGCATGTCCCGGAAGCATAAGGAAGAGATGAATTAGAATGAGAGTTTAACTTGAGCTCATGCTCACCTGCACTATATGAATACTGAAAGAAGGGAAACTTTTCCCAAAATGCCTCATAGCTTTTTGTCCATAAGTATGGCGAGCTACACACCCATGCACAAGACTCTACAAGATGCAAATTTTAGACTTCCTAGGATGCTATTGAAACTTCAGCTTTGATACCAAGTTAGTAATGCCCCGTGTCTATACCCCATATGTTACACGGTGCTCATAATCTCGAAGGACCACAAGAAAACCCATGACTGATGCTGCTACAATAATTGAATAGTAATACTGCAAATATGCAGAAATTAGGCTGAAACTTTCCATAAGGTTCAATGCGAAAATAAAACTAAATATAGTATAAAAATACCAAAACTAAAACATCTGTCTAAAAATACTCTAGTTTGAAAAGCCTCTACTGTCTGAATCATGGAGTTGATGGGACAAGCTCCCAACTAACTCCAAATACTGAAAATTATATTAATAAACTAAAATACTAAAGAAAATAATCATTTCCTCAAATGATAAGGACTCACCACTAACTCTGACTGCTGAAGATTTGAACTGCTAAGGGTACTCAGGAGCCCATGCATCTAAACCTATGATATAAAACATCATAGCACAATTCGTCAGTACTTTAAATGTACTGGTATGCTAATTGAGGTAGGCTGAAATGCATGGATTCATATGTATGACTAATACTAACTGAATAATATAAATATAACTGAATGAGAGTACATGCATAAATATGTATACTATAACTAAGATCTTGATAATACTGGATATTGAGTTCTGATACTATGTAGCTAATAATTGAGTAACTATATTTGATAGTCTTGATCCTATAGAACTATACTGGGCTCTATACTGAACTGAGTGACTGTAACTGACAGTCCTGAATCTGTAGAACTGAACTGAGTTCTATTTTGAGACTGGAACTAAAACTGAGATTGTGGGAGGTAATCATCTAATCGACCCACCCATTTCTAAATAGATTGGGGTCCAACCTGTAACCCCAGTTGGAAGGGTGTCAATACCGTGCTATGGGTAAAGACAACTGTGAGATATTTCATCAACCCTCACTGGCAGGAAAACTCAGATGAGATGTATCAACCCTAGTCTGGCAGGAAGATATCTCAACCTACACCGGCTATGTAGTTTTGTAAGGCATGGATTTCTACTAAGGGTCAAACCCTCTATTGACAGGAATGCCCCCATCCTTGGGTTTACTCGATGCTGAATCCTACTCCCAACTAAATAGACACTAAACTGATTTCCTAGTTCATACAAGGATTGATTGAAATATTATTGTTTTTACTGAGTTCTACTTACTGACGGAATACTACTGAATCCTATTAGCTAACTGAGTTTACCAAGGTATGAACTGAATACTGAACTAGACGGGACTAATACTGAATTTACTGAGTTCTCCTGAGTCCTATAACTGACTTAGAGTACTACTGCTCATGAAGTTACTAAGATTATTGTAACTTACACTGGCTCTAGGTAAACAACTAAATTGTCAAGTATAAATACCCCTAGAACTCGATAACATAAAAAGTAAAGCTTCACATGATATTGCATAGCATACAATAAAAATGTACACATGTTCATAATGCATCTATAAAGGCATTTTATCAAACACTGGCATGGCATGAAATAGTATACATACTGGCATGACATAATCTTATCATGACATTCACATGAGTAGTTCATCAAACACTTGGATATCATAATCTATGCACATGACACTAAAAAAATATATGAGCATCATGATTCAATTCTAAATTTATAGTTCAATGGGTTTCAACATGAAATCACATGATAAATCATACATGTCAATTAATTCTACATCAATTTTGTAATAAATCATGAAATAGAAACCTAATTATAGCAATAATCATGAATAGACTTTGATTTCAAATCATAGAAAGCATGAAATCAAGATACTTTAAGTTTAAAAGAGTTTCTTGGACTCTAAAGGTGGAAGCACACTTTACATACCTTGGTTGTTTAATTCTTGTAGAAAAATGGAGAAAATTTAAGCCTTGGCTAGAATTTTCTAAGTCTGAGACTCCTTAGAAAGCTTAAAAGACTGAGTTAAGATTAGGATTTTGTGGGGTATTACAATATGGTACCATTCGAGGAACTCTATGAAAGTAAATATACATCACCTATTGGGAGTTTAGAGCCTAGAGATGTCAATCATTTAGGCACTGACTTAGTAAACAAGGCTACAAAAAAGTAAGGTTCATTCAAACCAAGTTCTTGGTTGCTCAAAGTAGGTAGAAAGAGTTTGCAGACTGTAAGGCAAGAGACATTTACTTTAAGGTTGGCGAATAAGTTTTTCTTATGGTGTCTCCTATAAATGGAGTCATGACGTTCGATAATAAAATAAAGCTCATCCCTTGGTATGTTGGCACCTTTAAGGTTCTTGAAGATATAGGTGTAGCTGCATACAAGCTAGCTCTACCATAGGGTTTTTTAGAAGTCCATTCAATATTTTATGTCTCTATGCTCAAAACGTACCATGGGGATAAAGACTGCATCATTAAGTGGGACTCAGATAATTTAAATAAGGATTCAGCTTACGAAAAAGAACTAGTAGCGATTCTATATTAGGATGTTTAAAAATTAAGGATGAAGGAAATTTGTTTGGCTAAGGTTTAATAGAAGCAGGTCCAGTTGAGGAAGCCACTTGGAAAACTGAGAAGGACATGCGGGATAAGTATCCTCAATTGTTTGAGGGTATAGATGTTTTTTCCTTTTTCTTACCTTAGCCTATTCTTCATGATTGATGATTCAGGAATGAACAATAGGTAAATTAGTATCTGTTGTAAAGAATACTTTTGTCATTATATATGACCTTTCATTAAAAATCCCATGTTAAAATTCTTCTCAGATTTGAAGTTATAAATTTTAGGTAGGCTAGTTTTGAACGAAATTAGAGCGAGGTTGGTCTAGATAAATCCAAAAATATTTGGATATGTTTAGTGGTAGTTGATTTTATTTCTATATATCTAAGATAATAAGGAATCCATAGAAATTTAGAAAATCAAATTTGGATAAGTATAACTTACAAAATTGATCTTAGCGTAAAACACATTATTTGTAATGTCTCGGATTTAAGGTGTGTTGATAAAATAAGAATTTCTGAGAAAAAGGGGACATTCTGTCCCACTGATTCCAATATAGTGTCATGCACACCATAACAAAGAAATTTTTGCTATATCGATGGTCAGACGTGGTAACTCCTGCTACAATGACAGGAGCCTCTATGCTACGTATATCTCTATATTAGCAAAAGTCGCAAATTTATTTAATTATTTTATAAAAATAGTTTATATTTTTAAAGCTCATTTTGGGGCAAATGAGGGATATTTCTACCAGATTTTTATTGCTTAGATTTGTTAAGGTAATGATTTCATCTTCGTTAATTAGTAATTGATAATTAAGCCTTAGAATTGCTAATTTAGGAAGTTCGGGAGGGTTTTAGGGATGATTTTAGTTGTTTTCTAGGAAAGGGAGAAACTAAGTAATATGTTGATGAGTTTTTATTGTTAATAGTTAAGTTACCCTTGCATTCCATTATTTCACTAATTATTCATAGAATTAGTTGCTTTAGGTGAATTACAGTAGAAAAGCCCTAGAACTAGAAGGAAATGATCATGAATTTGACCTTAAGGGTTACAAATGAGTTACAGTTCCAAACATGGTAGGTCATGTCAGTAATTATGTGTTTATGTGCATTTTCAATACCAAGAGTAAGTGAAAATTGCATGAAAGGGTAAAACTTTGGCTTAGAGAAGTTGTGCAAGCTTGGTTTAAGGTAGGTGATGGTATTGTAGTTTAATTCAATTTGTACTATACACATGTATTAACTAATTTGTAGTGTGTCTTGTTAGTTCATATTTGTTGATATTGTCAAATGCAAATGATTTTACGATTGTTGTATGATTTTGACTTACCTTATTTCTAAATGTAGAATATTTTAATATTTGGGATGTTCTCACAGTTTATTTAGGGGCGGAGCTAGCCCTTTGGTAGGGGGTTCATTCGAACTCCCTTAAACGGGAAAATATATCATTTATACATGATTAAAATAATTTTTATGTATTTATAATGATTGTTGAACCTCCTTTTGGATAGTTTTCTTCAAATATTGAACCCCCTTATTTGAAATTCTAGCTCCGCCTCTGGGTTTATTGGTGAAATAAGGTTGACAAACACTTGTGTTTGCAGTTTTATTACATGGGAATAAATTTTCCCATGCAGTTCATGGCTATAGGGTGGATATTATGCCCATAACGTGCATGTAGGAGGTTTAGGTGAGTTTGTCAGTTCCTTCAGTGAACTGGGGAATATAATTACATATGCTTGAAATGTGCTTAAGTTGTTTAGCCTTTTTGACTTGGTTTGACTAAACTTGATTTGGTTGTAAATGTATTGATTTGTTGCTTGTAACTTTAAATTGCTTTGTTGTTGCTTATTCTGCTAAGTGTACGTTAGTTTGATCATAGATTAACTTGTTGTACTATATTTTCGTTAAGTGTTCATATTCTCAACCAAATGACCCTACCAATACACCGTTGTTTTCTTGTGTGCTAATACTTTACTTGCACTACTTTTGTAAGTGCAACACATATTTTAGGGGTTCCTACGAAACCTCACTTGTGATTCTAGCAAGTGATTTAGATTTCAGGGTGAGCGACATATTCGGGGTACCATGAGATCTTTTCTTTATGACATAGTTCTTTATTTTCTCGACTTATGCTTTCATTTTAGTTTTTAGGATTGTATTTCCTTCTTGAAAACTTTTAATAGATTTAGTATGGACAGCTTTTAGGTCCTAGGGGTGATTTTGTTTAAGTACAATATTCCGCATTTAATTGTACTTATGTTTTGATTTAGATTTGAATATCTTTGTTGATGGATTAGTTCTAATTATTTCTTCTAAGTGTTGAGTTTAATATGGTATTTTGGGTCGATAATTCTTCCATTGGGTGTGTAGTATAGGTGTCGCTCACGATGACGGATTTGAATCGTGCAAAAGCCACACCCCGATCTCATTAAAATTATAAACTACCCATATGCCACATTAACTCCACGCCTTTTTGACCATTTGATTTTCACCCTAAAAATGAAACCAAAAAGAAAATAATTGGCCTTTTGGCAATTGAGTTTGGAGAAGTGGCCTTTTAAACACTTCTCTTCTCTCTGATATGTTTTGCAATTTCACTACTAAAAAAAGGGGGAAAAACGACCACAAAAATATACCACATGTTGTCGGTTTTCGCCAAAAATCGACCACAAAACCAATCAAAGTGTGTGATCGGTAAAGTTGTGGTAGGTTTTTAAAAACCGACCACAAGTGGTCAGTTTTTTTTAAATATATATATATATATATTAAAAATTCATTATTATTTTATTAAAATTGGAAAGAATAATTTCAGGAAAAAAAAACGACCACAAATGGTCGTTTTTTTATTAAATTAACTTATTAATTTAAATATTAAACCGACCATAAGTGGTCAGTTTTTTAATAAATTAATTAATTAATTTATTAAAAAAACGACGATATGTAGTCGGTTTTTATTAAATTAATTAATTAAATTTAATATAAAACCGACCACTTGTGGTCGGTTTTCTGGAAAAATTTTCAAAATCGACCACTTGTGGTCGATTTTCTGGGAAAAAATTGAAAAATCGACCACAAGTGGTCGGTTTTTCTGGAATTTTTTTAAAAAATTAAAATTAAAATCCAAATACACAATGCAACAACAACAATCTAATATAGTAGTAACCAAATCAATACAGCAGTAACAACAACCAAAAACTAAACGTAAATACTTTCAAAAGTCTACAACATGTACAAAATGTCCTACAAAAGTGAGTATGAAAAAACTACAACAATACTTTCAAACAACAAAATGTCTAAATAATAAATACAACACATATAAAAAAAACACTAGAAGTCATCATCATCGAATTCGTCCTCTCCTTCGATATCATCATCTGTGCTGAAATCATTCAGGGGGCCTAGACCTTTTGTATCCTGAACTGCATCACTAGGACACAGAGGAATAACCCCCAGTCTGAATGAAAAAAGATGAACTGATGTTGCAGTATCTTGATTTGTGATGTTTTTGCCTTCTCGGTGTTCTTCTGCCTCTCTCTGTGTTCAGCAAGCTCTTCAGTGAGATGAGAAATCATATTTTGTATTCTTTCAATGGTTTCTCTATCAACTGAAGATCTAGAGTATGTACCGCCGGACGAACACCTACTATTATTGCCAAAAAAATTTGTGTGGAATCCGTAGAAATGACCTCTATTTGCAGGACCCACAACTTTTGTCAATAACTCATCCTCCACATGCTCGGGTATTGGGTCACCTGAGTTTCAGGAGGCTGACTAGATTCACCCTATATTTAAAGTAAAGTTAATACTAAAAGTAAAAAAATATTAAAGTAGTGATAATTCAAAATTTATTTCTTACATGGACAACTTTTGCACGAGCTTCAACCCAGACTCCTTCCTCAGTCGGGTCCTTTTTCTTTATTGTATGAGTCTCCTCAAATAGCTCATCAGTTGGTATTCTCCTACCCTTATCTTTTTCCTGCATATGAAAACATTATATATCAATGTTCAAATAATAAATAAATTCAAATAAAAACAAATAATTTACACTGTAAAAGTTACATACCATTTTTTTCTTCACAACAAGAGTACTTCTGGCACCCACAGTATATAGGGAGCCACCCTTGGATGATGCCCGGGATTTCTTTCCTTTTTCACTCAACAATTGATATTTTGCGCTACTCCAATGGCTAATGTACATTTTCCATGTGCCTTGAAGAATCCACTTAGGCTTTACCAATTTCTTTCGGGCATAATCCAAGAGATCATTAAATCTGGCTCTACATCTTATGAAAAATTTCTTCTTTATAAGAAATGTATTTGCATTATCCCACCACTAAAATTTCAACAACAAAAATATAATATTCAATCTTTTGTTCTAACAAAATGCTAATAAGTGGTCTATAAGTTAAATCCTTACCTTAAATTCTTGAAACATTCTCTCCCTGAAAAGTTCTGGAACCTTTTTATAGCTGGTCCAGTAGTCGTTAAAGTGCCAAGTAATGCATATTCGCGCCTTTTTTCCAACTCCAACATCCGGCCTAAACCTACAACACAAGATCAAACAGTAATTTCATAGAGCATAATAATATAGTAATGAAAAAATAAGTAATGTTATTATATTTAGAAATCTTACCCTCTCATAACTGGAACAAGGTAAATCCTCCCAGAATTATCTCTGTCTCCTGGCTGCCTAGTAAGTGATGGTGGATGCACTAGCGTGAGCGGATCTGAAGCACCAGATGGAGTGCCTTAAAGCTGAAGATTCGACAACCCAATAGATCTAGCAAAGTCATTGTACAAAGTTGTGTGACTGCTGCAGGAGGGTATCGATGATGGTACATGTCTGAAGGGGCCAACGGCTGTCCGATAGTACTATACTAGCGGTGGCACAGTCATAGAAGCAGAATGAGTTAGTGCAGACCTATGTAGTGGCCCCATATGCATAGGAGTAGGTATCAAATCCTTGAACGACCTAGAATATGAGGGTCGTGCTAGCGCATCAGCAAAGCGACCCTCTGATGACATCTAAATTATGTTAAGTTAACAAGTAGTTAGTTACTAGAAAATGAATGTATAAGAAAACATTCCAAGTAAATAATTTCGAATTACTAATTCACATTTCAAATAGCTCGAACAACACGAGATAAAGAGAAACAAGAATCATAAAGGTAAATATATAGGTAAATATAGTATATTACATATCAATCTTAAACAAGAATCATAAAGGTAAATATATATTACAGAGCATAAAGACATCAATACATAATAAATACAACCTACACAACCAATCCTCCTCTTCTGAAGACTCTCCACTAAATCATTCACCCTCTTCGGATGTTTCCTCATCTCCTACCTACTCAGTCTCTTCTTCCATAATATTAACTTCATTAAATATATTTTCTGGGTGATTCAAACCGTCCACTAATTCAACGTCTACTAATTGGTGATCAATCTGCATTTCATTTTGATACGCAGTATCCAACACATTCTCAACGTCCACCAGGCCCATAGGGTTTGCTCTGATTACAACCCATAAATCAGACTTGTCATTACGGACTGGATAAGAAGCATAATACACTTGTTTAGCATTTTGCGCTAGAACAACTGGATCGTAAATAAGATACAAGATATTATTCTTTACTTCAATGATATTATGCTCCCTATGTATTGTTGTGTCTCTTGTGCTTGGATCAAACCACTTACATCAAAAGAGAATAATTTTTTTATTGGGAAACCAGCATACTCCAATTCTAAGATCTCGTGTATGATGCCAAAGTAATCAACATCATCATCATCTTTAACCCAAACACCACTATTATTTGTTTTCCTTGTTCAGGAGCGTTGTTCGGTGGAATATTTAAACCCATTTACTTTGTATTGAGACATTGCATTAGCTTCAACTGGACCCAAAGAAATATCTCTTAAGATCTGATCGTATACAGCTGCATTTGGTGAATAGTGTACCTAAAAATATGATACATGAATATATTTTAGTTGAGAAATGTATAAATGTTTAAACTTTGTAGAAATATTAATACACTTATGAACCTCGTTTTTAAACCATGCCGCAAAGAAAATTCTTAAAGAAAAAATGATCAAATTAATTCCGCATAAGTTCATCGAGGCGAACAAGAATACATAAATACATCAAGGAATTGTGCAGAGATTGTTTTTAATGTTTTACGTGATAGCCATATACAGAATATTAATGTATCTATTTTTTGTTTGAATTCTCTGCAATTAATTAAACAAGAGATTCCACTTTACCTATGTGTTGCCACATTTTTTTTTTTTTTTGGAGGCGGGGGTGGGGGTGGGGGAGTTTAAGCTTTCAAGGAATCAAAAATAATATAGCCACATGCATAGTGCCTTGAAATTATGTTTCTGAAGCAATAGTTTGTCACAATAGATTAAATTAAAATTATCAAGTGATAAAGTTTCATTAAATCACTTTTCCCGTCTATATAAGATCAGTTCTTTGTATATTTATATATAATTGTGGTCTATTAAAAGATGGTGTATGTATGATAAAATAATTATATTTTTTGGCTTTTTTCTTTTTTTTTTTTTGGAAAATAATTTTTCATCTTGTGAAATTTTATTCTATTTGTTTAGTGCTTCATAACAAATTTCAAAAATTATTTTGGTAATCCTTTTATTTACACCTCATCATTTCCCCTTCCCTTTATTATTCCTGTAATAATAATTTTTCATGGTCCTCATAATAATTATCTTAACAATAATTTCAACCATCATGTATTGAGGTAAAAGAAAGAGAAAGAGGAAGCAAAAATTCTTACCAATTGGTATTATGAATTTGTGGCAAACGGGTTTAATTTTATATTTTTTTTATTTGTTTTTTAAGATTTAGGTTTTTAAAACTTTTTTATTTTCAGATGTTTTTGTTCATTTTACTAAATTGTAATAATGTAATAATCTACTTACTAATTGAATTACAACATACACAAGTTTAACACATGTAATTAAGCAAAGAGTATTGTAGCCATTATGACTTATGATAATTCAGCTAATGAACATTTAAGTTACATAACTATTACGATAAATGAACAAACAAAAGTGTAAGTTACAACTATAGAATAATGTAAAACAGTAATGATCCATTAATATTGCAAATGTTGAATTAAAATAATAACAAACAGTAATATAAGTTGTCTTTTTCTTCATAATCTTTCCCCCTTTAGAATTGCAAAGGTTGAATTGATAGTTATCAAGTCTCTTGATTTTATTTTTAGTTATTGGTTCATTGCTTTGATTGAGACTACTATCAGATTTCAATCTAAATTATGACATTCGACAAAACTGTACTCATTGAATTTTTGTTATTACTAAAAGAATTTAAATATTCAAGATCTATTTTCACTATTAAAAATATATGTGTATTTTATCTTATGAAAGAAAATTTAAAAAGATTTTAAATATCATAAAAAAAAATTAATGAGCATCAGGCTCTTCCTTCTCGCCCAACTCTATGGTAACCTCCTCCTTGAATAAATAGTGTAAGTTGAAATTTAAGGAACACTATTTATTGTGTTTAACTACTTAAAAAGATTATACATCATTTTACGTGAAAACACCTTAATGTTTTCATGTAAAAAAAGATTTTAAATATGTTTAACTTTTAAATTTAATTATATGTTAAAAAAATTAAGTCATAAATTTAATGAAGTGTTCCATTATTGTATAAAGCATAAGCAATTTCATGACCGTGCGAAGTGCAGCTATTTCACTAGTTTAAAAAGAAAAAAGGTAAAAAGGGTCTCAAGTTAAAAAGAAAAGCACAATATCATCCAATGAGGCTAGATCATGAACATGATGGAGAACTTTGAACACCCTTAATCACTGTACTACACACTAGTGTTGTGTTAAAGGGGGTTAAATGTATAATATATATACGTAAACTATAAATTTAACCCCATATGTACAATTTCATTTTTTGAGTGAGAGAATTTGGATGAACACCCTGGGACCCATATGGGTCCTCTTCTGGTTGGTAGGCATTTGATGCCTGAGATGTTGGTACACAGACAAGAGTTCATTTTCTTCAAGTCATGACTAGTGGGTGCACTCATAAGGTCCTTAAAATGTATTTAAAAGGTGTATGTGTGTTATAGATCGTTGAATGAAATATGGATTATGTGTTTCTTGTTTGTATGGGTTCCCTAAGTGAACTGGGATGAATTATTGGAATTTTATCTGGGTTTTCTATGTGAATCAAGTTATGTTCTAGTTACTAAAGGTGGTTTCTTTAGGTAAATTAAGATGCATGGTATTTGTCATTGTTGTGTTATATGCATTCCTTGAGCGAACTAGGTTAGTTGCTTATTTAACCCACATTACGTTATATGGATTCCTTGAGTAGATTAGGGATTTTGTTTATTTGGTATATTGGTTCCTTACGTGAACTGGGCTATGTGATGACTGGTGTATTGCATACTACTTATGAAATTGTACGTATGATAATGCTATTCTTCATTTGTTGGGAGGACTCTATGAGAGGTCTGGGTTAAGGTTAATAAAAGAAGAGGTTTACATTTTTTACCCACTTAGAAGAATTGGACAAGGGAAGGTATTTTATAGTGGAGTCGTATTGGTAGTTCTAGTGGACTTGATGTCACGACTTATTTACAAGTCATGTACTTTATTCCTCCAGTAGGCAAGCCAAATCATAGCCCGAATCACACGCAATGGCTAATTTGGTGGGAAAATGGCCTAAAAGTCAGAAATCAACAACTAAATACTTAAATTATCAATAAAATACTCATAATAACCTAATAGATAGATAACAGATCAACAATAATCCCAAGACTCAGTGATATCAATACAAGAGCTACTATAAATGAATCAATAAAATCTAATAAAATAAAAGACTACACATAGATAAATAGAAGGAAAAAAGGGAAACTTCGACTTTGCGAGCTCACCCCATCTTCGAAATCAACTCAGCACGATCATCGAATTAGTAACGATCACTAGTACGCAGATTCACAGCAAAATAAGTACAAAAGTATGATATAAGTACAAAAGTCATGGGTAATCAGTAGACATCATTAATTGACTGATCTAAATCATGATATAACTACGATAAAATACAAGATAAAATAAGCTAAGTCAAGGTAAAAGGTGAAAGCTTGGAAATAAGCTCCAACACTGTTGTAAATAAATAAATAGCTAAAACTAAAATAATAACATAAAGATCACACAAATATAACTAAAAAAATTCCCCCCATAAGCCAATAAATGCGGTAAAATAAATAACCCAATGTAGGCGCCCATAATCCTCGAGGGTACAATCAATGGAAAGTGAATAACTGAATAACCATAAATTACCAAAAATCATGCCATAACCATGAATCCATCCGAACCTTATCATATCATAATTAACTTCTAGTGTTGGACTCAAACCAGAACTCATATCGTCATCATCATATCATCCTCAATAGTATCATAACATCATTTGTTGGATTTAAATCAAAACTCATAGTATATCATCAATTATTGGACTTGAACAAAAACTCATATTATTTATAGGATCATTAATTGTTGGACTTGAAATGAAACTCATACAAATAGACCATATCCATAGACCATAACAATAAACCATATCTATAGTCCCTACCAATGAACCATATAAATAGATCAGATTTTATCTGAAATTAGCACCAACTCCTAATTACCAAACTATCATAATCACTTCACATTTAATCTTCTCAAAGTTCAAAAACAATCAATAAATAGGGTGTTCAACATGCGTAAATAAGTCTACAAAATCTAAAAATGTCTTGGCTTACATAAAAATCTCATGTGGAGCCTATTTATGGAATCACACTCTTGAAGCCAACACAATGTCCCTCTATACTCAAGGAATATTTATTCTCAAAAGTGGGTGAATTTTTATCTCTAACGGTGCTACAATCAATCCACCAAGATTTTGGCAAAATATGGAGAAATTAACAATGAAAATAATGGAAGCTTACCACAAATTCAAAGAAGAAACCTGTATATTAACTTTACCCAAGCTCTAAAATCACCCATAAATGATTCTCCCAACTTTTCTCACTTTTAAGGTTTAATATTCTTTGGAATGGAAGAAATAAGGGGAAAATTAGGCTAAGTGGGGTATTTATACCCTTCCTAGGTCCACATGTGTCACATAAGCAGACACTGGGCCACTTAAACAACATAGTGTTGTTTTAACAACATCTGGTGTCAGCCCAGATGCCGCTTAAGTGGCCATTGCTTAAGCGCCAAAGGTATCACATTGTAGATACTTGTTGGGCGATGCTAGGCTGCTTAAGCGACACCCATTCCGCTTTTTTCAGCATTCGCTTAAGTGACTGCATAAGTGCTTAAGTGATCACCAACACCAACTAGGACTTGGAAATTCTCAATATTCATTAAAAATCCCGTATACACAAACGGACTATGCTACCCTATCAAATTCGATTCTTTAGACTTAATCAAATAATTTAAATTTGTATTCAAGGTCATTTTGACCAAAAATAAGTCCCACACCCACTTGCCATTTCTCTTAACTTTCGGCTAATAGCCCAAAATGAGCTACAGAGTCTTAGGACCCAAACCAAGGGTCTACCTACCCTAAACCGACATTTTTAAGCTGTTGGAATAGTCAGAATTGACATATAAGGTTGTTTGACTAAAGTTTTTGTCTGTTAGTCAATTTAAACCAACGAAGACTTTAAAATAAGAATTAGCTCAAAAAATTAAATAAACTATCCAGTAACTGAACTGTTAGTTCCAACAAGTCATAAATGACTTGGGAAAGCTATAGGAAAGCTCTAAATGTAAAAAATAAGCAGAAATATAAAAAATAACCTAGAGGGTCATTACACTTGACTTGTTATCCTTAATGATTCATGTTTGCAAAACTTCATGCTATACTTATATGCCTAATGCATGGGTATGGTTGGTGGTCTAGCAGTCATTGCACTCCAGGTTGATAAAGCGGGCGTTGCTATCATGATAATTACCTTATAAAATTAATAGGACCTAAAGACATCAGAGTGATAAGGTATGACCAGACTGGTAGAATAAGGTTATGTAAATCGCAAGTGTCCTAATGGTTAATTGTTAAAGATGAAAGAACCTCGGGAGTCAAGTACCGTGGAACTCACAAGTATGTCAGATATTATTTTTTAAGTCATGATGACACTTACTTTAATCTACTAGTGGGTAAGCAAACCTTAACCCAAAATGATAAGTAATGGGATAAATGGTGAATATGAAGGAATACAGAAAATAAGTATACAATAGTAGTACTAAGCAGCGACATATAGACACACAGTCATACTGAACAATAAAGATATAGGAGAAAAAAGTGCAAAAAAGTATCCGCCTGACCTGCTAATATTGGTACAAAAGCCACTAATAAAAATAGAGTACTAGATAGTGTTAAATATATGCATAGTATAGAATATACAAAGACTATCCAAATATAGTATCAGGAAGGAGGATGAACTCCCAGCTTAGAATACTCACCCTTACTCTAATGAAGCAATAAGACTGAGGATAACGTCAATGATAGTGTCATGACCTAAGCTGGGGCCTTGGCCGCGACGGGCATCCCGAACCATCAAGGCTTGAGAGACCCCTATAACTCTCCAAACCCACTAATTATATTATCCACTCTAGGCCTAGGCCCGCACAACTTTAAAATGAATCGCTAGGGAGTAAGGCTTTCTTACTTATATACGTAGCATCTCTCTTATGTTTTGCCAATGTGGGACTTCTTCCTAAGTTGGAGTGTTACATACACCCCCCTTATAGACTCAGTGTCCTCGCTGAGGTTTGCCCCACCAAATGGGATTTTCCTACACTCAGGATAGCGGTTTGTCCCGCCTTATCGGTATCTTCCTATACTTAGTTTAAACTCTGGCCCATATCGATAGGGACGACATAAGAGAGGCTCTGAGTCTATCACGACCCAAGCCGGGGCCCTGGCCGTGACGGGCATCCCAAACTATCAAGGACCGAAAGACCCTTGTAACTCCCCAAACCTACTAGTGATATTTTTTCGCTCTAGGCCCAGGCCCGCACAGATTTAAAATACATCATTAGGGAGTAAGATTTTCTTACTTATATACCCAGTATCCCTCCTGTGTTTTGCCAATGTAGGACTTTTTCCTAAGTTGGGGTGTAACAGATAGTGGCTCATATTTAGATCTACATCAAAGAAAGAAGCAAAATTGTAATATGAGTACCAAAATAGTGGGTACTTAGTGGGCATCATAGGTTGACCGAGCTAAATTACAGTAAAATATAATAAAATATGAGAATATAAACTAAAGTAAAAAATATGGGACATAAATGAAAATAATACTCCAAATTAGGTGATTATGATAAATATGAATAATAAGTGACTCAAAAGTAAATTATAGTCTAGCTATAACCCAATTGATCCCCAGAAGCCCAGAAGATGAAAACAATAAAGGAATAACCCAACTAAGCCCCTATAAGTCCGATGGATGCAAACATAGAGTAAACTAGTAAGTAGGTGGAATCATTGATACTGACAAACATAAAGTGATCCAACGAGCAACCATGTACGTGAAAATTCTCCCTAAGTATAAATGTTAGACTTGAATTAGAACTAGAGAGTAGGATCATGATAGAAAATATCGTATACAAATCGTAACTGCCAGACTTGAATCGGAATTAAAAAATATTTACATAACTATAAATAAACCACAAGTGAATCATAATACTGGACATGAACCAGAACTAATGACTAAACTAAAAGTAGTGGCAATCCAAGATTATAGATTCTCTTAAGTATATTAGTACGACAACTCTGAGTCGAATGATCAAATTTATAAATGATGTGGGTTTTAGTTGATGTCACCAGAAACTACACTCCAAATAGAAGTATACTGTGGTTGATTGCAAATACAATAACCCAACTATATTGGGGTTGATCCGATAGGGAAAACATGAACAGTTGCTTGACTTGATGTAATCCACGAGCAGTATAGGAATGTAAAAGAGGGGTTTTAGTATAAATCTCAAGCAATAACCAAATCTTGAGTGCTTTTGAGTTATAGACAATAGAAGACAAACACTAGGCTTGTGTTCCTCTGGCTTCTCAACTCTATAAATTTTTCGTGATCAAACTAACTATTCTGTTGTTCTGCATGCAAAGTCTAAAAGATAGGTATTATCAGCGTTATTAGGCGTGAAGATAAATCTGACCCTTTACTTATTAGGTCTTAGGGTGTCACCTTGTTGCTCCTTGCTTTGACTTCAGTTAGCTATCACTAGTTAGGATGAAATGATTAGATGAGACGCGGGGACTAAAAGGTGGAGGTAGAAATCCAAAATCACTGTCTTAACTTCTTTTTCCAATCACAAACTCCTTATTAGGGATGGATGCGAACATAGGCTATCTCAAGCTTCTGTATCTACTTGAGGTGAATTATTACGAAGAAGATTAAGATACATGCATAAACCTTAGAACAAATGAGTATCAGACTTTCTCTACATAGCTAATCCACCAGGATTCCTACAACCCTAGTCAAAGAGATTAGCCCCTCATGTGTGTGAAAGAAACCATTATCATTAATGAAGAACACAAAATTAATTGCAAAAAAATAATACTAATAAACTCTAAAGTCTTGAATTAAATAAGAATCCAAAATCTCAAGAATAATTGTAAAAGTATGTAAAGTATTGTAATAAGGCATAAGAGAACGTAACCTAATAAAAGGTAAACCCTAGGGCATTTATAGTATCTCAAAATAACATAAAAATTATAATTAAAATAGGAAAGGTAAAGTTATGTCGATAGTCGGTATGACTCGATTTTCACCTCATAACGACATCATACGAGTCGTACCCTACCTTCCTGTATGCATTTTAGTGTCTGATCTGCCAAGGCTTGAATTTTCTGTTTAGCATATAACTTCTATAACGAGTCATACTTAAGTATACAACTCGTGTCCTTCACTCGTATCTACTTGGGATTTCTATGCTTTTAATATTTGAACACTGGTTTATGTACGACTTTTCTAAAAGGGTCATACTCAGACTTCCTAGTTGTATAATTCTGAGACTTTAACTTTTGGATGGTATCTTAGATTATGTTATTCTTACGACTTCTCTATACAACTCGTATCCTAGCTTACAACTTGGATGCTTGAGTCGTATCTTCCTCATACTTAAATTTTTAGATTGGATTTTGGTTCTATTGTGCTTAAGATTCGGCATACGAGTCATATCGAATATTTATGACTCAAGAACTGACTCGTAGTTTCACCAGAATTGGTATTTTCTGGATCTTTTTATTCCCTTTTCATTCCAACATAATTGCACCTACAATTTACACCAAAGTGCATCATATCTAACAAAATATCCTAAGTTCATGCATAAATTTGTTGTTTTAAGAATCAAAAGTATTGTGTTTCCACGACACATCATTACTCATTAGTGTAAGAATAAGGCTTTACGATTCTAATACTATCCTACCCTTGGAATCAAAGCTAACCAAAACTCACTAAAGTGACTAAGTCATCCTAAGTTCAAGATTTAGTCTAACGTGATGAATAAGGCCTCTTAGGTAAAAAAGGAGCTTAGTTAGGCAATTGAACTAAAGAAAAGGGATGGTGGGTCCCACTTTTAGTCCTATAAATCCATACCAAAGAAATAACCTATCAAACCTAGACTAAGGATTTTCAGTTCCATCTCAAGGTAGCGAGTACGTCCAAGATAGTCCTAAGGTTTTCACATAACTAATATGAAGAAAGACTAGGCCGACTTTTATCCAAAAAAGCTCTTAATCGGCTAAATTAACCAATAAATACTAAATTATTAACTGAGTCATAAGTTACCACCCATAGCTAGCATAATACTACACTAATACCACAATAAAGATCAGTCTAGATGAAATGGTAAGACCAGCATACCTATACACCACTGAAAGCTCGCCAAGTCCTCTACTATAATGCATTTCCCTTCCAAGAAGCCTTTAAACGTTAGGCATGATATCAAAATAATAATAATCTATGAATAAATATGAGAACACCAATACTCATATTCCATATAATCACTTTAAGTCAAAAATCAAATGAAAAATCTCTCGTAGGGATTGTTGTAGAATCACAAAATTGATACCCTCAATGCGGCCCTCTAAGATCAAGGATTATTTGTCTAAATATAGGTGGAATTCGAGCATAAATTGACAAAACAACCCCAAAAGTAAACTAGGGATTTAAAGTAAAATGGGAGAATTAAATTAGAAATTAAAATTGTGGAAATAAAGACGAGGAAATGACCACATGGATTCTTCAACTCACTCCCAACACCCAATAATAAATCTCCCTTGATTTATATGCTTCCTAGGGTTTTAACATTGTGTGGACTTAAGAAAATAGCTAAAAATTGAGGAAACCAGCACTAAGTAATCCTAGAGGTCCTTTATTGCGAATGGGGGATTCACTTAAATTCCATGAATGTAAACGAACTATGTTACCTAATAAATTTGGCCTTTTGAACTCAATGTTGCCATGGAAATTTTCATCTGAGGTGGTTTCGATCAAAAGTGGGTCTCACATCTACAGGGTCATTTTAACCAAAATTAACCCAACATCTTAAAATGAGTCAAGAAGCCTCAGGACCTGAACCTAGGGTCTCTCTAGCCTAAAATCAACATTTTGGAGATAATGAAATTGATAAAACTAGCATCCAGTAACCTTTACCTAAACTT
Organism: Capsicum baccatum var. pendulum; assembly: GCA_030864225.1. Classification (NCBI taxonomy): domain Eukaryota; kingdom Viridiplantae; phylum Streptophyta; class Magnoliopsida; order Solanales; family Solanaceae; genus Capsicum; species Capsicum baccatum. The sequence goes on along the minus strand of CM061560.1, from coordinate 186,957,444 downwards.
CAAGCCTGATATCCTTTTCTTAATAGTAAAAGATCCATAATAAGAAATTGTCTATAGAAATAAATAAACTACTAGTTAGCCAAACTATCAATCCTAAAAAGTCATAAATGAAATACGGCAGGTATAGGAAAGCTCTAAAAGCATAAAAAGCATGAAAACACTCCAAAATGACCCGAAGGATCATTACAATATCTACAACTAAAAGGACTTTATCCATAGAAGTAAAGATCAAGATGTACTAAGAGGCTCGAACAAGTAAGGATACTAGACCCACATCTTATTCTCAATATTCCAGGTAGCCTCCTCAACTGGAAGATGTCTTCACTGAATCTTAGCCACTAGAATATCTATAGAATGTAACCATCTAACATTTGTATCTTAATAGCAACGAGCTCATCCATAACAGTAAACCTCTTATCAAACTAAATTGAATACAAATGAAGCATGAGAGACTCATCCAATATTTATAAGTATAACTAATATATATTTAAAATGATGGACAATTGAAAAGTTTGGGGGAAAGGACAACTCATAAGTTACTTCCCCAATTGTTCAGAGCATCTTAAATGGCCCGATTTACCAGGGGCTATGCTTTCCTTCTTCCTAAACCTCATCATGTCCTTCATGGGTGATACTTAAAATATAATAAAATCACTAATACTAAAATTCAATACATAAAGACTGCAATCAACATAACTCTTCTGCCTACTCTGAGCTAGCTGCAGCCTAACTTGAATCACCCAAACCTGTCCGAAGACTCACAAAACAAGTTGTTACCATGGGGTATAACCTTGAAAGTCCAAAACTAACCCACTATATATTAAAATTCCTACCATACAAATCTTAAAATGGTTCTATCTCAATACTCGAATGGTAGCTTTTATTATAAGAAAACACTACAAATGCTAAATTGTAACACCCCAAAAATTTGAGTTAAGATTAGAAAATGCTTCAAGTACTTGTAGAACCAAAATTCATGTTTTGATAGTATAAGAAATTATTCATACAAGTATTAATGCCTCAAGCAAATCCTAGAACATAGCTAAGTTAAAACCTCCCTTATTGATTAATTTCTTGTGAAGAGTTATTCTAGTCAAGTTCAAATGAGTATAAATCCTACATTCTGAAGTAGTTTTGATCTAAAGACCTACTAAATTATTCCAACACATTTATTTTCTCCTTACTATGATATCAAATTAAAAAGTTATGATAATTTTACTGAATCATTATAAAAGTTGTCAGTGACCATGACTCAGACACGGCGAATCGTTAGGAGACCCGATGAGTCATATGGAAATCTAATAAGTTATCAAATGACACTTGTTCAAGGCAGTGGGAAGTCAAAATATATTCCTAGGAAATGAATCAACCCATGATTTATGGATAGACCCTATGAGTCGTCATATGAGTAGTCGCCACTGATTCTAATAATTTTTCACAATTTACAAAGGGTTGTTTGGTATTTTCACACTCTTTTAGTACCAAACCTATGTCCTTTGATCAATTACAAGGCTGGTAATTAAGTTTAATATTATTCTAAGCTTTCCACTTACTCAAAAAATTCGACACTTAACCAAAAATAAAAAAAAGAGGTTAATTGCTCCCAAATAGCAAGAAATTGGGTTATTCGCTTTTAGGCCCCAATTTTAAGAATTTTTTTAAGTTTTCCATTTTACGTATGTGGAATTTCAGCAGTGGGTATGATTTCACCCATTGAGTCCCGAAATAAATTCAATTCCTCAATTAATTCATGATCACAAAATTATGATTTTCATTACAATTATGATTCTTCTTGTACTTCAGTTCCCCAAAACTTGTAAACTATAAATATATATTTCTCCATGATATTCAATATGTTGATAGTATCATGTACATAAACCCTAAGAATAAGGATAATCCCCGATTTTTGGGCTTGTATTATCTAATTCCATATTTCATCATATCATAAAAGCTGCTATAAATAGTTTCATTCTTTAGATATGATGAGTTATGAACAGATGAATACCATGAATTGTTAATTAAACACTCATTCCTTCATGTTTACATGTTTTAGAATAGTTTCGGATAGAGGTTCTGTTACTCAGTCTCAGTTTATCCCTACTTTTAGTGTTACTGACTTGCAAAGTGTTTTTAAGTAAAGTATATTCTAAATGGTGTGTTCAGATAAATTCATCCTATTAGACTATTATTAGTTTTATGAGTTAGATATTGTTGCTAGTTTGATTACTATTTCATAATTAAGTTCAGCTTTTGCACATTATTTTTTTAGTTATTTTAGTATTCTTAGTGTCAGGCCAGACAATGGGTTGGCTTGGGGTCACTTGTTACTCTAAGTATTATGTTATGACTAGGGGTAGTTTCGGCTTGTGAAACACTTTGTATCAGAGTGCATCAGGTTTAAAATATCCTAGGTTGTATAAAAGTTCTGTTATGTAGAGTCTTATAAGTGGGTGTAAGACATACCATATTTATGAATGAAAGGCTATGAAGTATTTTAAGAAAGTTTCACTTTTTTCATGATTATATAGTGCGATGAAGTTTAACACTACTTATTCTTCTAACTCATGCCTTGCATGTTTTAAAATATGTTTCCTAAAAAAATATCAGTAAAAGAAAGGATCAAATAGTAACCCTTCCTCATAAGTCGATTAGTTTGCAAGTGTTGATATTTTTAATGTTGAGTTTCATGATTCCATCTAATTATTTACTCGAGATATAACTGCTCAATTGAATCAGGAGGTAGCAGTCTTTGTAAATTCTATTGGTAATAAAAGAATAAGAGAGATAAGAAGGATCATATTACAGAATACTAACTCTAATTACCAGAAGATCTCTAGTGATAACTGATCTTCTTTTTCTCAAAGTTCATTATGGCAAACCCTTTCATAATCTAGTACTTCATCTCTAGGCCCTATTTTCATTATTATCAAAATGGGAGAGCATCTGAGTGTCATCCTCAAAAAAATATTGTAAAGAAAAACTCCCGAAAAAACCATACCCCACTTATAATAATTGTGTTAATCTCTATCTAAGAGAATGTATAGTAGGTCTTGAAGGTTGTTTTGTATGTAAAATGCTAGGACACAAGCTGAGAGGTTATCCATTAGCATTGGTAAAGGAAGGGTGATTTGCCAGCAGGCTCAGCCTGCTTACTCAACCATACCTCCAGGTCACCCAAATTAGAAGGGAACCCCACCTTTCACAGGTTGTGGTCAACACTTAACTCAATCCCATTCATATTCCAGCCATTCGAATCAGAATGGTTCACCTAAGGTTGAGTCGAGTAGGTTTCCAGATTTTCTCCTTCATGAATTCATAGTCCTTAGGCCCTTATACTCCTAAAATGGTAAAGACTTGTAGTTTAGAATAAATGATAATAGTGCAGAGTAGTAGTAACGTGAACAATAGAAAGAGAGATATCCTTAGTTGATATGGGAAAGTTCATAATCAAAATATATCGTAAAGAGGTATGTCTTAATCATTTGAGTGAGTTCAGTTAAATAGCAGTGAGAAAAAAACTTCCGGCTGTTGTATGGTGACCTTGATATAATGTGAGGATGCTAGAATATAGAACCATTCAGGTTTTAGAGATTTAAGTAGTAAGGTTAGTGGGTTCTTGAACAGAGATAGTTGGAGGTAGAGACCTATTCTTATCTTAACCCATTCAGTATGGTTATGTCATTACAATACTTACTCCTGCCTTGCATCATCCTAATGTACGCCTTTATTCAAATGTATGTCTATTCTCAATCCTTTGTATAACGAATAACAATCTCACCTAAAAATTCAAATCATGCTCCGTGAGCCCATGAATGTCAATATCACACCATGCAACTTAGGACTTATGCACCTATGACTTCTCAGCACGCTTAGCATCATGTACTCATAATACATTCTTGATGATTAATGAAGTCACCACATCAGGTATATTCTCAGACCAAACTAATTGAACAAGATCATTCGTACTATATGGTACTCCTTAGACCCTAGTTGAGTGTCAAAGGTTACAAGAATTTTTGAATTATGATTCTGTTGCATCCCACTCACCTTAGATCTTCCTAGCAAAATTTTTATAGCTTTAGTATACCATAGTATTGGTGACAACTGATCGATAGGCTTGGGTTAGATGTTTCAGGAATATAACTTATAGATTTTGGTGTTGGGTAGATAGTAAACCCCAAGTTTGAACTCAAATTTGGTGATATAAAGTTTGACCCTAGTGGGTATAGAGACCAAATTTCTCTAGTCAGATGTAATGCTCAAACCTACTCATGATTTCTCTCCTATATGTAACTAAAATTCCTACGAAAAGGCGTTGGAAGAAACAAAGTTCATTTATCAATGACTATCAAAAATCTAATATCAATATCTGTTGCCTCATAGTTATATGCATATATTTCAGTCATGCATATTTCAGTAAGTTCTACATTCCCATAATGGATAAGTTTGTATAGCCAATGGTTCAGTTCTGAGTTCAAGCGATTAATACTTGTGACTTCCTTTTTTTCATTCTACTTTCACTCTCCTAATTCCATGTCTATGCTTATTACCTACGAGCCTTTTTGTACATTCGTAATGTATGTAAATATAGTTGAGTCTTATTCTTAGCCTAAAGTCAGTTCAAGGTAACATTTTCCACCTTATTATTTCTGTATTCTCATGTACTTAGTAACAACCATGTCATAGCATGCATTCATAAGTCTAGTTCATTCCATGTTTCAATAAAGAATAAATTATCATATGAGTATTCATCTCCAACCAAATTAGTGTAGGGATTGTAGCTTTTTCCCTATTCTCTCAGCTTAGTAGTGTTTATTTGAGGAAAAATGATGCCAAGGAGGAGATATTATAACACCCCAAAAATCCAAACTAAGATTAAAACCATGATTAAAGTACTTGTACAACCTACTTTATGTTTTGTTAGTATGAAAATTAATTTTAAGGCCTCAAGTAACTCCTAGCCCATAGTCGAGTTAAAACATCCCTTATCGATTGATTTTTTGTGAAGATTCTTGGTATAGTCAAATTCACCTGAGCATAATGCCTGAATTATGAAGTATTTTTTATATTAAGATAAACCAAATGATAAACATTTGAATTATCTTTTTAATACATCCATTTTTACCTTAATCTAATATTGAAGTAAAAGTTTATTGTCATTTTACTAAAGCGCTGCCAAAGTTGTCAGTGACAATGACTCAGACGAGATGAGTCATCAAGAGACCCAAAGAGTCATCAGGTAACTCGTGGTCAAGGCATTGGTAAAGCACTTGTACAACCAAATTCATGTTTTGTTAGTATGTGAATTGATTTATACAAGTATTAAGGCCTCAAGTAACTTCTCGCCCATAGTCGAGTTAAAACATCCCTTATCGATTGGATTCTTGTGAAGATTCTTGGTATAGTCAACTTCACCCGAGCATTACTCCTCATAATGAAGTATGTTTTATATCAAGACTAACCAAATGATAGATATTTGATTTATCTTTCTAACACTTCTATTTTTAACTTAATCTAAGATTGGAGTAAAAGGTTATTGTCATTTTACTAAAGCACTGTCAAAGTTGTTAGTGACAATGACTCATACGCGATGAGTCATCAAGAAACCTAAAGAGTCCTCAAGTAACTCGTGGTCAAGGCATTGTTAAAACAAAATCAATTACTAGGTGACAACACTGACTATGATGTATGGATAGATCCTATGAGTCATGGTTGCAGGTGACAACTCAGACAATGACACATGGAAAAAACCTATGAGTCATCACGAGAGTCGTCGCCATTGATTCTAACAATTTTCCAAATAATTTTAAAAGGGTTGTTTGGTATTTTACTACTCTTTTAACACCAAAATTACTTTATTTAAGATATTCCATGACTGGTTATTAAGTTTAATATTAACCTAAACCTTTCATTCACTCAAAAACATCTTATACTAAGTAAAAAACAAGAAAAGAGGCAATTTTCTCCCAATAAGCAAGAAGTAAGGGGTTTCAATTTCAGGCCCCAGTTTAGAGAAATACTTCAAGGGTTCCATATTCAGATATGTGGGATTTCATTAATGGGTATCCTTTCACCCATTGAGTCTCAAAATACATTCAGTTTCACGGGTAATTCATGATTTCAAAATTAAGGTTTTCATTACAATCATGGTTCTTCTTGTACTTTAGTTCCCCATAACTAGTAATCTATAAACACATATTTCTCCATGGAATTCAGTACGGTGATGGTATCATGTCAATGAACTCTAAGTATAATGATATTTCATGATTTTTGGACTTGTATTTATGTAATTTCATATTTCATTCATATCATAGAAGTTGTCATAAATAGTTGCATTCTTCAAAGATGGTGGATTATGAACACCCAATGACCTAGGATCCCATGCATCATTAATTAAACATTCATTCCTTTTATAGAGGTTCTATTACTTATTCTCAGTTTATCCCCACTTTCAGTGTTACTGATATACAGAGTGTTTTCAGATAAACTTTATCTAAATGGTGTTTTCAAATAAATTCACCCTATTAGACTATTATTAGTTTTATGAGTCAAAATTCAAGGCTCAGGTCTAGATTTATAATTTTCTTTCAAATCTTAATCCTCATAGGGTTCCTTTATGCATTTACTCCAACTATCTCATGTCTTCCATGGATTTACAAGTCATACTATTTAGAAAATTCAGAAATACATAATTTATCAATGTACGGGTTTTCTAATCATAATCAGGAGTGTCAACTCATAACAGTATGATACATTAGATGTATGACATCCAGATATTCCATTAATGCTTTTGAACACTTTTTCACAAAAGTATTTTCCTTATTTTTATGGTATATGAAAAGCCATTAATGATTGTGGATCAATTTTCTTATAAAAATCTAGTTCACAAGTAGTATAGTAGTTAGGCATGGAATCCTTGGTTATGTACCGATTGACATTCATATATGCCATCTCAGGTTGACGTATAAATATGTCATCTCACGAGCTATCAATTATATTCAATTGGGATTAGTATTTAGAATCAAATGTGTGAGGGGATGAAGGCTTACCCGTTTGCTAGGCTGAGACCTTTAGTAGAAGTCCCTTTGTCACAAAACTACGTGCTACCACAAATTTACTTATACCATATCAGATCAACTCGACCATTATAACCTGGTATGGTATATTGGTACATCTTTAATGTGCATTATATATCAAACTAAATGTTTAGCTTATATTATTATATATCAGTTAATAGTATCTCCCACAGTCTCAGCCTTCAGCTTTTCCATGACCCTCATTTCAGTCTAGGTCACAATATCTCAGTTGTATCAAAATATTCATTAACTTTGTATTTATGATTATCTGAATAGATCCATACATCTTATAACCCCAATATTACTTCTAATTTAAATATACCATCACCAATAAGCCTGTTTGTATATCCCTTTAGGGCTTTAAAGTATCCTTGTATTCAGTTTACTCAGTATTTTATTATAATTAATATTATGTTACATGTTTATTTTACTTGTTCATTGTATTAGTTCACATTCCTCACTCCATGTTTAGTTCATTCTCTCAAGTTCAATATATATAGTACAATGCATATCTCACATGCTTAGTATATTTATGGTACTGATGCATACTTTTCTTTGTCCTATATTGTCTTATAATATAGGTTTTGACTTTTAATATTAGGATCCGGCATAGTACGACCTCTTAATACATTAGGATTAGTACTTTGGTGAATCCTCATCATTTGAGGACTAGTTATAAGTATTTTTCATTTATGTCCCTTTTAGTCTTCAGACATTAGGAGTTAGTGTAAGACCCCACAAATTTTCCGCGCAGTTTGAGCCTTTAGAGCGTGTCAAGTAAAGTATAATTTCAGCCCTAAAAGATTAAAGAGTGACTTCCAAAGAGATTAAGTGTTTAAATATTGTTGAATTTTCCTAAAAATGAATTTTTATTATGTGGGAAATTGAATTATCTTTCCAATGATTTTCTTTTCGTCGAAATCTGACATCGTAAGAGAAAGATATAAAGCAATAAAATTTCCCAGGTGCGATAGAGAGGGCCGACAGACCATCGAGCTTGCGATGGACCATCGCCCAAACCATTGCAGAGGAGGCAGTGAGACCTCATTCTGGTTAAGTGAGACAGTAAGATTGATGGACCATCAAGACCTCAACGGACCATCACACCCATCATTGCGAATGAGACAGTGAACCAAGTTTTGGCCCAGATGCGACGGTCAGGACTGAATGATCATCGAGCCCTCGACGGACCGTCGCACCCAACATTGCATATTTTATTCAGTGATTTTAAGTCATTTTTAAAGAGGGATTTATGGTTTTTTTCTACCCTTTTTACACCTTGATATACCCAGATCGAATCAGATAATTTCATTATCTCCCAAAATATCTCCAAAGCTAGGGTTTCTCCCTCAAGAACAAGAACAAATCCTTTCTTTAAGAACTCCAATAATCCACCATAGCTTTCACAATTGAGTTAAGATTTGAGGTTAACCAGATAAAAGTTTCAAGAACCCTTACTCAAAGTACAAAAAGAGAATCTCAAGCAAGCTTCTCTATCCACAAGTCATAATCTAAGGTATGTGGGGTTTGAACAAGGATATTTCTTTAATCCTTGTGCCCAAAAGTTATTTTAATTATGAGAATATATGATTTTATATGTTTTCTTATGAAATTGAAGTATGGGTTTATACCCTATGTTGTTATTCCTTGAGATTGTTAATAGTTCCAATGTTTTAGAAATCGAAGTACATGAGTATGTTGAGACTTTAAGGAAAAATGTTGAAAATTCTTGAGTTCTATATGACTTATAAATCTTTATGACATCTATTATTCACTTTGATGTGTCTTAACTTGAGATTTTATTATGGTTATTAAGCCCTACTTGAGATTTGTAATTTTGTGCTATAATCACCCATGAATTGGGTACTTCGATATTTTTGAGAAAGATTTGGCCTTTCGGTCATAATAGAGTTGAAATCCACATTGAGTTTGTTTTAAAGTAAATAGAAATATGTCTTGGTCATCATTATAGACCCTTGAGTTATTTTGAGGTGGATTTCCTAAGAGCTCTGAGATGAGTATTGGAGTAGTATTTAGCACTGAGTTAGGTATGATTCCAAGGTTTCATATCCCAGAATTACGTTCCACTGTAGGCTCGAGATTTATGGGCCCAAGGCCAAGATATTGATTACTAAAAATGAGGTTCTACTCCAATAGAAAGGATAGAATAACTCTTCCCAACATGTGTAAGAAGTTGGACTCCATGTAGCTCACATGGTTTATGTCAGTTAGAAGAAACTCCCAAGTTCCAAGTGTCCCGAGTCTAAAAGAGTTCTATAGTTCCCAAGTGTTAAGAGTTCCTAAAAGTTCCTAGTCCTTAAGTTTGAAAAAGGTTTTTACTCTCCATAAGATAAAAACATAAGTTTGAAGTATTGTTTAAATCTTCCTTAAGCATTCAAGTACTGAGAATAAGAGGAGAGTATAGATTTTAAAGTTAAGTATAATGACTCACGAGATTTATGTTACATGCTTCACTATTCATGATTCATGAGTTTTATATTTTAGACTTATACAAGCTATGTTAGTCATTCCTATTTGCATGTATGACTTTATTAAAGAGTATTTATAATGTTTTATATAAATACATACACCCCCATATACTCAGAACATTCCCAAAGTTCTGATACACATATATGTCTATGTGCAATATTGTCTCATAATGTAAGCACAGGTGCTCAGTCCCAGTAGTGGCAGTGATCTCTGAGCATCTTATCTACATTCTTGTCCTTGGTGAGTAGTCATGGTTTGAGGACCTATATTTGTAGCTTTTCCTGGTTTCATAGTGTTTTGAGTTTTACTTTCAGATCATTGCAAGTCAGTTTAGGGTCTATCCGAATGGCTCTCCAGTTTGAGTAGTAGAGACTTTATTAGACTAGATTGTTAGTTGAAGTTGTGTTCTAGAATATCAGTATTTTTGCTAACTAGACACTGTTTCCAGTTATTTTGGATTATAGTTGATATAGTAAGTCATCATTGTTTAGATTATTTTTCCTAAAACAAGTGTTAAAAGAAGTAAAAGGCTCAAAGGGTTAGCTTAGGGATACTTGTAGCCTTAAGAACCATATGACATCTTGGGATTAGATTTTGTGGCATTACAAACTTGGTATCAAAGTTAGGTTTAAGGAGTCCTAGGGATCCTGACAAGCCATGTTAAGTAGAGTCTTGATCATCGGTGTGTAGCGTGACATATCTATGAGCAAGAGGCTACAAAATATTTTAGGAATATGTTATTTCTTTCTTTCAGATTCTATCATGCCTGTAGTTATCCATCTCATCTTATAATTCCTACTCTCTTATTTTATAAAATGCCTCCCTAAAGATAGAGCGCCTGCAGAAACAATAATGAGCAACCTCATCCTATTGATCCCTTGAATAGGACTGTGTCTCATGCTGAGTTTCGAGTGTCATTTCAAGCGTTAGACTAAATATTCACCGCCAGTGTTCATGCCAATAACCAAGACACAGTTCTAAATTAACAGGGAGGTGATTTAGTTGCTGCAAGGATTCGTGATTTTATGCGAATGAATCCACTAGAGTTTTATGGGTCAGAGGCAGGTGAGGACCCACAGTTACACCTTGAGGAGGTGAGGAAGAACATACAGGTGATGCATATTTCTGAGAAAAAAAATTTTGATCTGGCGTCTTACAGGTTAAAAGATATTTCTTATGACTAGGTTGTAGTATAGAGGAAGGGTAGAGGTGAGGATGTTGCCCCTATGACTTGGCAGGTGTTCCAAGATACATTTTTGGACAAGTTCTTTCCTCTTGAGATGATGGAAGAGAAGATTGAAGAGTTTATAAACTTCAAATAGGGTTCCATGACTGTTATAGACTACTATCTTAAGTTCGATCAGTTGGCCAAGTATGCTCCTGATCCGATTACTGACACCCAAGCTAGTATAAGCAAGTTTGTGACTGGGGTGTCTAGGTTGGTGTTGAAAGAATGCAGGACTTCGATGCTAAACAGGGATATAGACCTTTCTAGATTGATGATACATGCACAACAAATAGAGGTAGACAAAATAAGGGAGAGAGATTAAGGGGTAATAAGAGGGCTAGATCCAAGCAACATTAGTATAGTTAGTCTAGGTCCCATGGAGAGAACTATCCACAGTTCTAGATCTATTCGTCTATACCAGTGCCTTCATTAGTTAGTGCTCCCATACCTAGAGGTAGCTAAAAGCAAGAGAACAGGTCTTCTATGTCCCGATCCTAGAACAATATAAGTAATATACCTCGCTATCCTCCATGGACCAAGTGTGGTAGGGATGAGTGCTTAGCAAACCATAGGGGTTTTTTTGGTTGTGGCAAGTTGGGCCACAGACTTAAAGAGTGTCCGCATGCTAGGCAAGGGAACAAAGATGCCCGACCTCAGACACAATCTACTAGTGCACCAGCTCTTGTTGCCTATCCCGCCCCTACTCAGGGCGCTTCATATAGTACTGCTGGTAGTCAATTCAGAATAGATTCTATATTCTACCATCTCATCAGGAGCAGGAGAACTCTCCTGATGTTGTCATTGATATGCTTCGTGTGTTCCACTTTGATGTTTATGTGTTGTTGTACCTTGAGTCATGTTTTTCTTATGTGACCCCACTTGCTACTGTGAATTTTGAAATGATTTCCAAAAAAATTCCTAAGCCTTTCCTAGTTTCTACTCCAGTAGGGCAGTCAGTTGTTGCTAAGCAAGTCTATAGAAATTTTCCTATTACTAATCTTCATAGAGTCATGCTTGCTGATTTAATAGTGTTGGACATGGTGGATTTTGACCTTATTTTGGGTATGGATTGGCTTCACTCTTGTTATGCATTTATAGACTCTCGTGCTCGTGTGGTTAAGTTTTAGTTTCCTGATGAACCAGTTTTTGAGTAGTTCGGGAGTATAGTATCTCCCAAAAGTCATTTTATCTCCTATCTCAAAGCCAAAAATCTAATATCCAAAGGTTGCATCTATCACCTAGTTAGAGTTAAAGACACTAAGTCCAAGGCTCCAACTATTTAGTCAGTCAACATTCTTAATAAGTTTCCTGATGTTTTTTTAGAAGATCTCCATGGGTACCACTCGATAGAGAGATAGAACTCAGGGTTGACCTTGTTCCCAACCCTCAACCTATTTCTATTTCTACCTACTGTATGGAACCTACCGATCTTAATGATTTAAAAGAGCAACTCAAAGATCTTTTAGATAAAGGTTTCATAAGGCCTAGTGTCTCTCCTTGAGGTGCACCCATCCTATTCATGAAAAATAAAGATGGGTCTTTGCGTATGTGCATTGACTATCATCATCTTAACAAGGTCACAGTTAAGAATAACAACCCACTTCCAAGAATTGATGACCTGTTTGATCAGTTGCAAGGTACAAGTTATTTTTCCAAGATAGACCTTAGATCCGGCTATCACCAGGTTAAAGTAAGGGAGTGTGACATCTTGAGGACAACTTTCTGAACCCGTTATGGTCACTTTGAGTTTTTAGTCATATCTTTCGGGCTAACCAATGCTCCAGCAACCTTTCCTCATGAATCAAGTGTTCAAGAAATATCTTGATATATTTTTCATTGTTTTCATAGATGATATCGTTGTGTAATCCCATACTAAGAATGACCTTGCAAACCATCTTAGAATTATTATGGAAACTCTTAAAGATCATCATTTATTCACCAAATTTAATAAGTGTGAATTTTGGCTAAGATCAGTAGCCTTTTTGAGTCATATTATTTTAGCCGAAGGCATTAGGGTCGATCCCCAAAAGACAAAAGCTATAAGAAATTGTCCTAGACCTATCTCTCCATCTGACATTAGGAGTTTCTTGTGTCTAGCTGGCTATTACCGCCGTTTCGTTAAAGGTTTCTCTTCTATTACATCTCTCATGACCCGGTTGACCCAAAAGAAAGTTAAGTTCCACTAGTCTGATTCCTGTGAGAAGAGTTTTTAGGAGTTGAAGCTCGACTTACTTCAACCGATTTGTTGACTTTTCCTGATGGTATGGATGGTTTTATGGTGTATTGTGATGCCTCTAGAGTTAGTTTGGGTTATGTGCTGATACAGAGTGGTAAGGTTGTAGCCTATGCCTCTAGACAGTTGAAGCTGCATAAAAAGAATTAGCCAACCCATGATCTTGAGTTAGATGAAGTGGTTTTTTCTTTGAAAATCTGGAGACACTATCTGTATGGTGTTCATGTTGGCATGTTTACTGATTACAAAATCCTTCAATACATGTTTACTCAGAGAAAGTTGTATCTTAGATAGATAAGGTGGTTAGAGTTGCTAAATGATTATGATATGAGTATGTTATATCATCCGGGCAAGGCCAATATAGTAAAAAATGCCCTCAGTGGGTTGTCTATGGGTAGTGTAGCTCATGTAGAGAAGGATAAGAAAGCGTTGGCTTGTGAAGTTTATCGTTTAGCTAGACTGGGTGTTAGGTTGCTTTAATCTGTTCAAGGTAGTGTTTTGGTTCATAGTAGTTCTGAATCCTTCTTTGTTTCAGAAGTAAAGGAGAATCAAGACTTAGATGCTAGCTTGGTCAAACTGAGTGAGTCAATTAAAGACCAAAAGATAGTGGTTTTCTCCCAAAGGGGTGATGGTGTATTGATATTAGAGGGTAGATTGTGTGTTTCGTGTGTGGATTATTTGAGGCAGAGGATTTTGGATGAAGTGCATGGTGTGCGGTATTCTATTCATCTCGGTGTTACCAAGATGTACCGCGACTTGAGGGAAATATATTAGTGGAGTGGTATGAAGAAGGATATAGCTGAGTTTGTAGTGAAGTATGTAACGGGCCAACAGGTTACAGTAGAGCACCAAAGACCTGTTGGTAAGTTACAAGAGTTTGGTATACCTACTTGGAAGTAGAAAGAGGTGAATATGGATTTCATGACTTGTTTACCTCTTTCGCGTCATCATCATGATTCTATTTGGTTGTGGACAGGGTGACTAAGTCCGCATATTTCTTGCCTGTGCATACATCCTATACAACTGAGGATAATGCTGGACTATGTATCCACGATTTAGTCAAGTTGCATGGAGTCCCTTTGTTTATCATTTCAGATAGGGCTACTCAATTCATTTTACAAATTTGGAGAGCTTTTCAGAAGGATCTTGGTACCTAAGTGCACTTGATTTTTTCTTTTTATCCGCAGACAAATCATCAACCTGAGAGGACCATCCAGACTTTGGAGAATATGTTGAGAGTATGTGCTCTTGACTTCAAGGGTAGTTGGGATGAGCATTTGCCATTGATAGAGTTTGCTTATAACAAAAGTTATCATACTAGTATCAAGATGGCACCATTTGAGGCATTGTATGGTAGAAGATATATATCACCTATAGGTTGGTTTGAAGTAGGTAAGGCTGCTGTGAATGAGCCTGATGTATTATTGAGGCTATGGAGAAGGTAAAGTTAATTAGAGAAAGGTTAAAGAAAACTCAAAATCGCCAATAGTCATACGCTGATCTGAGGAGAAAGGATCTTGAGTTTGAGGTGGGTGATTTGGTGTACTTAAAGATTTCACCTATAAAAGGGGTGAAGAGGTTTTGCAAAAATGGGAAGCTTAGTCTCCGTTATGTTGGCCCTTATAGAGTTTTGAGCCATATTGGGAAAGCAGCCTATAAAGTTGAGTTGCCTGCAGAATTGTTAGCTATTCATTCTATTTTATATGTCTCCATACTTAAGAATCATATTGGTGATTTCATTGTAGTAGATCCTTTAGATTGTTCTAATATTTAGAACAACCTTTCATTTGATGAGATTCCCGTTGAGATCCTAAATTTCCAGATCCGTAGATTGAGGAACAAATTGGTTCCCTTGGTCAAAGTTTTGTGGCGGAACCAGTCAGTTGAGGGCGCTACTTGGAAGGCATAAGCAAACATACGATCCAAGTACACAAACTTCTTCTCCATGAGTTTAGATCAAGTCGAAGGTATTATTCTTCCTTAATTCATCCCTTCTAATCTAAAGTTCAGCTATGTATCTATTCTTACATGAGTTCTTGCAATTTCCGAAGTATTCAAGAGTTTAGAAAGATATGGAGCCCACTTAGCAAATTACTTCAGCTATGTGTACTCAGTTTTCTCTGTGTTCTTAGTCTAACTAGAGACATTCGAGGATGAATGTTTCCAAAACATATAACAGACTTGGAAATCCTCGAATCAACCTAGATCTCACCAAGCCACTGCATGTCCTGTGCTCCTACTGGGAAGCTATATTTAGGGGTGGGTACTTGGTATTTGGTTTGTTATTTTTAAAACTAGGGTTCGGTAATTCGGTAATTTTATAATTGGTATTTGAACGTAGATACCATATACCATACCTATAAACATCGGTTTGGTAATTCGATAATAGGTAAATTAAACTTTTATTTGGTACGGTATTGGTAATACCATATTAACGTTGGAGATGTCCAAATGTACATTTAAACTTCAAAGAGTATCAAGTTCCAAGAGAGTCTTTGGGATTACTAATATTGTTGTATATTGGGTTGGTTAGACATACACACACATATTTACGTATATAAATCAAATACGATATTCGATAAATACCAAATACCAAATGGTATTAATATCTTATACCAAATACAAAATGGTATTAATATTTTATACCAAACGCAATCCCAAATCCCGAAATATTGCAATTTTACTCCTAAATACCATACCAAATACCGAATACCAATTACCAAATTTTTCAGTTTGATTCCGTAATTTGATTTTTGGTATTTTATGCCCAGCCCTAGCTGTATTAGCTGAAGCATTATCCTTGCAGCATGAAATGCAAGTCTCCTATGAGTGATGTCAGTACTAAAATATATACTGAATATGTAAGGTTATAAGTAACTATACATAATATAAGAGTTCAATTGAAATCAGGTGCAAGTGTATAGATAGTGCTAATAGACCACCTTTACATATACTTGTGGGATCATGTATATTACATTATTTTCTTCATTTTACCCTCTTAATTTATAATCTTTGTAAGCCATGGGATATAATTGACAAGATGATCAGTTGTAAATACATAAATTGGGATCGACCTATTCTAGGCATACACCCCTATTTTTCCATCCATGTTAAATAATTAAGATCGACCCATTCTAGGCTTTCTCTCCAAAACTGCCACCCATATACAAAAAGTTTGGGATCAGTGCTAGGCATTCTCCCCTAGAATGCTACTCGTTCATAACCAAATTTGCATTACTAGTTTATTAAACCTTTGAGATGATTACTTTGGTGGTCATAACATTATTGATCTCTGGGGAAATAAAGCATAAGTAAGAGACATATGAATAAATACTTTATATAGTAATACTGAGGTTGGGAGAAGTTTTTACACAACTTAAATGCTTAGGAACTGAAATAACACATGGATCTTATTTGACTAAAAAGAGAACTCCTACAAATTGCTAGTGAAAGAAGATATGAAAACTTGATAATAAGCATGTATTGAGGTGTTTTAACATATTAGGGAGTGGATCAAGGTCATTAGTTACATGTAAAATCATACACTACAACCATGAATCATTTTTTACAAGAGAACTTAGAAATCTTACTTTATAACACAAGTGTCGGATTCATGCCAAAAAGTACGGAATAGAGTAGCATTAAATACCTTGCTTTACAACTCGGGTAATACACATATTAACCTTCTTCCTTTTAGATTACTTATATACAATAAATTAAGTAGTAAAACTAGTACTAGCAGCTAACAAACATGTTTGGGCTACTTATCTTTACCAAAATAGTAGGCGGGTAGCAATCCCATAACTTGTCAAATCAAGGGTGTTATTTTTCTCCTCCAGTAAATTTATACAACACAAATATTCATATAAGATCTACAAATAAGCTTTTATATTTATAATATGTACAAAATAGTTCACAAGGTGTGATATGAATAAAATCTCATACAACATCTAATTAAGAAGTGTATCATTACACCTTTCTTTTATATTTTAATGCAAACTACTCACATACCCTTTTAAGATTAATGATACGATAAAAATGACCATCATATACTTTTATGAAATCATGTGAGTCCAACTCATGGAGAACCCAATTGTGATCACATTGAGGAGAAGAGAGCATGCATGAGGATACCATTTTGGACATTCCATGAGGCAAAGCTGTGTGTGGAAGGTGCTTGGCTTATGAAAGTTTTTAAGCTTAAAGTACCACGATCTTGGAGTGTAGGAATTTGTGAAAGGTTCCTTTTCTCACTAAGGGGTGTTTGAGGGATTTCACATGCTAAAAATACACTCCATGGCCACCCCATCCTTATTAAGGGCATTCTGGACACTATATGTTGTAAGAAATATAAATAGCCCTTTTATTCTTGTTTTTACTTGGTTTATTATTGTTGTAAGTTCTTAAAACACTTTTAAACACCAAAGTCCTCTCCCTACTTGAGGCGAACCAAAACTTGACTTCACAAGTGAAGGTTCGACTTGTGTTATGTATTGGTTAGAAATGTGAGTTCTTGAGGAAACCGAGTTCCTATAGGGTTAAACATAAGAACTTGGTGTTAGTTTACATGGTTTAATGGAGTTTTGAGTTTAATATACTCATTAGTTTCTATCTTACATGATCTCTTTATGTGAAGTTATTTATCCATCATCTCTTAAGTTAGTTTTTCTTTCTTGTTGTCGTTGTTGTCTAGTATCGTGTGGACTGTTTTATGTTTGTTGTGGACTTATTTGAGATTTCTTAGATACCATTTCGTATCATTTGGTATCATAGCAAATATGTTTGTGTTCCTACACTACCAAAATTGGGCTCTCTTAGTCAAAAATAAAAAAAAAGTTGAAGTCGTTCCTGTTCTTGGACGAAAGTGTTCTTTGTTGTTGTTGTCGTTATGTTTGGATGAGAAAAGTGTCTAGAACTAGGTGTTTTTTTTGTCTTATTAGTTTCTTGTGCTAGCTTCTTGTTCACTAGAACTTATTGAGTCTACGTCCAAGATTTGAGTGCTTGACTAGTTTTTGTTGAAGGTTGGACGGCTAGAGAGTTGTTGTTGTTCTTATTGTTCTTTAAGTTGTGTTTAACAAAGGTGTTGTTTGATTTTTGAAAAAAAAAGATAGATAAGACTTTGTATTTGTCTTGGAAACACTTTCAAGGAAACACCAAAGTGGAAAAAGAAAGAGGTGTTCAAAAGGTATAGTTACCAAAAAGGAGTAACAACACTTTTCAAGAATAAACCAAAGAGGAAAGAGACAAAGCTACTCCAAAAAGATGTTTTGCCAAAAGAGTGACAGTTGGTGAAAAGCTTATAGAAGACCTTTTGACTCTTGAAAGGAGAGTTTCAAATCTTGTCCACCTACACCAAAGTTGAATCTTCTTTATCAAATGTTTGAAATTGAACAACAAGAGTTTATGAACTATTATTCTTCTACTTCAACAGCATTAATCAACGGTCAATCATTGTAGGCCGCGTCATCAACAATTAGTCCACGTCATCAACAAGAACCAAGTCCTTGGAATTCCTAGTTTCTTTATTTGTCTCCATTAGTTTCATTTTATTGACTCTTATACTAGTTGGCAACTAGTAAGAATTACTAAGTTGTAAAATAGTTTTTGAGTACTTCTTTCGTGTTATCTTTACTTATGGTGCTTTATTTATTTATAATTTTTAGTCATTATTTGTTCAAGTACGTACAAAACTTCTTTGATTCTTCAAAACAAAAATCCATACCGACCCAAAGAGGAGACTCACTCCCACGCTCTCACGAGTTGCTAGCTATTTTACAACACTTGAATGACCAAGTGTGAGATGATCAAAGTGTCTGAGAGTGTGGTGAGGATTTTGTGAACTAATTTTTTTCTTTTTATTTTGTTTTGTAAGTTTGTTTTGCTTTAGGTACAATTGCAATGAAACCTGCAGATTCAACCTCTCAAAACTTGGGCTATGATACCATAAGTGTTGTTTTTTCTAAAATTGAAGCCTTGACCCATCAATGGGAATTGATAAATGAAATGTTGGATCATATGGGAGTTCCAAGGGATAAAGTGGGCTGCCCGAACACACATCAAGATGAAGGACGTAGCTCATATGATCTATAAGTTACAAATACTCTCCCCTATACTCCTATGAACTTGGAATATCATAATATGGCTAGTAGTAGCCAAGTGGGTGTGGTTGGTGGTTTTCCTAAGGAGTTTCATGAGCTTTACTGTAGTGATACTCTTGGGTGTTGATCGAATTGAACATGGGGTTGGATATGATTCTTTGAGCATGTTGTATGATGAATTATTGAAAAAACTTAACGATTAAGCAGGGAAAATAATAAGAATAGAAGAAGTGCCTTCCCTCCTTAAATTTAGCATTTGAACTCGTTGGCTAATCCCTATAGTCTAGAGGGATTTCAATGAAATAGAGATCATGCTACAGCTTTTGGGATGCCTATTTTAGAGTATCCCATGGTGGTCCTTATTGATAGCCTTTCTCAAGGAAGCCAGGAAAGGGAACAATTGGGTGAACATGACCTTGAATTGCTTGGGAACAATAGTTGTGATTGTTCTTGAAAGAGAAATTGGTGCATGTCTATAAACTCCATCTACTTTTTACTTATGTGTTTCTTATATTGGGCATACTCCTAGGGGAGATCTTGAAACTAGTAGTAAATGAATATATGAGAACCCTATATTTGAGGATGACTTGTGGAGCACCTTTCTCAACCCTCTTTTTTCTTATGATAATTCCAATAGAGATAAAAATGGTATGCCTAAGTTTTGGGATAGGACTATAGGGACAAATGGGAATAGTCAAAACCTATGTCCTTAGCTATTTTACCCATTTAACCCCTATAACCTTTTGGGATATAGAGATTGTTATACGTTCGACTTAATGCTTGGGAAAAATGACAAGCAAGGTATGAATGAGTATATTGGCATACTTCCATAGAATGGAACATTTTTTGGGGGGATTCATAATCCAGTTGAGGAACCAACATTATGCAAAGGAAGGAACTCCAACCAAGATGAAGGGTCTTTAAAGAAGAGGATCCATGAATGGCTCCAAGATAGTTCACCATTGTGTGTTTACATTATTGAACAAGGTTTTATCTCTTGTAGGTCAAGAAGAGAGTCGTCTCTTGAAACTACTTTGGATAAACTCCATTTGTGTGATACCCTTTTTCTATATGTGTGTAGAGATGATGATTTCCATAGACGGCTCCATTGTGCCTTTTTCCATAGAGTGCTAATGTTTAACTTGAAAGATCCTTAGCTATACTTCAAGTGTTTTCCACCTTCGCATGATTATGTTATTTGTTTTACTAACCTGAACCATCATTCCATGAGGATGTTGCGCTTGTTTGTCTTCTCTTTGATTTTGCAAGGTATAGAATCGAGGTTGAATCCTTTTCAATAATGAGAGGATGATACGAGCCAAATGACCATCATATCCTTTGATGACATCATGCGAGGCCAACTCGTGGAGAACCCAATTATGGTTACATTGAGGAGAAAAGAGTATGCATGGGGAGACCATTTTGGATATTCCATGAGGCAAAGCCATGCGTGGAAGGTGGCTTGGGTTGCAGAAGTTGTGAAGCTTGAAAGACCACGGTCTTGGAGTGTAGGACTTAGTTAAAGGTTCCTTTTCTCACTAAGGGGTATTTGAGGGATTTCACATGCTAAACATACACTCCATGGCCACCCTACCCTCATTAAGGGAAATTTGGACACTTTATGTGTAATAGAATTATAAATAGGCCCTTTAGTCTTATTTTTAGTAGAAATGTGAGTTTTTGAGTGAACCGAGTTCCCCTTGGGTTCAACTTTAGAACTTGGTGCAATTTTACATGTTTGTAGGGTTTTTTGAGTTTAATATACTCTTTAGTTTCTTTCTTACATGTTCTCTTTATGACAAGTTATTTATCCATTATCTCTTAAGTTAGTTTTGCTTTCTTGTTGCTGTTGTTGTCTTGTATTTTTATGGACTATTTTGTGTTTGTTGTGGACTGATTTGAGCTTTGTTACATACCATTTGGTAAAATATCAAGGATGATGTGTTCCTACACTACCAATATTGGGCTCTCTTAGTCAAAAATAAAAAAAAAGTTGAAGTTGTTCTTGTTCTTGGCCGTAAGTGTTCTTTTGTTTTTGTTGTTGTGTTTGGCTGAGAAAAGTGTCTAGAACTAGGTGTGATTTTGTTTGTCTTAGTAGTTTATTGTTCTAGCATCTTGTTCACTAGTATTTATTGAGTCTAAGTCCAACATTTGAGTTCTTGACTAGTTGTTATTGAAGGTTTGACGACTCGAGAGTTGTTGTTGTTCTTATTATCTTGAAGTGGTGTTCAACAAAGGTTTTGTTTGATTTTTTTTAAAAAAAAAATAAATAAGACTTTGTGTTTGTCTTGGAAACACTTTCAAGGCAGCACCAATGTGTAAAAATAAAAAGAGTTTTTCAAAAGGTAGAGTTACCAAAAAGGAGCAACAACACTTTTCAGGAATAGACCAAAGAGGAAAGAGACAAAGCTACTCCAAAAAGATATTTTTCCAAAAGAGTTAAAGTTGGTGAAAAGTTGATAGAAGACTTTTTGAATCTTGAAAAGAGAGTCTGAAATCTTGTCCAACTACACCATAGATGAATCTTTTTCATCAAAAGAGTGAATTTGAACAACTAAATTTTATGAACTATTAATCTTCAACTTCAACAACATTAATCAACAGTCAATCATTGTAGGCCAGATCATCTACAAGAATCAAGTCCTTGGAATTCCTAGTTTCTTTCTTTGTCTCCATTAGTTTCATTTTATTGACTCTTATTCTAGTTGACAACTGTTAAGAATTTACTAAGTTGTGAACTAGATTTTGAGTACTTCTTTCGTGTTATCTTTACTTGTGGTGCTTTATTCATTTATAACTCATAGCCGTTATTGGTTCAAGTATGTACAAAACTTATTTTATTCATCAAAACAAAAATCTATTCTCACCCAAAGAGTAGACTCACTCTCAAGCTCTTATGAGTTGCTAGCCGGTTTACAATACTTGAATCACAAAGTGTGAGATGATCAAAGTGTGTGAGAGTGTGGTGAGGATTTTTTGAACTAATTGTTTTATTTCTTTTATTTTGTAAGTGTGTTTTTCTTTATGTACAATTGCAATGGAACCCACAACGTCAACCTCTCAAATCTTGGGCAATGATGCCACAAGTGTTATTTTGGCTAAACTTGAAGCCATGGCCCATAAATGAGAAGTGATAAAAGAAATGTTGGATCATATGGGAGTTTTAATGGAGAAAGAGGGCTTCCCGGACCCAGTTCAAGATGAAAGCTATTGGTCATGAGAACTACAAGGTAAAAATGCTCTCCCCTACATTCCTATGAACTTGGAATTCGTTATATGGCTAGTAGTATCAAAGTGGGTGTGGTTGGTGGTTTGCCTAAGGAGTGGCATGTGCCTTCCCATAGTGATACTCTTGGTTTTGATAGTGTTGTTGGATATGATTCTTTGAGCATATTTTATAATGAAGTCCTTATGATAGCCTTGCTCAAGAAAGCTGAGAAAGGGAACAATTGGGTAAAGTTGTCCTTGAATTTTTTGAGAACCCTAGTTGTGATTGTTCTTGTGATAATATTTTCATGTGTGATCCCTTTGTTTCCCATGGTGATTTATATCTAGGTGGGGATTACTCTCTTGAAAGAGAAATTGATGCATGTCTAGAAATTTCATCTACTTCTTTTTTATGTGTTTCTTATATTGGGCATACTCCAAGTGGAGATCTTGAAACTAGCAGCAAGTTAATATATGAGAACCCTATATTTGAATTGGACTTATGGAGAACCTTTATCAACACTGTTTTTGGTCATGATAATTCCATTGGAGATAAATAGGGTATGCTTAACTTTTTGGGATGGCACCATAGGGACAAATGAGAATAGCTGAAACCTAAGTCCTCGGCTATTTCACCCATTTGAACCCAGTATCCTTTTGGGATGTAGAGATTGTTATACATCCGACTTGATGCTTGGTCAAAATGACTTGAGGTGGTTGTCCCAATCCTTGAGAGAAAGAGGGGTACGTTGAGAAAGAAAATTTGACTTTTTGGCTAAGTTAAAATAGGTCAAATGAGCAGGTTTCAATCCCTTAAAGAGGAGAATCTCAAGGTCTACTTTATTCGCCATTTTTGGACTTAAATATAAATTAGGTAATGCACCTACTTTCCTATTTAACTTGGGCTTTGATGGACCCAAACCATTTGGGCGTTGGCTGCCCATTTTTCTCCTATTCCTTTACTTAATTTTGGGCTAGAATAATTAAAGTAGGTGCTAGTGAACTTTGCCTAATAAGTAGGTCAAAAGATTCTTATTAGGTGATGCACCTACTTGATTTATTAATTTTGAAAATTGGCCTTTAACTTATTAGGTCTTTGGGCAGATTTTTAGGTGTTGGGCTCTTGGATCTTTGGGCAGATTTTTAGGTGTTGGGCTCTTTCTCCATTTTCTTTTTCTTTTACTTAGTTTGGACCTCAAATGTACATTAATATAGGCCCAAATATGATCCATAGTTTGGGTCCATTAACTTGGTCCATATATCTCAAGTAGGTTACTCACCTACTAGCTTAATTAAGTCAAGCTAGCACCTCAATATTTTATTCTATTTTATATTCTTAATCCCTTTTATTTTAACTTATAACTTGTATACACTTGGTCACTTGAAATTTACAAAGTTGTATCCATGTTAAGTTGGTTGTGTCACATAAAAATATATGGACAATATCTTCAAACCAATTTACACCATTAATGTTCTCATAATATAAAATCCAGTCCATTACCTATACCACGTGGCAATATCAAGTTCCGTTTAAGTAGAACAAGTACACCCATAATATGGGGTGCTACATGAAGGTAGTCTGAACAGGGATGAAATAATCAGTTTTGGTCAACTGATTTATAATGACCATAATTCTATTAAAACCATGAGAAGAGCGAGGCAAACTACCAACGAAGACCATAGTAATTTGCTCCCACTTTCACTCATGAAGGGGTATTCTCTGAATTAAACCAATAAGTCTCAAATGCTTGGTCATTACCTGCTGACAACCCAAAACAATAATCTACAAAGTCCACCACATCCTTTTTCATACCACTCCACCAGTAATGTTGCCTCAAATATATATACATAATAACTGTCCTAGGATAATAAAATATCCAAAATTATGAGCCTCTAATTATATTAACTGAATCAGGCCTCTAATCCTCAAAACATAAATATAACTATCAAACCTCAAAACTTCCTCAAAATATATGGTAGCCCTCCTAGACTCACCTCTTTTCACCTAATTACAAATGCCACAAAGTATACTATCCTCAAACTCTTGGCCCTGAATCTACTCTATCGAGGTAGACCTAGCCTCATCACTAGCAAAAATTGTTTTTGATTTAAAGTATCAAGTTGAATCTTCATATTGGATAAGAATTCAATGTCCAAGAATAACGGTTGTTGTCATACTAAAATAAAGTCCAAGATATCCATACTCACTACCTTCTTACTCAAGGTGTTTGCCACCATATTCACCTTACATGGATGTCTAGAATAGAGATATCAAAGTCTTTCAACATAAATTAGTCTTCCTCTAAGTCATAATGTACTGAAGACTATGATGGTCTATAAATGTCTTAAAATAAAAAAAAAATTACAAGTAATTTCTCTAAATCTTAAGAACGAATGCTATTATTGCAACCTCAAGTCATGAGTGGGTTATTTACACCATCAGCTACCTCAATGTATAAGCATTAACTCGACTCTTCTCTATAAGATCAATCCTAAACCAACACTAGAAGCATTATAATATGTAGTAAACCCCTTACCCTCAACTAGAAGATTCAAAATAACACATAAAGTGAGCAAGTCCTTGAGATTCAAAAACCTTGACTCACACTTATTGGACCACCAAAATAGAATTTCCTTCCTATTCAGTCTAGTCATAGCCACTGCAATAGTATTAAATCCCTTTATGAACCACTTGTAGTAGCCTATGAAACTAATAAAACTGAAAACCTCAATTAAAGATGTAGGTCTGACCAAATAATGAATAGCCTCAATATTTGTTGGATCCACAATAATCCCATCCTTAGTCATTATGCATCCTAGGAATGTCATAAACTCTAGCAAGTACTCACACTTAGGGAATTTGGTAGAATGCCTATGATCGCTTAAAGTGTGATTCTAGCTAGAGTCTGTGACATTGGCAGAAAGGCTATGATCTCTCAAAGTGGGAGTTCTATCTAGAGTTTATTACATTCAATATTTGGTGGATCCAGTATAATTCCATCCCTAGACACGACATATACTAGGAATGTCACGGACTCTAGCTAGAACTCATACTTTTAGAATTTTGTAAAAAATTGATGATCTCTCAAAGTACGGAGCATAGTCCTCAAATGATGCTCATGTTCCTCCCTACTACTCTAATAGACAAGAATATCATCAATGAAAACAATCATTAAATAGCATAGTTAAGGCATGAAAACATAGTTCATCAAGTCCATGCATGTTACTAGGGAATTGGTCAGCCAAAACGACATCACTAGGAACTAGTGATGGCCACAATGAGTTTTGAAGGTTTTCTTAAGGATATACTTTGCCCAAATCCTCAAATGATAGTAACCAAAATTTAAGTCAATCTTAGAAAACATTGTCGCACCCTAAAGCTGGTAAAAAGAATCATTGATACAACGCATAGGAAACATATTCTTCGTTGTCACCTTATTCTGGTGCTTGTAGTTGATACATATACACATATAACTATCCTTTTTATTCATGAATATATTGAGAAAATCTCAAGGTAAAACACTTAGACTAATGAAAATCTTACCTAAAAGATCCTAAAGTTGAGAATTTAGCTCCTTTATCTTGATGGTGCCATAGAAATAAGTTGAGTTCCCGACTCGAGGTCAATGGCAAACTAGATATCACGCTCAGGAGAAAGGCCAGGTAGGTCATTAAGGAAAACATAAAAAGTAAACAAATAATAGGAACATAATCAAACAAAGGAATCTCTGCACTAATATCACGAACATAATAAAGATAAGACTTCCAACCCCTCATCACCAATCTTCTAGCCTAAATACAAGAAATAATCTTTGTTAACACATGTTTAAAAGAACCCTGCGACACAAATGAGGGTATACTAGGCATGACTAAGGTAACGGTCTTGGCAAAATAATCCAATACTATATTGTAGGGGGTAACCATTTCATGCCCATAGTCACATCAAAATCAACCAATCTAGCTCAAATAAACATGAATATCATACTATTGAATGATATAACACATAATCTATAAAATTGATCCACTACTAAAGAAACACATATGAAAGTAGCTATATACAAACACATATAAAGGCTCCCAATGCAACTCTAATCATTGTGCAAAGAAATTAAAAACATTTGAATATGCGAATCTAGGATGAAATAAAATAAAAGTGAGCTAGAGACATACCAAAATTGTACCTGTAATGATAACATCTAAAGACTCCACTTCTGACCTACCAAGGACAACATATAAGTGACCCTCTCTTCCTCAAAATTAGGTAACTATCTGACCACCTGCCCTATTTGCTCGAGGACTTTCTCTAAAACCCTAGGGACCATCGCTATGACCTTATGCACTATCTCTATCAGAGAGTAACACTTCTTTAATTGGTTGAATATTCTACACTATATGATCAATCATCCTACACTGAGGACACTCTCTTGAGAAATGACTGACAAAACCACAATAATAACATGACCTAGGCACTACACTCTATCTGGAAGGTCCAATTGAACTGGAATGGCTATCTCATCCTAAAGAGCCTAACGATGCACCCTTCAAGAACTGACCACTTTAGCCATTATAATTGGGTTAAACCTTATTAGTAACCTAATGTGCTACATGAATGGGCCTACTAGACTAGCCCTAGTGCTAATAAGATTGACACTAAGGGTACCTACCCTAAAGACCTTTATCTTTGAACCATGAGCCATTGTGGCTCCTCCTATAGCTGCTTTATTGTAGCAGCCTCTTATCGCCCTCCGGACCTCATGATGCATCTTCTCCATAGTCTGAGCATAATTAAAAACATCTATATAAGACCTGCCACTTGCAACTAAACTCTTAGTATCTATGCAAAAAGAAAGTCTCAGCACACTGACAAAGTATAAAATCTTCTTATACTTAGTAGGTAAGATCATAATTACCTATTGGGACGACTCAAAAAACCTTAGCTCATACTCAATAATCATCAAATAACCTTACTCTAAGCTAGTAAACTGACCCCTCATATCATTACAAAGACTGCATGGTATACATCTCCAAGAAAGCCTTGAAGAACTGAGCCCATGTCATATGGGAGGTCTAACTGGCCTGAAATTCATAAAACCTCTACACCCCTATCTGGCTGCCTAATCTAATACAAATGTGGTGTAGTCAATACCATGAATTTCTACTAGGCTTAAATTATGAAGTGTCTCCTCACAATAGGTCATAAACTTAAATACATCCTCACTATGACCCCTGTAACCCCAGGTTAATTCAAAATATTGGCCCAACATCTTTTGCTCCTCGACAGCTATAACTGGTTGAACTATTATTGGTTTTGGATCCATCATTGTGGGGTAAACATATACTTTATGAGCCACAATTACAATCTACATCCTTAAATCATCATCATTCTAGGCTGTTGACTGAGCCTAATCTAATGGAGTACCACCCACTAAACCCAATAATTAAAGTAAGGCATCTCTGAGCATTGAGGATAATTTAAACCCCAGTGTGGACTAGGCTACCCTCTGTATACTAGTGGGTGGAGTAGCTGAACATCTAGATCTACCAATTGTTTAGGAGTGATAATAAGATCTAGTAAAGGCACCTCAGTCCTTACCCTTAGATAGAACTGCAACCCTAGACTAACCTCGACCTCTATGTTGACCTCAACCTCTAATGGGTGCCCTAGTTGTAGGCTTGGGGTCTTCATCTCTAGATATCATAGCCTACATCTTATCCACTTATGAAAGAGCCAGACAAATGAGAATTTAGAAACTAGTATAGGCTTAATGCATGATAATGAATAAAAAAATGGGATTTTTCTAAGAATGTCATATAGTGTATTGAAAATAAGGTACATACCTTATTATATTGATCTGTGGGACTCTACAAGACACTCACTCTTATATGAGCAATTCCAATGAACATAGGCTCTAATGACAAGTTGTCATGATCCAATTTCTCAAGTCATGATGACACCCGTTTTAACCCACTAGTAGGTAAGCCAGACCATAGCCAGAAATGATAAGTAATGGTCTAAGTGACAAAATATGAAATAATATAGAAAATAAGTATACAATAGAAGTACGTAGTAGTGACATATATAAACATAATAATACAAAAAAATAGGATTAAAATTTTTAAAGCATATCCAAATAACCTGGTAAGGTCAGTACAAGAGCCACTAATAAAAATATAGAGTAATAAACCATGTCAAATATACACATAGTCTTGAAATATACAAAAGAGAGTCTAAAAATAGTAGAATGAGGGAGGATAATAAATTTTATCCTATCTCTAAAGCAGTAACAAGATTGAGGATAACGTCAATAATAGTGGCTCATACTTGGATCTTTAATTGAGAAAAGATGCAAAATTATAGTATAAGTAACAAAAACAATGGGTACTTAGTAAGCATCAGAGTCCGAAAAAACTATACTATAGTAAAAGTACAATGAAATATGAGAATGTAAACTAAAGTGAGAAATATAGGACATAAATAGAAATAATACTACAAGTTGGGTGATTGTGATATATACTAAGAATAAGTGTCATGAGAGTAAATTGCAGTCTAAATATAACGATAATGGTCCACCCTAATCCCAAACGGTGTAATCCAGAAATAAGTAGAACAATTGAGAGCCAATAAGAACAGTGGATGCAAACATGGAGTAAACCAATAAGAAGATGGAATTATCGACACTAATAAATATAAAGTGGGCCAATGAGCAATCACATACCTGAAACTTCTCCTTGAGCATAAATGCCTAACTTTAATCGTGATAAAATAATAAGATTAGGATAAAAAATTCTGCATAGAAATCATAACCGTAGAACTTCAACTGAAATTCAAGAATAGTATCTTAACTGCAAGTATACCGCATGTGAATCATAATTACCAAACTTGAACTGGAACTAATGCAATGATTCTTTAGGTCATTTTTTATATTTGCATACTATTTTAGTGTTTAAAGGTTTCCATAGCTTCCCTAAGTCATTTATGACTTGGTGGAGCCAACAATTTGATTACCGGGCAGTGCATATGGTTTTTAGAGCTAATTATTTATTTTAAATTTTTTATTATTAAAAATTGGGTATCAGGTCTAAACTACATGCAAATGGACTTGTATTCCAATTTTGATAGTTTCTTTAGATCTGGAACATTGATTTTAAGTTAGGGGAATCTTTCTTCACAACCAAGGCTTTCAAACTCATTTTGATCTATTGGATGAATTTTGGTTAAAATGCAACTTAAGTATGGGACACACATTTCATCAAAAAAACCTTGGTTGGAAATTTCAATAGAACCTTTGAGTCTAGAATGTCAAATTTGATAGCGTAGCATAATTTATTTTCATTCATAGAAATCTTTCAGAATCCTAGGGGTTTAATAGTAAACTACAAGCCTCAATTGGTATGACCACTTAAGTAGCCATTTCGTTGCTAATGTATCCAATAGACCACAGCTTAGAGGACGGACAATCCCCCCTTTGTTACTAAGGCAACCCTATTACTGCTTTGGCGATAGTATCTTTGTAATGATTGACCACTTTAGTGATAGGTTCCAGATACAGATGTATCACTATAGTGGTGACCTCTTAAGAGGCCATCATTTCTATTTATGAGGGTAATCCATTTTTTTTTCATTTGGTACAAATTCCAACATCCATAAGCCCTAAAAAGCATAAAATCTCATGTAGTTGGATCTTTGGGCATAAGAAACAATTTGGGAACATCATTTTTGCTATTTTCTCACCTCAATTTTGTAAGTTCCTAGTAAATTCTTGATTAATCTTCTGACTTATATCCAAATTCCTGTTTACTTTTTGACCTGATTTAGGGTGTATTTGTAGTAGAATTTACCTATTTTTAGGGTAAATGATCCTTGAACATAGAGGGAAATGTTGATAGTTGTAAAGTTGTGATTCCTCAAGTGGGCTCCACATATGATTTTTAGCTCAATTTTGGACCCAGAGAATTTATATGCAATATGGGTATTTTCATTCTTGTGTTAATAAATAGATTTTTATTTTGATAGCGTGGCATCGTGTGGAGGCTTATTGGAAGGAAAAATAGATCTAGTGGAATTTATTAAGCTTTTGATGTTCTCCAGGTTAGGATAAGCTTACTTCTCTAAATCGTTTGTTCTGGTATGAGTGTGGTACTATGCTAGCTATGGGTAGAGTTTCACAACTTGGTTACTATTTTAGTGTTTCATGCATTAATGTTAGTTATCTGGGGTCCTTTTAGTGGAACTCAACCTTGTCACTCCTCTTAATGATTATAATAATCTTTTAGGACTAGTTTGGCTTACCTCATCCTTCGGGTAAACTTATAACGTCTTAGTCTAAGTTTGGTAGGTGCTTTCCTTAGTATGTGTTGTTAGGACTAGTTTAGAGTCCCGCCGGCCCTCTTTAGGTCAAATATTTCAATTAACTCCATGTAGACTTAGGAGAATTTCTTTGAACTTTTTAGGCAATTCTTGAACCTTAGGTTTACTTAGGCCTCCTATCAATTTTTGGTTAGTTAAATTACCCAAACTAGAATAGGTTTGACCTTTAAGCATATTTATTAGACTTATTGATTAAAATTTTCTACTTTTGTAAACTATTCATTGAAGTTGGTAATTTGATATTAATTGGGCTTTAAGGAGGTTATGCCTTGGGATTATTATTATTTGGCAATTTACTTACTAAGTTAGGTTCAAGTCATGTAATTGTGATCCTTTTATGGAATTATCATGATAATATCGTTCTTCATTTTTGATTAAAGTCCCACATTATGGTTTGAAGGGAATCTCAGGTATGGTCTCACTGTTAGATACTCCGAGTTTTGATTATTGGTACTTTTTCCCTTGTTTGCATCCACCGGTGTTATTGGGTCTTGGATGGGTTACTTACTCACTTGTTTCCACCTTTTGGACATATGAGGGTCCAGTTAAATTATAGTTAGATTGCATTCACTTTGACTTTTTTATTTTGCATGATTATCGCTTTATCCGTATGTGAGTAGTACCCAAGATATCATATTCATCCATGACTTTAAATTACTTTCTCATATTTTATTATACTTTAATTATAATTTTGGTCAGTCAGCCGATTATGCCAATTAAGTACCCATTATTTTTGGTACTCATGCTGCACTACTACATATTTTTTTATGCCAATTTCAGTATCAGTCACCACTATTGACAGTCTTCTCACCTTGCTTTTAGGATTCATACATAGGGTGAACTTTTAGAGACAGAGCTGATCCTTTCTCTTTCTACTACCTTTGGACAGTCTTTACCTTTTGAGATTATCCGTGTATTAGATTCTATTTAGTACTGTCATTATTTTGGATTTAGTCGCACTTGTACCACCTTTAGTGGGTCATCAAATTCTTTTGTTTTTACTCTCTCTATTTGATATTTATGCTATTGTACTTATATTTATATGCTTACAATTTTGTTGTATGTTTAATTTAGGTATTTTTAATACTTTCGACTGATTATCCCATTAAGTTAATGTTTTGGGATATGGTTTGACATACCTACTGGTGGATTAAATTCGGTGCCACCCTGACTCAAGAAATTAGGATGTGAAAAATAATGACTAAGTTAAAAGTAGTGACAATCCAAGATAATATAATATCTTAAGTCCATTTAGTACTAAACTCCCAATTGAATGATCAATTCTATAAACAATGTGGGGTTTACTCATTTAGTCTAAGAATAAGGTTTTGTAAGTCAAAATTATCCTACCCCAGATATCAAAGATAATAAGAAATTACTAAATTGACAAAGTCATCCTAAATTTTAAGATTTAGTGTCTAGGGTGATAAATAAAGTCTTGTTAGGCCTATAAGGAGCTTATTTAGGCAATTGACTTAGAAAAAAAGGTCTATTGGAACCATTACTAGTTTCAAGAACCCATACTCCAGATAGAACCTGGCTAAATCTATACTAAGGCTTTTCAACTGTATCTCAAGGTACAAAGTAAGTCGAAGCTAGTTTTAACGTTCTGACATAATGAATACGAAGAAAGACTAGGCTTAATTCTACCCTCAAAGGCTCCCAATCAACTAACTTAACCAATAAATACTAAATCATCAACTGGGTAATAAATACCAAACCATAGATAGCATAATTCTCTACTAATACTATAACAAACTACAATTTATAAGTAATGGTAAGCCTTGCTTACTTGGCTGCTGCCGAATGCTTGCCAAGTTTTCTTTTCCCTTTCGAGATGCCTACAAATGTTGGCATACTATATAAATAATAATATACTCATTAATATGAGAACATTGATATCCAGATTGGTTATAAGTGCTTTGGGTCAAAAATCAAACTAAAACTCCTGCATGGGGCCAACTTGCACAATAACAAAATTGAAACCATCAACACATCTCTCAAAGTCCAAGGATTATTTACCCTAAAAAGGTGTAATTCAAGCGTAAACTGAGAAAACAAGCTACATAGTAAACTAAGGATTTAAAGTTAAATCCATGAATTAAGCTAGAAATCAAACTTCCAAAAATAAAAATGAGGACATAACTACAAAAGAGTCTCTAACTCACTCCTAATACCTAATAATAAATCTCCCTTGATTTCTAAGATTCCTAGGGTTTTAATGGTTTGCCACTTAAGAAAATGGATGAAAATCAAGTAAAACAACAGTAAATACTCCAAAGGGTCCTTCATGGAAAATATGGGACCACTGTTGAAATGAAATTATTGACTCAGATAGGCCTTTGCGAATGCATTCGGTCCACTGCAATCGCAAAAAAGAACTTTAGGCTGGTCGTCTAACATAGCTTTCATGAATGCGAATTTTGTCTCATAATTATGGAGGCCTATTATCCTTGACATTTGTGAATTAAACCAAGGCCTTGTGATTCTGAAGGCCATTTTAGGCCATCACTAGATGTAGTGACATCAACAAACTTGGCCAGTTTTCAAATTTCTAATTAGATCCTAGAGATTCATTTAGAATTCTTTGAATACAAATAAACTATGATACCCTAACAAATATGTCATTATAAACTCAACAATGCCATCAAAATTTTCATGGGAGGTGGTTTCAATTAAAAGTAAACATAATACCCAAAGGGCTATTTTAACCAAAATCAACCCGAGTCCAAAATGAGTAGATAAGCCTTGGGACCCAAACCAAGG
Organism: Capsicum baccatum var. pendulum; assembly: GCA_030864225.1. Taxonomy (NCBI): domain Eukaryota; kingdom Viridiplantae; phylum Streptophyta; class Magnoliopsida; order Solanales; family Solanaceae; genus Capsicum; species Capsicum baccatum. The sequence goes on along the minus strand of CM061560.1, from coordinate 186,923,978 downwards.
GTTCATCTAGCCTGAAATTTACATTGTAGAGCTAAAAAAACTAACAAAATTAGCATACAAGGGCATTTACTTAAAGTTTAGGCCTGATATTCTTTCCTTTATAGTGAAAGATCCAAAATAAGTAATTGGCTCTAAAAGTCAAATAAACTGCTCCGTAACCAAACTGTTAGTCCTAGCAAGTCTTAAATGACTTGGGGAAGCTATATGAATAATTTAAACATAGAAAATAATGAAAATGAATAAAATGACATAAAGTATCATTATAGGGTAGTATTATCATACACGAGCAAACGTCACAATACAATAAGAGAAGGCTTCTTAAACATGATAGAGCTTCTAAAGTATAAGGGTGTCAAGGAGAGATAACAATAGACATTGATTTTCTAATAAATTTTAAGTTGTATTCTTTCTTTTGAATATTAATGTGATGCCTATGTGATTTAGTTTTGGTTGACTGATGATGTTTATCTGTCCATGTGATTTGTACTGATATTGATGTTGCTATACACTTTTTAGGATATAGTATAGTTGCAAGATCAGTAAGTGTTTCCTTCTTGATACAGTAAAGGTATTCAGAAACTTTTGTTATTACTTTCACGGTAGAAGTTGTGTCTGTTGTTTTGTATTTCCTCTTAGTAGCGCTTGTACCTATATATTGTAGTTCATGGGAAAAAATTTTTAGTTGTATCTAATGTTCTTACATTAATTATAATAAATAAGTATTTCTTAGATTATTCTGACTTCTATATATATTGTTCAAATGAAAGTTAAAGGTTCTCTTATCTAATTGGATTAGATTAGGTGCTCACAGATCGGTAGACACCACAACACCCATGCCAAAATTATGATGAAGCAACCAGACCTAGCTAATATTTTCATATCTGGTCTAAATTATTAGATTTTTCCATAGTTGTTGGGTGATAGAGGAGAAATGAAGTGGATAAAAAAGTTGTTAGTTGCTTTGATATGGTAAGTTTGTCATAAAAGATGAGGGTTGTTTGGTTGGCTATTGTTTAGTAGTTCGTTCACTGGAAAATTGGAGAATGGGAGTTAATGGTTTCAAATTTGGCTTTAAAAATAAGACAGTGTTGGTTGATGGAGGAACAAAGTGGGTAGTGACTATTGGTTTCTCCAATTACATAAGTTCTATAGAGATGACACGAGTAATTTTGTTGGGTGTTATTTGGCGGCAGGCTCATAAAAAAGTGGAAAGGGAAGTGATAAGTCTGTTGGTGTTGGTGGTAGAGCTCTTTTCAAAAATTGGTAGCAGTGATTGGAAAGGGTGATGTACAGTAATGATGTCGGTGTAATTTGTATTAAATGCAAATGATCTTTGTAATACAATTCTAATTCAATATTATATATTGTTATGAATTCAAAAGTTGTTATTTGATAACAAAATTAATACATTTCTAATAATGTAAAGTAATTTGATTTTAATGGAATGTCTAAAATTCACATTGATACTTATAAAACATTTTTATTATTAATAATAATGAATAAATATACTATGTTTGTATATAGAGGACCTATCTCTCATTGCATATTAGGAGCTAACTTGTGCACTACATCAATATCTCAAGGACGAGCAAGAAAAGTTGTGACTAAAAAGATAACAAAGAAAATGGTAGAGGAGTACCGTGTACCAGGAATGGGAAGTGGCAAATTGGTGTGAAATTCTACATTGGTAGACCCTAGGGTTCATGAGGACAAGGATAATTTAAAGGACAAAAAGGAAAATTGGCCTAGCCTTCCACTATTGAGCCCGTCGTTCCAATTAACTTCGACACCAACATAGGTGGGAAAGGTTACACTAGTAACTAAGGAAAGAAAATCAGTAGAATCCAGTATGCTACCAATAGAACATTGATACACAAACCTAAATGATACTCAAAGGTGTTATTAAACCTAATATAATAAAACATTGGTGTTTTATATCATAGAGAGATCATAGGCAGGACTATGTAAAGGTAATAAAATATCTACAAAGGATATAAAGTTAGTCTATGTTCCTCTGATTATAGAAGAAGAAAATGTGGTAGTTAAATGGTGAAAGATAATTATGAAAATAAAATTGCAAATTAGAGTTCTACTTTGGTTTTGTACATAGTAGAGAACTCAGCAACAATATATGTAATCGAAAGGTTCACATTCTTTTGGGGGTGGTGGAAGAGGGAAGGGCTGAGTTAGGAACGGGGGAAAGGTTTGGTCTTAGGAAAGGTCTAGGGTATGAAGTAAGAGGTGGTAGAGGTAGATGTGATTCAAAACATTATAGGTTGAGGGTAGGGTCTTAGAACATAAGGACCCTTTAGGGTAAGGTCATAGAGCTTGTAAAGATTATTAAAAAGAGAAGGATCAATATTGTATGTTTCCAGGAGACCAAGTGGGTAGAGTATAAGTTTTGGGATGTGGATGGGTACAATATATGGTACTTAGGAAGTGATAGACATAGGAATATAGTAGGAATTTTAGTAGATGAAGAGCTTAGAGGACAAGTATTGGAGGTTAAGAGAGTCAGTGATAGGTTGATGGCAATTACGTTCGTCATTGACGGGGGGTTACTTTGAATATATGTAGAATTTATGTACTATAGGTGGGCTTGATGAGGAAAAGAATAAGAGGTTGTGGGGAATTTGGATGAGGTGGTGATAAGTATGCCTAGGTCTAAGAAGATTGTGTAGCAGGAGATTCTAATAGGCATATTGGGAATTACCGAAAGGCTATAATAATGTACATAGACTCTTTACTTTTGGGAAAAGGAACAAAGAGGGATATGGTATATTGTATTTTATAAGGACCTTTAGGATGGTGGTAGTGAATTAAAGATTTTCAAAGAAGGAGGATCACCTGATTACCTTCTGAAGCACGATAAACAAGATTCAGATTGACTTTTTGCTGCTTAGGAGGGGGGATAAGGTGCTATGAAAGGAATTTAATGTCATTTTTAGTGAGAATCTTTTGACATAACACAGGTTTCTGGTGATAGATTTTGTTGTAAAGAAGGATAAGAAAAGAAGGGGCAGAGAGGGTCGATCCAGAATTAAGTTGGGTGGCTTGACACCGGTGAATGCACTGGAGATAGGGGAGAAGATGGCGATAATAGGGGTAGGGGAGTGTGGATAGATGTGGATGGTATGTGGGATAGGGATACTAGGTTCATCAAGGAGACTTTTAAAAAGGTGTTAGGTGTCTTGAGGGGCGGGGCTAGATAACATCAGGAAGACTGATGATGTAATGAAGAAGTTAAAAACAAAGTAGAGACAAAGCATAAGGTGTATACTAAGTTGGTTGAGAGTAAGGATGAAGAGAAAAAATGAGTAAATAGGGAGGAGTACAAGTTAGATAGGAAGGGGGCTAAGTTAGCAGTTACGGCTACTAAGACGATGACATTTGAGACCTTATATGCGGGGTAAGAGGAGAGATATAAGGAAAAGAGGTTGTATAGGCTTGCAAGGCTAGGAAGAAGAAGGGTCATGACCTCGATCAAGTGAAGTGCATTAAGGGGAAGGATGGTAGAGTACTGGTGGATGATGTTCACATTAAGAAAAGATGACAGTCATAATTCATAGACTCTTGAATAATGAGGGGGACATAGACAATGTGTTAGGGGTACCTGGAGCACTCAGATAAGTGTCGCGATTTCAGTTATTGTAGATGTTTTACGGTAGAGGAGGTTAGACAGGGTATTCATAGGATGCGAAGGGGAAGAGCGACGGGGCCAGATGAGATTCTAGTGGATTTTTGGAAGTTTACTGGCGATACTGGTCTAAGGTGGCTGACTGAATTGTTTAACAATATTTTCAAGAATGCAAAAATACCTGAGGTTTAGAGAAGGAGTACTATGATTCCATTATATAAGAACAAGGGTGACATCTCGAGTTCCAACAACTATAGGGGTATTAAGTTATTTAGTCACATTATGAATATTTGGGAGAGGATGATCGAGCGACGGTTAAGGAGGATAGTGTATATTTTGGAGAATCAGTTTAGATTTATTTATGATCACTCGATGACAAAGGCAATTCACCTGGTGTGGAGACTGGTGGATCAGTATAGGGAAAGGAAAATGGACTTACATATGGTGTTCATCGACCTAGAGAAGAAATACGACAAAGTCCCTAAGAAGGTTCTTTGGAGATGATTGGAGGTGAGTGGAGTCTCGATGGTGTACATCAGATCAATTAAAGATGTATGTGATGGAGCAAAGAATTAGGTAAGTATGGCGAGAGGAGATTCAGAGCATTTCCCTATCTTGATAGAGTTGTATCAGCGATCCACTTTTAGCCCATTTTTGTTTGCATTAGTGATGTATGTGCTGACGAAACATATTCAAGAAGAGGTTACTTGGTGTATGGATTTTATAGATGATGTAGTTTTTATTGATAAGATACGGGGGAGGGGGGGAGGGGGAAGGGGAGGGGTTGAATGATAAATTGGAGGTTTGGAGACAAACCCTTGAGTCTAAAGTGTTCAGGTTTAGTAGGACCAAGACAAAGTATACGGAATACAAGGTTAATGACTTGAGGTAAGAGAACGATATGATAGTAAGGTTGGTTTCTCAAGTTATCTATAAGAGGAATATTTTTAAGTATCTCGGGTCTATGATTTATGGGAATAGAAAGATTGATGAGGATACATCCCACCGTAGTGAGGAAAGATGGATAGAGTGGAGGCTCGCCTGGAGAGGTTGTATGATAATGTAATACCCTACATTTTGAGCTAGCAATCAAACCATCTATTCTATATATACAACTTTAATCCCATAATTTGTATTCTGAAGAGTTCTTATGAAGTAACAAAATGTTCATAGGAATCACTTAGAGAAATGTTAAGCTAATAATCTTTGATTCGGCTAAATTTTGGTATTTAGTTCTACAAGGGTCAAATTTGAATGTGTATAACTTTTGATAGATGTGTAATTTTGTATATAGAGACCCAAAAAATGATAGATAATTGAGTTATCATTCCAACGATACTAATTTTTCCTTATTTCGATACCCGAGCAAAAAGTTCTGACTTTTTTTGTGAGAAACAATAAGGGTCTGCGATAGGCCCATGCCACAAGGGTTATTCCTACAGAACAAGGATCGCGTCGCGAGGTCTACTCTCCTGGAATAAGGGTTGCACCGCGAGGGCTATTCCGATGGGAGAAAAAGGCTAATGGACAATTGGGTCCTTTCCCCTCAACCCTAGCCATCCAAAACAAGATTTTAACACTTCCAAGGGGCATTATTTTCCCATTACCCTCAAAATTACTAATTAGAAGCCCTTCCCCTTTTCCAAGTACAAAGTTTAAGCTTTTCCCTCTCAAGAACACAAGGATTTAAGTTCCTAATACAAGATTTCTTCTAGAATCCATTCAATTAAGGTATGTGGTGTTTTGAACAAGGTTAATTTTTCATCCTTGTGCCCAAAAGTATGATCTTCAAGTTGAATTTACATGTTTTAAATTAGGGTTCATCTCCAAATTCTCATGTATTGAAACATAGCATTACTCTGTGATTTAAAGGACTAAAAACCAGAAGAGTTGTACTTATTCATGTACTAAACTACAAGTTTGATATTTTGTCTTGAATTTTGTTATTTTGATGAGAAATTGTCATTCTTCTAAGTTTAATATGTCCCCATGCTTAAATTCATGTATAGTACTCATATACTGAATTGTCCAATATTTTGGGTCTATGAATTATATCTATATATTACTATTTTAAGAGTTGTTATCATATTTTAGAAATCATTCAGTGCTAGAGGGTTATGAACACCCGATACCTATGTGCTTACTTGTTATTTTAGACTTTTAAAATTACAAGTTAGTGAACCCATAATTTTATTGTTAAAATCAATTTTTTATTCTCATGCTGAGCTCTATCAGTTTACATGTTTATGATTACTTCAGAATCTGTATGCACTGTTGTTTTCAAAATACCATGACCTAGGTTTATCAGTTATTAGTGCATACACCATTTAGTATTCTAGTGCCTTTTAGTTGGGATTAGGATTTAGCATCGAGTGGGAAGTGTGGGTTCAACCCTCCTCAATGTGGGTCAGATGTTGGACTTCTTAATAACTCGCATGGCTTATGTCGATGATATGATAGCTCCCACAGTTTCTGTCAATATTCAGTTATCTTAATCAAGGTTTGTTAGAGCAAGTAATCTGATTTCAGCAATTATTCAGTCAGTTTTATAGATCATTCATGTTATTTAGATCATGTCAGTACATGCTATAATTGGTCTTGCATTCGCTATTTTACATGTTCATGTTTTCATGCTCAACATCCATACATGATCCTCAACTCAGTTTTGTATCATGTTCAGCGTTACTTGAGATTTACATTTAGTATTTATGATTTACCATTCCCCAACTTCAGTTCTACTTAATCTACAAAAGTAAAGAGTTAAGAAACTAAGTGTAGTGATTCACTATCTTATCAGATTATGTTTCTACTCATGTTTTAAGATACTTCAGATTTCAGTTTTCTGGTGAGTCTACTCACACGTAGCATACATGTTTTAAGATTATGTATCTATTTAGTTTTACGTATTGCATTCACTTTAACTTACTGGGTACATTCCATAAGTACATACCACATATGCATCTGTGTGGTCGTATTGTATCATAATATAGGAATCAGTTGTAGCTCACACATCATAATCAAATAGTTTGTTGTTTCTAGCCAGCAGGTGATGAGTTCTCTTGTTTCGAGGATCTAGTTAGTTGTAGTTCATGTACTATATTGTTATTATTCATATGAATTGATTATGGTAGTTGGAGGCATGTCTTAGCTATCTATAGTCAGTATATTAGAGGCTTTATAGATAGTCATTAGAGTCGTTACATGTAATTCAAGTTTCTTTGCTCAATTTTATCATATTGTAAAATTTATCAGTATTTTATTTATTCAAACTTTCTCATGATCATATTTCCGCTCAGAAAGTTTAGTTTTTTTATAATTTAAATTAGTTGCTCAAGTAGTATACCAGTACATGGGTTAGATTTGGATCACTTGTGATTTTAAGCACCATGTTACAACTAGGGGGTAGCCTTGGGCCATGACAGATGAGAAGGTGATGCCTAAGCTTAAAGGTAAATTCTATATAATGACAATTAGTCCGGCCATGATGTATGAAGCGGAGTGTTGACTAGTCAAGAACTCTCACATTTAAAAATTAAAGGTGGCAAAAATATGGATGTTACCTTGGATGTGTGGGCTTACTAAGGGAGATAGGGTTAGGAATAAGACTATTCGAGACAAGGTAGAGTGGCTTCGGTGGACGATAAGATGTGTGAAGTAAAGTTGAGATGGTTCGGGTATGTGATGAGCATAGACACATATGCCCGAATTCGTAGGTTTGAGAGGATAGCTTTAGATGGTTTCAAGTGGGGTACGACTAGGCTGAAGAAATACTTGAGAGAGGTAATTAGATGTGACATTGAGCAGTTAGAACTTACTGAGGACATGACCCTAGATAAGAAGGTATGAAGGATTTAAATTAGGTTAGAAGGCTAGTTCATGTGGGTGAGTCATAGCCAATAGTTAGGAGAGCTTTGGGGTAGCTGGGCTGGTAGTCTTAGGGCTGTGTCCATAGGTTGGAGCTGCTAGTAGGAGGGTATAGGGGCGGTGGGTTCATTTGGTTTGTTAGTGTAGGACATTACTTTGTGGGTGTCTTATTTCTATTATCCCATCTTGTTTCATGCTTTATTACAGCTTTGTTAACTATTTTTTCTTGTGCCTGGGGTCTATCGGAAATAACCTCTCTACTTCTCCGAAGGTAGTGGTATGAACTGCATACGTTTTACCCTTCCAGACCCCACTATGTGGAAATACACTAGGTTTGTTATTATTGTTGTTGAAAAGTTCATTATAGGGCAGTGAAATTTTATTACAAACCCTAAAGTTCTATACCACAATGATGACTATTTTATGGTAAAGGTACAAAAGTCAAAGGGAGGCATTAGGTGTTATATTTAGGGCCATATATTATATTTAACAAGTTAGTACTAATATAACCTTGGACTGTAGATTCCAATTTTTAGGAGAAGGTGTTGAAAACTATCCCATTGTGGGTGAGAATTGGGAGTGGACTAGGGAAAAACTTGACCGAGAAGAATCAGGAGTAGACTGGGGAAGCCCTTGTGTGCAGATGAGTGTACTTCAAAAGCTGAAAGGCTATCTTAGGCATTCATTTTAGTGGAGATAGATGTCATTAGACTTTTGCCCATAAGGTAAAGATACATGATCCTTATGGCAATCAAATGGAACATAAGGTGGTCAATGACTAGAAGCCACTCTATTACTCCATATACTGCAAAATAGGGCACTTATGTAATCCTAAAGTTAATAAGGAGACAATACCAAATCAGAAGGATCAAAGTCAAAAGCTGCAGAAGGAATGAAAGGTAATTTAAGTGTTAGAACTTAATGTCAACAGTGATATTAATGATAGGGGAAGGCATAAAGTTCACTTGAATATGGATCCAGAGAAGAGGGAAAATATATCTTAAAAATCCCCTACACTAATAACGACGAACAATGGACACAAGAAATAGAGAGGTCACGTACTAAAATTGTTTACTAGGATATAAAGTCCTAATCATGAGCCATAATTCTTTTACTATGTTGTCAAGAGATATGCATAAAGAAAGTACTAGTACTGGACCCACTATAGAGGATTAAAGGAGAAAACGGGAACTAAACTTATAGAGTTGGCAACATGATTAAGCACAAGGAGGTTAGGGAATTTTGCATACAAATAAAGTTCTTTAATAGCAGTTTTTAGAACATAGTTAAGGAAGACAACACAACAAACTTAATCAAGACACTATTTAGGAAATGGCAATGAATAAAAAATAATTTAAAAGTACTTGGTGGTAGACCTTGGACAATGTGGAATCATGATTACCGTTTTTTAGGTTTATACATGTCATAAATAGTTCATTTTTGGACAAGAATCAATATTGTAGCACCCTATCAAGTTTAATTTTTTCTCTGTGTGCGGCTTACTCATAGTTCATGATAGGAAGAAGTTAAGGGTAAACATGACTACTGGCTTAAGAAGATTAACTGGAGCTTCACTAATTGTGGGAGATTTTAATAATATTTTGCTAGCTGGTGACAAACTTAATGGGGTCATTGTGAAAGATAATGAGGTGGTTAAGTTTGTAGATTTTGAACACACTAATTGTTTGAGTGAGATGAAAATAGTGGGTAGGAAATACAAATGGGCCAATGGACATGTACTTAGAAGACTTGCTAGAATATTGGTGAATGGGGATTTATTACTACAATGGCCTAACATTGAGGGCATAGCTATGGATCCTTGGCTTTCAGATCATAGCCCTCTCAAAGTTAAGATTCTACTCAATACAACAGGTAGGTTTAGACAATTCATGTTTTATAATTACACTATTGATTATTCAAATTTCAAAGTAATTATGGAAGAATAACAAAGGAAGCCTGTGAAGGGGAAATGAATTATGGTAGTTTGGCATAAGCTCAAACTATTAAAACAAGGGATGAAAGCATGGTTAGTGTTGAGTATATTGCATTTGATGATAGAATCAAAAAGGCTAAAACTGAACTACCTAATATTCAAGAACAAATGGGGTATCCGGCTGAACATATTGCACTAGTTCAGAAGGAAAGCGAGGCACAATAATAGTTGCAAAAATTATTATTAGTAGAAGAAATAATTACTAATTAGCAGATCAGAGTTAAATGGTTAAAAGTTAAAGATAAAAATACTGCTTATTTTCATGGATGACTAAAAACAAGCATGCTCAAAACTTAGTCAGAAATTTAATTAGCAGAAATGGCAGATTGCTCAACTCAGATGAAGCAATCAAGGAAGAAGTAGTGGGTTTTTATAAAGGGTTCCTTGGTACTGGAACACACCAGTTACCAGCTGTGTTACCCCATGTTATGAATAAGAGACCCAAGTTATCCTTTGTACAACAGGTGGAGCTTATAAAGCCATTCACTTAGAAGGAAGTTCTGTAAATATTAAATGGGATAATGATAACGAAGCATCAGATAATGATGGGTTCAATGTTATTTTATTCAAGAAGACATGGCCTACCATTGGGGATAGTATAATAAAAGTTTTTCAAGAGTTTCTTAACAGTAAAATAATGTGCCCAACTATCAACTAAGTTGCTATGACACCCATTCCTAAAGTTAAGCAACCATCTTCAATCAAAGATACAGACCCATTTTATATAGTACTATATTGTACAAGATCATTTAAAAAATATTGACCTCCAAGATGTAACCTGTGTTAAGTGATATAGTTTATTATATTTAAAATACTTTTATACTAGGTAGACACATTAGTGGTAAAATCGTAATGAGTCATGAGTCTATCAAGGGGTACAGAAGGAAGGCCATCTCTCCAAGTTGTATGCTAAAAATTCATATGCATAAGTCATATGACTTAGTTCTGTGACCCTATATACAATAAATACTTCATTTTATTGGATTCCCTATGATGTTTATAGGATGAATTATGCAGTGCATGACCACTGTGACTTACTCAATCAACGTAAATAGGGAACCAACAGTCCCTTTTAAGGTAAAAATGATAAGGCAAGGGGATCCAATGTCCTCCTTTCTCTTTGTCCTAATTATAAAATACCTGAGTTGGCTTCTTACACTACTCAATTATGTAAAAGGGTTCAAGTATAATCCTAGATGTGCTAATATCAAGTTAATGCAGTTGGGATTTGTTGATGATCTTTTGCTATTCTATAGAGGAGATGTACAATAAGTAAAGATCATGGCTAAAAGATTCAAAACCTTCTCTGTATCATCTGAAATTCAATATAATCCTCAAAAGAGTCTATCTACTATGGAGGTGTATCACATGTCATACATCAACAAATTTCTGGATGTAACTAAATTTTGTAAAGGTGAGCTTCCTTTTAGATACTTAGTCGTTCCACTAAGTACTAAAAGGCTATCAATAATTCAATGTGAACCATTAGTAGAGAAAATAATGGGTATAATCACATCATGGACATGTAAATTCTTATTTTATACTGGCAAAATAGAGTTGTTAAAAAGTGTGTTGTTTGCTATACAAACATTCTGGTCCCAAGTGTTCACTTTACCTAAGAAGCTAATACAACTGATAGAAGCTATATGCAGAAGATTTTTTTGGACAGGCTCATAAAAGGTTTCAAAGAAGTCTCTCATATTTTAAGAAAAATTGTGTTTGTTAGTGGCAGTAGGAGGTCCCAATCTGATCAATATTAAGCTGTGGGATAAAACTTACATATGTAAGTTTCTTTGGCATTTACACACTAAAAAGGAGACATTGTAGGTAAGGTAGGTGCATGCCTACTTTGTAAAAGCTCAATCAGTATGGTCCATTATCCCCAAGACAACATCTTGGGTCACTAGAAGGATATTCAACGCTGCAAAGTATATAGAAAATCTTGTTATACTCCCTTTCAATTTCAAAAACTTTCATTATTTTCTATTAGGGACATGAATCCAAAACACTTAGAGGTTATTTCCAAAATATAGACTAATGAAAGTTGGTATGTAATAAAAGGGGCAGTCCTGAGTGGATATGGTAGGCAGTCCACAAAAGACATGTTTCTTAAATAGGGTATGAATATTGAATCCCAATGTGTGTAATGGGATCGAAAACTTGAAATAGTACAATATTTATTCTTTAATTATGGTATTAAAAGTACCATTCAGAGAAGATAGTTGGCTTGACAGGGTAATAATAGAACTCCTGCAGACTAGAAAGGGGAAATGAAGTGTGCACTGAGATATGGAGAGGGAAGAATTATGTGTGCTGAGGTGTTTCATTTGATATTGTTTGCTGATGTTTATCATAAATGGAAGGAAAGGAATCAATCTATTTTCCAAGACAACTTAGGTATAAGGAAGTTGAAGGTGTTGCAATCATGGGGGCTAATATACATAAGGTTGCTTGTATGAGTTTTGCTACTTTGTAATTCCCATTTCGTAAAGTAAAACATTATATTTATAAAAAAAATACATTTGTATTAAAGATGTTTTAGTTATTATATTCACCATGTACACTAAAATACGTCTTTAATACGTATAATATATTGAGTTCAATATGTATCGACATAATTATTTATTTTTTCTCTCATTAATAATGCAAAATCTATGTTTAAAAATGCATTATATATGTATTTAAATATTTTTTGATAAAAATAAAAAGTCAGGCTATCAGTTGTAAGAATAAAATTAAATTATAATTAGTAAATAAGTCTATCTATTTATACCATGTATGTAAATTAGCCAAGGCTAATAGTGGTAGTTTTATTAATGGGCATCCCATGTACTACCAGGACTAGAGACCACCCCTGTTACCCAATCAACCTCCAATCGTCTGCCCTGAGTTGGCTGAATTTCGAACATGTACCAAGATCATGTAATAGCTCACATAAAAACTCTGGGATAAGATCACAACCGTGACTCAACCCAACCGAGTCCAACCATCCCATACCTATAATACAACCATACCAATCATACCAAAACAAGGGCCATAAACCAGGCCAAAACCCAAAACGTTCCAAAACATAATATAATCAATCCCAAAATAAAATATGATGGAAAAGTGAGAAATTATTTTCGATGATGTTAGCCTCCTAGCTTATTCTAATGCCAAGGCTGACACCAATACCGATCCTGCGGATTCCAACCTATAGAAGTACCACAAAGCCTCTTACTAAAAGAGTAATGAAATTCAGTTGGGACAAGACCCCAACCATAGCCAAAGACAATATCCAAAATAAAGTCAAAGTGTCCACAAATATCAATAACATGAAATGGAGCCTTCCAAAAGGATGGAAGTTCACCACTTCAGTCTAAATGCGGTTCCAGAGTCAATCACTATGTAGGAGGAGTAGAACAATCGATTTCTTCATAGCATCGGTATACAACTTCCTGTAAACGGGCTTAGCGAGTGGTCTATAGCATGATCTTAGTGTAAGGATAAAATAATATCATTTATAAAATCAAGTAAAATAATCCATATGCACGCATACATACATATATATATATATATATATATATAACCATGCCGGGAAAAGGGATCGGGTTAGCATGCCATTAATATCTTTACCTGGGTTGTGTAACTTAGCCGTCCTAAACCACCCATGGACTATATGGGTTCCACTCCCCCTATTGAAGGCCCCAATACATGTAACCACACGACCAAGGATGAAACCCTTGGGATGACTAGTACATCCCCCAAATATAGTGTGACATCATGAACACAATCACCACAAACCTCATATCAACAAATATGAGTTTCCAGTTGTGGTTCCCCCAGAACCTCCACCTTCCATGGTTTAACTATATCGCCTGCCATTATAGGCCAATTAAAACTAATTTCAAACTAACAAAACCATTATCCGTTTATTAACTTAGGCCATTGATATTGGTATCATCATACCAACCCTTACTTGCAAGTATCATCCATAGCCAACTATTTATAGGTGTAAGGGGACTTTCAAGTGCCCTTCCATTTACCATATTTAACTTCTTAGGGGATTCCATGTATCCCACAAGCATCACCATCTTCCATTTAATATTCCAAGCCATTTAAACCATGCAAAATTCTTTTACCATATTTTAAAACATGCAAGAGTTCTATTTAAAGTAGGTAATGCAATGAATATATCTTTATAAGCATTTTATCAAACACATTAAGGGTATAATATGACCAAAACCAAAACTAATTACCATTAAAACATTCCCATGCAATCCCATTATACAAAACCACCATTAATGCATACAAAAGCATAATTAAAACCATAACCAACCATTTAATATGAAAATCCCCAAATCATATTTGAAAACCAAAATCATATAATCAATGAAATCATGGAAACATTCATAAAAATCATGCCTTTAGTTAGAATTAACAAAGAGGCAAGAGAACGTTCTGTAAACCGTGATGCTGATGTAAAGAAATCACCAAGACAAGCCCTAAATTGATCCTTTGGTTGAAACCCTAGATTCCTTTGCCCAAAAGCTCTTGGGAGAATTATGGAGTGTTTAGGAAGAGTTTCTAAGTGTTAATGAATGAAATTATAGGGTAAATAACCTCCCAAGTAGTATAGAAGTCATGGTACCTTATTAGGAAAAGTGGGGAAATGTCCAGAATACTCCAACTTAAGTTGCACAACAATCCCATCACAGGGATACGATAGACCCAGACGAGTTGTACCTTCCTATACGATTGGTATCCTCCACTTATATACTAAGCCTCAACCTTTAGATAAAATACTATGAAGCATACAACTCATCCAACCAAGTCGTATCCAAAGCATACGATCCATACCTTCCACTTGTACCCCTGGAAAATTTAAATCCAAGAAAGATTTAGACACTGTGCACCATACGAGTCCTGGGTATGACTTATACCCTGGATTACGGATCATGGTGAGCCACTCATACTCAGATCCAATCTAAGTAACAAAATCTAAATTAAGTTAAGGAACCAAATGATACTTAACCACCAATACAACTCATAACCCTAAGTTGTTCCCATTTCAGTAATAAAAATTCATCCCACTAACCAACACTAGTCAGTGTATGACTGGACCATACCATCCATACCCCAACTTATGGCTTGTACCCATAAGTCGTATTGGGTCCAGAGATCTGAATTCTAAGAAATTAAGTAAGGGTCAAAAACTAGGGTATCATAGTCTCCCTCACTAGGAATATTCGTCCTCGAATGACGAAAAAGGTAGGGGTAGCCATACGCACAAGTCATTTGCATTATGTTATAAAAAATATTTCTAATCTTTAACAAAGTCTTAAAACAAAGAGTAAAAGATATTAATCTTTCCTTTAAGAAATTCAAAAAATAAAGATGTGTTGAAGACATATACCTTCCGCACGAATCCTAGGAGCAGAAAACAAATACGGATATTTGGACTTGATGTACTTTTCCACTTCCTATTTCGCTTCTTCCACCGTATTGTTTCGCCAAAGAACATTAATCGAAGCCACATCCTTGATCCACAACTAACGAACCTACCTATGCAAGATCTCAACCAGGACCTCTTCATAAGACAAGGAATCTGTGAGACCCAATCCTTCAAAAGAAATAACCAAAGAAGGATCGCTAATGCACTTCCTTATCATTGAAACATGAAAGACCGGATGAACCAAGATCAAGCTGGAAGGCAACTCCATCTCATAAGCTACATTACCAACTCTCCACAAAATCTCATAAGGACCCACATACCGTACTGAGCTTTCTATTGTTGCCAAACCATATTACTTCTTTTATGGAAGATACCTTGAGAAAAACCTTATCCCCAACCTCAAACTCTAAGCCTTTATGCTTAACATCCACATAGGACTTTTAGTGACTTTAGGTAGCCTTAATCCTACCCTGAATCATCTTCACCTTCTCCATATCTTGGTAAACCAAGTCGGGACCAAAAATGTTCGCCTCACCACATACTATGCCTTAAAAGGGCCATACCAATACTAGAATAATAGCTATTATTGTATGTAAACTCCACCAAAGGTAGATGCTCAACCCAATTAAGACCATAATTAATCACACAGGGTCGAAGCATATCATCTAATGTCTGAATAGTTCTCTCTGCTTGATCATCCATCTGGGGATGGAAAGAAATACTCAGACTCAACTTGGTCCCTAATCCTCTCTAAAAAGACCGCCAGAAGAGAGATATAAATTGCGTGCCATGATAAAAAATGCTCAAAATAGGCACCTATTCTAGCCTCACAATCTTCTGAATATGCAACTTAGCATAATCCTCCATCGAGAAGGTAGTCCGCACAGACAAAAAGTGTGCAGACTTAGTTATTCTATTCAAAATGACCCAAATTGAATCATATTGATTTTGAGATCGACGAATACCGATAATGAAGTCGATATTAATCACTTACCACTTTCATTCAGTCAAATCAATTTCTTGATACAACCTTCCTAGCCTTATGTGCTCAACCTTAATTTGTTAACACACTATGTACTTGGCCACAAAAGCAACCACATCTGTCTTTATGCCATTCCACCACTAGATCTCCTTGAGATCATGATACATCTTAGTCAAGTTGGGATGAACAACATAGCATGACTCATGCACCTCAACCAAAATTCTTTATCATAACCCGTCGACATTAGGAACACACAACCTCCCTTGGTACCATAAAGTACCATCACCACCGATCTCAAACACCAATATCATTTGCCCCCAATATTACTCTTGTTTTTTTATCAATATAGGATCCAACACTTGCTTCTTCTTAATATCTACACCAAGAGATGATCGAAAAACTTCTTGCACCACCACACCACTATCCTTGGAGTCCAAGTGGCAAACTCTAAGATTATCCAAGCAGTGAATATCCTTCACCAATTCCCACTTTCCTTTCTCAACATAAGCCAAACTCCCTATGGATAACCTGCTAAGAGAATCAGTAACCATATTAGACTTACCTAGGTGATAGTAAAGACTCATATCCATCTCCTCTACGTGAGATTTAGCTCTTTATGAGTGAACACATACTATAGACTCTTATGATCAAAAAAGATTTCAATGTGAACACCATACAAGTAATACCGTCATATTTTTAAAGCAAACACAACCATCAAGACCTCTAAATCATGAGTAGGATAATTTCTTTCATATACCTTCAACTATCTAGAAAAATAAGCAATCACCTTCGTAAGCTGCATCAACACACAACCAAGACCTGCCCGAGATACATCACAAAAAACCACGAACCCATCTTGCCTTCTAACAAAGTAAGAATTGAAGCTACAGTCAACTTATACTTGAACTTCTTAAAACTCCCTTCACAAGCATCTGACTAAGAAAACTTAACCTTCTTCTGAGTTAACTTAGTGAAAGGAGCATCTATCGAGGAAAGCTTTCTACAAACCACCTATAATACCCAGCTAAACCCAAGAAGCTTCAAATATCAGATAGAGTCATGGGTTTAGGCCACCTCTTCACCACATCAGCCTTTTGTGGATCCACCATAATCCCTTCACTAGAAATAATATGACCAAGAAAGTTATAGCGTTCAACCAAAACTCACACTTGGAGAACTTGGCTTACAACTGCTATTGTTTTAAGGTCTGTAACACCACATAGAGGTAATTAGAATGATCAACCTTTCTTTTCAAATAAACTAGAATGCCATCAATAAACAATATAATGAAGAGATCTAAATATTGATAAAAAACCTATTCATTAGTTCCATAAATACCGTTGGAGCATCAGTCAACCCAAATGACATGCCCAAAAACTCAAAGTACCCATACCAAGTAAGAAAAGACATCTTAGGGATATCCTCCTCCCGAATCTTTAGTTGATGGTACCCAGACCAAAGATCTATCATAGAAAAGAACTTGGCACCTTGCAACTGGTAAAATAGATTATCTATCCTTGGAAGAGGATACTTGGCCTTGATCGTCACCTTATTCAACTACCTATAATCAATGCAAATCTAAAAGGAACCATCGTTCTTAGGCACAAACAACACCGGTGCACCCTAAGGAGATATACTAGAATGAATAAACCCCTTATCTAGAATATCCTTAAGTTGCTCCTTGAGTTCCCTTAACTCAAACAGAGCCAATCAATATGGAGGAATAGAAATAGAACGAATGTCCAAAATTAGATCAATACCAAACTCTATTTCCCAATTCGGAGAAACACCAGGAAGATTATTCGAAAAGATCTCAGGAAATTCATTAACCACTAGAATTGACTAGAAAGAAGGACCTTCTAAGTTAGAATCCTTAACCCAGAACAAGTGATAAAGGCAGCCTTTAAAAATTAACCTCAGAGCTTTAAGATAAGAAATAAACCTTCCCTAGGAGTTACAAAACCACCCTCTTACTCTATAACCAGTTCACCAGGAAACGTAAAGATAATCCTAGAGGTCTAACAATCCAAGGATGAGTAACAAGAGTGCAACCAATCCATACCCAGAGTAACATCAAACTCCACCATATCCAACTCAAACAAATCGACCAAGGTCTGCTTTTCACCAATAGATACCACACCCCCTATAGACCTTCTTAGCAATAATTGAGTCACCTACTGAGGTAGAAATAAAAAAAAGTTCTAAATAACTTTTGGAGCAAAACAAAATGATACAGACTCCTAAGGAGTCACATAGGAGAGAGTAGACCTTGAATCAAGAAAATTAAGTACATCATGATAGAAAAGCTATAACATACCAGTAACGGCATTAAGTGATGCCTTAGATTACTATTAAGATGCCAAAGCATACAACCTATTCCGACCCACACTAGAACCAGGATAAATAACAAAAGAAGATGCTACACCATTAAGTGTAGGAGTAGAAAATGAAGCCACAAGAATCTTATTCGCCCCCGTAGCAACCTTATTAACTGGATAATCCTGGAGCCATTAGCTTGCCTAGCCACACTTGAAGTATTTTTCCTACCTTTCATCACAATAACCCCAATGAGGATGACCATAGAATAGATAAGGAGGGCATAAAGAAACTGACTGACCTCCGCTTGCCTGAGATTGGGTAGCCTGTGCTAAAACATTATCACTACCATGAGGACGCCTATCGCCCAACTGGTAAGGAACACTAGTAGAAGAGTAGAAAAGAGAACTTCCTTAATTATTTTTCTTTCATTTTCCACCATCTCAACCACCCTAATACTGAGCACCTCTCTGGTTAGAAAACTTGGTCTTCTTCCCCTACCTATATCCAAACTCCACCTATTTCCTCTTCACATCCTATAAATGTTGTATATAAACAGTCAACCTAGAGATACCTAAATCTTTAATCAGCAAGGCAGTCTTGCTCTCAAAAATCAAAGCTCGATTCAACCTAGAAGCAAATTTTCTCATTCTAGCCTACATTTTAGCCACCAAATCAGGAGCATACCTTGACAACTGATGAAACATTAAGGCATATTCCTTTACAGACATCCTCCCTACTTGAGGTTTACAAATTCCTCCATTTTTGTTTCCCTTAACTCTTAGTGAAATAAACTATCCAAAAAATCACCAGAGAAGACATACCATAAATATGACACCTTCACATCTTCTTTATCCCTATCCTACTCTTTATACCATTGATATACAACCTTTTGAGATGATAAGTGGCAAAGTTTACCCCATCTACATTGGTAGCCCACATCACCCAAAATATCTTTTCTATTTTATCCAAGAAGCCTCATGGGTCCTTCTCTACCTTCACTCCAAAAAGAGTTAGGATGACCCATCTTCATAAATTTTCCAACCCTTGTGGCCTCAATAGACAAAGCACCAGACATATCCCACTCAGCCTGAGTAGTAACCAATTTAGTAATAGCATGAATAGAATGACAAAATTTTGTATTAGTCACCTGTCCTCGAGAAAGACTAGTAGCAACTCATAGAAATCTAAGACTATCAGGGATAGGACTGTAAGATCGAAGATAAACCCCAGAAGTAGGATGTACCCCTTCAGTATTACACCCAGATGGGATAGAAAAATTTCATTATATTCCAGATCTACGAGGTATGATCTGACAGACGAAAAAACAAAGATTAGAGAAGATTCCAAGATTGAAGATCCAAGCTCAAAAATAAAATACCAAGAAAGTAAAACATTCCTAAATGCCTTGTAGCCTCTTCCTTATAAGTGTGGCATGCTACACATCCCTAAAAGAGAATCTACTTGACCTATCTTTATGGAATCCCAATTGAATATGAATCTAGGCTCTGATACAAACATGACGTGACCTATTCTGGGGCTTTGTCATAATGGGCATCCAAATTCCAACCAGGTTTGAAGACCACCCCCATTACCCAACCCAACCTCCAACTACCTGCACTGAGTTGGATTAATTTCAAATATATAACAATATCATGTAACATCTCATATAAAACTCTGGAATAAGACCACAACCATGACTGACCCCAATCGAGTCTAACGATACCATATCAATATTCCAACCATACCAAAACAAGGTCCATAAACCAGGCCATAACCAAAGATATTCCAAAATATAATATAATCAATACCAAAATAAAATATGATGGAACAATGAGTAATTATGCTTGATGATGCCAGCCTCCTAGCTTATTCCAATGCCAAGGCTGACATTAATATCGATCCCGCCCATTCCAACCTATATTGATTGGGACACGACCCTAACTATAGCAAAAACCAATATCCAAAATAAAAACTAAGTTTCTATAAATATACATAACATGAAATGGGGCCTTTCAAAAGGATAGAAGCTCATCACTTAAGTCCAAAATACTGTCCTCGAGTCAATCACTATATAGGAGGAGTAGAACAGCCGATTCTTGCATAGAGTGGGCATACACTCTCTAGTAAATGGGGTTAGTGAGTGACCTCTAGAATGATCTCAGGGTAAGGATAAAATAATGCCATTTATAAAACTACGTAAAATCTTTCATACGCATAAAACTACACGTATATATAACCATGCGGGGACAATAGATCGGGTTTATCATTCCTTTAAAACGTTTGCCTGGGCTATCTAGATTTGCTATACTAAACCACTCATGAGCTATATGGGTTCAACTTTCCCTACTAAAACGGCCCCAGTGCGTATAGCCGCACGACGAGGGAAGAAACCCTTTGTATGACTAGTAAATCCCCCAAATATAGTGTGACATCATGCACACAGTCACCAAGACCAATCTCATATCAGTAAATATGAGTTTTTAGTTTTAGTCCCCTAGGACCTCCACCTTCTGTGGCTTAGCTACGCCTCCCGCTATTAATGCCTAATTAAAACCAATTTTCAAATAACAAAACCATTATCTATTTATTAACCAAGGCCATTAATATTGGTATAATAATACCAACCCTTACTTGCAAGTATCATCCATAGCTAACAATGTATAGGTTTAAGGGGACTTTCAAGGGCCCTTTCATTTACTATATTAAACCACTTGGGAGGTTCCATGTACCCTATAAGCATAACTATTTTCCATTTACCATTCCAATCCATTTAAACCATGCATAATTCACTTACCAAATTTTAAAATATGCAAGAGTTCTGTTTAAAGTAGTCAATGTAATGAACATATCTTTATAAGCATTTTGTTAAACACATTGGGAGAATAATATGACCAAAACCAATTCCAATTAATATTAAACCATTCCCATACAATCCAATTATCAAAAAATACCATTAATGTATATAATAATATAATTAAAAGCATGAAAACCATAACCAACTATTTAATATCAAAACCCCCAAATTATATTTAAAAACCAAAATCATACAATCAATAAAATCATGGAAACATTCATAAAAATCATGTCGTTAGATAGAATTAACAATGAGGGAATAGAACATGCCTTAAATCAAGATTATGATGGAAAGAAATCACCAAGACAATCCCCAAATTGATCCTTTGGTTGAAACTCAAGCTTCCCTTGCCCAAAAGCTTTTAAGAGAATTTAGAGTGTTTAGAAAGAGTTTCTAAGTGTTAATTAATGGAATAATAGGGTAAATAACCTCCAAAGTAGGTTAGAAGTCATGGCGCCTTATTCGGATAAGTGAGAAAATGTCCAGAATACCCCTATTTAAGTTGCACCAAAATTACGTCACAGGGATATGGCTGACATTAACGAGTTGTACCCTTTTATATGATTGCTATCCTCTACTCATATCCTAATCTTCAATCTTTGGATAAAACACTATCCAACATATAACGTATCCAACCAAGTTGTATCCGAAACATATGATCCGTACTGTCTACTCGTATCCCTAGTAAATTTAAACCTAAGGAAGATTTAGACATTGTCCACCATACGAGTCCTAGGTATGACTCGTACCTTGCCTTATGACTCATGGTGAGCCACACGTACTCATATTAAACCTAAGTAATCAAGTCTAAGATTAAGTTAAGGAACCAAAAGATCTCTAACCACCAATATGACTCGTACCCCTAAGTCTTACCCATTCCTGTAACCAAAATCCATCCCATCAACAAACATTGGTCCATGTACGACTGGACCATACCATCCATACCTAAATATATGGCTCATACCCATGAGTCATATTGGGTCAAGAGATTTGAAATCCTAAAAATTTTCTATGGGTCAAAACCCAGGGTATTATGCCGTTTTCAGCTGTTGTTCCCCTCCCAAGGGTACAAACTTAAGCCCATAATTAAGCTATATAGCAGCACATTTACAAAATTAAGTTTTATAGAAAATAATAAATGTTTAGTGGGTCCAATCCACTACACCTTTTTATAGTTACCATGTGTAACTTCTCCTTTTTTTCACGCCGCTACATTTATATTTTTCCTTGTATACTTTATCTCTTATCTTTTTTTCTTTTTTCAAATTTTCTCCTATTTTTGGATATTACTTTCAGCTACTTTCTACACCTACATAGTTAAAGAAATTAGTTAGCAGTGAAGATATAAGGTCGAAGCATCGTATGGATCTAAAAACGATGGTCGAAATTATGAAAGAAAAGGGATTGAAAATATATTCATCTCCAAAATCCCCCAAAAATTCAAAAAATTAGAGAAAAAAAAAGGAAAACAAAAGAAATTAGAGTAAATAATGAAATTCCAAGTCCTAAAGTTGAAAAATCTTCTGAAGATGATTCAAAAGAATATTAAAACGAAGAAGTATTGCATATGTATTTTAACACAGTTTTATTTTGTAATGTATGAGTGTTTGTCTATCTTACAAATGTATTTAGTTGGTGGGTACTGATTTATATATATTCAAATCTTGTTGTGTATATATACATATGGTTCATGTAAATATACTTGTACTTGTATATGTATATGTATTTTTGTAAAGTATCAGGTGTGTATTTGGACTATGTTGTGTCATTTAGAGTGTAACATATGTATTAGTATTATAGTTTTACAGTTTACATATATGTATTTTGTATATTTTATATGTTTGTGTATATGTATATGTTCAAAATTTTTGGATATTGTATAGTACAATGTTAGATGTATATTTTGTATAGTGTCAGATATGTATTTTATAAATTATATATGTATATATATATATATACATGTGTGTATTGTATTTTATTGTGTAAAATAAACTTGAAATATAGAATTACACATAAAAAAATACAATTACACTGGAAAATAAAAAAATATAGCAAAAAATATACAATTACAATTTGAATAATAAAATTGACACTCTAAATTAAATATGTAGCAAAATCGAGTTCGACCAAAAAATAACTTTGCAAGTACATTCAAAATACACTTTGAATTGAATAATTTTGAATGTAGAAAAATCCAGTTCGAACAAAATAATATTGTCAACTTAATCTAGTAAAAATAAAGTAGGTATTCATTTAATAAGAACCATTTGTGGAAAAGGAATCTTTAAGTTTAAATTTATGAAATAATTATAGTGATTAAATCATTCATTATTTATCTCAATAGATTGAAAAAAATAAAGAGTGTTGATCCATTAGTATATGTATTTGATGATAAGAAATTGCCTAAATTACAAAATACAAGTTGCTATTTCAGTTAATTATAAAAATATTGCTATGAAGTGCCTAATTATGGGTTTAAGAATGCTACTTGTGAATTTTTTCCATTTATTAATCGCGTAGAGCCCACAATTAAATTTAACACTTTTTTTTAATCAAATCTCTTAGATTTTGGGTAAAGGACCAAATGAAACACCTTTTTTCATACACTAAGGAGCATTTCAATCAAATGGATATATTAAGGACCAAAATACAAGTAACCACCATATGTTAAGGACCATTTTTACAATATTCTCTGATAACTTTTGTATTTTCTTCATGTACTTAGGAACTAAAGCTTGCCAGAGTAGTTTATTTGTTAGAATTAGTTGGTTGTAGAAGAAATAAACCAAAAGCTACATGATACTTTTTTTTTGGTTTTTCATCTGGTATTCGGTGCATGCATTTGATCCCTGACTAATTAGGATCCATTAAGGTGGAAGAGCTTTTAACAGAGTTTTTTCCATACCCAAGGTCGAACCTTTGACCTCTAGTTAAGAGTGGAGCATCCCCATGCACTACACCACAATCCCTATTGATAGCTACATGATACCTTTAATAAAAAATTACTATGATACACACTAGCCATAAATATTATAATTACCTAATACAAATACCCTCCACACACACACACACACACACACACACCGTGCACCCAACCACTATCTTCCGAGTATTCTTTTCAATAGTGGTTTTCGAAATTAATTTTTGTGGATAGAAATTCTAAAGCCATGTTTTGTGATGTAATTTTGTGAAATGTTTCGCAGTCTATTCAACATGTACGCCTTTTGAAGTCAAATTTTGGGGCACAACTTTAAGTAGACAAAAAAATAAAATCAAAAGAAGTTATACAATAATAACAAAAATAAGATTTACTTAATATATATAGAAATTAATTTGATTTACTTTCTATCTTTGAGTTCTCGTAAAATTTATGATTTGAGGTTAAAATTCTTTTGATAGTGTGCTTAATTGAATGAAAAAATTGCAATCTTTTCTAAGGAATCGAAAAGTTTTAATAAAAGAATAGAGAAATAAAGATGGAATCCTTTGATAGAAGAAAGTGAAGAAGTAGTGGGTCTGGGGATGTTTAGGTTTAGTAATGTAATGACCGTCTAGGTTATTTTCTTATTTTTTTTTCATATTTTTGGTGTTTTGTGCCTTTCTACAGTGCCTTTCTATAGTTCATTTGGGTTTTATTATCATTTTCCTATTTTGGAGCTTTTGAAGTTGATAAATTGGTCTTGGATCAAAACACTTAGTAAACAACTTCGTATAAGAATTTTGACAACCCATTAGCTTCAAAATATTGATTTTAGGATATGGAGACCCTTGTTTCGGGTACCAAGACTTTTGGACTTGTTTTAAGCTATTGGATAGATTTGATGAAAACAAAAAATGGGTGTGGGTCCATATTAATCAACACAATCTTGGATGAACGTTTTGATGGTTATATTAAGTTTGAATTTCAAATTTAGTATGGTATCATAGCTTTTTTCAACCCACAAAGTTTTGAATGAATCTCGAGTACCTGATCGGAGTCCATTTAGACTTAGTGGAAAACTAGTATCTGATAGCAGGTGTAGCCACTTAGGTTTCTTGGGATTCTTTTTAGTGTTGGTCGCTTAAGGAACCTTATGCCTCTTTAGCAGACCTGACTTTCAGATAAGGGTTACTTTATCGATCTTTTCTTATTTAATCAAATGTTGCTTTAGCTACTAGGGTGCCGCTTAAGCAGTCCCCGCCTATCTTGACCATCGCTTTAGCGGCTAACTTTCGCTTAAAGGGTAGTAATTTTAGTGACTCAATGGCACCTTAAAGGTTCACTGTTGGGTGTTAGATTCCCCTCTTCCTTAATTTTTCTTTATTTTCTTACCTATTTCCACCATTATTAGACCAAGCGCTTAAGAAACTCATGGGGGATCACAAATTGGAGTTGGGAATGAGTAGAGGGTGTTGAGCTGATCATTCCACATTAATTTTCTTATAAGTTTCCACCCTAATTATTCGTAAATCCTTGATTTTCTCCCTTATTTTCCTTAACCTTTTGGGATTATTTGAGACCTAGCCCTATTTAAGGCTTTATTTCTTCTCACTTCTAAGAACACATTCCTATTCCTTCACGGGACCACATAATAAATTCAATTTCAGAATCTCATTTGCAAGCCCCACAAGCCTATTCTTAACCAAATTTTAGATCCATAGAATTATATAAAAATATGTGAATCAATTCACATTTGCTAACGTGTAGATAATTATTCTGATAGTACAAAATCATTTGTGGAATTATAGGATAAAGGCGATCAATTTATAGATAGTTCGAGATTATAGTTCGGCTATAAAGTAGGCTTGGTTTATTTTTCTCTAAGAGATTGTGTATTATATAGATTGCATGATTGGTAGAGATTATAGATTTATTTTATACCTATCTATATAATGAATTAACCTAATTAGAGGATATAGAATAAAAATCTGACCCAAATATTAGCCAAGTATACCTGTTAAGGTTATAGGATCCTATTACATCTGATTAGAGACTTGATTAACCATATATTTACATAAGCAATCCTTTAGTAAAGTACTTATCATATTACTTAGTATTTTGACTGATGTTTCCAAATGAATCCTTGGTCATATTTCTATTTTCTCTAAATATTACTTTAGAAACTTAGATTGAGGCTGTTTTCGGTCCATTTTTTTATCCACTTTCTTTTACCACTACTTACTTACTTTGATAATGGAATATTTTGAAACTTTCAATATTATTATATTATTTTAAACTCAAATTTGATCTCAGACAATAGATTTGAATATATACACTCATTTAGTTTTGATTAAAGTTTGTGATTTCTTATTATATTACTTATATATCTCTTCGGTAATGGATGAATTAGATTATGATGGATTATAAAAGTCTTACTTTGGGATCAGACTATGTATATGATTATCTGAAATCCCCTATGAGCCTCTTTGTTCGATAAAGTTCAACACAGAAGAAGGATGGTCACCGTAGGTCCTATCTTTATGAGATACTGAAGTAGAACAGGTGTATACACTTGGTACATTTTTTTACTGGATTAGTTGATGGTAGTAGATTTTCATGGCATTCATTGATCATTATGCATTTCCTACCACTAGTATAATTATCTGGCGTCTGTATTTATCGATCTTATGGGAAGATTGTATAGGTACGAGTTACGTTTGTTTTTTTGTTAAGTGATTGATTATACCTTCCAAGCTTACGGGAGCTAAGTTAGTTTATTATTTGTCCAAACTAGCCAGTTATATTATTGGTTGGTTATTTTTGTATAGTTTATGTCAAACTAGTTATGGACTTGTACCTGAGGTTGTCGGTACATTTTTGGTTCATTTTTTTTTATTATAGTGGATTTAGTATGGTTAGATTATCTTTCGATTATTTCATACCTGGTTATGCTATAGTTAGTTTCATTCCAAACACCGTAGTCTTTATGAGATTTAGGTTGTTAGGCCAATTCCCTCTAGTTAGAACTTTTAGATTAGCTAAATCTTATGATAACATGACCAATTTCCTTCGTAATTATTATTATTATTATTATTATTATAAATATTCTTTCTTCATGTCATTACTATATATCTCTTCCTTCGTACTTCTATTATACATTGTATTTTTCTTCCTTCATTATACTATCACATATTGATTGACTACTTACAGTTCCATATTTTGCCCTTAGTTATGAATAGTACCTGATAGTTTACCTTTACTTTTCCATTAGCATTATTATGTTTCGTTGACTGAACAATTTTCTATAATTTATATCCCTACTTTATATATTTTTTATACCTGCATTATACATAGAGCTTAGCCGACTGATGCCGGTTAAGTACCTTGTATTTGTTACTTATACAACACTTCCATAGCCTGGAGATCATAGTACGAGTTCTCTCTATTGATGTGTACATTGTGTGGGTAGCCATAGATCAGAGATTTAGGGTGAGCTCCTGACATTCAGATTTGTTCTTGCTCTCCCTCTTATTGTTAGACCGATCTCTATTTTTGTACTTCAAAGATAGATTGTATATATTTACTCTATATTTCTAAACTCCTATTATGTTATAAGCTCTTGTACTGACTTCACTAGGTTTTGGGGATATATTTATTTTCTTCTTGCTTTCTTTCTCCTGGTAATTAATTATTTCTTCTGCTTTTCTTATTAGATGATTACTAGCTATTCCGAACTAAATGTTGACTTACCTGCTAGTTGGTTATTGTAGACTCCATCATAACTAAAGAAATTGGATCATGAAAAGTAGGTGTTTTGTGTGTGCTTATGTTTGGAGGATAATTTTTCCAATCAATTTTCATTAAAATTAATGGAATTTATTTTTGTTAAACTTGGCTTATTGGATTGAAACATTCAAGAGAACCCCTTTCAGGCTATTTATGAACATAAAAAGGTCATTTGCATGTTTGCCCCAATTTTGGACGGACTTTTACTTCTTGTTTCTGAAGGCAATTAAGTTTTGAATAGATATAATATTTATAAGTTATATCGCGCATCCTCATATAAATTAGGGATATGGACATAAATGGCACTGTCATCCAAACTTATCCCAACAAATGGCCAAGGGATTTGATTTCCCACTACCTAGCCAATTCGTTGCTTTCTTTTTCTTTTTCTTTTTCTAATGTCGCTGCTCCATCTTTTTACAATTTCGCGGCTCTTTTGCTTTTTTATCTACTTATTTTTTATATTGTTTTTTAAAGCTGTTTTTTTAAAACAAATTTCCACTCTTTTAAATTGATGCACTTTTTGTAACAATCACGAACAATTTTTCAATATTGTGATTACACTGATCTTCTTAATACAATATTTGATACCAAATATAAATACATATTTTATAATAGTTATACAATTTCTATACACATCCTACATGTATATATATATATATATATATATATATATATATATACACACACACACATATATATATATATATATATATATATATCAAAGCACTAATATTTTATACTCATCATAGCAGTAATTATACAGTTTCTATACACATATTGTACAACCTTTAATTGCAATGATTATTCATATACACATTCTATACAATAATTATATAGTTTCTATACATATTCTATGTAGTGTCTCCATACATCTTATACAGATACATATTCTATACAAAAACTACACAATTTCTATACACATTATATATATTTTCGATATATACATTTCGCACAAATACATATTTTATACAACAATACAATTTATTTATGCATTCTATATAATTTAAATATATATATACACACATACATACAATTATACAATTTCTAAACAATTGTATTTAATTATATTTTAAGAAAATCATTTTTTTTTGCCAAAAAAATTATCGAAAACACACAAAAAGAGATAAATGAACAATAAAAAATATGGCCGAAACCCCGCAAAAAGTTGAACTATTTAAAAAATAGGCTGAAATAATCCAAATTGAGAAATGATAATAGTGTGGAATTTAAAAGGTCGAGTGACCACATTATGACCCAACTTTGAAAAGGCCACTTTGGCTGAAATTATTTTGATAAATAGGCTAACCCATACATGTACTTTTCCTAATAACTTATGCCCCACTAGACATTAATTCAATTGTAGAAAAATTTTAAAATCATTTCTTGCCATTAAAAACGGGTAAGGAATATATATGCCACAAGTGTAAGAGTTAATTACTTATTTTTCCAAAATTTTGTACGTTACATATAATCCTATAAAATAAGATTCGGTGATATATCGCCTTGGTATCTCTCTCTCTATATATCATTTTAGATACATATCTAACTAATTGGTTAAATTAAAAATTAAATAACATAAATCACATTTATTTGAGGAGAAAATTTCATTAAACGACTTTGGATGACATAGAGAATCTTTGAGTTACCGAAACAAAAGAGAAGGTAAAAAAAGTTCCACCAGATCATCTGAATATACAATCTCCTTAATTCCTCTTTCACCTCTATTAATCTTCTTCTTTTTTGATTAAAATCATATTTTTAAAATCGTCTATTAAAATTGTTTTTCCCAATTTCTTTCATATCTATTCCTTGTATCCAACAAAGGAATTGTGATTGTTGTAGCTTGGCATTTCTTGTGGTTGATCGGTGATTTGGATTTCAACAGAATGGTGGTTGTTTTTAGTAATCACAGTTGTGTTTTTTTTTTATGTGTTTTGATCATTTCATACCTTTTCATAGTTATTACACGCTATTTGTGAATTTTGGGGATGGTTGGTACCGTCCCCGACGCACGCAGAAGTGATTTGAGAGAGTTTGATACCATTTGAGGTTTTAAAAATCATTAGTTTGATTTTGGTCAATATATTAAGTTTTGGACACGACTTGAAACTGGGCCTTATCATATAGGCCTCTCGAGCCCAACAAAGACCGGAGATCACCCTGTTAACCTAATCTAATAGCCAAATCAATCCACAAGTGTTGGATGAACTCCGACTATATAACAAGATAGCAAAAACGAGACAAACAATCATCACTTAAGAAATGTCTAATAAATCCATTAATCTCAACATACTAAACCAACATACCCAAGTCCACAGTCATACACAAAGCCTCTACCAATCTAATGTCTATAATATATCAGGGCATGTCCCCAACAATAGCTAAACAAATAAAGTCTAAAACAAGTCTATGACATAAGATAAAAAGACTATGAAATGTGTCCCTTTCATAGTATGGAAGCTCACTACTTCAATGCTAATACACAAACCGCTCGAACACCTGGTCACTGTGCAGGAAGAAAATAAGAAGCTCTTATTGTTTTGTCACATGGGGACACAACATCCGAAGACGGTTAGCAGTTGGAGAGCTAGCATGTAACTCTTGGGTAAGGATAATATAGTGCTATCATTAAACCAAGTTTGACATTATATGCCACCACATGTATATACATACATATATATATACATATATATATATATAATGGTGGGAGAGAGAACAAGACTTAGAGTGTATCTTGAAGCACTCAATCATGAAACATTAAGTGGAGGACTTTAACCTCTCACTCACATAGTTTAGCAAGTTTGAACTTCTATTAAGCAAGAGGACTCTAACCTCAAACCGTCTTGCTTAGAAAGTGGATTCTTACCACAGGTTGTTTTATTAGGGAAGTAGACTCTAACCATAAGCCATTTTATTAGGCAAGTAGACTCTAACCACAAGCTATCTTATCAAGCAGGTGGACTCTAACTACCAGCCGTTATGACCATCACTAGTCGACATTAGGACTCCAATACTTTGTCCATGCATTAACATCCATTTAATTCAATACTTAAGGACTATAACTATTTAGCCAATTCAATCCACCAAGGCTATAGTTCAACACCATATATGACCACAAGGTCATTATGAAACCATTTATCAATCAATCACTATAGTAGGCTAATGCTTTAGATCCAAATCACCATTCAATTCAATTTGTTGTCATCAAGACCTTTTCAAACCATTCATTCTTCAGTAGCATTCTTATACCACACTTTAGTTCAAAACTCAATTCAATTTCATGTTTAGGGACTCTAACCCCTTTAACCAAGCAAACCACCAAAGTCACCAATTAACTCATTACATGGGTAACAAGGCCTTTAAAATACCATTTACTAACCATTCATACTTATTAGGCCATTACCCTAGTTCAAAAAACACTTAACATGTGATCAGTTATTTCGATTAGACATTTTCACAAACTCTTTGAGGGCATATATTTACCAAGAACAAATCAAAGTAGAAATCATCATGCTTAGGGTTGGTTACTCATGACCGATTTGTTAAAGCACAGTCAACAAGAGCCCACATATGCAAACCATCACTTAAAACATATATAAACAAAAGTTTAAACAAGAGTAAACAATACACATCACTATGCATCAAAACCCTCAAAATTTGGTTTCAAAATTACCAATTATAAATCACAATCAATTTTTGAAATAGATGATATTTTTAACTAAAAATAAGGGAAAGAGTCACATTCCTTATACAAGATGATTCGTGGAAAGAACTTGACACATTTATCCTCTAGAAGAACACCTGTGGAAACCCTAACCTCTAATCTTCAAGAGTGAGTAGGGAGTGTTTTTGGTGTGATTTGATCTTCCAATAAGTGTTATAAGAGGTCACAATATGATATATAAAGTGAAGACATAAGGGTTTTGGAGTGGGACAAGTCTGGAATGCCCTTATTTTAATAGATAAAAAACACACGCTGGAGGGTACGACCTCTACACCTAAGCCATACCATAGGGTATGAGTCATACCCTTACTCGTACCCTAAACCTACTCTTGGACCCCCATACTAATCAATATACGACTATACAAAGACAATTCTATCTTAACGTACTAGTAGTACCCTTAGAGTTTTACCTTGGCCAGAATCATCAAGATCATCCTTAAGACATCATACGACTTTGCAACATACCACTCATACACTATCATATGATTAATATGATGCCCAGTCGTACCTAGGGGAAAAACTAACCCAAACACACTGTCTAACATATGCGAGAGGGGCCCTAACTCGTACTCGAATATACGACTAGTACCTTCTACTCATATGTTTTCCAGAATCTCCAACTTAGGTAATTTTCTAAATTGTGGTTCAAGAACAAGTTAAGGAAAAATGGGTGTTTCAATTCTCCCCCACTTCGATCATTCATCCTCGAAAAATGGGTAAGGAAAGAACAAACACAGGTTAACACTTTATCACACATCAAAATCATGTTTAATCAAGTTAAAAAACAAAAATATACAATAAAGATAAGAAAATCAAAACATACCTCAAGCACGAGTTTTCAGAATGGGGAACAATTGCGGATACTTGGACTTTATGTCCTCTTCTGCCTCTTAAATAGCTTCCTCGGACTTTTGGTTCCTCAATAGAACCTTTACCAAAGCCACCTCTTTCATTTACAACCGGCGAACTTGTCGATCCAAGATTATCACCAGGACCTCCTCAAAGGACATAGAGTCTGAAATACCAACATCCCTTAAAGGAACAACCAACGAAGGACCACCTATATATTTTCGCAACATGGATACATAGAATACTGGATGAAGGGAACCCAAAATAGAAGGAAACTCCAACTTATACGGAACATTACCAACCCTCTTTGAACCAAAAAGGAACAATATATCGGGGACTAAGCTTTTTTTTCTAACCAAACCACATTACACCCTTCATGGGAGACACCTTCAAGAATAGCCAATTATCAACATTAAACTCTAAATCCCTACGCCTCACATTTGCATAAGGCTTTCAGCGACTTTCAGTAGATTTTAACCTATCATGAATCACCTTCACCTTATCCAAGGCTTGATGAACGATCTCAGGGCTAATAAACTTACCTCACCAACCTCATACCACCCAATAGGAGAATGGTACCTCCAAACATACAATATCTCAAAAGGATCCATACCAATGCTAGATTGGTAACTATTATTATAAGTGAATTACATCAAAGGAAAATGGTTATACCAATTACCACTATAATCAATCAAACAAGCATGCAACATATCTTTCAATGTCTGTATGGTCCTCCCCGCTTGTCCATCCATCTGCAGATGGTAACCGGTACTAAGACACACCTTAGTTCCCAAAACTTTATGAGACAAGTTCCAAAAGTGAGATGAGAATGTAGTACCATGGTCCAAAATGAAAGAAACCAAAGCACCATGCAACTTCACAACCTTCGCAAGATACAATTTAGCATAATCCTTCACCGAATAACTAGTCCTCACCGACAACAAGTGAGCAAACTTGGTCATCCTATCCATAATGACCCAAATAGAATCAGATTGCTTCTGAGACCAAGGAAGACCAGTAACAAAATCTATATTAATCACCTCCCACTTCCATTCGGTAAACTCAATCTCTTGGTACAAACCTCTGGGTCTCCTGTGTTCAACTTTCACTTATTAAAACACCATGCATTTAGCCACATAACTAGCCACATCTCATTTCATATTATTCCACTAATAAAACTCATTAAGATCATCATACATCTTCATATAGTCGGGATGAATATCATACCGAGATCGATGAGCCTCAGCCATAATCCTTTCCCTCAATCCCTCAACGTCGGGAACACATAACATACCTTGTTACCTCAAGATACCATCACCACCAATTGGAAAATCAATAATATTTTGTTGACCTACATTACTCTTAATTCTTTTCAAATTGCGATTCAACATTTTCTTTTTCTTTATCTCAACAACAAACAGATGACTGCGATACCTGATGTACAAATACATCACCATCCTTAGAGTCCATGAGACGAATTCCAAGATTAGCCAAACGGTGAATGTCCTTCACTAACTCCCACTTATCCTCATCCATAGGAGCTAAACGATCCATGGATAACCTTCTAAGAGCATCAGAAACTATGTTAGCTTTACCTAGATGGTAATGGAGACTCATATCATAGTCCCTCAGCAACTCAAGCCATCTTTTTTCTGAGATTCAACTCCTTCTGAGTAAACACATACTGAAGGCTCTTATGATTATAAAATATGTCAACATAAACCCTATAGAGATAGTGTCGCAAATTCTTCAACACAAAAACTACAACTAACAACTCTAAGTCATGAGTAGGGTAGTTCTTCTCATGAACTTTCAATTACCTAGAGGAATAGACCACAACCTACCATGCTACATTAATACACAACCAAGCCAAATATAAGAAGCATCATAATACACTACAAAATCATCATTACCCTTAGGCAAAGTCAAAACTGTTGCCGAAGTCAATTAATCTATTAATTTATCAAAACTACCTTCACACATATTCGACCATAAGAACATGACCTTTTTCTAGGTCAACTTAGTCAATGGAGTAGCTATCATTGAAAATATTTCTGCAAATCTCCTATAGTAACCGTCTAGATCCAAGAAGCTCTAAATATCGGTTGGAGTCGTGGGTCTAGGCCATTTATTCACCATTGCAACATTTTGTGGATCCACCATGATCTATTCACTAACGATAACATGACCAAGTAAATTCACAACATGCAACTAAAACTCACACTTTGAGAACTTGGCATACAAATGATGATCCTTTAAGATTTGTAACACAACACAAAGGTGATCAGCATGATCTACCTCACTCTTAGAGTAGACATAGATGTCACCATTGAAGAAAATGACAAACAAATCCAGAAATGGATGAAAGACCCTATTCATCAAAACCATGAATGCCACCAGAGCATTGGTCAACCTAAAGACATCACTAGGAATTTACAATGACCATAACAGGTCCTGAAAGCAGTCTTAGGAATATCCACTTTCCTAATCTTAAGATGATGATAACGTGACCTAAGATCAATTTTAGAGAAAGACTTCATACCTTGATGTTGATCAAACAAATCATCGATCCTAGGAAGAGGATACTTATTCTTTATGGTTACCCTATTCAACTGACAATAGTCAATGCACATACAAAAACCATCCTTCTTACACAAAACCAACACCAAAGCACCCCAAGGAGATACATAAGGATGGATAAAACCTTTATCTAAGAGATCCTTCAATTGCTCCTTAAGCTCCATCAACTCCGCCAAAGCCATTCTATAAGGAGGGATAAAAATAGGATGAGTGTCTAGAACAAGATCAATCTCAAAATCAATTTCCCTATCAGGAGGAATACAAGAAGGTTGTTGGGAAAGACTTCAAGAAACTCATTAAGAATGGGAACAGATTCTAGAGAAGGACCTTCTAAGTTAAAATCTTTAACTCAAACCAAATTGTACAAATACCCTTTAGAAATCAACTTTAGGGCTCTAAGATATGAGATTAACCTTCATTAGGCACTAAAGAACCCATTTTCCATACAATGACCAGCTCATTAGGGAATTTAAACACGACCTTATGGGTCTGACAATCTAAGGAATCATAGCACAAATGTAACCAATCCATACCCAGAATAACATCAAAATCAACCACGTCCAACTCTATAAAGTCTACACAAGCTTCTCTACCACTAATAGATACCACACAACCTTATAGACTCTTTTAGTAACCATGAAGTCTTCTATCGGGGTAGAAACAAAAAAAGGAATTGATAGATACTAAAGACCAAAAATAAAATGGATAACCACAAATGGGGTCACATAAAAGAGAGCAAATCCTGGATTAAGTAAATAATACATACGAAGGGAGAAAACTTTCAACATACCTATAACAACATTCGGAGATGCCTTAGAATCCTCACGAGTAATAAGTGTAAATAATATGGTCCAGCTAATGCCGATACCAGAAACAGAAGCAGAAGTAGATACAAAACCCTTCGTTGTCAAAGTAGATGAAGTAGCAATAAGGGACTTATTGGCCCTAGAAGCCACTAAATAGGGGCATTCTCATTACATGTGCCCAATCTAACCACATCTAAAATATCTATTCCCCCTTTATCACGCTGACCACGATGATTCTAACAACAGAACCTACAAAGAGGGTAGGTTGGTGCTGATTGGGCCCTACTACTAGCCAAAGACTGGGCACCTTGTGCCCTAGAAGAATTACCACTCTGAACATGTCTATCTCCCAAAGGCCTCGAGTAGGGAGTACTAGCCAGAGAATAGGAGTTGGGACACACCTAATTATTTTTGTTAGACCATTTACCACTAAATTGTTGGCCTCTACTTTGTTTAGAAAACTGAGATCTCTTGCTTTACCTTTCATCAATGTTAGCTTATTTCTTTTCCTCTTCTTCTACTTGTTGAATATATACGACCAATCTATAGATGTCCATATCCTTGATCAATAACACAACCTTGCTCTTAGAGATCAACTCACAAGACAGTCCCGAGGCAAACTTACATTTTCTAGACCTCATGCTAGAAACCATCTCAAGAGCATACTTAAATAATTGATGGAATTTCAAGGCATACTCCTTGACAGACATCATACCTTGCCTCAAATTAACAAACTCCTTCGCCTTTGCTTCCCTCAACTCTTGAGGAAAGAAGTGTTCGAAAAATGAATTACAGAAATCCTCCAATAAAGATGACTCATAAACATACCCCTTGCCTATACCCATTTTTCATATCATTGGTACACCATATTCTTCAGCTGATAGGCTGCAAACTCTACCCCTTCCATTTTTGTGGCACATATAACTCTGAAAATTGTTTCCATCTCATCAATAAAACCTTGAAGATCCTCTTTGACCTTAACACTGATAAAGGTCAAAGGACTCAACCTCACAAACTAGCCAACCCGTGTGGCCTTAGAAGATAGAGTGACAGAAATACCATGCTCAGACTGAGATGACACCAACTGAGCAATCATATGAATCAACTCATGAAACTCAACATTCATCATGACAACCTAAGGAACTGGAGGAGGACTAGAAGGAACCAGTGGAACTCCAGAAACATCAAGAATTGGACCCCTAGACCAGGTATGGACTCCATAAGTAGACCATGTCCCGTCAATATTATCCTAATTAGGACGGAAGGTTTGCAGCAACTTCAGATCGTTTTGGAGGCATGATTTAAAAGATGAGCAAATAGAAATCAGAAGAATCCAAGTCCTTAAAATCTATAGCTCAAAATAAGACAACAAAAAGGTGAAACATTCCTAAATGTCTGATAGCCTTTTTCATATAAGTGCAATGCTAAATGTCTCATAGCCTCTTTCATATAAGTGCGGTGCACTACACACCAATAAAGAGACTCTACTTAAAATGACTTTGTGGACACTAAACAGACCATGAACCTGGCTTTGATACCAAATTGACACGACCCAAAATTGGGCCTTGTTATATGGGCATCTCAAGCCCAAAAAGGAAAGAAGATAACCCTATGAACCTAACCTAACTATAACATCAATCCAGAAGCATCGCATGAATATCTGGAGTATAAAAATGCGGATATTTAAACTTCATGTCTTCTTTCGCTTCCCATGCAGCCTCTTCCACCTTGTGGTTCTACCATAAAACCTTAATCGAGGCCACATCCTTGGTTTGTAACCTACAAACCTGCCGATCCAAAATCTCAACCAGCACCTCTTCATGAGACAGAGAATCTAAGATACCTAATCCTTCCAAAGAAACCATCGAAGAAGGATCGCCAAGACACTTTCTCAACATAGAGACATAAAATACTAGATGAATAAAGCTTAAACTAGAAGGCAACTCGAATTCATATTCCATATTACCAATCCTCTGCAAAGCAGAATAAGGACCAACATATCGAGGACTGAGCTTTCCTTTCTTACAAAACTGCATTAATCCCTTCATAGGAGATACCTTTAGGAAAACCTTATCCATAACCTCAAATTCTAAGTCTCTATTCTTTACATCTACATAGGACTTTTGGAGACTTTGGGAAGCATTAAGACTATCCCAAATCACCTTTACTTTTTCTATAGTCTGATAAACTAAATTCGGACCTAACATATATGCCTCACCAAGGTCAAACCACCCAATAGGAGATCTACACCTCCTACCATACAATGTCTCAAAAGGGGATCTCGATGCTAGAATGATAACTACTGTTGTAAGGAAACTCTACCAAAGGTAAAAGCTTAACCCAATTGCGACCATAATCAATCAGGCATGCATGAAGCATGTTCTCCAATGTTTGAATAGTCCTCTCTACTTGTCCATCCATCTCCGGATGAAAAATAGTGCTCAGACTACCCTTAGTACCCAACCCCTTCTGAAAAGACCACCAAAAGTGAGATGAAACTACGTGCCATGATTAGAGATAATCAAAATAGGTACCCAATATTGCTTCACAATCTCATAAAGATACAACCTCGCATAGACCTTAGCCAAAAATTTAGTTTGCACAGGCAAGAAGTGATAGGACAATGCCATTCTATCCATGAGTACCCAAATCAACTCAAATTGATTCCGATATCGAGTAAAACCGATAACAAAATCCATATTGATTACTTCCCATTTCTATTTAGGCAATTTAATTTCTTGATACAACCCTCCATGCTTCACGTTCTTAACTTTGACTTGTTGGCACACCATGTATTTGGTCACAATATCAGCCATATCTCTCTTCATACCACTCTATCAATACATCTTCTTGAGATCATGATACATTTTTGTTGAAGTAGGCTGAAAGACATAGTGCGATTCATGCACCTCAGCTAATACCCTTTATCACTACCCATCAATTTCAGGAACACATAACTTCCCTTAGTACCTCTAGGTACCATCTTCGCTGATCTCAAAAACTATCACCCTTTGCCCACCAACATCACTCTTAATTTTTTTAGATGGGATCTAGTATTTACCTCTCTTTGACCTTTGCAATAAGAGAAGATCGAACCACTTCCTGTACCATTACACCCTCATTGGGATCCAATAGACGAACTCCAAGATTATCCATGCGGTGAATATCTATCACAAATTCTCATTTCTCATTATCAACATGAGATAAACTCCCCATGGACAACCTGCTAAGAGCATCAACAACCATGTTAGCTTTACCTGGGTGGTAGTGAAGATTCATATCATAAGCCTTGAGAAGCGCCAACCATCTCCTCTGCCTGAGATTTAGCTCCTTTTGAGTGAACACATACTGTAGACTATTATGATCTGAAAGGAAGTCCACGTGCAATCCATACAAATAATGCCACCAGATTTTCAAAGTAAAAACTACCGCTAAAAGCTCCAAATCACGAGTAAGATAATTCTGTCATACACCTTCAACTGTCTGGAAGCATAGGCAATCACCTTACCATGCTGCATCAAAATGACACCAAGTCCCACTCGGGATGCATCACAATAAACCACAAACCCCTTTTTACCTTTAGGAAATGTCAAAACTAGAGCCGAAGTTCACTTATCCTTAAGCTTCTCAAAGCTCCCCTCGTAAGAATCCGACTAAGAAAACTTTACCTTCTTCTAAGTCAACTTAGTCAATGGGGCAGCTATCATTGATAAAACTTTCATAAACCGCCTATAATACCCAACCAAATCGAAGAAGCTCCGAATGTTGGTTGGAGTCGTAGGTATAGGACATCTTTTAACCATAGCCACCTTTTGTAGATCCACCATGATCTCTTCACTAGAAATAATATGACTAAGAAAAGTCATAGCATTCAACCTAAACTCACACTTAAAGAATTTGGCATTCATATGCTACTCCTTCAAGGTCTGTAACACCACATGAAGGTGATTAGTAGATCCACCTCCGTCTCAGAATACACTAAGATGTCATCAATGAACACAATGACATAAAGATATAAAAACTTCCAAAAAACCCTGTTCATCAAATCCATAAATGTTGCTGGGGCATTAGTCAAATCGAATGGCATCACTAGGAACTCAAAGTACCCAAACCGAGTATGAAAAGACATCTTAGGGATATCCTTCTCACTAATCCTAAACTGAAGATACCCAGACCAAAGATATATCTTAGAAAAGACTTTAGCACCCTGAAACTAATCAAATAAGTCATCTATCCTTGGGAGAGGATACTTGTTCTTAACCATTACCTTATTTTATTACTGATAGTAAATGCACATCCATAGGGATCCATCCTTCTTTCACACGAATTACACCGGTGCACCCCACTAAGATATGCTAGGATGGATGAAATCCTTCTCCAAATAATTCTTAAGTTTCTCCTTTAGTTCTCTTAACTCAACAAGAGCCATTCTATAAGGAGGAATAGATATTGGACGAGTGTGCTAATCCAAATCAATACCAAACTCAATCTCTCTATCTTGAGAAACACTAGGAAGATTATCCAGAAAGACCTAAAGAAACTCATTCACCACTAAAAGGACATTCCGAATTAGAATATTTAATTTGAGTCAAATGATAGAGACACCTTGTGGATATTAATCTCTGAGATCTAATATAAGAAATAAATCTTTCCCTAGGAGCTAGGGAACCAGCCTCCAACTAAATGATCGGTTCATCAGCGAACCAAAGACAACTATACAGGTCCAAAAATCTAAGGATGCATAACAGGAGTATAACCAATCCATCCCTAGAATAAAATGAAAATCCATAATATAGAGTTCAAACAAACCTACCAAAGTCTACCTACTACCAATAAATACCATACACCCCTCATAGACTCTTTTAACAACCACAAAATCACCTACCTGGTTAAAAATAGAAAAAAAAATCTAAAATAACCTCAGGATTAAAAGCAAAATACACAACCATAAATGGGGTCATATAAGAGAGAGTGGACCCTGGATCAAGCAAACAATACCAGACATAAGAAAAGAGTTGAAAAATAACAGAAATGACATCAGGTGATAACCTATATTCTTATCGAGTAGCAAGAGGATATATCTATCAGCACCCTTTGGTGCAGGAGCAGAAAATGAAGCAATCGAAGCCTTACTCACTCCTGAAGCATCCTTACCAATTAGACAGTTTCTGAGCATATGGTCTGGCTGACCATATTTGAAATATCTGTCCCTCCCCTAATCATAGAAGCCCCTATGCAACCTACCATAGAACTAACAAAGAGGGCATAATAAGACCGATTGAGCCCCATAGGCCTAAGATTGGGCACCCTGTGCTCAGAAATTATTGCCACCCTACTGACGCCTATCACCTAACTATTTTGAGTAAGGAGTACTAGCTATAGAGAAAAAACCAGAACTCCCCACTTTTTCTTTGGTTACTCACCGCCATCTCGACTACCTTGTTGTTGAGAAAAAAACTATTTAGATGACATGAACTTCTTACCCTGCCTTTTCCCAAACTCGGCTATTTTCTCTTTTTTTTCTTCACCTACTATATATGAACCACTAATCTAGAAATGTCCATATCATTGATCAGCAATGCAGTCTTGCTTTTAATGATCAGATCCCAACACATTCTAGAAGTGAACTTTCTCATCCTTGCCCTCATATCAGATACTTATGCTGGAGCATATGTTGACAACTGATGAAATTTCAAGGCATATTCCTTGACTAACATTTTCCCTTCCCTCAGATTGAAAAATTCCTCCGCCTTTACTTCCTTCAACTCCTTAGGAAATAAGAGATCTATAAAAGCATTAGAGAAAGTCCCGTATAAATTTGACTCCTCATTATCACCTCTCACCCTATCCCACTCCTAGTACCATTTGTACGATATATCCTTAAGATGGTAAGTAGCAAAATTCACCCTTTCCACATTCGTAGCCTGCATTACCTTGAAATTTTTCTCTATTTCATCCAGAAAACCCTGAGGATCCTCCTCTACCTTCAAACTAGTAAAAGTAGAAGGATTCATCTTCATAAACTGTTCAACCCTTGTGTTCTTAGCAGATAAATCACCAAATGCATACCGCTCAGCATGAGCAACAACCAACTGAGTAATAATATGAATCAATTAACGAAATTTTACATTAGTCACCTCACCCTAAGGATGATTAGTGGCAACCGTGGAACTCCAGAAATATTAAGGACTGGATCCCTAGACTGAGTATGGATCCCCTGAGTAGTACATATACCTTCAACGTTGTCCCCAATTGGGACAGAAGAGTTACCTTTCATCTT
Organism: Capsicum baccatum var. pendulum; assembly: GCA_030864225.1. Taxonomy (NCBI): domain Eukaryota; kingdom Viridiplantae; phylum Streptophyta; class Magnoliopsida; order Solanales; family Solanaceae; genus Capsicum; species Capsicum baccatum. The sequence goes on along the minus strand of CM061560.1, from coordinate 186,881,947 downwards.
AAATCATTGAGGCATGATCTGAAAAGTGAATAAAAAAGGATTAGAGAAGATTCCAGGACTTAAAACTCCAAGCTTGAAAATAAAATACCAAGAAAGTGAATGATTCCTAAATTGTAGCCTCTCCCTTATGTGTGTGGCACGCTATATACCCTTAAAAGAGACTGTACTGGACAAGGCTTTGTGGACTCCTAGTTGACTATGAACCTAAAGCACTGATACAAACTTGATACCATCTGACCAAGGTCTTTGTCGTAATGGGCATACCAAGTCCAACCAGGACCTTGGGACCACCCCCGATACCCAACCCAACTATCCAAATGCATACTCTGAGTTAGATGAATTTTGAACATACAACACGATAGCATATTTACACAAACCCAGACTCTGGGATAGGTCTATGACCTTTATCGACCCAAATGAGTCCAACCGTCCAATACCAACCAATAACCATAACCAAACCAATATAAAAACCAAGTTCCTGTCTAGAACATAACATAAAAGGATGGAACAACCAATAATACAGTCAACCGATATCAACCCTAATACCAATGATAATACTAAGGCTGACACCAATACCGACACTACTCGTTATGACCCATAGTAGTTCCATAAAAGCTGCTAACCAAAAGAAAAATAATATCTGATTGGGACATGCCCCCAACCATAGCCAACACCAATATCCATAAAATAACCAAAGTATGTAAAGACATCCATGATATGAAATGGAGACTTCCAGAATATGGGTATGTGTAGCTTAAGTATTCTAAGACCACCTATGGGCTATATAGGTCCACTCTAACCCCTGGAACCATCCCCGATGCATGTAACCACAAGAATCAGAGATACCATAAGAGTAGAGGATTCTCCAGTACCCTTCGCTCTTTATGATACATATGTACAATGTACTTAGAGGGTTTCGATGTACCTCATAGTATCATATATGGTCACTATGACCAACCCTCTAGTTGGCAAACATGATTTTCCCGTGTCTATTCATTAGACTCGCATCTTTATGGCTAGCTATCACACCCCTCTATTATTGCCTAATTAAAACCATTACCATCCCACCAAACCATTATTCCATTTTAATTAACAAAGGCTTTAAGTAGTGGTATCGTCATATCGACTATAGCTGGCAACCAATATCCTTAGCCAACCTTTTTTTGTAAAGGGATTCCCATGAAACCATAAATCACATTGTCAAGTTAACTTAGGGGGATCCCGTGTACACCATAAGTATTCCATTATTAAGATTTCTTGGGGGAATCCTATATACCCCACAAGTTGTTAATTAACATGTTTACTTGGGGGATTCCCTTGTACCCCACAAGAAAGTTTAGTTTATCATAACCATGTCCACCAACCCTTACCATTTAGCCATTCCAAACCATTTATACCATTTAGGGTTCCATTACTAAACAATACCATGCACTAGACCCGTTAAAAGTCAAATAATATAGTAAAAACATTCTTGTAGGCATTTTATAAACATATTGGGGACATACTATTTCCAAAACCAATTCTAATTGCCAATTAACCATTCCCATGCAACCATTTGTCCAAACCACCATTATAATATGTAAACCATAATTAAAACATGGGAAGACCATAACCAAACATTGAATATTTTTGAAATCCCCCTAAACCATACAAAACTCATGCTATGAGAACATTGTATAAATCATGACTTTAGTGGGAACTAACTATGAGAGAGGAGTACAAGCCTTAGATTATGAAGATGACAGAGAGAAATCACCCGTAAAATCCCCAAATTGGCCTTCTGATGAAACACTATCATTTATTTACCAAAGAGCCTTAAAGAGAATTAGAGAGAGTTTCTAAGTGTGTAAGATTAGAATAATAGGGTAAATAATGTCCTAATAGTAATATAAGTCATGGGGTCTTAAGTTGGTAAGTGGTGAAATGTCCAGATTACCTCTAACTTAACTACTTAAAATTCTCGTCAGATGGTACGACTCTTCCATACCTATCATACCCTCCAATATGAGTGGTACCACCACTCATATCCTAGGCCCCCTTTGGACACAACACTATCCACCATATGACTTACCCAACCCAAGTCGTACACAACCATATGATAAGTACCCCTAAACTGTACCCCTAGCAGAATACAATCAAAGGACATTTGATCACTATCTTCCATACGAGTCAGTGGTACGAATCGCATCCAATCAGACTGCTCATGGTGATCCACTCATACTCAGATCTAACTTAAGTTGCTAAGTCTCAGATTTAGTAAAGGAAAACCCAAACCATACGACCCGCCAAAAACCGTACGACTCATTCCAACCAAGTCGTAACCTTTTTAAAAACCAATGCAACCTACCAACCATCACTGGTTAACATACAACTAAGGCATACCACTCGTACCCAATTTTACCATTGGTACCCATCAGTCGTAGTATCCCAGAATCCAGAAATCCAGGAAATTTTCTAAGGGTCCAAAACCCATGGTGTTTCAACTTTCATCCGAGATTGTGTTGACTAAATGTGGAACTAACACCTATAGTTCCATTTACCACATAATCCACCTAAGAGTATAAAAGCCTCGGGACCTAAATCTAGGGTCCCTCTAATCTAAAATCAATGTGTCAGAGCTAATAACACCATTTGAATTATTAGCCAAAATCATCTATAGGGTGTTTTGGTCAAGAGATGAAATCCTAAATAATAAAAGTTCCAAAATAGAAAAATGAACCTAAAACCTAAACACCGGGAAGTCATAAATGACCTATAGCCTCCGTGGGGATACTCAAAATATCAATAATGCATACAAATCAAGGAAATGACCTGGAAGGTCATTACAATATCCATACTAAAAGGACTTTTATCTGCAAAAGTCAATGGATAGAAAAATCACAAAAGCTTGGAGGGACTAGGTTATGAGCTTGCATCTTCTGAGTAAGAATACCTAGATAACCTCCAAGAAGAGAAAACACTTCCAAGGGATTTTTCCACATATATCCCTTTTCCAACAAACTTTTGCACTTTTCTCTTAAACAATAGAAACTTAACCCCAACTACAAACTGGCCTCCAATTGAATAGATAAAGGCTGGTCCACTCAAATCTGAACCATGACACATTGATAACACACTGATACCATCACAATCAAGCATAAACTCATCTAAGACAAAGACAAACTGAGGCATGAGTCATGCAACCAACTCCAAATCTAAATACAACCTTATTTTGACTTTCCAAATTAGTTATCCACTCCAAACAAAGCAAAAAGTCACTCAAATCCTGACCACACAACTCCATAATGGAAAACATGAGAATAAGCCCATAAGGTGCTACCTAGGCACATAAATGGAGATAACCAAGGTCTACAATCTTTGTCAATACCACAACTTGTCTGGATGACCATTAAAATTGCAAGCCAGGAATCCAAAGAACAACTACTTACAACTGAACAATTCGCTCCAGTATGCTCCATCAACTGAGGATGAAGCCATATTGAACCAACTCACATAAACTACCCCCACTGACTATAGCATCAAAAAATCCCAATGATAATTGGAACCCATAGTCAAAGCTGAAGGAACCAACACCATGCTAATGGACAACCATTCGAACACCTATCAACCATAATCCATCTGAACTGAAGAAGACGAAATAGGTTGGAGAATAGTAGTCTTAACCAACCTATACCAACTGAGGAAAATTGAAAATTAAGGCCGCACATAATCTCTACAACTCCAAACTAAAATATCAATACCAAGGCTAAACCACCCATTCTTATCTACCCAGACCAAACCTGAATATGGGTAAGCATCCACACTCCTAATCTATAATAACCCTCAAGCCACCATTCCAGGGCATCAAGTCTAAAACTGAGCCAACAAGTATGAACTAAGGCCTAATACTCAGATCGACCTTACTATACAAATCAAACATATTCTTACTGAATCACGCTAGAACTAAAACTGAAAAGTAGCTAAAGCACAAATCCCCAAGAAGGATAAATCACCTATTGAAAACCTAACCAATTAACTCCATATTTGCTAGAGGGCATGAATTATCAAAGCATACTCAAGAACTCATCAAGGTTACAAATTTTACAAGAGATAACTAAAAACTATAGTAAATTGGAGAAGTGCATCCTTAGCCAGAAACTAAATAATTCGACACTCTATCTCAACAATAAATACCTAATTTACCAACTTAAGAAGTGAGCCCTAGAAAGATCACCTATCTCCAACTCTCCAAACCCCAATAAGAGAAGATCCACATCATGACAAGAATAGAGTATCCAACTCTATACCAATACTAAGAGAAAGCCATCACTAAGAAACAAATCCAATAACCTAAAAGATGAATACAAAACCTATCTAAATCTACATCTAAACCACCATTGGCTGATGAACTAGTAAAATTAAAAAATAGACCCCAAACTTGTCAACCATAAAAATAAGCTACACAACCTAATCGCAAATTCTAGAATGGCAATAGAACCCTAGAAGGTCAACTTACCATCACTCTAGGATAGAATACCAATAACACTGTACTAATAACATAGCCTCTTACTTCCACCTTTATAAGTCTCAACACATGCTCTCTTTATTGCCCTAGCATGATTAATAACCAGAAAGAAGGGAGACCCAGCTACTATCAAATACTATGATGCCAAATTGAATGGCAATTCTAATCCTCTAATAAATCTATGTACCATGTCTTGCACGGAAAGATATAGCATAGAAATATTCTTGGCCCAATCAAGAAACCTAATCTCATACACTGAAGCCAATAAAGAATCTTAATGAATACCGAGAAACCCAACTCTGTCTTGAGAACTACTCAATAAACCAAATGTCATCTCTGGATGTAAGGTATCCACAAAATAACTTAGGATCCCTAATGTTGAATCTCAAAATTCTAAAGCAGTTAGAGCTCCACCAGAGCCTGGGTTAGCCCCAAATCTGCTGACTGACTCAGAAGATCTTTAACATCTAACCCTAACTCCCTATCCTGAAGCAACACTGAAGTTTTAGAAATATGTGCCAAAGTCCCATCCGCATCTATCAACAACTTTGCATAGTTCATCTAGGATAAGATAGAGTCAAGGAATGTACTTGAGGCTCATCAAAATATAGACACAGGACTAGGAATCAAGAAAAAAAATCTTAAGAATTCCCTAAAGCCTCCTAAATATAGGTCATGGATGTCTCCACACCGATCTACAAGATTCTTCTTGACACAAATATCTTATACCAACAAACTCATAAATCTAGGATCTAATAAAAAATTATCATGATCCGATTTGTCAGGTCATGATAGCACCTACTATAACCTACTAGTATGTAAGACTCCCATATTTTAGAACTACTAGTAATGAAATTCCAAGAAAATAAAGGAAGAATACAGAATAAATATAGTAAAAAGGACAAAATACACAAGATAGTCCCAAAAACTGGTGAAATTAGAACAAGAGATTCTAATGTAATAAGATTACAAAATAAAGTACTAATGAATAAACTGATACAACCCATCTACGAATATAATATAGAGATTAGTATAGTACATAAGAGGGAGAATAGTAGTACTCCAAACTCCATGAGCTCACCCTACTTCTCTGAACCATAGCTGCTTTGCATGGCACATTGAATAACAACGAGAACCTATACTCTAATTTGCAGGTTGTAGAAATGTAGTATGAGTAGATTACATATGGTACTCAATAGGGAACTACCGACTTATCTATATGGATAATGTAAATATAAATAACATGAAAGAAATAATATAAATTACACCCATATATATAGGAAAACTAACTTAGTAAAGCTAAGAAGACAATAAGGATAAACTATCATATTCTAGATATACTCTAGGACCTAAGAATTATAACGTATATCGTTGGCTAATATACAAATAATGAGAAGAAGAAGGATATACATAGTAGTATACATGGCTAAGGAATGGATATACAACATGAATAAATAAAGAAAAAAAGAGTTATATGGTAATACCATAACTACACATAGATATACAACATGAATAAATAAAGAAAAAAAGAGTTATATGGTCATACTAGCATCCCAAGGCCTCCTAATCATAGTAGGAACTAGTACAACGTAATCAAGTTCTCTAATCCATACATATAAACATAAGATAATTATCCATAAATAATCAACCATAAAGAAAGGAAACAGAACCATACTTCGATCTCAGTACTAGTCTAGTAATCAACCTATCACAAACTAACCATATAACATACCATATAAAGTAATCGGCTAGCATTGACAAATAATACCTAAACCAGATCCCATAACCTAGAAGGTTTAATCAGCATACATAACATACTACAAGCAATACTCATCACTTATACCTATGCAATTCTCATAATGTTGATAGATATAACTATATACTAGTAATAGGCAATGCACATGCAAAGATGAATGTAATGTGTAATCGATACTACCATAACTGAAATAAGTATCATAATTTGACCTAGTGTATACATCTCATATAGATCAATGGCTTGCAAAGGAAGGACATATGATGACATCTCCTCTTCTGTATGATGTCTCACGGATGAAGGGGCCCCTAGGGGGTTTGAGAGTACCCATATACACCGACTTGGTCCTGATTTAGGATTTCCAATAACCACCATCATCATCATTCTAATTCATCTAGTACTAGAGATGTATATATAAATGGATAGACTAGAATAGTGTAAAAATGTTTGAGTCCATAAATCCATTGACTAGGGTAAACTCTGGGACTAAATAATCATAAAAGTGTAGAAAAGGCCAAAATTTCTCTCGACTGAGGTAAATTATAGTATCAAAATTGTGTATCAGAATCTATCTTGGTCAAATCTCTAAAATATCACGTTTAGTCACAAAGGCTCATAAGTTATTCATTAAAATGGTATTATTCCCATTATGAATAAATTGATTTTAAAAGTGAAAAGTGAGAATAAATCCCTTTTTAGGAAAAACAGTAGTAAAACCATATTTTTAGTTAGAATTGTACCATTTACCATTTTAGTGAGCATGAATGTATAGATTCTATTCATTCCATCACTAATATCTAAATAATGTGATCATAACCATCTAAATGTCTATCAACTACGAACACGTCATTTACAAGGATAAAATACATCCTAGAATAAAACAAATATCATAATCACAGCCCTGGGTCCAATAATACACACACACACATATACACACACACACATATATATATATATATGTGTGTGTGTGTGTGTGTATATTCGGCAGAATCATAACATCGTAATCCGAGAAAACTATCACAATCCAGGAAAACCATCATAATCCATCGAGTATCATGGTAATTATTATACCGATTGTGCATTAGTGACAAAACCGATAGAGGGTCTTGTCGTAATGGGCATCCAAAGTATAACCAAGACCGGAGACCACCACCAATACCCAACCCAATCGTCCTGCGTATATCCTAATTTGGATGAATTCCAAACATATAACAATATAGCGTATAACTATCCAAATCCAGACTCTGGGATAGATCTATATTTGTCACCACCCTAATGAGTCCTACCATCCAATAACCAACCGATACCCAATACCAACCAAACCATAATCAAACTGTAACAATATGTGTTCCATAGTAATTATATAATCCCAAAATAAAAGAGGATAGAACAACCAACAATGCCGTCATTCGGTATCATCCCCAATACCATGATAATACTAAGGATGACACCACTACCGAACCTACCCATTCGAAACCATAGTAGTCCCACAAAAGCCTCTAACCAAAAAAAGAACCAAAATCCAATTGGGACATGCCCCCAACCATAGCCAAAACTAATATCCATAATAAACCAAAGTATGAAATAATATCCTTGAAATATAGCCTTCTGAAAAGATAGAAGCTCACCACTTCAATCCAATAGCTAGTCTCGAAATTCGATCGCTAAACACGAGGAGTAGAATGGTCGATTCCTACATCGTGTGGTGATATAGTCGCTTGAAGATGGGTTAGCAGGTAAACACTAGCATAAACTCAGGATAAGGATACAATAGTTCCATTTAAAAAAACTATGTAAGCAATCAATATGTATACAAACCATACATATATATATATATATATATAACCATGTCAGGAAAGAGAACTGGGTTTAGCGTGCATTTAAAACCACTAACTTGGGTATGTGTAGCTTAACCATCTTTAACCACCCATGGGCTATATGGGGACAGTGTAATACCCTGAACAGGACTCGATGCGTGTATCCATACAAATCGGAGATACCATAAGAGTAAGTGATTCCCAAGTACCTTTCACCCTCCATAATACATATTTACACTGTACTTAGAGGACTCTTGTGTACCTCATAGTATAATATAAGGATACCATAACCTACCTCTCATGTCGACAAACATGTTTTTATAGTATTCATCCGTTGGAATCCCACCTTAACGATTAGCTATCACACTCCGCCTTTATTGACCAATTAAAACCATTTCCAACCAACCAATCTATTGTTATTAACCGAGGCTATACATAATGGTATCGTCATACCAACTATAACTTATAAGTATTGTTCTTAGCGAAACCTTTTAGAGATCAAGGGATTTGTATGTCCCCATAGATCACATTGTCTAATTAAATTAGGGGAGTCCAATGTACCCCACAAGTGTTCCATTATTATGATTACTTGGGGGATTCCATTGTACCCTATAAGAATATTTGTTAAACCCAAAACCATTCCATTTTAACCATTCCAAACCATTTAACCATTTAGGGTTCCATTACCAAGTTTAAACCATGCATAAACTTCATTAAAAATCCAACAATGTAGTGGAAACATTCTCAAAGGTATTTTGTCAAACACATTGGGGGCATAATATTTCAAAAACAAAAGCTAATTACCAACTAACCATTCCTATACAACTAATTATCCCAGAACCACTATTAAATCATATAAAACAATAATTAAAACATGGGAAAACCATAACCAAGCATTTACAACCAAAACTACCAAATTATATTTGAAAAGCTAAAGCCATATAATAATCCAACAATAAAAACATTGTATAAAACCATGCCTTTAGTTGGAAGTAACAATGAGGGAAGAGAACATGTCCTAAAATAAGAAGATGATAGAGAGAAATCACCAACACAAGCCCCAAATTAATCCTTAACATAAAACCCTTGCCGCCATAGAACTTTAGAGAGGATTAGAGAGTGTTTTTCTAAGTGTTAAAGAATAGAATAATAGGGAAAATAACCTCCTATATGACTTAAAAGTCTTGGGGCCTTATTACGTTAAGTGGGGAAATGTCCAGAATTCCCTCACTTAAACTGCACCAAAATCCTGTTAGAGGGATACGACTATCCATACTAGTTATACTCTCCAATACGAGTGGTACCCACCACTCGTACCCAAGGCCATCTATCTTAGAACTAACACTGTCCAAGGTATGACTCACCCTAAGCCATGTTGTATCCATGCATATGATTGGTACCTATGATCCGTACCCCTAGAAGAATAGAATATAATTAGTATTGAACACTGCCCACTATACGAGTGCATGGTATGACTTATACCCTTCCTCACGGCTCATAGTGAGCCACTCATATTCAGATCCAACTTAGTCTACTAAGTCTAAGATTAAGTGAAGGAAAGACCCAAATCAAATGACCCATGTCCACCGATATGACTCATACCACCCAAGTCATATCCATTCAAGAAACCAAATCCAACCCACCAACCAACACTGGTCAGCATACTATTAACCCATACCACCCGTATCCCTGTGTACGAGTCAATTCCCCTAATCATATCATGTCCAGAGACCAACAATCCAAGAAATTTTCTAAGGCTCAAAAACCAGGGTGTTTTAGTGTCCCCCACGAGGAATATTTATCCCTGAATGATGGAAAAGGTAGGGTAACCACAATCACTATTCATTTGCATTATCAAAAATCAATGCAATCACTAACCGAGTTAGAAAACACAGATGTAAAGATAATAATCTTTCCTTTAACAAAGTTTGAAAACAAAAGTTTGTTGAAGAACACATACCTTTTGCACGAATCTCAGGAGCAGAAAATAGATGCAGATACATGGATTTCATATCCTCCTCCACTTCCCATGTAGCCTCTTCATCCTATATGAATGGTGCTCAAACTAGAATGAAACTCTAATTCATAAGACACATTACCAACCCTTTGTAAAACACACAAGGACCAATAAACAAGGGACTAAGCTTCCCCTTTTTACCAAACCGCATTACTACCTTCATAGGAGATACCTTTAGGAATACCTTATCCCCAACCTCACAATCCATGTCTCTATGCCTTATATCTGCATAGGACTTTTGGCGACTTTGGCAGCCTTAAGCCTATCCTAAATCACCTTCACCTTTTCAATAGCCTGATAGACCAAATCTGGACTAAATATATCTGCATCACCAAGATAAAGCCAACCAATATGAGATCTGGACCTCGTACCATACAATGTCTCAATAGGGGCCATACTAATTCTAGAATGATAACTATTATTTTAAACAAACTCTACCAAAGGTAGATGCTCAACCCAACTACCACCAGAGTCAATCACACATACCCAAAGCATATGCTCCATGTATGAATAGTCCTTTCTACTATCCCATCTATCTAAGGGTGAAAAGCAATACTCAAGCTCACCTTAGTACCTAATCCCTTCTAAAAATACCGTTAGAAATGAGATGAAAACTATGTACCACGATCAGAGATAATTGAAATAGGTACCACATTCAGCTTCACAATCTCCTGAAGATATAACATCGCATAGTCCTCTACCAAAAAAGGTAGTCCGCACTGACAAGAAGTGAGCAGACTTAGTCACCCTATCCATAATGACCCAAATCGAGTCATTAATTTTGAGATCGAGGACGATATCTCACAAAATCTGTGTTGATTACCTCCCATTTAAATTTGGGCAAATTAATTTCTTGATACAACCCATCAGGCCTTATGCGCTCAACTTTAACTTGTTGGCACACTATGCACTTGGCTACAAAATCAGCCATATCTCTATTCATACCTTACCACTAATACATCTCCTTGAGATTATAATATATTTTTGTTAAACCTGGATGAACAACATAGCGTGATTTAACTGCCTCAGCCAAAACCCTTTGTCATGAACCGTCGACATCAGGAACATACAACCTCTGTTTGTACCATAAGTATCATCACCACTAATCTCAAAGAACATCACTTTTTTGTCCTCTAATATCACTCTTGATTTTCATCAAGATAGGATCTAGAACTTGCTTTTCCTTAATATCTACCCCACCATCCTTGGAGTCCAAGAGATGAATTCCAAGATTGGATAAGCGGTGAATATCCTTCACTAATTCCCATATTTCTTTCCCTACATGAGCCAAACTTCCCAGGGAAAACCTGCTAAGAGAATCAACAACTATGATAGCTTTACCTGGGTGGTAATGAAGACTCATATCATAGTCCTTGAGAAGATCCAACCATCTCCTTTGCCAGAGATTTAGTTTCTTCTGAGTGAACACATACTATAGACTCTTATGATTAGAAAAAATGTCTACATGCATTAAATACAAATAATGCCGCCAGATCTTCAAAGAAAAAACCATACCTAAAAGCTCCAAATCATGAGTAGAATAATTTCTCTCATGAACCTTCAACTAACTGGAAGCATAGGCAATTACCTTCCCAAGTAGCATCAAAACAAAGCTAATTCCTACCTGGAATACATCACAATAAACCACAAACACCTTTGTATCTTTTGGCTAGGTCAAAATAGGAGTCAAAGTCAGCTTATCCTTAAGCTTCTCAAAACTCCCTTCACACGCTTCTGTCCAAGAAACCTTTACCTTCTTCTAAGTAAACTTAGTTAAAGGAGAAGCTTTCGTAAAAAGGTTTTCCATAAACCTTCTATAATACCCAGCCAAATCCAAAAAGCTCCAAATTTCAGTTCGAGTCATAGGTCTGGGCCACTTTTTAACCATAACCTCCTTTTGAGGATCCACCATGATCCCCTCACTAGAAATAATATGACTACGAAAAGTCACAAAATTAAACCAAAACTCACATTCTGAGAATCTAGTATATAATTGTTGTTCTTTCAGGGTTCGCAACACCACATGGAGGTGATTGGCATCATCCACATAACTTTTAGAATACACCAAGATATCATCAATAAACACATTGTCAAAAAGATCCAAGAATTGCCTAACAACACTGTTTATCATATCCATAAATGCCGATGGGGTATTAGTAAAGCCAAATGACATAACTAAGAACTCAAAGTACCCCAAAGTATCAACAGTCATCTTAGGATTATACTTCTCCCTAATCTTAAGTTGTTGATAACTAGATCAAAGATCTATCTCAGAAAAGAACTTGGCACTTTGCAACTGATTAAACAAGTCATCTATTTTTTGAAGAGGATACTTGTTCTATATCAGTACCTTACTCAACTACCGATAGTCAATGTATATTAGAAGGGAACTATCTTTCTTGTGCATGAACAACATTGGTGCACCCCATGAGGACACACTAGGATGAATAAACCCCTTATCCAGAAGGTCCTTATATTGCTTCTTGAGTTCCCTCAACTCAGCTAGACCCATTCTATAAGGAGGAATAAATATTAGACAAGTAACAGGAACAAAATTAATACTAAACTAAATCTCACTATTTGGATGAACAACAGGAAGATCATTCGAAAAGACCTGAGGAAACTCGCTTACAATCGAAATCGAATGAATAAAGGACCCTCTAATTTAGAATCTTTAACTCAAACCAAGTGATAAAGACACCCTTTGGAGATTAATCTCCAAGATCTAAGATAAGAAATAAGCCTTTTCCTAGGAGCTAAGGAACCACCCTCCCACTCTATAACTTGTTCACCAAGGAACCAAAAGATAACCTTATGAATCCGATAATCTAACGATGTATAACAAGAGTGTAACCGATCCATCCCAATAATAACGTCAAAATCTACCATATCTAGCTCAAAAAGATCTACCAAAGTCTTCTTACTACCAACAGATACCATACCCCCAGTAGACTATTTTAGAAAAAACCGAGTCACCTCTCGAGGTAAAAATAGAAAAAGGTTACGAAACAATTTCAGGATCAAAACCAAAAAATACAACCACATATAGGGTCACATAGAAAAGAGTGAACCCCAAATAAAAAAGACAATACATATCATGAGAAAAGATTTATAACGTACCAGTAACGACAACAACTGATGCCTTAGGTTCCTGCCTAGATTCAAGAGTATACAACCTATTTCAGCTAGTGTCGATACTAGAAACAGGAGTAGATAGATAAGCCGCACCACTAGGTGCAGGAGCAGAAGATAAAGAAATTAAAGCTTTGATTGCTCCCAAAGCACCCTTACCAAATAGTTAATTTCTGAGCATATGACCTAGTTGAACATATTTGACATACCTGTCCCTCTCTTTATCACAAAATCCCCAATGAAGACGAACACAAAACTGGCAAAGAAGGCATGAGAAGCAGACTAAGCCCCACTCACCCTAGATTGGGTACCATATGCCCAAAAATTATCACCACCTTACAGATGCCTGTCACCCAAATATTTTTGGTAAAGAGCACTAGCAGTAGAGAAGGAACCAGAACTCCCTACTTCTTCTTCGGTCATTTGGCACTATCTCGACCACCCTGCTCAGAAAACCTGCTCCTCTTACCCTGCCTTTCCCCAAACTCTTCCTATTTTATCTTTTCATCCTCTACCTGCTGCATATGGACAACTAATATTAAAAAATCCATATCCTTAATAAGCAAAAAAGTCTTGCTTTCAAGGATCAAATCTCGAGATAGCCAAGAAGTGAACTTTCTCATCCTTACTCGCAAATCAGATACCAAGTTCAGAGCATACTTTGATAGCTGATGAAACTTTAAGGAATATTTCTTGACAGATATTCTTCACTTATGATGATTCACAAACTCCTCCATAATTACTTCCCTCAACTCATATGGAAAGCAGCGATCCATAAAAGCATTAGAAAAGACCTCCTATAAGGAAAACTCCTCAACATCACCTCTGTATTTATCCCATTCCTCATACCATGGGTACACAATATCCTTGAGATGATAAGCGGTAAATTATACCCTTCCATATTTGTGGCCTGCATCACCCTGAAGATTTTCTCTATTTTATCCAAAAAAAAGCTTGAGGATCCTCCTCTACCATTACTCCAGTAAAATTAGGAGGAATCATCTTCATAAACTAGCCAACCTTTATGGACTCAACATAAAAAACAACAGATGCATATCGCTCATCCTAAGAAGTAACCAACTGAGCAGTAGCATGAATTGATTGGCGAAATTCTACATTAGTCACCTCACCTTGAGGAGGACTAGTAGCTGTTGGAGGAACTTGACATTTCCAAGTTTTGATCTCACAGGGACTTGTGTTCGCCACCTATCTAATTCTAGTCTAACTAGTTGAGAAAAAATGAACAAGAAGAGCGTTTGTAATTTTTTTAAATTAAAAATAAAATAAATAATGGAAAAATTAAATTCTTGGAACAATCAATGGAAGAAAACCCAGGGTTAAAGCACTTCGAACATTCATACTATGTTATTGAAATTAATTCATCAACTTGCTTATCTTGGTTGTTGATTCGTAGGGTTAAATGCATGATCATGGTTTCCCAACCTATAATATTTTACCTAATATGGACATTACAACAAAACCGTTAATTGGGGATATGATAAACTAATTAAGTTAATTGAAGCTATCATCCTACGTATGAATCAAGTAAGGCATCTAAGTATATCTCTATCCTAGATGCTAATTTTAATTCTTTATTTTATACAGGAATAAAAATCCAAACTTTGTTTATTCCCACATTCTATCTCCCTATTCCCTCTCCCAAGGTAAAAAGTTTGTCAATGTATGTATTTTAAGGGTCGGTAATATTTAAAATAATTAAATCAAGAAGAAAAAAACAACCAAATATGATAAGCAAAAATTAACCAAAACAATAGTAATCATGTTCTTGGCTTTAACCATGGAAAGAGTGTTTAACCTTGAATAGAAATATTCATCGTCCAATCCCTTGGAATGATGATACAAACCATGAAAAAAAATAAAGAATAAGAAAACCTAAAAAGAAGTTGTGGTATCCTTGAGTGATGTTCCCAGTTGATCTATGGTTTCAAAGAGGTGCCAAGATGTTTAAAATATTTTTTAGGATGTTATATTTATTGTAGACAAGTTATAAACCAAGTTGGATTAGGTTTACACGCAGTTTTCCTTCAGATGGGCAAACTTTTACCAATTTTGTTGCTCCCTGCATCGCGCTGACATGCTAATTCACAATTGTCAAAAAATCTAGCAAATTCCAGTAGCTAGTTGCGATTTCAATGCATCGCGGAGCCTCCTTAAACCCCATTATAGTATCCACGCACCTCTGGGTAGAAAATTTCAGCCTCTTGTGAATATATTGATGTTTTTAACTCATCCATTTTCCACCTTTACAGTCTACACGCGCCCAATACTTTTAAGGGGTCCGAATTGCGTCCAGCTTGCGTCTTGTTCTTCCGAGGTCATTTATGTGAGTTTTTGAGTTGTTTCCACTTGATATGAAGCTTGTATATCCTTAATATATAATTATAATCCATTCAACAAGCATCCTAAATCATTAAATACACCAATTACAATCTCAAAACAATACAACATCCTCGCTGATGAAGTAGAAAAACGAGATAAGCATAGGCTAAATTCACATTGAGCTTTAACTCATTGTTTTCACTCTTTTGTTGATCCAGTTGACCCTTGAACACTATAAATATGTTGTTTTACATATAAATACATAATAAAAACCTTAGTAACTTATTGAAACACATTAGAACCCATCAAAATATACTAGAAAAACACCTAGCTCAAGCTAGTTACACTAGTTTTCTTGGTTGAACTGTAAATGTTCAAATTGAATCAAAACTCATGTGAAACCATCATTAAACATTATAAACACATACTTGGACACATAAATTCTCATTTATATCATTATAAACACATATAGTATAAGAATCATCCTCAAAACAAGGATAAGTACGCTAGAATAGTAGCGCTAGAATGCATAAATTAACCCAACATAACCACCCTAAACTTAAAGCCTTGTTCGTCCTTGAACAAATATTAACTATAAACACCATGAGCTGAAGATATTACACACTTCTTCTACATTCAAGAAACTCAATTTAGCACTACAATGACTTCACGAATGCAAGTTTCTACACTATTTACATAATTGAAAGCTCAAGAACACTACTCCAAAATAACCTAGCCTCAAGAATTGACTCACCTAGTTGGAAAACTCATTCTTATTGCTCAATCAAGGATATCATACAAATCGCCCACATTAATCAAACATGTGCCCCTCACAATAAGAGAGTAATCCATAATCTCTCATAATAATACAATTTATAACGTAATGGGTACAAGAATCAAATTACGCTCACTCTCACAAAGAATTCATAAGTTACACATAATGAACCATAGACTTGACCTTAGTGTACTGCTCCACTAATGACGGAATGATGAACTTAGGATCAATTAGGACTTTTCCAGGTTGTAATGTAGGCTAAGGGATGGGTAAGAACTATTTTGACCAAGAATAGTGACTAACCTCTCTAAGCGCTTTAATGGACTACATTATATTTTTAAAATCAATCTCCAACAACCAAATTACACCTTTTCCATCCTCCCATCTCCTTTATTTTTTCCCCATCTCTTTTAAGCATTTTCACAAACACTTGGTAGTTAAGTTCTAGATATCACATGCAATAAGGAATATATAAAAAAACTCACATGCACATGGCACTTGCTCAACTCAATAGGTTCATCATAGACTCCCAACTAAACAATAACATGAATTCCAAAGTAAGCCAACAAAACTAGAGTCACAAACTTAAGACTAAGAGTCTCAAAAATAGCAATTCACATAATTCAACATGCTTTTACCAACAAACCCACTTGCATCACGCAATAAAAAATATCACCAACTATAATGTCTTACTTATTCCTAACCTAAAAGTTTTTAAATTGAGCCAAATTTGGGAATTTGCCCACCTCATACTTAAAAATCTACTTTTTTCCCAAAGTGAATTTAAAAGTAAAATGATAAAAATACTCCTTGAGGCCTCTAGGCCTAGGTTGTTGCATCTTCACTCAAAAAGGAGGTCCATGGAACCCCACACTCAATCTTTGCCATGCTTCAAGCTCAAGTTTATCGAACTCAGACTTCCCATTAACCTGCGACTCAACCAAAAATAAAAACTATGTGAAATAAAAAAATAAAAAAAAACTTAAAAGTAAACATACCTAATTAACTTGGGTTGCTTCCCAATAAGTGCCTAATTTAGTGTCGCGGGATGACCAAATCAACTTTTTACTCCACCTTGAGGATATGAATTTCACCCCCAACATTTCATCTATCTTCTTGCCTTAATCATAGGGAGGTTGAAAAAGGTTAAGGAACCGAGTAATATAATATGCATGATAAACCACTCGGCCTTCAAGTGAGGTATGTTTTTATGTTGCTTATTCGGTGTAAAATCAAGAATATAGGATTCTTGTTCCTCATATTCACACTCTTCTACTATTTTAAATGATTCCACAAACAAGAAATCATCTAAATATAATATAGAAAAGTGCTTTGAGTGAGGCCCAATACAACGATCCAAAATCACTTCCTGGGATGTCACACGGTGCTTAGGGCTACAAATTGCCCAAGCTAACACTTTGAGCCTATCACTTCTCATAATAACTCATTCAAGAAAAAATATAAAAAACACTGGCACTATCATATCAAATAAAAGAAAATACAAAGATAATACTCAGTCCAAACGACCACAATACTGGAAATCTCAACACAACCACAGTCTGATAACTAGTCTGACAAAGCCTCTACTACTCCATGATCTCGAAAGCCATTAGGATAGGACCACAACTAACTCAAACTAAACTAAAAGTCATAACATAGAAAAACACAAATACTGAGATATTTGAAGATAGGTCCTAGAACCATAAAGACTCACCACTGGGGAGATATAGACAAAGGTACTCAAAAATCATTAACGAGGCTGGGAATGAGAACATGCACATACATTATAAGACAATATAGCACATAGTCGTATATATGGATCAGTACTTCGGAATGTACTGAGTATGTGGGGGTGTATGTATTTACATAAAACAATATCAATACTCTTTAATCAAATCATGTATGTAAATAAGAATGACTTACATGGCATGAATAACTCTAAAATGTAAAGATCATAAATCATGTAGAATGAAACATGTAACACAAATCTTGTGAGTCGTTATACTTTGGCTTTAAAATCTGTACTCTTCTCTTATTCTCATTACTCATAGGCAGAAGGAAACTTTAAACAATACTTTCAACCCATGCATATATCTTAAGGAGAGTAAAACTTCTTTAACGCTCAAGAACTTATAACTCTTTTAAACTCAAACACTTGGAACTCGAAATCATATAAATTTGGTTTGAAAACCTGTGATCAACTTGTATTAGTAGAGAAAACTACTTCCTTCTGTTAAAAATACTCAAAAGCAATTCGTTCACTTTAGAAAATATATCATCTCAAATCTTTAGGGAAAATATTCTATCTCAAAGGAAAATATTTTAGTTTAGGGAGGTTCTCTTAACCAACATAAACCATGTAATCTACATAGAGTCCAACATCTTGTCCTCCTAAGGAAGAAACCTTGCATTAGGGAGAGGTATCATACTCTTGCTAAGAAGTATAACCTCAACTCAGTAATCACTTATCTCGGCCTCAGGCCCAATCATCTTGGCCTCAGGCCCAATCATCTCGGCCTTAGGCCCAAAATCTCAAACCTACGGTGGCACATAGTTTTGGGGTAAGAAATCATAGTAACTTACCCAACTCAGTGCTAAATACTACTCCCTTTAGTTTATCTTGCTCATATTATGAAAATTCACTTTCGAAATAATCTCATGGTTCCTAAGAACCCAACAATCAAATCTGTAACTCATGTCGTGAAGTGGATTTCAAAGCTTTATGACCATTAGGTCAAAATATTTCTCAATAATTTCAGAATAATCAAATCATGGGTGCTTATAGCACAAAAGTTCATAAAATTCCAAGTCTCAAGTAGGGCTTAATGACCCATAATTCAATCTCAAGTTATCATTCATCAAAATGCAAATTAAATAGCATATAGATTAATAAATCATATAGAAATATGGAATTTACAGCAATTTAGCTCAAAATATTGACATAATCATATACTTCAATTCTAGACCATTGAAACTCTTAAATACTCAAGGATTAAAATCATGGCGTATAGACCCAACTGCAATTTCTCAAAAATACATGTAAAAATCATGCCATTAGATTCTCAATTTAATGGAAACATCGAAAGCTCACAACCAATAACAATAGGTGAAAAATCCTAATTCAATTTCATGTAAAATCTCATAAGTTGTAGTCAATTCTAGTTTAAATAAGCCTTTGGGAACAAGGTTGAAAGGATTACCCATTTTTAAAAGCACACATACATTAGATTATGAAATTGGATGAACAAACTTGCTTTAAAATCTTTTTCCTACTCTTGAAGAGCGTTCTTGCTATCGTTGAACTTGGGGAACTTAAATCTCAACTCAATTTGTATAATCCATGGTGAGTTCTTGGAGAAGGGTATTAGATTTGATATTAAGGGAGAAACCCTATCTCTCTTGTGTTTTGGATAATGAATGAAGACATTTGCTTCGTTTGGAATATATCTGGTTGATAATAGAGTGGAGACAATTAAAAAGCCCTTTCAAAAATGAGCTAAAAATAATGAACGTGGTCTGTGATGGTCAGAGCAATGGTTTGTCGCAAGTCTGACAGTCCGCCGTAAGTCCGACCGTCTATCGTAAGTCCGACGGTCCATCGTAAGTCCGATAGTCTGTCGGTTCATCCATCGCATGATGACCATAAAAGGGACATACTACCTCGATGTAGTGGTGAGATCGATGGTCCATTGGATCATCCATCGTACGATGTCAAGGATGAGACCACATAGCCTTAGTGGCTACGGTCTCAGCGATGGTCCGTCGCAACCTTGACGGTCCGTTGTCCTGGCCATCATATTTAGGTCAGGAAAGGGAGTTTCTGACTTGTTCATGACGGTCCGAGCGACGGTCCATCAGAGACTCGATGGTCCGTCGGATAGTCCGCCGTACCTAGACGGTTCTGATAACTTTCAGTAAAACGGCCATACTTCTCACCTCGATGCTGGATTTGGAAGAAATTAGTATTGTTGGAAATCTAATTCAATTTTCCATATTAAAAAAAGTAAAATTTAAGAAAATTCTATATGGTTTAAATACCAATCACTTGGCAAGTCTCTTCTCAATTTTTTAAGGCCGAAATTACACTTCACTTGACACGCTTTAAGGCACGGACTATGATTGAACTTTTCGGGGACTTACACCCAACAAATCCCAATTCAAAATTTACACTCTCCATTACAGCCTAACATTTATTCACCTTCTCAATTTCAGTCTTAAAAGAAAGACGAAAGTCGAGTGGCTGCGATTCTTGTAGTGGTGGTGGTATCTCCTTAACCTCCTTAGTTGTTTGTTGAGCATTGTCCACAAATATGACTGCATCAGGATTAAAAGGACATATATATGTAGAGTGATATAAATTTCCATAAGCTATATACCAACTCATAGTCTGCTGCGTAGGTCCTAAACAAACAGGTTCCCTCAATAATGAAAAGAATCATCATCCCTCAAAAACAATCTATCCAAGAATGACATCTCAACAAGAGTGTGAAAAAAAAGGGAAATAAGGTAAAATAGAAAGAAAGAAAAAAAAACAAAAACTATTTACAACACAATATAAAAAAAAACTAAAAATAAGATAGTTGCCTACTTACAAGTCCCCGGAAATGGCACCAAAAACTTGACAGCCTCCAAGCGCACACGCAAGTGTACATGGTCTTATCAAGTAATATAGTGGATTCAAGGAATACCAAGTATCGATCTCACAGGGATTTGCATTAGGCGCCTATGTAATTCTAGTCTAACTAATTGAGAAAAAATAAACAAGAAGAGAGTTTATATTTTTTGTAAATTAAAAATAAAATAAATAATGCAAAAATTAAATTCTTGGAACAATAAATAGAAGAAAACCCAAGGTTAAAGCACTTCGAATAGTCATACTATGCTATTGAAATTAATTCGTCAACTTTCTTATCTTGGTTGTTGATTCGTAGGATTAATTGCATGATCATGGTTTCCCAACCTTTAATCTTTTACCTAAGAGGAACATTACAACTACATCATTGATGGGGGATGTAATAATCCAATTAGGTTAATTAAAGCTATCATCCTAGTATGAATCAAGTAAGGCATCTAAGTACATCCTTGACCTAGACGCTAAATTTAATTCTTTATTTTATAAAAGAATAAAAACACAAACTTTGTTTATTCCCATGTTCTATCTCCCTATTCCCTCTTTCGAGATCAAAAGGTTGACAATATATGTATTCTAAGGGTCGCGAATCCTTAAAATAATTAAAAGAAGAATAAACAAACAACCAAATATGTTAAGCAAAAATTAAATAAAATTAATCCCAAACAATAGTAATCATGTTCTTGGCTTTAACCCTGGAAAGAGGGTTTAACCTTGAATGGAAATATTCATCATCCAATCCCTTTGAATGATGATACAAACCATTTAAAAAAACTAAATTAAAGAATAAGAAAACTTAAAAAGAAGTTGTGGTAGCCTCCAATAATGTTCCCAGTTGATTTATGATTTCCAAGAGGTCCCAAGATGTTTAAAACATTTTTAGGACGTTATTTATAGTAGACAAGTTATAAACCAAGTTGGATTAGGTTTACATGTTGTTTTCCTCCAGCTGGGAAATTCATTCCCGATTTTAGTGCTCCCTACATCGCGCTGACATGCTACTACACAATTGTCAAAAAATCTGTCAAATTTCAGTAGCTAGTCGAGATTTCAATGTGTCACGGAGCCTTCTTAAACCCCAATATAGGCTACACGCAGCACTGGGTAGAAAGGTTGGTCCTATTATGAATATAGTAATGCTTTAAACTCATATATTGGCCACCTATATAGTCCACAAGCGCCTAATTCTTTTTAGGGGTCCGAATTGCGTCCAACTTGTGTCTGGTGCTTTTGTGGTCATCTACGAGCCTCTTTGAGATATTTTTTATTTGAAGCTTGTATATCCTTCATATATTATCATAATCTATTCCCAAAGAATCCTAAATAATTAAACACATCAATTAGGAGCTCAAAACAACACAACATCCTCACTGATGAACTAGAAACACGATCTAAGTATAAGCTAAATGCACATTGAGCTTTAACTCATTGTTTTCACTCTTTACTTGATCCAATTGACCCTTGAACATTATAAATAAATTGTTTTACATATAAATACATAATAAAAACCTTAGTAACTCATTAAAAACATTAGAACCTAACACACAAGACTAAAAAAACGCCTAGCTCAAGCTAGTTACACTAGTTTTCTCGGTTGAACTCTAAATGTTCAAATTGAATCAAAACTCTTGTGAAACCATCATTAAACATTATAAACACATTCTTGTACACATAAATACTCATTTATATAATTATCAACACATATAGTACAAGAATCATCCCCAAAACAAGGCTAAATAAGCTAGAATAGTAGTGCTAGAATGCATAAATTCACCCAACATCAGAACTCCAGAACAATAAGGGATAGGGCCCTGAGATAGAGTGTGAACTACAGGTGTAGGGCGTTCTCTATCAACATCACCCCTATATGGGACAATAGAATTTTCTTTTGTTCTTGATCATGTAGGAATAATCTAAATAGAAAACAAACAAGGATTTGATGAAGTTCTAGGACTTAGACTCTAAGATTAAAAATAGAATACCAAGAAAGTGAAACATTCCTAAATGCCTTATAGATTCTCTTATGAGTGTGGCACACTGAACACCAATAAATGAGAGGGAATGTTTAGATTTCCCTTAATTAAACTACACCAAAATCCCATTAGAGGGATACAATTATCCATACCAGTCGTACTCTCTAATATGAGTGGTACCCACCACTCGTACCATAGTCTCTATCCCTTGGACCCAACACTATTCAAGGTATGGCTCACCCTAAACCATGTTATATCCAGGCATACCACTGGTACCCATGGTTTGTACCTTTGGCCGAATAGAATCTAACAGTATTGAATGCTGCCCACCATACAAGTCCTTGATATGACTCGTACCCAGGCTTATGAATCATGGTGAGCCACTCATACTCAAATCCAACTTACTCTACCAAGTCTAAGATTAAGTAAAGGAAAGACCCAAATTAAATTACCTATGTCCACCGATACGACTCATAACACCCAAGTCGTATCCATTCCAGTTAACAAATCCAACCCACCAACCAATATTGGTCAGCATACGACTTAACTATTCCATATGTATACCAGTGTACGAGTAATTTCCCCTAGTCGTATCCTGTCCAAAGACCAGAAAACTAGGAAATTTTTTGAGGGTTAGAAACCCAGGGTATTTTAATTAGTCTCAACCATGCCTAACATGCTAGCAATCGAGGGTAATAGGGTCTTAAAAACAAAATAAGTATTTCACCTTTAGGATCAATTATACTTTTATCCCCCGAACATATAAATTAGGCTAAGTAGGTTAAGTTACAATTTTCTATCAAATATCACATCCATAAATTCCTATGTAACATGAAACATGTATAATACACCATCTCATTAAGAAGAATAGACATAAGCCTACCTTTATGTCGAACCACAATCTTTGAATCACTTACAAATCGTTTAACTTTAATCCACGATCATAAAATATAGCCATGCCATAAAAATTGTCATCTATATATCGTTAAGAATAAAATGAAACCTATATTGCAATATTACGATTTTAGTAGAAATTTGAGTCAAGAAAAAGACTGTGAGGCATACAATTGGAATCCAAAATTGAATCTATCACGAGGTCCCTCGAAGGACAAGAATGTATCCTCAAGGTTAAGCATAAATGGAGCATAAATTGGGTCTCAAATAAACCCTTAATGTTTAGGAGTTTAACACCTAATTGTTAAGAACTTACCATGAATTAAGATGGAAATAGAAGAAAAAATTAATGGGAAATGATGAAGGAGAGTTAGGCTAGCTTACCTTAACTTAAATGGATTATTGACCACTCTTTCCTCTCTTTGAGCTCTCAATTTAGTATGAAAATAGAGGAAGAAATGATAAAAATTCTGGAGGGGAAAAAGGGAATAAAAATGCTAGAGGTGTTGCATAAGCATACACCTGAGCACTAAAGTGCCTACCACTAAAGCAACAAAATGACCGCTTTAGTGGTCTAGGAACAACAACAGATACTGCTAAAGAGGACCGAAGGGCGCTAAAGCGAGCATTACTTTAGCAGAAATTGACTTCATGAGTAGACCCCAACCATTCGGCCAGGACCACTAAAATGACCCATAGGAGCTAAAGCAGCCCAATAGGAATTAAAGAAATCATAGTGGGTAACATGCACCAGATTTTGACTGAGCCTAAGATATACTTCGACTGAGTGCTGGAGATTCGTTTGGAACCTATGTATTCAAATGAACAATGCTATCATAAGAAATTCAATGTTATGGACTTAATAGAAACATTAAAACTTTCATCTGAGATCGTTTCAAATAAATGAGGGGCCCCACACCTATAGTTCTATTTTTTACATAATTCGCCGAATAGACCAAATGAGTCCGAAAGCCTGAACACTTGAACTAAGGGACCCCTACCTTAAAATCAATATTTCAAATCTGACGGCACTATGAAAATTCTAATCCAAAATCGTCTACCAAGACTTTTGGATTTTTCAAGACTCAATTTATGAGTTATGATCGAACCAACTAAATCCTACCAGTAGGTAAGCTAATACTATAACCCAGAGATAATGAATGGTTTACTTCGGTAGGAAATATCCCAACTTAGCAAAAAAATTAATAACCCACTTAAATAATATACAGGTTAATCCAAATAGATAAGATAATCAAATATGATACTTATTCCAAAACTTGGTAGAGTCAGTACAAGAGCATCTATTAACATCAATACAACTCAAAGTCTAGAAATAGTCAATACATCTATCTCGATACTAAAGACTCAAAGAGATAAGATAGAAGGAAATGGGTATCTCAGACTCTAAGAGCTCACCATATCCCCGGATATCAACACCGAACAAACATGAATCAATAAAATTAACTAGTACTCGAATCTGTACCATAAAGGAACAAAAGTGTTGTATGAGTACTATCAATTAACTGATCTAAGTCTTGATAAAAAAAATGAGAAAATGAAAGATAAGATTACTTGTCAAGGTGCATAATCAAATATGAAACATCTCCATCATCACTATACATAAATTATGCATAGACCAAGATAATATAAGTAACAAAACGTAAAAGAAATCAAGCACATGCAAACATCACTACAAAATTGTCCAATATGCTAATTGGGACAGAGAAGTATAGAACTCATCACAACTTCTCATACGAATAGAGAGTACACTCAAGAGAAGAATAGTATAAATATGCATAATTTACACTAACCATCATCATCATTTAACCATCAGTCCACAATTCACCAACATTCGACATTATGCCACCACTATCAATTTACCAATATTATTCCATAAACCACTAATCATCCCTTAATCATCTTTTATCGCTAACGTTAGATATCAATTAGTCATAATTTATCCACTAAGCATCATTTATTCACTTGACATCCCTTACCTATAATTCTTCACTTTATCATTTCATCATGTCATGGTACATACCTGAATTTGAACTAGTAATGTATATATGGTCAATACTCGGAATTGAACCAGTCAGAATAGAAGAAATACCCATAATCAAATTAGTCATAATATAAGCAACACTCAAAATTGAACCGGTCATAATTTAAGCGTACGAAGAATTAAAACAGTCATAATATAAACAATACCCAAAATTGAACCAATCATAATACAAGTGATACCTAGAATTGAACAAGTCATAGTATAAACAATAACCAAAATTAAATCGGTCATAACATAAAATTAGTCATTGATTAAAGCTCACCTATACCATTGCATTTGGTAAAGGACGATCGTTATCAATAAAGCTCAACTTATGTTGTGGACAAATCCTCGAGGAGTGGAATTAGCCCTCTAATCTTATGGGTGTTAATAGTTAATTAAAAATATCCGTATTGTAAATAAAGTAAAATACATGATTTAAAATGGGGGTTGGTTTGGAATGTGTTTTTATCAAAGTCTATTCAAGCTAACAATCAATAGGAAACAATTGTGATAGAAAATTTAATATGAGAAGGATCTACGGATTATGTCTATCTAAGGGCAAAGTATGCAAGGGTGAATGATGATGTGGTCCAAATTCTAGTCATTAACTATATGATAGGCTAGGTTGAAGATCCTTGAGGCTATTTTGTCAACAAAACCTCATGAATATCACTCATTGGCCCTTTCGAACACTTCACGAGTGTATCAATGAAACCCATCTAATACCTCAATTGGACATCCCTATTCCTAGGAAGATGCCCAGGATATAGCTAACACTCTACTTACCCATATTTCTAAGATAGTGAAGAGAGAAAAAATATATGTAATATTGTCCACTATTTTCTTGTCACCTATATCCCTCTTTCAAGAATGATATGGGTTTCAAAAGTTCACCCATATCCCACTTTCAAGGATGATGTGAGATTTTAAGAACTTGGGGTTTTCACCCACAAATCCATCTTGGGCATATAGGGCTAACTAATTCAAGAAAGCAATACTAAAACCCATCATCAACAAAATGAAATCTATACAAATACATTGTAACCCATACATAATTGCACCTTAGTTCAACATAATCCCAAGACAAAAACATTTATCTACTCATGGAGTTAAGGAGAAGAGATATTTCAAAAGTTTTATTCAAAGAATCCATGGTAATGGAAAGTTAGAAGGTTCTTCAATTAAACATTAATTTTACCCAAGTTAAATTGAAAAATTCAAACACAAGAGTCTCCCCAATTAGTAGGGTTAAAAAATTAAAAAATTCAATTGTTCAAAGTGTAAGATACCAAATGGGAAAGGTTTTTATCCTTTTAAGGGATTTGGGGTCAGTTGTGTACAATAAAAAACTTTCACCTAGGTATAAACCCACTAAGCCGCAATCGCTACAACTTTTCTTCCATCACGGCTATCGATAATGCCTTCAGATCCTTGTGATCACTGTTGATGACCAAAATGGACTAGCAACTATCACGTCCCTCTCACCACAATCGTGGTAACAAAGCCTGATAATATGCAAGGTCTTCTAGCTTGGGATTTTATTCTCCTTTTTGTTCTTTTACAACTAAACTCCACATCTTTCTTTCTTATAACCTGTATATCTATAAAATGTGGAAATTAGTGCATTCAACTAAAAAACTTGTTTCATTCATACCTTCAAATCATAGTAGTGTGTACAAATTTTGGACTTAATTGAGCGGTAAATTCATCACTCATTGAAACCCCAACTTAAATCATTACTTGTTCTCAAGCAACACTACCTCTTAATCAATGAAACAATGAAAATTTAACCCTATTTATGCTACCCAATGATCATAATGATTTTATACTTGATTACTACCATAATTAGCTCTTCAAACATGGGAAAAACTAATCTCACGACACCCTCAACATAAAATGCACTTTCAAAGATGCAACAGACTTTAAGGAACAAAAATGAAACAAACACTAACACTCTACAAGTGATTTTGACCTCAACTCCACTATACCCACTTTTTTTTTAAAGATGACAATATCACCCATCTAAAATTATTTACATGATTTATCAGAAAAAAGATATCTCACACATACCAAATTATCCAATATGCATAAGGGATTTAAGTACAAAGTGCTCTCTCTTACAAACACTCTCAATGCTAATAAGTACTATACCATAAGCTTTCCCTTATTTTAAATTGTTACTACAATGAAAAGACTTGGTTGGAGATCTCCAAGGTTTTTTTGATATTGTAACATAGGTTCATTGACAGGTAGGGTATCATTTAGGAACAAAATGGCTATACCCTCCTTGAGCATCTATATCACACTATTCCATCCAACTTTTGAACATGGACCTCTTCTTTTGTTTTCACACTTTACATATGCCTATTTTAGCTAATTTAATTTACTCAACGTTTTAAAGGCATGTTTTATTCGCTTATTTCTTTTGCAATCTCTGCCTCATTCCTCTTTATATAATTTTTTTTTACTTTTTCATTGCTTAACTCATAGGCATCTGGTTAAACTACCTTAGACCAAGGTATTCTCTCCAAAGTTACCACCTCCCAACTTAAGCATTTAGCCTTAATTTTTATTTTTTTTATGTTAAAGGAGAGTAGGGTTCAAGAGAGGCAAAATTTTAAAAGGTTCAAGGCTTGTAATGTGGTTGCCAAAAAAAGGCATGAAGGCTCAAATTAGGTGACTAAGGGTTCTATTGTATGCATGAGTATGTTATTTATGCTAAAATTGGTTTTTATGTTGACAAAGATAGCCTAGGATCATCTCACCTACCAAGCATAATCAAAATTAGCCTTGCGAGACTAACGGGGCAAGTTATAGAAGGTGCAAGTATTCAAGAGATTTAGACAAATATTCTCACCGCACATGGCATGTAAACTCCTCAAAGTGACTAATTCTCCTTCCCACTAGAGACAAAAAGGGTATTTACCAATTTCAACAAGCTAAAAATTTAGAGTCACAAAATAAGGTAAAGTATTATTAGAAGGTTGCTCACGTCCGTGTCCTTGATTTTTGAATTCTTTTTGGACAGATAGGGAGTTTGCTTCACTTTTTCACTAGGCATAACTTGCTATTTATGGAACCAAACCAAGATGCTGTCTCATATTTTGGCTTTCATATGGGAAAACCATATGGATACTTAGACTTTGTCAAAGGTATAAGTGCGATCCTAAATCCAAATTGCTACAGGTACTTAATTTCCCTTGCATTTGTAACTCCGATGCTATGGGTACTCAGACTTCCCTTGAATCTATGTCTCAAAACCCAATCATGATGATTATCCCTTAACAATATCATCACTCAATCTATTATATGGAAAGGCTCATCCGATGTCACCATATACAAAATACAAATAAAGTAAAAATCTAAAAATGAAACAAATAACTAATCCATGTAATGTAAGCACCATTAGAGTGCTCGAATATTACAACCCATAAAAATAAATGTCATCCAAAATGATATAGATACATCAAGAAATATCTTAATAATACAGGCCCAAATGAATAAATACAGAGACAGGCACCCTTAACTAAAAAAATTACAGTAACCTCAATACATAAACAATAAAGCATAAAGAGAGGAAAGGGTGCTCCCTAAAAATGCATCAAGAGCTGCTCTCGCCCTCAGACTCTACATAATATCCAGTATCATTCTAGTTAGATGACTCAGCTTGGCCCTTATTATCACTCTCAACTCAAAAGGAAAGAAATTTATCTAAGGGATTTAGGACATTCTAAAGGCCCTTCACCCCCTTCTACATCTTGCTAAAGAACTTGTCCCTCTTCTTCTCCATTTTCTTCATCTTCTCATATGAGTCCCGAAGCTCTCTATAAGACTCTGTCAATGATGAGTAGGACCTATCAAACCTATAAATGGTAGCTCCCTACATTTCCTGATCTGCCAAATACTTCTCATAATCAGATCGGACCACATATGAATGATGGATGGGGAGGGCTCTCCTGGACCCTAAGGAAATCCTGACAAAATCTCCCTAATCGCCCTTAAATCAATATTGATTTCCTCAAAAGGTCTAGATATGGATGGCCTATAAGACTCTGTCTCTTCATATGCCAATTTATCCAAGTCGATCTTCTTTTTCTTGCTTTTTCTTGGTGTACCCTCACCCTAAATTTTGAGAGGATAAATGGGGGGTTCCAGGGTGTATCCGCATGTCTCTAGGGTACTCCACAACCCCGAATCTCCTTCACAACTAAGTAATAAATGAGGGGAATAAGAGAAGCATACCATTACGCTTGTTGAAGAACTTTATATCAGAGACAACAAGCCAACCAATATTTAAATGAATGTGGCCTAGAATGCAAGTAACCATTTGGGCCCGCAAGTCTGGAACCACAGTCATGTGGGTGCATGGAGAGACCCAACCACAAATGAAGGTAACCAAATCTGAGCCTCAATAGTGAAATCATTCATTGATATGCTCCTCTTAGTAGCCTCTCAAGAGACCTCCTTATCCAAACATAAATTCTCTACCATCCAAGTCCTTGGTTCATACCCTTTATCCTCAAATTAATCCATGTTTATGTTTCGGAGCCCATAGAAGTCATTTATCTTTTCATCTCCAAAGTTTACCATCTTCTCTCTTCCTGATAACTGGGGTTGATAATGATAACACACTTAAGATTAGCATAGAATACCCGTACCAACTGCTCATTTGCCAAACAAAGATCCAAGGCAAAACACCTCCATCTAGTGATCACAAGTCTATCATGAAATATTAGAAGCATTTATGTCGCCTTATATAAGCATATTCCTCTCTCCAAAAGTAGCTTTGTTCTTGGAAGATCACCATAGTAAAGATTTTGGCACTCAGGGGCCATGAAATGAACTTGATCATAGTCTCCCATGATTAAAACCTAAAAAACATGAGAACAACATAACAACATTCATCATCAACATTTTCATGCCAAAACTATGCTATGTTGTCCAATGAAGCTCATGGGATGGCTACTTAGTGGTGTTTGGACAAGAATTGGAAGTGCAGGATTTTTGACCCATGTTGAAAATCTGCCTTAGATATAGCGATCACGGGACATTGAGCCACTATCGCTGTGATCATGATTCAATAACAGAAATTGCGATATTTGAGGCTAGACCAGGCCAGATTTCTCAACAGTTCAAAATTCCAATTTCAGGTCCAAATCATATTCCAAAATAGAAATTTATCACTAAGAATATTGAACAAAGTTCCTCAGCACTCGACCATGCCCTGAGAATGTGAAAACAACTAGTTATGAGTTTTTGGCATTTGATCGAGAACTTGGTGTGCACATTATATTTTTCTTAATTTCAAACAAAATTTGGGTACTCAAAACTTCCCACATGCATTCACACCATTCACAATAGAGAACCACCATACAAGTACAATTCAACAAGGATTTAGAAATAAAAATCACAAATTTAGGCCTACTTTACTTCATGCATTCTATGTCCTACCCACACTAATTAAAACATATATTCAAAGTACATACAATAGTAAGGATGCAAGATAGATGTTAGATTGCTTTTGAATCCCACATTATGACAAAAATAAGTACACTTTGAAAGAATAGTTGAAAAGGGAGTGTAAGGTGAATGGGGCATTCAGATGGTCATTTAAATTGACCGGAACCGGTCCAAGGTCTTTGATCATGAACAAGAGGCAATAGCAATCACGGAGGCACGGGGACTACTATTGCAGTAATGGAGATCATTTCTGTGCCTCTGTTTTCCCTTGTTCAGCTCCTTACCCTATTTTGACATACTTTCCCCTATTTGAATAGAATTTCAAACACTCTAATATGCCACAAATGCATGGATTAATCAACAACAAAAAAATCTACTCTACTAAATAAAAAAAAGGATACGAGACACTTTCCTGGAATTTGTGGGTTGCCTCCCACTTATTGCCTTAGTTATCGCTGTGGCACTACGTCCTTCATATTTTCAAGTTAGATTCTCAAGGCACCCATCATGCACCTCCTTATCGTTAACATCTATAACCGACACCACTAGAAGTTCGATGGGTTATTTCTTTATTTGGCAATCCCAAAAGGACACTTCACCATCATGGACCCTAAAATTTATTTAAACCAACTCCAAATCGATGATAGATCTTCCAGTAGAAAAGAATGGTCGAACAAGGATAATAGGCACTTCTTGGTCAATTTCACAATCAAGCACCAGAATATCCACCAGAAGGATGAATTTATCCACCTTTAATAGCATGTTAAACAAGACCCCAACTGATTTCTTGATAGACTGACCCTTCATCAAAAGCCTCAGCATTATTGGATTAGGGGTGCATAAGCTAAGCCTCCGATATATTGCATTGGGCATGAGATTTATACTTTTACCAAGGTCACATAAAGCCTTTTAAAAAATAAGTGTCCTAATGGTGTATGGAATTGTAAAGGCCCCGAGATCCTCTTTCTTTTCCGTTATTGCATTAGACATAATAGCGCTACATCCATGTGTCACTTCAATGGTAACACCCTCAACAATTTTCGTTTTTTGACATCAATTTATTCATAATCTTAGCATAACCCGGAATCTCTTAGATGACCTTAAGTAATCGGATATTAATAGAGAGGTTTATAATCTTAGCAAGGAGTTATTTAAATTTAGTATTTTCCTCTTTCTTTTTGATTCTTTGAGGGAATAGAGGCGGAGCTGTCATGGTAGGAATTGGGTCACTTTGCACTTCATCATTATCAACTACCTTCTAGTCTCCCCCTTAATTATCCACTTCTTTATTTAACACCATTTCTTTTCATTCCCTTCTTTAGACTTCGGCGCTTTCATATTTAAATCATTCACAAAATATTTCTTCAAATTTGTTTGTTCAACATTGGTCTCTTTTTCAGCATCCACCTTAAGACACGTAGTGTTTTACCACTCCTAGTGACAATAGCTAACACTTGGAAATCATTTTTTGGATTGACAATGGTGTTATAAGGAAGGCCCCCCTTTGATCTATCATTTAGTTGAGAGAAGATTGGCCAATTTGCATTTCCAATTGTTTAATCGAAGTAGAGTGAGACATAACCATTTGGTTGATTTACGAAAAATCACCTATCAGTTCATGAAACATCTTATCCATTCCCTCCACTTTTGTTAAGATTCTTGGCAAGACATATTTCGTTTTGTATTTGTCGGGGTCCACGGGATTTGCATATTTGTTCATTGCCTGGTCATGAGGGGGGACATAACTATCATACTATTGGTCGTTATCCCACTAATCATGGTCACAACCAATATCCAGAATACCTTGGTTCCTACCTTGATTTTGATAGGTTGGATAGGAACCCTACAAATAGTTAGCCAAATACCAAATATCTTTATCAAGACATTTGGCCTCTTCATCATCATAGGCCTTGTATTCTACAACATTTACCATTTTTGTGGGTGTACCCATGACATGCTTAGTTAGAAGCTCCAACTACATCATTATTTTTTCCATGTTTTCCTCCCTTTCTTCATCTCTCTTCTTTTGCTCTTTATCAATAAAAGAGGTAGTAGGGGAGCCTTTTGGTACCACGATATCACAGGTTTGCCACCCCTAGTTTTCTTGGTCACTTCTCTAAGTAAGTTTGAAGATGCATGATAAGTCAACTTCATATGAAAGCCCCCGCCACATTGTCTACCACAATTTTGTTGAGTTGATCTAAAGCTGGGTAGAAAATTTGGGGAAGCATCTTCTATGGGATGTCATGGTTGGGACATTGGATGAGCTTCCTGTTGAATGTTTCCCATACCTCATAAAAAGGTTCTCTATTCAATTGGCGAATATTAATAATTTTATCATGTAATTATAGCATCTTGGATGGTAGGAAATACTGGTCAAGAAAGGCAAAGGTATGTTCATCCCACTGAGTAATTGACCTAGTCAGAAGGGATCGAAACCACAATACCGCCTCTCCCATTAGAGAAAATTGGAAAATACACAACTTTATACAATCTTGGGAGATGTGTGAAATATCAAAGGGTGCGCAAACTTTTACAAAGTTCTTCAAATGCAAATTCGGGTCCTTATAACCTTGCCCCCCAAAGAGTCCCTTTATTTGGAGCATATGCTACATAATGCCTGTGAAATAAAAGACCCCTTCCCATGAGTAGAAGGGATACGAATGGCACTTGCATATCCAATGTCGTTTAGTTTCTCCTTGTCATTATGGGGACCATCAAAAGACCCTGTATTACTTGCATTGTCACTTATAGTTCTGTGAACACTTGGAGATCACCTAAAAGAAAACAACAACAACAACCAAGAAATATACACACTATTAAGGGTATACCCAAATCCACACTCAACACTACACAAGAGAAAACTAAATTTCACTCCCCGACAATGACACCGTTTTGGTTAAAGCTAATCTATACCATTGAATTTGGTAGAGTACTATCATTTTCAATAATGCTTAATTTATATTGAGGTCAAATCCTTAAGGAGTGGAGTTAGGCTTCTGATTTTATGGGTGTTAATAGTTACTAAGAAGATACCTATAATGTAAATAAAGTAAAAAACATGATTTAAAATGGAAGGGGGGGGGGGAGAACGTGGTTGGTTTGGAATGTGGTTTTATTAAAGTCTATTCAAGCTAACAATCAATAGGCAACAATTGTGATTGAAAATTAAATATGAGAAGGATCTTGGGATTATGTCTACCTAAGGTAAAATTATGCATGGGTGCATGATGATGTGGTGCAAATTCTAGTCATTAACAATTTTGTAGGCTAGGTTGAAGATTCTTGAGGATAGTTTGTTAACAAAACCTCATGAATATAACCCATTGACCCTTTCAGTCACCTCACAATTGTCAATTAAACCCACCTAATCCCTCAATTGGGTATCCGTATTTCTAGGAATATGCCCATGACATAGCTAACCCTATACTCACCCTTATTTATAAGATGGTGAAGAGAGAACAAACTACATCTAATATTATCAACTATTGCCTTGTCACCCATATCCCTCTTTCAGGGATGATATAGGTTCCAAAAATTTACCCATCTCCGTCTTTCAAGGATGATGAGATTTCAAGAACTTAGGGTTTTCACCCACAAATCCATCTTAGGCATTTGTGGTTTTCACCCACAAACCCCAACTAATTCAAGAAACCAATTGTAAAACCCATCATCAATAAACTAGAATCTACACAAATACATCACAACCCATACATAATTGCACCTTAGTTAACCATAATCCCAAGACAAGAAATTTTAGCTACTCATGGAGTAAAGGAGAAGAGGTATACCAAAAGTTTTATTTAAAACACCCATGGCAATGGAAAATCAGAAGGTTCGTCAATTTAACTTCAATTTCACCAAACTCAAATTGAAAAATTCAAACACAAGAGTCTCCCTAATTAGTAGGGTTAAAAAAATCCAAAATTCAATTGTTCAAAGTGTAAGATACCAAATGGTATAGGGTTTTATCATTTTAAGGGATTTGGGGTTGGCTGTGTACGATGACAGAATTTTTCCTAGGCATAAACCTGCTAAGCCGCGATCACTGAAGCTTTTCTACAATTGTAGCTACTGTGAATGCCTTCGATCCCCATGATTTTGGTTGCTAACCAAAGTAGATTTGCCGCGATCGCGGTAACTGAGCTTGTATGTGCATGGTCTTTCATCTTGCTTTTTTCTTCTCCTTTTGGTTCCTTTTCAGCTAAACTCCGCATCTTTCTTTGTCATCACTTGTATGCCTACAAAATGTACAAATTAGAGCATTCAACTAACAAACTTGTCTCATTCATACCTTCCAATCATAGTAGTGTGCATGAATTTTACATGTTAATTAGTGGTAAAGTCATCATCGTAAGTCATATCATCAATACATTACCAAACATATGATTAATAGGTTTTAGATCCTCGCATTAATCAATCATAACCATCAAGTATAAAAATTTACCAATGTTACCTCAATACATATTCCCAAGAGTCTAAATTGTATAAAGCCTTACCAAGGTTACCATGTGTCATAGCCTAAAGTGCGTTAAGAGTCCACTTCTAGTCCTCAAGTTCCATTTTAGGAGGATTTCTGCTCAAAGTAGGCTTCAGGTATCAAAATCCACTTTTAGATGTCAAACAAGCCATAATTAGCCATAAGATAGGGTATTTACCTAAAACATGAACAACTAAGTCAGTTATGCCTTATTAGAATAACCTAAGATGTTCTTATGCTAATCATGAGAATCAAAGTTTAATTTACCAAAAGCACAAGGGAACGAGATAAATATTTCAAGCTTATGGCATACAATTAGACTAAACATTTCAACCAACTCTATGTCTTTCGTTTCATCAACCAATATCTAAAACCCCTCCTAAATCAAACACAATATTACAATCATATTATGAAGTAACTCAATCTAACAAGGTTTTAAACCTAGCGTACCTTGATGTAGAAGATAGCACAACTAACTGCTAAACCTTTACTTTTTCCTTCTAAGAAGCCTCCTAGGGATGCCCAGATATCAAAAACACATTTTACTCATCAATACGAGAATATGTATACGTATATTGTGGCATTGAGCTTTAAGTCCAAAAACGACGTCAAAAAACCCCATGTGGGTTCCATTTATAGAATTCATATTTCCAAGGCCAACCTAACATCCATACATGATCTAGGAATCACAACCCTCAAGAATGAGAGAAAACCAAGCTAAATTGGGGCCAAAATCCAGACCTCAAGCTATTTGGAGTTTTGGTCAAGAAATCACCAAAATCCACCAAGGAAAGGTTGAAATTTTACCTCAGTTTGGAAGATAAACACGAAAATAGATGTTAATCAAGATCTTTAGTCACCCACAAGACTCAATTTTAAGATATCACACTTATAAGGTTTTAATCTGATGGTATGGATAAAAAATGCCCAAATTCATAAAGAATAGGCATAATTAATGCCCAGTCGAGGGCCTTGGCGTTGTCTATCTCAAGGGATAGATGTACGATCGTACTAACCACAACTTGGATAGGCTATTCGTGATCGTGATAAAGGCTTGGCGATCACACCATCTCCTTTGATCGAGGAGTCTCTATATCCTTCCATGGTTGGCGATCGTTTGCACACCAGATAGCAGTTAGAAACTTAAAAATTTTCCAAGTTTCAATCATACCCTCGGGATTTATTTGGAATCCCCTATACACAAACGAATAATGTCCACCTTAAATTCAATATCTAGACTCAATAGCGCACTTTGATTTTGTATTTGAGGTTGCTTCGACCAAATATAGGTACTATACCCAAATTTCCAATTTCACCAACTTTCAACCAAAAGTTGAAATGAGCTTGGGTGCATCGGGACTCGAAACAAAGGTTTACCTAGACTAAAATTGATAGTTTGAAGCTGCTGGTGTAGTCAAAATTTACATCATGTCTTACTGATTTTTTTCTTGGGGGACATTTAGAACCAGTGAAGAGTTCTAAACAAAGAATTAACTCTAAAACCTAAATAAACTGCCCGATAAACAAAATGTCAGTCCCAACATGTCATAAATGACTTAGGGCAGGTATGGAAAATAAATAATGACAAAAATAACAAGATATATGGAAAATAACCCTGAAGGGTCATTATAACAACCACTACTAATAGAACTTAAGCTTAGAAAATACCTGAAATCTCGAATAGGTGAGGATACTAGTCCCACATCTTGCTCTCGATCTCCTTAGTGGCCTCCTCTACTAGGAGTAACCTCCGTTGAACCTTTACTATAGGAATCTCTATAGTGTACAACTGCCTTACATCACTAGCCAATATAAGCACATGCTCTTCTACAAATGTGAAACACTCATCCAATTGGACTGCGTCATATCTACGCATGTAAGATGGATTAAGAATGTATCACCACAACATAGAAACATGGAAAATTAGATGAACAATAGAAAAATCTAGAGGCATAGCTAAATCATAAGCTACCTCACTAACTGTACGAAGAATCTCCAAATGGCCAATATATCTGGGACTGAGTTTTCCCTTCCTCCGGATGCTTCTTATAACCTTACTGGGCGATCATGTAAGAATGCACGGTTATCAACTCTAAATCTCAAGGCATGAAGCCTACAATCTGCATAAGCCTTCTGCCTACTCTGAGGAACTCTGAGCCTATTCTAAATCACCCTGACTCTATCCAACAACCATTGAAGTAAATTAGTAACACAGGGCCTAATATCGGAAGTCTCAAACTATCCAATCGCAGAATGAAATCTCCTACCATACAAAGCCATAAAAAGTGCATTATCAATAATTAAATAAGAGTTGCTGTTATCCGCAAACTTCGCCAAGGCTCAGTGTTGCTCCCACTAGCCTTTAAAATCCATGATGTTGTCTCGGAGTATGTCCTCAAGAACCTGAATAGTCCGCTTAGACTGACTATTGGTATCCAAATGAATGGTTTTACTCGGATCCACCTGAGTGCACAACTCCCTCTAAAATGCTCTAGAAAAACCTTTAAATAAACATAGAACCATGGTCTGAAATGAAACAAATAGGTGAACCAGGCAAACGGACGACCTATCAAACATAGATATAGGCTAATCTCCAATACTGAAGAATATATAAATAGGAATAAAGTGTGCTGACTTAAACAAACGATCCATAATAACCCAAATGCCATTGGATCCACGGAAAGTGTGATGCAACCTTCTAATAAAGTCCATGGTAATCCGTTGCCATTTCCACTCAGGCATGGGTAACTATTGAGTCAAACCACCAGGTCGCTGATGCTTGGCCTTTACCTACTAACAAAATATACCATGAGCTATAAAATTTGCCATATCCCTCTTTATACTACAACACCAATAATGCTATTTTAAATTACTATACATCTTAGCTTTACCAAGGGAGAATGAAATACCTAGAGAGATATGAGACTCATGCAAAATTATTTGAATGAAGTCATCAATCTATGAAACACAAATACAACCATAAAATCTCAAAAAACCCTAAAAATCCATGGTGACCTTCTTGGACTCACCACTCAACTCATAGTTATGAAGGAAGAGAAATTTGCTATCCTCAAATCGACGATCCCAAATTTGCTCAAATAATGTTGTCCTTACCTACAGATTAGCAAAATACTCCTAGGTCCAAAAATATCAATGCAAACTAACAAGTTAGTTAAGGGCTGAATATCCCATGCTAACAACCTTTGAGACTGAAATACAAGGATAGCTACCCACACTCATCGCCTTCTGACTCAAGGTATCTACTATCATAATTTCCTTTCCTAGATAATACAAGATTGAAATATCATATTTTTAAGCAACTTCATCCATTTACGTTATTGAGAATTAAGCTGCCACCAAGTCATAAGATGTTGAAGGCTACGATTATTAATGAAAATCTAAAAAAGGACACCATAAAGATAATACTTCCAAGTCTTAAGCGTAAAAGCTACTGATGCCAACTCCAAATCATGAGTGGGTTATCTACGCCCATTCACCTTAAGCTGTCTAGAAGCATAACCAATAACACCACCTGCTAAATTAATACATAACCTAGATGTCATGGCTTTAGACTACTCCCTATATGTAACATGATGCTTAGAATCAAAAGTGATCCCGAGCTAACCCATGTGTTGGCATGATACTTGAGATAAACGCTAAGCAATAGAGCAAAAGCATAATCAACATGAGATAAGATGTATCAATACATAACTAATCAAAGTTTAAACATAATATTTTGATAGAGAGAGGAAATTAAATTAAAAATATTTAGTTTGATTGAATATCTATGATGCCTCTACTATACTAACTATCGGTAGTGACCCCCGACTATCCTAGTTAGTGCATAATAATAATAATAAAAATATAATAAAAAATATAATTAACTTGAGTCCTCGAAATAAGAGATCTCATCAACTACTAACTGAATACTATGAACTATCTAGTCCCAATTTGTTGACTGCCTCTGGTACCTACATCATGAAGGAATATAGCCACAAATGCATATATGTGGTCAGTACTTTGGAATGTACTAAGTATGTAAGACATGCTCTAATCATGAAAATACTTACAAAATTATTTAAATATGAGGACATAATTTATTTGCTAAAATATGTATTTAATCATAGTTTTATGTAAAACTCGTAAGACTTAGTGACATTTCTAAATAGTTAGCTGGAAATATTTTTGTTAGCTAGGAAACGGTAGAAACATAGGTACCATATGTAAATCTGAAGTTAAAGCTTAATAGGCTATAAAATCAAACTGAGGATCATGTATATGAATGCATGAACATGTATAACGAATAAAAAACCAAGCATAAACATGCACTAAAATGATTTGAATAACTGAATAGTTGATATATTGATACTTGGTCAAGCAAGCCTAAATTTGTAAATTGAACTGAAATTGTGGGAGCTAATATTTAACTAATATACCCTAATTTGAGCTACTCGGGGTCTACCCTATAACCCTAATTGGAATGGTTTTAGTACCTAACCAAGGATACCAATACTAGCTATATGGATTGACTAAATAGATGTCCCAAAAGGACTAGGGTGTCACTCTAAACTGGAAGGTTCCCCTAAGAGAGTATCAACCTTATACTGGCATAAAGACCTCATATAATTTACATTAGTTACATAGTTTTGGAACTTAGGAAGACCTCACATAAATTTGCTTAATGCTAAGTCCTTCTACCAACTAAACAAACATAGAAGCATAAAATAGTACATGCACTAATAACTGATTTGCTAAAATATGGTGTTCTAAAAATAACAATGCATTTATAATCTGAATATAATGATACAAAAATGGTCAAAATGACTTGTAATATAGTTATAATCATTAAAAAATATAGTTAAATATGCTAATTTCAAAGTAATGTCATAATAAGGAATTTTATAACTTTAACTCAAGAATCCAACAATTTCATCAATGTAACGAAATATCATGATTAAAGTATAGAGGAATGGTAGAATTTATGAGAAAAAACTATTTCATGGTAGAATTTGAGAATTACATGGAGGAATCATTGAATTTATGCTTTTCATGGAACCCAAAATCAAAATGGAATTAAACTTAAGAAATTGGGGAAACTTTGGGAAAACTCATATAAGTTGATTATATACTTGAAATATTGACTAATAGCATGTAAAATATGCTTGGATTTGAGGATAGTATGAATGATGTGATATGGGCCTAAGAAACCATGAAAAGTCAATAAAACATGCTTAGAAGTAAATTTTATATCATGGGAGATTGAATTTAAGCATGGAGTTATAATTGAATAAAACCTTAGTTTATGGAATTCATAAAATTCATGAATAAAAATCATAATTTGGGCATGAGGATGAACAAAGATCCTCATTGAATACCCACATACCTGATTACTTTTGATTCTTGAATTGATATTTTGAAGATTTGGACTTGGAGATGAAAACCCCCAATGTATTGCTTTGGAGAATAGAAAATAACATGTTTATTGAGTAATTTTGGTGTTGTGTTGGGAATGAGGCATTTTGATTTTTTTTGGCCTTTTATTTAGCCTTAAAATATCTTAAAAGATGTAGTTTTAGGGTTAAAAGGGCAGGAAAATACCAAAAAAACTCCATAGAAAGCATTTGGAAAATACCTGGAAGAAGTCTCGACGAGTCTGGCAGTGACTCGTGATGTTAGGTCATGATTCATCACTTGATTCATGTCCAGGAACCTAAATTTTGGCTTGTACTTTTGTGATGAAGTGTACTCCTGATGACTCACAGAGTCTGACCATGATTCATCATTAGGAGTCGTAGTCATTGGCAACTTTGACAGTGCTTGACTAATTTGGCCATAACTTTTCACCACGATATCAGATTAAGGAAAAATTGGTATCATTGGAAATTTAATTCAATTATCTATCTGATAGTGGGTCTTGAGCTCAAAATTTCTTATTGTACCAAAAGTAATGATCGTTTGAATATGATCGTAGTTATATTGTTCTTAAAAATTTAATCGCTAAGGGATGTTTTGAATTGTCCATAAGCTAGGAGCTATTTGAGGACATAATATATTTCCAAATCACTTATAAAACTATCAAAACATGATTTTTGATTTTTCATGAACTTGAAGCATAGTTCTAATAATGGTTTAGATTTTTGGAGTGTTACAATATTTCCCCCTTGGAACCGTTCGTCCTCAAATAAAGACTAACTTGGTTGAATGAATATAAAAAGAGATGTAATCTCTTTCAATAAATTCTGTGAGCTGATATCGATATGATGACTATATTTCCAACTAACTTTAACAACTTTAAAATTTGAGAACTCACTAGTACTTTCCAGTTGAATTATGAATTTGGAAAACTAACAAGATATTGATTTCTGAATCAAGATATCCTTTATCATTGAGACTGATTTAAAATAGGAGTAAGGACTCAATTGAATTCACAATTTGCATAAATGTGAATAAATTACCTCATAGAGTAGGCATATTTATGAAACTTCAGATAGTAAGACTAGATGAAAGGATGGAAAACTATAGGATCTTATCTGTATTATTTTTATCTGAATGTTGGCTATAGAGACTATCTCATACTGAAATCTTATAACTCATGTGAAGTATCCCTTACACAATCCTTCTTAAAAGTTCCAATAAAATTAGGTAGCAAAGAATTTTGGGTATGATCTGTGTGAGATATCAGAATAAATAATCGTAACATGACTACAACTTTATAACATAGAATATATGCATATAAAACATAAGCTAGGATAGAAGTACTATGCCTCAGGCAATCCAACTGCCAACTTTCAAGAGTAGCCAAACATCTCAATTACTCTCTTAAATATACTTTTTCTCTTAAATATTGCCCTTTATTTGACGCCACTTATAATCTTCACATGGTATTGATAAATCCATCTACTAAATTTTGAGTTGAACTAAATATGTTCAAGCCTAACTCACTGTCAAAAGGTACTACACATAACACCATAATTCTAGTGTAAACCACGAATTCAATATCCTATGTGTTTTCAAAGCTCTCATCTCAAGACTAGTACTCTTTACTACTTCAATATATAATTCCAACTTTCTTACTAAAAATTCACTAGTGCACAATGCATTTGCCAACTTATATACCAACATGACATTCAAGCCTGTCATTATAACCACACATGAACTTCTATAAAACAACCCATCTAAGAATTGTCCCATATTAACTATATCTATATTAGTAATAACTTGCATGCACTACCCTAAGAAGACAAACATAGAATTCTCAACTAACCATGACATATACCTAAAGCTTTTCCTCAATTTTCTTTCACACGTATAGCCTTAGATAAAACAAGCATACAACAATCTTCCCAACAAGAAAAATTTACTCTCTCCCATCTAAAATATTTCTCATACCACTATCATTACATTAGAAGAGGTCATTGTTCTATCATCTCCATCTTACATAAGCCATCTCTCTAAGCCCGTGGATCTCTTTAATTAACTCTAAACTGAAATTCCATAACTCTACTCTAGAGTTTGAGCTCCAACAATATATATAAATACTAAACTACTCCTGAAAGGCTATACATAAAAGTGTAAAACCCACTACTAGTACTTCTTTCTTAGATACCATTCTTAACTTTCTATAGCCTTTTTCTATTAAATTTTGGAATTTTATAAATAAAGGCGAATAAAAACTTTAGTCTTTAATAAACATCGACCCACCAATGCTTAAAACTGCAACGAAGAAACTATAGCCCAATCAGAAATGCGATTCAGCCCAAACCTATCTATCATATTAGATATATCTAATCTTGTAGGGTTTCTAATTTGTATCCACCACATCAGCTTTAAAACACCAGAGAAATGAGATCCTTCCCTTTTTGAACCTCGGATTCTTGATGTACCAACTTTGGGTAATCAACATCTTGCCTTGGTGGAATGTTTTTTGCTGTTTTTCAACCTATAAAATTTAGTTTAGAAAATTTTCTTCCAATATTATTTTCCTTCTTTGTATCTCATCTAACTCTTGATTTGTTTCTCCTAATTGTGCTCTTCGGTGGATGGGAAAATCAACTTTTTTTTTGTGTTTTGTTGAGGGTTTGAGATCCCTAAAAGATGATACAATTCCAAGTAAGTTGATAGCCCCACTATTTTCCTATATTCTACTCATACTTTGACTCCTTAAATCTTATGTTTTTGTAGTTATGACCGATAAAAAGATACTAG
The DNA here is from genome assembly GCA_030864225.1 of Capsicum baccatum var. pendulum. Lineage (NCBI taxonomy): Eukaryota > Viridiplantae > Streptophyta > Magnoliopsida > Solanales > Solanaceae > Capsicum > Capsicum baccatum. Next base: position 186,837,923 of record CM061560.1, on the reverse strand, counting down.
GATGCTTGGAACCATAAGTAATATGGTAGTAACAGTCTCCTCAGGTGTATGAATTGCAAAATCTCCTTTCAACCCTCCCATTTTGTTGCAAGTTCTTTTTGTATGTGAACACTGTAAGTTGTAGCCTTCCCAGCCTCCTTATCCCTTTAATGGTGATACTCTTAAATAGAAAAATTGTCATTTATCACTATTTAAAATCTTGTTGCATGTAACTTCAAACTATTGGAATTATGTTACTATGAATTCTTTTTTATAAATTTGTAAATTTGTTAAATAGTCTACCAATTGATTACTTTCCTATATGATGTGTTGGACCTGAATTTACTTGTTTGATGTCACTTCCCATACTTTCTCTATAAGATCTAAGATGTTCCATTTAAAACTCCATTACTTAATTAAATTCTTCAAAATAGTGAGAGAGTTCATTTGAAATATTAACTTGTTGTATTGTGTAGAAGAACAATGTATTATTGCTTGTAACACAGTATAAGCCTTTGCCTCAATATTAGATGTGTCTTCTTTCATATTACCTTTTGCATAGATCAGGTCACCTCTCCCACCTCTTAAATAGTAGGAATAAGAACTAATACATAGATTTCTTATAGAAGCACCATAATAATTATATTAAACCCATCTTTCCATAAGAAATTTCCAGATAACTTTAGTTACTATCACTCTTAGTCTGCTATATTCAAACTCTTTCAACATATATGGCAATGCATGAGGAAAGGTTTTATTTGGCTTTCTGACTTTTTGTAGCATTCCAATATGCATAAAAATATTAAAATTACTCTTTGTTTAGATAATATCCGGCTATAGCCTCAATAGTCTCTACAATAACTTAAGAGCTTGTTGCTTTGAACCTTCTGAATTATCACAACACCTGGAGTTCATACTTTTTCCTTCTAGAATTGCAAACTCTTCTTTCTATCTATTATCTTGATCATCAACAATTCAATCTTAAAATCTAACACTTAATATGGATAGCCACATAACTTCTCATACACTAATACCCACTTATTACTAGTGGATAAATATCATGAAACACTAATCCACAAAAAACTTTTATTAGCATAATCAACCTTAAAAAGATCCCTATCAATGTGGTCGCTGTCGAATCTTTATCACGTCTAAACCATTAATATAGTGTAAGTCTCTCTTAACTGAGAAATCTTTCTGAAGGTGCTATTAAACAAACTACATAACACCTTTTTGTCTCTATGTACACATAATATTTTAAATTCAGAAAAACACTTTCCCACATAAATTCTGCTAAACTTTTAGTTTCATGCATCTAACTCTAGGTCATCTGGCCATAGGATTCTGAGAAGGAATCTGAGGTCACATCTGACTTTTTCTCAATGCATGATTTTCATGAGAATGAATGAACTTTTTCAGCGATTGGAACTTACAAGCACTAATGGGATCCTTTCAAGCTCGTGTACAATCTCATAACTATATGTGGGGACTATCTCAGAAAATTCTATCGGTAGGAATTTAAGTTTGGCTATTTCTATTACCTAAAAAATAAGGCAGAGTTGGCATGAATAGGGAAATGTAAGAATGGGTATAAGTTTCTTAGAGAACATCTCTACTGCATGATCTAGGATATAAAAGAACAAAACATTTCTTTAATGACATATAGATTCTCAAAGAAAAGTACAGACATCTCTGCACTGTTCCTCAAGACTCTACTAGACAGAGGTTAATAGACACCCAAGAAAACTCGAATCTTATACTTTGATACCAAGTTTTTCACAGCCCGGGACTACTTCCTAGTCGTAACACGATGCTTAAAACCACAAATGATCACAAGATAACCTATCTAAAATGATACTTGAGCAACTAATTTAGTATATATCTATAAATTCTAAAAAAATAATGTAATACCCCGTATGTTTCTAAGCTAGGAGATGAACCATTTTTCCTATGTATGAAACCTCCTATCCTGTGAGTAGCATTTTAGTGCATCACTTACAATGAGTATCCTGGTGATAAGATTGCTTATGATACATTAATCATGTTCATATGAGTCACTTAAGATAATCCAAGCTAAGAGTTTTTGAATCCATCAAGTTGTAGTGTTTGATTTTGTAAGGGTCATATTTTAATGAGTATAACTCGATTTTAATATTGTATTTCTTCATATTTCTACCAAACAAATTGTGCATAATTTAATTAGCTTTCTAACAATACCAATTGTGCCTTAATCCAATACCCGAGCGAAAAGTTATGCCCATTTTTGTGAGAGACGGTAAGGATAGGCGATTAGTCAGGCGCCGCCCAACCCAAACATAGACGATTAGTTATGCGCCACCTAACCTAGCTTAGAAAATCACTTGGGTGCCGCCTAAGTCAATTCCAGGTGCCAAAACACTCCGTTTTAATTTATTTTAAGGGTAATTAATTCTTTTAACACTCCTTACCCGTCCCAGACTTAACCCTATGAAATATATAGCTTCTAATCATATTACAACCTTACTAACATATCAAAGCTCATCATCCAAGAGAACCATAGGAGTAAAAAAACTAGGGTTACACAATCAAGCTTGAAGATCTGATTCCAAGAAAATTCCTCCATCAATCATCAAGAATCTTCCTTCTAAGGTATGCGTAGTGTTCATCCACGGATTCCTTTCGTCCGTAGAGTTCAAGAATCAATCTTTAAATTAAAAAATCTTGGTTGTTTGTGGTTATATGATCATACCCATGTTTATACTTGTTTTTGTTGCTATATAATAGTATGCGTGAGTTGATTTATGGATCCCTTTCATCCATAAAGCTCAAAAACCCTTTTTTTCATTATAAAGTATGATTTCTATTTTGTTGGGTATTGATGATCATGTCGTTGATATTGGGTGATTCCCAAGATGGAATATTTATATGTTTTTTTTGAATTAATGATATCATATAAGTTGGAAACATGTAAATTTGGTTATTCATGATGTATAATTTGACGAAATCCACCTATGCCTTAAAGAATGCATGCAAGGTATTCGATAAAATGCCTAGTATGTTATAACTTCATATTTACATGATTTCATGATATCTAAATAATAATTTCATGTTAGCTATACACTTCAATATGAATTTCCATACTAATTATGTATTTTTATGGTAGTGGCATGAAGCATGTATGATGATGAAGATATGAATTATGTATGCGAATTATATCCATGCTTTTCCTACCATATTTGAGATATTTAATAAATACATGAAGTTTAATATCCCCAAATCATTACAATATGAACTAAAGGTTACATGTTGACATTCCCTTATGCTTGAATTGTTTCCATGCGATTGCTATGAATAGTATATGTTGTCGGAATGCCCAATATATTAGAATATGAGATTTATGACTTGATTATAAGCATTCTTATTCATGATAGATATTATGATGACCATCTAATTCATGAAATCCCCCACTCATGTATTATGGATATTTATTGATGGTCGTGTACTCAAGAAATTCAAGTTGTATTAGTTTCCTTCCATCGAGTCTTGGGGGTACTTGTACCCAAAAAATATAGTTGTGTGCCTAGAGCCATGTCATGTTTTCACGATACTCTCTGTCAAGCCGTGATCTATAGAATTCAGTCAGTCATGTGACTAGGAAAACTCAAAAATATCTGTACTCTCAGTAATCCAGAAATCTCAGTAATCTCAGTGCTTAGTAACCTTAGCAACCTCAGTATTTACAGTCAATCTCAGTAACTTCAATTCTCTCAACTAGTCCTTAGAACTCAGTACATTCTGTCAGTCATTAAAATCCAGTAAAATTAGTTTAGCTTTGCTAAACAATACCACTAGTATCAGTCCCGTTAATCAGTATCAGTTCAGCTAATTAGTTCAGTTCAGTTATTCAGTTCAACTTAGTTATTCAGTTTACTGTTCTTTAGATGGGAGTAGATGTTAGCACCGAGTAAACCCAAGGATGGGCACTCTCCCTCTAGTTCAGGGTGTGATTCTTAATAGCAATCCTTATGTTTCAGAACTACGTAGCCCACGTAGATTGAGACATCTTAACCCATCAGATTAGAGTTGATGGGGTGGATTAACCCATTAGTTTAGGGTTCCCACTGTTCGCACTTGAGTACCTGCCAATATAGGGTTCTCACTGTTGTTGTTACCAGTGGCGCGGTATTGACACCCCTCCAGCCGGGGCAAAGATTGGACCATAGCTTAGCTATTATAGCATATCTAGGGCTTGCTGGTTAGACAACTACTTCCCACAGTTAAGTTATAGATTTCAGGACTATCAACTATAACTACTCAGTCTCAGTAAAGAATTCAGATAGTTATTCAAATTTCAGTATATCACGACTGTCAGATACAGTCAACTCAGAAATAGAATTGAACTCAGATAGTTTTCTTCAAATTTATGAACTGTCAGATACAATCACTTATGCTATAAATCACAAAATTTATCAAAACTCAAGCTATTAGTACTCAGCTTCAGGATTGTTAGATACAGTCAATCAAACCAGTTCTTCATAATTCAAACTATCAGAAACAATCATTCCTTAATCAGTAATGTAGTATCAGTCTCCAGTATTCAGTAATACAGTATCAGATCCATCACTTATTAGTGATTTACATATTAATATCTGTAAACTCAGTCTTTCAGAATCTCATTATCAGTACACTCATGTTCTCAGTATTCAAACTTAGTAGTCAGTATCTCCACGAGTTCAGTTACAGTTAGGTATGCATGTATGTACTCTCATGTCCATATCAGTCAGTATTTTTCATGCATATAACCCTTTGCATTAAGCCTACCTCACTCGTATACTCAGTACATGAATAAAGATCATAATATTGGAATAAGGATGATAGTAGATCCTCATTGAATACCCACATACCTGATTTCTTTTGACTCTTTAGTTAAAGTTTTAGGGATTTGGACCTAGAGATGAAAACCCCCAATTTATTGCTTTATAGAAGAGAAAATCACATGTTTATTGAGTAATTTTGGTGTTGTATTGATAATGAGGTATTTGGGATTATTTTGGCTTTTTATTCAGCCTTAAAATAGCTTCAACAACGTAGTTTTGGGGTTAAAAGGGAGGGAAAAGACCAAAACAACCATAGAAAGCATCTAGAAAATGCCCAAAAAAAGTCTCGATGAGTCTGGTAAGGACTTCTGATGTTACACCATAAGTCCTCACTTGAGTCGTTGTTAGGATCCCAGATTTTGGCCCCTACTACCATGATGATAAGTCCGTTTAATGATTCATAGGTTTTGACTATGAGTCATCATCGGGAGTTGTAGTTACTGGCAGCTTTGACATTTCTTCAGTAATTTGGTCAAAATATTTCACCCCAATTGTACATTAAGGGGAAATTAGTATCATTGGAAATATAATTCATTTATATATCATATGGTGGGTTTTGAATGCAAAAATTCTCAGTATACCAAAGTTGTGGTTGTTTGAATGTGACTATAGTTATATTCTTCACAAGAATTTAATCGCTAAGGGATTTTTTGACTTGTCCATAAGCTAGGAGCTTTTTGAGGACTTAATATATGTACAAATAACTTAAAAACAATCAAAACCTGATTTTTTTTATTTTTCATGAACTTGAAGTATGGTTCTAATAATGGCTTGAATTTTTGGGGTGCGACACTAGACCTACATCAGAAGTATCACAAAACATGGTGAATCCCTCACACTCGACTTGAAGAGATAATATAGGAATTGAAGTGGGAAAATACTTAATCTTTCAAAAGCTCAACTCATACTCCTCAGACCATCAAAAAGGAACCTCCTTTGGAGTCAATCTGGTCATAGGGGATGAAATAGAATGAAACCTCTTAATGAAGGGTCTATAATAACTGACCTAACCAATAGAGATAAGAATCTCAGTTGGAGATATAGGTCAAGACCAATCATGAATTGCCTCAATCTTGTCTGGGTCTACCATAATACTATCCTTAGACACCACATGTCCAAGGAATGTCACTAACTCAAGACAAAACTCACACTTAGAGAACTTGTAAAAATGCACATAATCTCTCAAATTCTAGAGCAAAAACCTCAAATGATTTGTATGCTCCTCACTACTCCTCAAATACGAAAGGATGTCATTGATGAAAACAATCATAAAGGAATCAAAATAAAGCATCAATACTCCATTCATTAAGTCTATGATATGGTTGGGGAATTATTCCACCCAAAAGACATCACTAAGAAGTCATAATGACTATAATGGGTCCTAAAATCTCTCTCTCTGATATCCTTAACTGATGGTATCCATTCCTCAAATAAATCTTTGAAAACACTGTTGCACCTTATAGCTGGTCAAATTAATCATTAATCCAAGGTATAGGATAACAGTTATTCGCCATCACCTTATTAAGCTGCTTATTATCAATACACATATGCATAGATCCATCTTTATTCTTCACAAATAAAATAGAAGCACCCAAAGACTACACTCTCGATCTAATAAAACCTTTATCAAAAAGATCCTAAACCTGAGTATTTAGCTCCCTAAGCTTGCCTGGAGTCGTACAGTAAGTTGCAATAGAAATAGGTTGGGTGCCAGGCTTGAGAGCAATAGAAAGCTTAATCTCATAGACAGGTGGAAATAAGGCAGGTATGTAGGGAACATATTAGGAAACTCACAAATAATAGGAACAGAGTCAAGTGATAGACTCTCCATACTAGTATCACAAATATAAGAAATATAAGACTTTCAATCCCTCGTAATAAGCCTTTTAGATTGAACATAAAAAATAATCCCCATCAGCTCGCCTCTAACATCTCCCTACCACACGACTGGGGGTACAACAAGCATGGCTCAGGTAACGGTCTTAGAAAAGCAACCCATGACCTCATGATAGTGGGATAACCAGTCCATACTGATAATTACATAAAAATCCACCATATCCAGAATAATAAGATTTGTTAAGTATCAACATTTCTGACTATCACAACACATATTCTAAATATTTGATCAACTACTAAAGAATCACCAATGGGTAAATATACGTAATGGAACAAATAATGAATCATATGACTACTCCAACTTTGGTGTATAATAAGAAGAAATATAAGAATAAGTGGATTCAAATCAAATAAAACTAGGAAAGACTGGCGGCACAGCAAAATTATACCTGTAACAATAGCATTTAAAGTCTCAGCCTCAGGTTTAGAAGGTACTCCATACAACTGACCTTGCTTGCTACCTAGCTAGGCACCTAACCAACCTCCTTTCCTATCTGCCTATAAACCTCCTTGAGCAACCTAGAAACCATCCCAACCGCATGAGAACCAACTCTAGGTGAGGATGAACTTCTCTAATATAGGAAACACTCTGAGTGGAAACAAAAACTACTCTATAATTAGGGCATTCATATACCAAATGATTGAAAGACCCACAACTAAAACATTATCTCAGAGCTACACTAGAACAAGGTATCTGATTGACCCAGAAAAACCAATATGACTAGAATACCCAGAAAAATAACCACTTCCCTGAACAGGGCGATCACTAGCACTAAACTAACCATTATCTGTAATTTGAAGCGATGCATGAACTGGTCGACTAGTATAACTCTGAAGTTGATAGGATGGGCATAAACAATACCCAAAATAAGAACTACTACTTCTAATTTGGGAACTACTATAGGCCATACTAAAATTGCATTAATATCTATCCCCTCACTGTTGCCCCCTTAGGCTTCATGATGCATCTGCTCCGTCACTCTAACATGATAAAAATCATCAGGAAAAGATCAAGCCACAACAATAAAACTCAGAGTAGCCATATGAATGGGGAGTCTCATCCCTTTAACAAAGTAATGAACTCTTCATACTTATTATCCAAAATAGAAGTTACATGCCTATACAACTCATGGAAATAAGCCTCATACTCTGCAACTGTCATGGAGCCCTGCTCCAATCGAGATAATTGGTCCATCAAATGATTTCTAAGGCTATAAGTCATATACTTCTCAAAGAACATCTCTAAGAACTGAGTCCTAAATAAAGAAAAAGTAACAACTCGCTAGGAATCTATATAACCTCTCCACTATTGATGAGAAGATAATTCCAATTTTAATATAGTGTAATCCATACCACGAGTCTTAACTAGGCCCAAATTATGGAGCCTGTCCTATTAAGCAATCAAAAACTCAAATGCATCCTCGCCTGGAGCACCATAAAATTAAGGCAGAGCCTCTCTCAAGAATATACCCAATATATTTTTCATCTAAGAAGACATAGTAGGCTAGGCAACCATTGGTTAAGCAACCATCGGTTGAAAAACTATTATTGCAGAAGAAACCTCAACTCTAGGAGCCAAAACTATAGGTTGTGACCCCACCTTAGTACCACTCTGATCAGTATAATTTGCACAATCAAATGACATATTACCAAATATACCAAAAAGCTAAATAAATGCATCTCTGAGAAATAAAAAAGGATTAAACCCTGGTGGAGCCTAGGATAGTCCCTGGCCTACCAATGGCTGTAGTAAAAGAATCTATGGCTCAGGTATTGGATTAGGGTCTAGGAAAGGTGACCTATACTATCCCCTAGTCGAGGACATATCATGAGGATGTCCATAACCTCTAGGTCATCTACAAATATTAGAAGGATCCCTAGGCTCAGTCTTGGGACCATCATCTTTTATAGCAGTAACATGTGCCCAGGCTATCTACAAAAGAGTTCATTCAAGGGAATATTCTACAAATGACCTTAGAATTTTAGCATGATATGAGTGAAATAAGTGAAGAATGTCCTATAGTCTCTAAAATATAGGAATCAGACGTCATCATTTTGATCTGTAAAACTCTGCTAGACACTAGCTCTTGTAACAATAATACCAGGGAAACCTAAGCTATGATACTAATTTTTCATGACCTCATTTACAAGTCATGATGGCACCTACTAAATCATACCAGTAGCTAAGCGAATACCATAACTCTGAGCTAACACAATGGGTTAATTCGGTAGGAAATTTCTCAACTTAGGCAAAAATAAGTAACACACTTAAATTATATATAAGTCATTCTGATTATATAAGATAGTCAAATACGATACTAAGTCCAAAATTTGGTAGAGTTAGTACAAGAGAATTTAATAATATTAATATGACTCAAAGTTTAGAAATAGTCAATACATCTGTCTTGATACTAAAGACTAAATAGAAAAAAGATAGAAAGAAATATGAGACTCAAACGCTAAGAACTCACCCTATCTCTGGATATCAACACTGCATGAAACATAATCAACGACGAAAACTAGTACTCAGATTTATACTAAAAAGGTAAAAAATGATAATATGAGTATAAAACAAATGGGTACTCACTAGGTACAAAAGTATAGTCTAAGTACCAAAATAATGGATACTCAGTAGGCATCATCGGTCGATTGAGCAAATTCATGATAAAAGAATGATAAAATACAAGATAATATTACTAAGTCAAGGTAGAAAATTGAACTAGAAATATCTCTATCATCACTGTACATAAATAGTTCATAGACCAAGATAATAATGATAACATAATGTAAGGAATCAAGCATATGCAAACATAACCAAAATATTAGCTCTCATATGTCGATTGGTAGAGAAAATAAAGAATTCATCACAGCCTCCCATACAACTGGAGAGTACACACAAGAAAATAATAGTCTAAATATACATCATTTACACTAGCCATTATAATCATTTAACCATCGTTCCACAATTCACCATCATTCAGCATTATGCCGCCATTAGCAATTTACCAATATTTTTCCATAATCCATTAGTCATCCCTTTGTCATATTTTATTGCTAACATTGGATATCAACTAGTCACTATTTATCCATAAAGCATCATTTATTCACTAGACATCCCTTACCAATTATTCATCACTTTATCATTCATCATGTCATGGTATATACTCGAACTTAAAACGGTAATGTATTTATGACCAATACCTAGAATTGAACCGGTCATAATATAAGCAATACCTAGGATAAAATCGGCCATAATATAACTAGCACCTAAATGGAATTGTTCATAATATAAGAAATACCTAAAATTATAACGTCATAATATAAGCAATAACAAAAATTGAAGCATTCATAGTATAAACAATATCTGAAATTCGACAAGTCATAATATAAGCAATACCCAAAAGTGAATCAATCATAGTATAAACAATACCTAAAATTGAACTGCTCATAATATAAATAGTCATTATCGTAAGGCATATCATCAATATCATAACCAAACACATGATCAAGAGGTTTTAGATCCTCACATTAACCAATCATAATCATCAAGTATCAAGATTCACCAGTATGACCTAAATACACATTCCCATGAGTCTAAATAGAAGGTTTGCCAAGGTTAGTACATGGCATATCCTAAAGTGCGTTTAGAGTCCATTTCTTGTCCTCAAGTTCCATTTTAGGCAAATTTCTACCCAAAGTAGGCATAAGGTATATCCACTTTTAGATTTCAAACTAGCCTTAATTATCCCTAAGCTAGGGAATTTATCTAAACCGTGAACAACTAGGTTAATTATTGCTAATTTGAGTAACCTAGGACATTTCCTAAGACGTTCTCATGCTAAAAATGAGGAATAAAGTCTAATTCACCTAAAGCATAAAGGAATAAGCTAAGTGTTTCAAGCGTAAGATATCCAAATAGACTAATTATTTTAACTAACCCCAAGCCTACCTTCATGTATAAGAAAGCTCAACAAACCACTAAACCTTTGATTTTCCCTTTTGAGAAGACTCCTTGAGATGCCAAGAAGTCAAAAACAGATTCTACTCATCAGTACAAGAATATCGATACATATTGTACCATTGTTGTTTGCGTTCAAAAATAACAACAAAAATTCCATGTGGGTCCCACTTATGAAAATCACATTTTTGTCCTTAACCCAACATCCATACAAGATCAAGGAATCATAAACCTCAAGAATAGGTGAAAACCAATCTAAATTGGGGAGAAAATCCAACCCTAAAGCTATTTAGGGTTTCGGTCAAGAAATAACTAAAATCCACTAAAAAAGGTTTAAATCTTACCTTAACTCGAAAGATAAATGTGAAAATAGATGTTAATAAAGCTCCCAAGTCATCCACAAGCCTCAATTATAAGATATCAAACTCTTTAGGTTTTTTTCTCTCAAGTTATACATGAAAAATACCCAAAGTAATGGAGAATAGGCATAATTTATACCCAGTACAGGGCTTTGGCTTTGGCTATTGTGAGGGAAAAATGTGTGATTGCACTATCCCCAGCCTAGACATGCCATTCATGATAGAGACTAGGTCTTAACAACTACACCATCTCCTCTGCTTTAGGAGTCTTGATTACCGCACTTGATTTGTGTTAGACGGCACACCAAATAATAGCTAGAAACTTAGAAGATTTCCAAGTTTCTATCATACCCTTGAGATTCATTCCAGTTCCTCCATAGGAAAATAAACTATGTAACCACCCTAAATTTAATGGACTCAATGTCATACTTAAATTGTTCATCTGAGGTCGTTTCGACCAAATGTGGGTACCACAACTAAATTTCGAATTTCTCCAATCTCTGACCAATAGGTTGAAATGAGCTCGGGCATATCGAGACCCAAACAAAAGGTCTACTTAGCCTAAAATAGATATTTCAGAGCTGATGGCACAGTTAAAATTTGCATCCAATATTATTTTAATAAAGTTTATGCTTAGTGGCCATTTGGAACCAGCGAAGACTTTTAAACATGGAATTGGCTCTGAAAACCAAAAAAATTTCGCAGTAATCAAACTGTTAGTCCCACTAAATCATAAATGACTTGGCACACCTATGGAAAATCTATAATACTGAAAATGATTAGAATATGGAAAATGACCCTTTGGGTAATTACAGTTCGAGACTAAATTCTATACAACAAAACCTCAAAAATAAGGAAAGGAACCTAAAATAAAAAAAAACATCTAATAACCAAACTAACAGTTTTGGCATGTCATAAATAACTTATAGCCATTATAGAAAGACTCAAAACACCAAAAATGTATGTAAATCAAGAAAATAACCTAGAAGGTCATTAAACAAGTGGTGAAGATCTCTTATTAGTTTTATAGCATTATTTTTTCCTACTATGATATGGAACTATTTTTCTGAGGCTTATCAGGTGAGATTTGTGCCTTACAATTAGAGACATTGGATGATTGATGAGTTTGATCACTTGAAGAAGGGATACATGATAATTATAGAGTAGGAGGCATGTTTTCATGGCCTATCTAGATATACAACAGCTAATATATCCATCGAGCCTAAGAGCATTAAGAAGTTTGTTAAGGGTTTAGTAGGTGATTTTTTGTTGGAGAAAACTTAACTTGTGGTTATTGGTGGTTCCTTTAAGAGTATCATGGATCATCTAAGATGATTGAGTCAATTTATTGTAGTATCATGGTGATGGTGCTAAAAAGTTTAGGAAATAGGGTGAGTTTAGTGGATATGTATTCTAAGGTAGGAGCTTATCTAGAAAATGTACTCATGATTTTCATGGTAGACAAGTTCAAGAAACCTTAAAAAGTTTGGGTAGTAGGCCTATGGTTTCTATGGATTCAGGTAGCAAGGGATCGATTCTCGCATATAGAGACTATAGTTTTTATTCCTTAGGCTAGGGATGTTATTTTAGCTCTTCTATTCCTTTTCTGTATGATTTGAGTATTAGAGTATTTAATGTTTGAGAAGAACATGGCCATATTATGAGGGACTATCCTCAGCTCATATTGGGTCTATCATAGTAGGGTTCTCTACTACACCTTTGTCCTACTCCTATTTCTATGGTTAAAAGTGGTTAACAGAGTGGAAAAGTGGTGCTAGAGGTTCTTGAGGTGGATCTTGGAGAGATTGTGGTATGGATGAGGGGTTAATCCATCTAGTGTGGGAGTGGCTAGTGTTATGCTATAACTAGGAGACTTGAGCTAGAGACCTTTAATATAGTTATCACAGATATTATTCCAGCTTGCCATCATTCTATAATTGTGTTATTTTACCCTATATATATATTCTTCTATGTGTTTCATATTGTACAGTTGGTTTTAATGTTTCATATGAGTCTTTTGGTGTGCTTATTTATGAGTCTACCTAGTAGGAGATTATTTAGTGCCGGATCAAATATTTCAATCATATTTAGTGACTAACGCGGGACGTGAGATTTGGTATACTTAATTATCCTTTGTATGGTTGATTTCGATGTTATCTAGGGTATGGATTTGTTATATCCTTGTTTTCTTGGATTATTTTGCCAAGATCATGACCTTAGCTACTCTGGGTGTGCCAAGGTTTCATGAAAGGGTACTCTTGGCTTGCATTTGAAGAAGGTGATATATTTTCTACATTCTCATCATATGGTAGATAAAGGGTGTCTTTCATAATTAAACTATATTTGTTATGAAAGTATTACTTCACTACCTCTTTTGGATTTTATTTGAGTTGCTAGGGAGTTTCAGGACGTGTTTCCCGTGGATATGTCTAGTATGCCTCTAGATTGTGATATTGATTTTACTATTTATAATAAGCCAGAAAACAAGCCAATTTTCATTCCTTCTTATACGATGTCCCTAGCTAAATTGAAGGAATTAAGAAAATAGTTGTGCGATTTGTTGAGTTAGGGTTTAGACTTAGAGTGTATCCTGAGGGTGCCCTACTCTTGTTTTTGAACAAAAAGGATGGAACTACGTGTATGTTCATTGACTATATCGACCGATGACTACTAGGAAGGATGTAGAGTGGGTGAGGATAGCCCAAAGAAGTCACTGGGCAATTTGGATGGTCTAACAGGCAAAATAGTATGAATGGGCTATTTTTAGGCAAAATCAATAGGTGTTAGCCCATGATTTTTGGGATAGTCTTGGTTCTCAAGCGTGTTTGGTCCCAAAAATCGATCGGTGTCCCCAAGCATGGTGTGAAGTAGGTGAAGGTGGCTCGATTGTTTCGACTGCGATGTTTGGGTGATCAAACAGATGAAGTAGTGGTGAATAAGCCATTTTTGGATAAACCAATGGATGTTAGCCCATGGTTATTGAGGTGGGTTTAGAAATTAGGTGCATTTTTGGCCAAAAATTGATCAACGGCCCTTAGGTGGGGGTTGAGAGCCGGTAAGGGTCGCCTAGTAGGGTCAAAAAGGTCGTTTGGGTGATCTAACATTGCCAACAAGCAATTCTTGAGCCAAATTAGTGGATGTTAGCCCACAAGTGGTGGGCTCTGGAATATTATTTACCAAAAATTGTCTGATGGCCCCTAAGCATGGTGTGGAGTAAAGAGGATGGTCTAACAATATAAGTTGGGCTGCTATAATACCCCGTATTTCCATAGCTTAATTTAACTCTCAGTACATGATTTATCCTATATAAATTTTTAAAGTACTCAGTACTTTTCAGGTTAGAGCTTACCATTACGTCAAAAATTTAGTAAGCTTTCCAACGATATAAAATTCATCCAAATCCGATAATTGGGTGAAGGTTTAGTGCCATTTTTGTAAGACAGAGTACCACCTGGGACACCAACGCATCGCAGAGGCATGCCAAATGGCAATTGTTAATTTCCAGTGTTCCATCGCGATCATGGCACATCATTTCAAGTAGAATTTTTAGAATTTTCTATTTCTAATGAATCTCCATCATTCCACCACATCGTGCTGAGTCTAAAATTCAAAATCAGTGGGGTACCACGATTGTACCGCATCGCACCATGGCCCAAAATTGGGTTTTCCCAGTAATGATTTTTAAATCATTCCCATGGATAATTGGGTATTTTTCCATTACCTAAGTCAGTCCTAAACGCAAAATTTAATCTTAAAAGAGCACTACATGCTCATTATTTCTTAATTCATTGAAGAAACAAAACATTTTCTCTCAAAGGGCAAAACTCTAGCTTTAAGAAATCAAGAATTTCTTTAAGAATCTTCATGAATCAATATTCCCAGGTATGTTAGGTGTTCATCTATGGGTTCCTTTCACCCATAGAGTCCAACAATATCTTTTTAAACTTACAAGATCTCAGAATTATGAATTCCATGCTTGAAATTGATTGTATTCATGTTCATGATATTAATTGGGTTTTAATCCATGATTTCGTATAAATCTCAGGAAACTAAAATAGTTTATGTGATGAATTATATGAATCGCATGCTAAACCCTTGAATTTAACTCTGAGTATTGTATTCATGATGTTCATATGTTGGCAATTATCATGTGAAATAATCCATTCTCCCCAAATGTTTGCTAAAATGCCTATGTGAAGTAGATAGTGTAATCATGAAATGTCATTATGTGTTCCCAATCATGTATAAGTTTATGCCCTAATAGTGTTTGATAAAATGTCTCTATGAATGAATTATGAACAAATGGACATTGCTATGTTTTTCAAGATCATGCCATGCTTTACTTTCACGCTATCGATTCATGGGGCTCTCTAACACCCAAAATTCTAGATGTATACCTAGAGCTGTAGTAGTTACAGAATAGTCTCGGTAGTGTCACGATTAATAAACTCAGTCTGTTACAGAAACCAGTAAACTCAGACAGTTATAGAACTCAGTGAAACTCAACTCAGTATAATTAGTTCTGTATCTATTTAGTTGGGAGAAGGATTCAGCATCAAGTGAATGCAAGGATAGGGGCTCACTTACCAGTACAGGGTGTGATCCTTAGAAGAAGTCCTTGTATTCTAGAACTACGTAGCCAGTGTAGGTTGAGACATCAACCTACTAGTTAAGGTTTGTTGATGTGTTTTAACCTGCCAATTCAGGGTACCACCATTCTCATCAGATTACCTGCTAGGTGAACGTAACTCTTCAGCTTCTCTTTTCTCGTGGTACAAAACTGACACTCTTCCAGCTGGGGTTACAGGTTGGACCCTAAATCTATTCAAAAAAGACTCATATTGGTTAGATGATTACTTCCTAGAGTTTCAGTTTTAATACTCAGTCACAGTATAGAACTTAATTCAGTTCTACAAAATTAGGACTAACAGACACAGTCACCCAGTTATTAGAAATTCAGTTATCAGTAATTTCAGATATCCGTTACTCAGTTATCAAATCTCAATACTCAGATTCAGTAAAAGCTCAGATATAGTATACATATATATGCACAGTATTACATACTCAGTATTTACAGTAGTTTCATATTTCTATGTACTCATAATAAGCTATTCTATACCATTCAGTCAGTTACTGTTCATGTACATAAACCTTTGCATTCCATTCCTCATCTGGCATACTAGTATATTCCATGTACTGATGAATTCTTTTCTTTTTGCACTATGATGTCTCATATCATAGGTTTAAATGCTCAGGTTCTTGACCACTTATAGGCAAATTCAGATTCAGCCATTAGTGTCAGATTTGGTAGTGAGTCCTCACCTATCAAGGATATGTTTTATTTTTGTATTTTTGTAGTCGGAGTTAGTTGGGGGCCTATCATGTCAACCTCACTTTTAGATAGTTTAGTTAGAGTCTTTCTATACAATACTTTCAGACAATATTTAGTTTTCCAGATTATTATTTCAGTTGATATTATTTATCAGTACTTTAGATTTTGAATCTGATTGCATTTCAGCCTATTTTTTGCATTTTTACAGTATTACTATTCAATACTCACAGTAGATATCAGACATGGGTTAACTTGTGGTCCTTCGAGGTAGAAATCATCATGTAATATCTGAGGGACAGACTTAGGGCTTTACAAATTTATTTTAGAGATAATGGTTTAATAGAGTTCTAGGATGTTTGAATGTCGCATCAAGTACAGTCTTGTGCATGGGTGTGTAGCGCGCTACACTTATGGATAGAAGGCTATGAGATGTTTAGGAAAAGTTTACCTTCTTTTAGTATGGATACCGTGAGAGTTAGCATGAGCTTAAGTTAAACTCTCCGTCTAATTCATTTTTCCTTTTGTTTACAGAACATAGCTCCCAAAAAGACTAACAAAAAGAAGAATCGGGAATCAGTTAGTACCTCAGCCCATTTAGGAAGATCCCCTAGATGAGCATGTCTCCAATGCATAATTTGGAGCTGCATTCACTACCATAGCAAATTTTGTAGCATCTTAGAATCAACGACCAGTTGTTCTTTAGGACAACCAGTGTCCAATACCGCTGCATCCAAGATTCAGAACTTCACTCAAATGAAACCTCCTCTATACTCAAGATCTAAGTCAGAAGAGGATCTATAGGAGTTCCTTGATCAGGTTCAAAAATTCACAGATATTATGGGAGTGACTTCCAGCGAGAGTGCTAATTTAGCCTCCTATCAACTAGAAGATATAGCTCATACATGGTTTAAGAAGTGGA
The DNA here is from genome assembly GCA_030864225.1 of Capsicum baccatum var. pendulum. Classification (NCBI taxonomy): domain Eukaryota; kingdom Viridiplantae; phylum Streptophyta; class Magnoliopsida; order Solanales; family Solanaceae; genus Capsicum; species Capsicum baccatum. The sequence goes on along the minus strand of CM061560.1, from coordinate 186,820,624 downwards.
AGGTCGACAGAGGCACAGATACATAGATCATAAAATAGGAAGAGTTTGCTATGACTTTTCTATATAGATTCTTTCCTTTAGAGATAAGAGAATCCAAGGTGTTAGAGTTCATCAATATCAGGAAAGAAAGTATGAGTGTGAAAGAGTATTCTCTTAAGTTTACTCACTTAGCTAGGCATGCTCCCCATGTAGCAGCAGATAGTAGGTTTAGAATGAGCAAGTTCATATTTGGGGTGTAAGAGGGCATTGTTAAAGAGTGTCGAACAATGATTCTAATTAAGAAGATGGACATATCCAGGCTCATAGTCCATGCTCAGCAGCTAGAAGAGGCTAAGAATAAGGAGAGAGAGAAAGAGAATAAGAGATATAGAATAAGTCATTTCAATTTCACTCAATCTAAGCTAGAGGGTAGTAACCATTCCCAATTTCTTCCAAAATCTTTGTTTCTAGCTCCTTCCGCAGCTAGTGCTCCAGTACCTAAGTTCAGAAATGGTAACAAAGATAAGGAGCCAAGCTCAAATATCAGGGTAGTGTCAGTAGTGGTCGAACTAATCCTCTTTGCCAAAAATATGGCAGAAACTATCAGGGTATCTGTAGAGCTGGCAGTGATGCTTGTTTTAGGTGTGGAAAGCCAAGCCATAGAATCAGAGATTACCCTCAGTCAGGTTCTCAGGGTTAGTACAATCATTCATCAGCTCCGTCCGACCACCCGAATCAGTAGGGTGACACTTCCAATCCCACCACTGGGCAACTCCCAAATAGGCTCTATACATTTCAGTACCGACAAGATCAAGAAATCTCTCCTGATGTGGTCACTGGTAAGTTATAGATATTCTATTTATATGTTTATGCCTTATTAGATCTAGGAGCTTCTTTATTTTTTGTCACTCCATACATAACAGTCAATTTCAAATTCAGACTAGAAATCTTAACAAAGTTTTTCTCAGTCTCTACCCCAATGGGTCAGTCTATGATAGCCTACTGTCCAGTTATGATATCTTAGAAAGTCACTTCAGCAGACTTGGTAGAATTAGAGATGATAGATTTCAAAGTCATTCTCAACATGTATTGGCTCCATTAATTCTTGTAAGACCCTACAAAGTTCTCTCGTAGTCTGATCCTTAGAACGTGTCAAGTGAAGTGTAATTTTGGACTTAAAAGATCAAGAAGTAATTTCCAAAGTGGGAAATATTTTAAACCATTTAGAATTTCCCTAATATCAACTTTTTACATGAAGAGAATTGAATAATATTTCCTTCGATACTAAATTCTCCCAAATCCCAAACTGGGGTGAGAGTTAGAGCCATCTTAGTGAGACAGGGTGCCACCTGGCACTTTAGCGCATCGCGAAGCCAGCCAAAATGGTAATTATCAAATTTCAGTGAGCCTCTGCAATTCCACCATGTCGCGATGTCTTTCCAGCTCGCAACCAAGGTGGCAACGCGATTTCCATCACATCATTCCAAGGGTCAATTTCCCGATAGTCCAATTTCCAGTAAGCTAGCACGATTATCGTGCGTCCTAGCAGCATGTAAAATTGGGATTTTTCTAGTTCTGAATTTTAATTCGAAGGGCAAAAAGGGTCTTTTCCCAACCCCTATATATACTTTTTAACATAAGATTCAGCACATTTACACCTAATATTATTGTTTTCTCTTAAGTTCTTTAAGAACAAGACCTAGGGTTTCTAATTTAAGACCCAAGTCATCAAGATTCCTCCGTAAATCGTCCAAAAATCATATAAAATGGTATGTTAGTGTTGTTTCTTGGGTTTTTTCCACCCAAGAAGTTCAAGAATCCTTTTTTAAATTCAAAGATCTTATATTTTTGAGTTTTCATGATTCATGTGAATTGAAATTGAAGTTCATGTTATTATTAAGCTTTAAGTCATGATTTAGACTACGAATTTCAAGAGTTGATTCTAATATGTGAAGAATTGTATGATGTTCATGATAAAACCTCTTCAAGTTGCATGATATTGATGTATTCATGATTATTAAGTATAGAATTTGTGGTATAACCAAATCATTATCCTCATATGATTGATAAAATGCTTATGTGAAGGAATTAGACCCATTATAGCATGTTGAGTAGAAATCCCCAATTGTGTGTAAGTTCATGCATGCCAAGTATTTGGTGAAAAGCCTTAGTAAATGAATTTTGACATGGTAGTATGAAACTCCCTAATTATGTGCTCTTCAATGCATGTAAAGTGTCTCTTGTAAGACCTTGTTGAATAGAGTATGAGCTAGTAGCATGTCTCCCTATACTATTATATGTTAATAATTTCCAAGTGCTTAAAGAGATTCATTAATAATTGCAATGGTCAATGAAATTCCATAGTCATGACTATTTAAGATGGTTATGTTTTACTTGTATGTTATCGAGTCCTAGGGTAATTATACCCGACAATTTAGCTGCAAGTCTAGAGCTTGTGTCAGTTTTCATGATAATCTAAGTCAAGTCATAATTCTTAGAACTCAGTCAGTTACAGAAGTTAGTACTCTAAGACAATTACAGAACTTAAGAAATCTTAGTGATCCAAGTATCATTACCATTTCAACTTAAGTTTAGTACTCAGCTGAGATCTTAGTAGTATTCAATAATCAGTTTAGACCTTAGTAGTATTCCATCAGTCAACGGAACCAAATGAATTAAGACAGATCAGTTAAGAAATATAAACAGTAATAGATTTAGCTCAGTCTAGTACAGTCTATGAATTAGTTCATTATCTATTTAGTTGGGAGTAGGATTCAGCATCGAGCGAGGGCAAGGATGGCAGCTTCCCCGTTATTTAGGCAGAGTTGTTAGTACCAATCTCTATACCTCCAAAACTGCATAGCCAGTGTAGGATGCAGAGTCATCGTTTGACTACCTCCTAGGAGTCATATGTTATATTAGGCTTGGATCCACCCAAATATTACTCATTATATTAGGCATGGCATTTTAGATTTAGAGAAAAGTGTCTTTACCTATGGCATAATACTGACACGCTTCCAACTGGGGTGCAGGTTGGACCCCAAATAGCTAGAAGGGGTATATCGGTTAGATGAATACCTTGCACAATCTCAGTTTTATATTCAGTTTTATTAATAGAAGTCAGTTGAGGAGTCACCTATTATTCTAGGCTTGACTACCTCTTAGATATCACCCGTTATATAGTCTTGATCTCAGATTCAGACAATCATATTCAATGTCAGTATATTCAGAGATAACCTATTACATAGGCTTGATCTCAGATTAAGACAATCATATTCAATATCAGTAGACTCAGAGATCACCCGTTATATAGGCTTGATCTTAGATTCAGACAATCATATTCAATGTCAGTAGACTCAGAGCTCGCCCATTATATAGGCTTGATCTCAGATTCATACAAACATATTCAATATCAGTAGACTCAGATATCACATATTATATAGAGTTAATCTCAGATTCTGACAATCATATTCATTATCAGTAGACTTAGAGATCACCCATTATATAGGTTTGATGCCAGATTCAGTTTATCCAGTATCAGACATCATTACCGATAAACTCAGAGGTCACCCATTATATAGGCTTGATCTTGGATATAATAAATCAGTATCAATATAAACAATATTAGACATCAATCCCAATAGACTCTATTATTCAGCCTCTTAATATTAGTAAACTCAGAAATCAGTAGTAGTAGATTTAGTCATCAGTAAGTCAGTATTCAAAAACCCGTATTTAGAGTTCATATTCAGTGTTACTGCGATTCCAATTTTGGTTTGTGAATTCATGCATATGTCCTACTTCAGTACTCTCATGTTATTCAGATAAGTAACTGTTTATGCCTAAACCCTTGCATTTATCCCTACCTCATCTAGCATACTAGTTTATTCAAAGTACCAACGCATACTTTTCTCTTGCAGTTTGGTGTATTATACCATAGGTTAAGAAGCACGAGATCTAGATCCCCCTTAACAGTCTAGACTTGGTCTGCAACAGTAGATGTAGTAGTGAGTCCTCTTCATTCGAGGATGACCTTTATTTTACTATGGGATTAGATTCAGTTTATTTTTAGTAGACGGAGTTTGTTGGGAACATGTCCCATTAGCTCCATATTTCAGATAGTTAGAGGCTTTTTGGATAGATGTATTAGTATTCAATTTTCAGTATTGATTATTTTAGACGTTTTGAACCTTATGACAAGTTTTTTGCCATTTTTCTGCATTATTTAGTATTTTTATATAGTTATTGTAGCAGGTACCAGATACGGGTCAACTTGTGGTCCTTCGGAATTATGAGCGTTGTGTGGCATTCTAGTTCTAGAAAATTGAGGCATTATAATGTTATGCCTCAGTTGATTGTAGAATTAGAATTATTCATTTTCAGTTTCCAAATGAACAAGTCCTTTAATGGAGGGGTAGTACTACAACGCTTAGGGGTTAATTGATTTCATAACTTAGAGCGAGAAAAATAATATCCAAGGAATGTGTCCATTATCTTGTACGAGTCAAATACTCTAGTTCAGAGATCCTAGCCTTGAGTCTGTTCAAGTAGTAAATGAATTCTTAGATGTGTTTCCTGAAGATGTTCTTGAAGTTTCTCCCAAAAAGGAAATTTACTTCAAAATAGACCTTCTTCCAGATACTCAACCCATATCTATTCTACTATATAAAATGGCTCCAACAGAACTTAAATAGTTAAAAGAACAGTTAAAGGACCTTTTAGACAAGGGGTTCATCAGACCCAACATTTCCCTGTGGGGTACACCAGTCTTATTCGTTCATAACAATGATGTTTTTATCAAAATATGTATAGACTACAATCAGTTGAACAAAGTCACAGTAAAGAATAAATACCAATTTCCTAGAATTTATGACTTGTTTGACTAACGTTAGGGTGCTAGTTACTTTTTTAAGATAGACCTCACATTAGGATATCATTAGCTCAGAGTCAAGGAATGTGATATTCCAAAAATAGCTTTCCGAAATCAGTAGGGTGTAATACCACGTATGTTTCTAAACTAGGAGATGAACCATTTTTCCTATGTATGAAACCTCCTATCCTGTGAGTAACATTTTAGTGCATGACGTACAATGAGTATCCTAGAAATAAGATAGATTATGATACATTAAGCATGTTCATATGAGTCACTTAAGGTAATACAAACTAATAGTTTTTGAATCCATCAAGTTTAGTGTTCGATTTTGCAAGGGTCATCTTTTAACAAGTATAACTTGATGTTAATATGGTATTTTGGATGATTTAGATACACCAAATTTTAGAGAATTGAATTATATTTCCAACGATACCAATTTTGCCTTAATCCAATGCTCGAGGAAAAAGTTATGCCCATTTTCATGAGAGACAGCAAGAATAGGCGATTGATTAGGTGCCGCCCAAGCAAACTTAGGCGATTGGTTAGGCGCCACCTAAGTCAGTTCCAATGCCAAAACCACTCTGTCTTGAGTTATTTTGAGGGTAATTAAGTCTTTTAACACTCCTTACACGTCCCTAAAATTAACCCTATGAAATATATAGATTCTAAACACATTACAACCCTATTAGCATCTCAAAGCTCATCATCCAAGAGCACCATAGGAGAAAAACAACTAGGATTACACAATAAAGATTGAAGATCAAATTTCAAGGAAATTCCTCCTCAAATCACCAAGAACCTCCCTTCAAAGGTATGCGTAGTGTTCATCTATGGATTCAATTCGTTCATAGAGCTCAAGAATCTTGCTTTTAAATGTTGCTTTGTAAACTTTTTGTGATGGTATGAATATGTACATGTTGATGATGGATGTTTAAGTTTCAAGATGATATCTAAGGATGTTCTCATGAAATATATATGGTTGTTGGTTGAAAATCATGAACTTTGGGTGGTTTAATATAATGCAAGTATAAAATCCACCTATGCCTTAAAGAATGCATGCAAGGTGTTTGATAAAATGCCTAGGATGCTAGAAATTCCTATTTACATGATTCCATGTTATTCACATGACAAGTCCATGTTAGCTATACACTTCAATATGAATTTCCATGCTATTATGTATTATTATGGTAGTGGCATGAAACATGTATGATGATAAAGATATGAATTATGTATGCAAATTATATCCATACTTTTCCTACCATGTTTGAGATGTTGAATAAATACATGAAGTTTAATATCGCCAAATCATTACAATCTGAACTAAATTTTACATGTTGTCGTTCCCTTATGCTTTAATGGTTTTCATGCCCTTGCTATGAATAGTACATGTTGTTGGAATGCACATTATATTAGAATATGAGATTTATGACTTGATTATAAGCATTCCTATTCATGATAGATATTATGATGACCATGTACTTCATGAAATCCCCCACTCATGTAGTATGGATTGTTATTGATGGTCGTGTACTTAAGAAATTCAAGTTGTGTCTGTTTTCTTCCATCGTGTCCTGGGGGTACTTGTACCGGAAAAATATAGCAGTGTTCCTAGATCCATGTCATGTTTTCATGATACTCTCAGTCAATCCATGATCTATAGAATTCAGTCAATCATGTGACTCAGGAAAACTCAGAAATCTCAGTAATCTCGGTAGTCCGGTAATCTCAGTAATCTAAGTGCTCAGTAACCTTAGCAACCTCAGTATTTATATTCAATCTCAGTAACTACAATACTCTCAACCAGTCCTCAGAACTCAGTACATTCTGTCAGTTATCGGAATCCACTAAACTTATTTTAGCTTCGCTAAACAATACCACAAGTATCAGTATCAATTTAGCTAATCAGTTCAATTTATTTATTCAGTTCATCTTAGTTATTCAGTTCAGTTTCCTTCAGATGGGAGTAGAAGTTAGCACCGGTAAACCCAAGGATGGAAAATTACCCGCCAGTTCAAGGTATGATTCTTAGTAGTCATCCTTATATTCCAGAACTACGTAGATAACGTAGGTTGAGACATCTTAACCAATAAGATTAGGGTTGATAAGGTGGCTTAACCCATCAGTTTTGGTTTCCCACCATTCTTATTGAGTACCTTCCGATATAGGGTTCTCACAGTTGTCCTTACTAGTGGTGTGGTATTGACACCCCTCCAGTCGAGGGCAGAGATTGGACCCCAGCTTAGCCATTTTAGCGTAATTGGGGCATGTCAGTTAGATAACTACATCCCATAGTTTTAGTTACAGATTTTAGGACTGTCAGCTATAGCTACCCAATCTTAGTAAAAAACTCAGATAGCTCTTCAGATTTTAGCATATCAGGGCTATCCGATACAATCAACTCAAAAATAGAATGGAACTTAGATAGTTTCCTTCATATTTATGGACTGTGAGATATAGTCACTTATGCTATCAATCACAACAGTTATCAGAACTCATGCCCTTAGTACTCAGCTTCAGGAATGTCAGATACAGTTAAATAAACCAGTTCTTCGTAATTTGAACTGTAAAAAATAATCATTTATTCATCAGTAATGAAATATCAGTCTCTTAGTATATTAGTAATACTGTGTTAGATCCATCACTTATTAGTGATTTACATATCAATATCATTAAACTCAGTCTTTCAGAATCCCATTATCAGTACGCTCATGTTGTCAGTATTCAAACTCAGTGGTCCGTATCTCCACGAGTTCAGTTATAGTTACGTATACATATATGTACTCTCACGTTCATATCAATCAGTATTGTCCAGGTATATAACCCTTTTTATTTAGCCTACCTCACTCGTATACTCAGTACATTCAGACGCACTGACGCATTTACGCTATGGTGCTTTCTCTTATGTTACACCATAGGTTCAGAGGCATGAGCTCCAAATTAACAGTACATTTTGACTATCGATCAACACTTCTAGGTTTTATCTAAATAAGATAGTTAGATTATATAATAACTAGAGACTCAGAATTTAATAGTTAACTGGGATCAAGAATAAGGTTAATAAGAAGACCTCGTAAGACTCAAAAAGTAAAAGGTGAAATCCTTTTGCTCGTCCAAAATATTCCAAAAGGTACATAACTTATCGATTCTGTATGTTAAGTATCGGGTTGGTTCAACAAATAATAATAAGCCTATGGAGTGGAGAAACCTGGGGGAACACCATCCTAGTGTTAACTTATGATTGATTACAATCAAAGTTGATATAGTTACTTTATCGAGATTACTACACAAAACCCATATTTACTTTTCTAGTTCTTCTTGTTGACTGCAACTACTGAGATCCAAAATTCCATGTGTTCCCTTGGGATTCAACCCCAAACTTCATTGGATTACTATATTTTGTAGAGATTGTATCATATTCTTAGAGAAGCTGTTGTTTGTATATCATCAAAATTTTAGCACCGTCGGTGATGTTTATTTATGATTTGAATTTGTTGCAGTTTTTGGGTTATTCTTTTTATTTTTGTTCTTACTCAGGGATACATCGGTGTATGCCTAGAAAATAGAGTAAACAATCCCTTACTCATACTGAATCTGAATCCAGAGAGGATCCTACAAACAGTTAGTAGGATGTCTAAGAAAAAAAAAAGATGAACTTTCTAAAGAGGATAATAATGGTGTACCTTCCCCTCCTCCCGAAGAAGTATAGGATATTATTGGTCGATAGAGTGGTGAGCTGTTAGCTCAAGATAAAGATGAAATAAGGGTAATAAAAAAATCTTAGTAGGTATCTATGGAGGCAGAGCTAGCTGAGCAGAGACAAGCAGCAGACCACCGAGTAGAACTCTGTGGAAATTGGAATAGAGATAGAGGTGCCTATGTTCAAGTAATTCTAGCATATCAATATGTGCAACCATATATAAATGATGAGGAGGATTTGGGATATGTTGAGATGGCAGAGACCAGAGCCATAGTCCCTCTTTTTATACCCCCAGGCATTAAGTTTGACATCACGAGTGTAATAATCTAACTCTGAAATATGAAGGGTGTGTTTACAGGTCAACCTACAAATAATACAAATTTGCATCTTGACAATGTCATCATGCTCTACAGTTTATATACAAATCTAGGGGAACTTCAAGAAGCACTCATACTAAGGTTGTTCCCATTCTCAATTATAGGAGAAACATCTTTATGGTTAGGGGAACTACCAGAAGGCTCTATCACTACATAAAATGAGTTACACAATAAATTCTTGACATGTCCTTTCCTCCATCCAAGATGTTGTAGCTTAAGGACGAGATTTATATATAATTTTAAGTAGCTACAATATGAATCTATGTACGAGGCATAGTTCAGGTTCAAGAAGAGTCTGATGTGGAGCTTAACCATCGATTGTCAGGGATGAGCTTATTAGAGATATTTTATCGAGCCTTGACCATTAGCTCCAATCCTTGGCAGAAATAATATCTATAGGAAATTTGGTGAGACTATGTTGGGAGGTAGATTCAGAGTTGTTAGATCAGATCTCACTCACTAATTGAGGGTGGCAAATTCAGGAGGTTGAGAAGGGATCTGGAAAATATGTTATTGGTGCCTCCTGTGACCAGAAAGTAGCTGATTACATTGTATCACAAGAGATTGCATTGATAAGAATGAAACTTTGTGTACTATCAAAGCATCTTGCATTAATGACTTCCAAGTAGGTAATCACACTCATAGCATAGGGGTTATCTTCTAAAGCTTATGAGTAAGAATTAGATGAAGAAGAAAATTATTTGAATCATTAGTTCGCAGGTTTCCAAGCATAAGGTCAAGGGAGCTAAGGTCGAAACAACTATAAATAATACAGAGACCATAGCAGATAGAGAGATGGTGACTAGAGGTAGAAGAATAACTATAGAGAGAACTATGATAGGCATATTCCACTAGGCAGATGAGCTGTAAAATCTAAAATACAAGAGATATTGGATAAGTTGGTGAAGGTTCAAGAAAATCAAGGGATCAAACTTAAGGAGATTATGGCTGATATTTAAGGATTGACACAAAAAATTGAGTCATTTTCCACAGTTTTCAAGTAGTTGGAGGCACTAGTCCATGGAAATGTAAACAACTCTATACCAGAGAAAGCTAGGTACCTTTTCAAGAAATATGATGCAAAATATAAAAAATGATTGTCATGTACTTGCTATTACCATAAGGAGTGGTATTACAACTATTGATTGCCCATGATCTGCTCCAAAAACTAATTATAATGAGACACCTTTTGTTGAGTTTGAAAAGGTAATAGGTGATCAATATAAAGATGCTAAAGACAAAGGTAAGGGTTTGGTCATTAAGCCATAACTTAGACAAATTTTGAGACTAACCCACCTTTTTCTCAGAGACTGAAGCAAAATAAAAAGGAAGGTAGGTTCAAGCAATTCATTGCGATTCTTAAAGAAACTTAAACGTACCTATTCTTGAGGTGTTAGGTCAGATTCATAGATGCACCAAGTTCATGAAATAACTAGTTACAAGGAAGAAAGGAGTGACATTTGAGGATGTTAACGGTGTGCACCACTTTAGTGCAGTCTCAACTAGGCCTTTGACATAAAAAAAAGTGATATCATAGAATTCATGATACCATGAACTATTGGGTCATCCAAATTTGCTAGAGTATTATGTGACTTAGGAGCCAACATTATTTTGATGCCACTAGCTGTAATTAAGTAATTGGGCTTGAACCCTCTAGAACCTGCTTTGATGCGGCTGTTGATGGTTGACCGCACAGTGAAGAAACCTATGGGAATCTCTTTTGATATGATAGTGAGGTTGGATAACTTTATCTTTCTAGCTTGACTTTGTCATCCTAGACTTTGAGGTTAACACCGAGAAACCCATTATATTGGGATGACCATTTATAGACACAGGTAGGGCTATGGTTGACATTGAGAAAGGTGACCTAAAATTCAGAGTTAATGGTCAGGAGACTATATTTAACTTTCAAAATTGAATGAAGTATCCAACAAAAATGTAGGTAGTATTGATGATTGATTATATTGATCACCCTAGAGGATACCTATGGGTATCTTGATGAATTCTGAGTAGTCAAGATACCCGTGTCGTGCTATGATGTTTAATCAAGTATTGCATAATAGGCAACCCATGGTCTTTTTGGTGAAGCTTGAGTAATAAACATAGCCATGTCGTGTCACGATGTTAAATCAAGTGCTGAGTGGGAAGAAACTTACTATTGTTAGTGTTTACATTTTTGTTATTTTTTTAGCTCTTGACTTACCCAGAATATGGTAAAAATTGCTACATTAATCAATTTCGAGGTAAAAGGGCTATGTAATCAACTCATCATGGTCAAAATTCCCGCATGATAAGTTGAGTAATAAGTTGCAAAGTTGAAATTTTGAGGACGAAATATGGAAAGTCATGGAATTTTGGCATCTATTTTATTTTTGGGACCTCAAACTTAGGTTACAGGACCATAAGAAGCTAGAAAAATATTTAAATACCAATTCTATATTATAGGAGAGTAGGCTAAAATTTTTGGCCAGGCTCTTGTGCCCTGCACCTGTTCGCCGCAAGTGGCACTTGCGCCCCATGCCTGGCCGCAGGTGGAAGGCAAAAGTATAAGCTGCGGCTAGGTCAAAATTTGGCCCCATTTTTTAATTCAAATTTTGGACCCCCAACACATATATATGACCTAAAATTACCCCAACCTATATTTTATCAACCTTAACCTCATTCTAACTCTTTCAAATCCTTAAACTTCACTTTTCTCTTTGAATTTAAACTTTTCTCTTACAATACAAACTAACCCTACATTTTAGTAAAGGCTAAATTGACACTTATTTGAGATACCAACTTATCTTAACACAATAAAAACAACTTTTAACTTTGGTTTGGTTTGACTTCTTCATTATTCACTTCCAGTTCTTCATATAAGAGGTAAGTTTCTCAACTACTAATTGTTATATATTGATTTATTTATTGTTTAAAAAAGTTAATATGTGTCTTTCATTGAAAAATATATAGAATATATCATTCTTGAATATAGGATCCTTGAAGTGGCCTAGAATATTTATGTAGGGCCTTGTTTTGAAGTATAATCTAAAGTTAGGTCCCAACTGAAAGTTGAACTTGAATGAATAAAAGTAATACCACTAGTTGAGCATGTTTATTTTCTTTGAAAGCTATGAATTATGATAGGTGTGTGCACATTGTACTTTTTGGGATTTCAAATAGGTTATAAGGGTGTGAAAATTAAGGAAAAATTCAAACTTTTTTTAATTTTGATTTCTTCTTCAACTTTTGTTGTCCCCTACATTTGTTGGAAACTAACAATTGGTTTTTCAGGCACTTATGGCACCTAAATCTATGAAGAATATGAAGACTAGTACCTCGACAAGACGTCTCCCGAGCCTAGTGGATCAGTGGAGGAGTACCTGATAAAGTGTTTAGAGACACTGTAGTTTGGGTGACATATGAAGTTATAAGAGGACAGATGCACCAGGATGTGCAAACAGTTGTAACCTGGCCCACAATTAAGTCAACAAGTATGCATCCCCAAACAATTCTCCACATAATGATTATTATGATAATCATAATAATAAGATAGATTCTGAGTCTACTCCAAAGGTTTCTTCTCAGGACCCCCAATCTGAGTAAGAGTCCTAGGATTCATCCGAAGGGGTAGAGTAGGAGAAGCCATCAGCGGTGCCATAGTCTGAGAAGGGTACGACTACTCATTTATAGTTGATAGATATACCACAATTTGAGAAAGTTATAGATATGGCTACTCATGATGCATCAATTTAAAAAAGGTAGAGTCTCACTCCTGCACATGCCCCAGATGCACCTTCCAAGGAGAGACATCAAAGGTGGTATGTGGAAGGGGTTTTAGAGGTATTTACTATTTATATTTATGTTTGGGAGGCTGACCTACCTATGAGGTAAATTTATGAGGAGCACCAGATTAGCCTATTGGGATAGATTGAGTACCACAATTACTGGCGATATTTGATAAATATTCGATCGAGTGGATGACTATGCCACTTGGTTCTTACAACTTGGCTATGGGACAAGAATTTTTTGCATCTTACAGAGCCATCGCAGTCCTTCCTATATACAAATATCTAGTCTTGGTGAGATTTATGAGGCATCTACAACTTGAGCATACAATGGTTAGAAGGGTCCGAGTTGATAGTTTCATAGAGACTATCCATTTAGTTATCGTCTGCCCAGATTACATTCTTCCTACATTTATATTCTCGAGTAACCATAGACTTAGGGTCACACGTGATCGACATATCATACAGGGGGATGAGCACCAATGAGAGAGGTTCAGATTGATAGGTGGATAGCTAGTTATATTTCAGCTTTGGGTAATGTCACCCCATGGATTGAGAGGAATAGTATGATTAAGAAGGGACTATTGACATTTGAGGCTAAGTTTTAGTGTTTTTTTCAGATAAAAACTAATACCCACTGCTTCAAATAATATGGTTATGTGGAGAAACACTAGTTGCTTGTATGATATATGGATATGTTGTTGATTTTGGTGCCATCCTAAAGTATGACTTACATGATAGAGCATTTGGGAAGTTGAGTAATCCGCCATTCCATTCCATGATTCAAAGGCTGTGTGATGAGGCTGGTGTGCCTAAGATACCTGGAGTACCCGAGAGGGTAATTTCTATAGTGATTGTACAAACAAAGACTATGAAGGATTTAACACGTCTAAGCCCTTCTAAGAGATTGAGAGGGCAGGCAGCAATACCACAGACCCTGACTGAGGGCCTAATAGTTTTCATAGAGATTAATGAGGAATATTGAGGTAATGTGGTTTAAAAATATTGATATGGAGATAGACAAGCAGAGAGAGGCTCTAAAATCTAGTACGCAGGGCAAGGGGGCACCAGCTACTTCTTCTTCAGCCCCACCTTTGACCTCAGAGCCGGTTGGTGTAATTTCAAAGCCTACTTTCCCCTCCACTAAAAATTGTACTATAGGTATGATAATTATATCTAGTGAGTTTTTACATAACTTAGTGGAAATCTAGAGGAAAACTGATGCTAGGTTGAGCATTATTGAGATCGAGATGACTACCCTCTATGAGCAGATGAGAATAGGGGTTAGGACTAGATTTGAGTAGGCAGAGGCCCAATGGGAGGTAGCACTATTTGGGCTATGGGCTTATTTACCGACACGTCTCGATGGGTTTAAGAGATAGGATACATCCCAATTCATAAAGACATATATGGCAGATCTAGCCTAGATAAGGAAGGAGTGTGATATATTACAAGTTGAGGTACTCTCTCTTATAGAGAGCTATGTAGCAGCCACTCCCATAGTTATTCCCTAGGTGGTCAAATATCACCTTCGTACGTACCGAGAAGTTTTGATTTATTTATGGAGGATGATGATGATGTCCTAGAAGTTTGGTCCAAGATAGGTCACATAGACTTCTTGTAGGATCTTGATTTGTCATACAACTAGGCCGTTAAAAAGGCCATACATGATTAATTGGAGGAATACATCTATATAAGTGGGTGCATCATCGAGCAGTGCACCGCCATCACTACCGCCTCCTCCAGCTGATACGCCTCTATTTGGGGATGCTCATGATTTGGGCACCTAGTGTTGCCCAGGTATATTCTCACTTTATTTTGTTTTATTTTATTGGGGACAGTGCATAGTTTTTAGTTGGTGGTGGGAATACCATGCCACCATGGGTTTTTAGTATCGTACTTCTTTTCTTGTCAGTAGTGGTATGGTTTTAGAACTGACATGTCTAGGCTAATTTTATGTCGTATTGTGTTTTACTTGATATTGTGCTGTTTTTATATAATTAGGATATTTGTAAGTAGTTAGGGTAGTAGTCATATTTTGATTGATTTTTGATACCCCTCTAAAAAATTATATTTTAGAATTGTCTGAATATATACATGTGTAAACATTGTCGATAATGTTATGGAATTAGGATTGGGGGACATGGTAATCACTTGTAAACAATTGCATGAACTGGATAGGTAGCAATTGATAATATTGACTTCTTGCTATGTGTGTGTAAGATACTACCTAGTTCCCTTTGTGTGTTAAAATTAGAACTTTCCTGGTTAGTCTTACTTTGGTTAAAGTATAGTCGGTTTGGAAAGGGTCATAAACCATTTTTTATTTTAGTCAACTTTTAGCCTAAATGACCTTCCATGTGTAAATAATATCCCATAATCCTCGTTTTGAGACTTACAAGCCTATTTTTCTTGTTTCACTGTTCACCTACCTATTTATGTTACAATGAACCTATTTTGGCCTTGGTCTTCCTTGGACAATATGCACCTTAACTCAAGTAAAATGCCTAAGTTAAGAGTGGCTATAATAGGGGTGAATAGTGTAAAATGGATATGAAAAAGGGTAAAATAAGAGGAAAAGTTAGTAGGGCTGGGTGTGGTAGAAAAAGAAAGAGAAAAAGAAAAAAGAAAAGAAAAATTATGAAAAAAGAAAAAAGAAAGAATAAAAGACCATACCTAACCTGAATGTGCAATAAAGAAATAGAGAGAAATAAGGATGGAATAAAAGAATTTGGCTAGTAAGTGAGACCCTAAGGTTAGTGCAATGCTAACGAGGATTAGTCACTTGATATTTACATATGTACAATACCATCCCCCAAACCTACATTATAAACCAAAACAAGTCTTATAGTGATCCTAACTGGAGTATCTAAATGATAAGGTATAGAAAATAAAGGCAAGCCTATGGTATTTGACATGCATTGATTAGAACTACTCTTCTGACTATAGTGTCTCTTGACCATCCCTGCATTGACATGTATTATTTCATATGAGTGAGTGGAATATCCTTGTTGTGAGCTCACTTGAGTCATATTACTAGTTATTTGCTTGTTTTGAGTAGTGTAACTAGTATATATGAGTGGTTATCTGTTGCTAATGTAATTACCATACCTTGATTCCATTGTGTCACATTGTTCTGCTTCATGTTCATACACAATTGGTTTTGAAAAATAATATTGGAGGGAGTGCTATGTTCTGAGCTTTAAGTGTTGACTGAATACTTTGAATAGTTTAGATTCTCCTAGTTAAGCATCATTTTTGTTTTTGTTGTGTTTTGTTGCCTGAGGACATACAAATGTTCTAAGTTGAGGTTGTTGATGTGCTATAGAAATATAGCACTTTCAATGCTTAAAACAAGAAAAATATTCAAGTATTTGAGGTTACTCTTGTATATATAACATGTTTTGGGTATGTTTTGTAGGAAATCACGTTTTTGATGTTAAGTTCATGAAAAGGTGAAAAAGGTGTTTTGGCTACTTTATAGAGTAATTATTGATGTTTGGGATACTTTTCAACTTGTTTGTGATCAAAGCATGTTTGAGAATTAAAGAGGCTAAAGAGATGTCTCCCGACACTTACTATGTCAACATGTGGCCTGCATGTAGGACCTACTGACCGCAAGTAGGCAAAGAAAGAGCCAAAAGTCCAAAATCCTGAGAGCCGACTTGTAAGATTTTTCCATCTGGTACCTATACTGGCCTTGCTGACCGCAGGTATAATCTGCACCCAGGGTTATGGCGCAGTACAGACCACATGTGGTCACCTTCCCTATTTTCTCTTATTTCATTCAGGCTTTGGTTTTAGGGTTTCTTCATGTAATTTAAATACCCTTTATGTGATTTTTAGTAGGAGTTGCACATTTTTAATACTCAAAAACATATTTTGATTCAAGATTCGATTTGATCTTTGGATTCTCTTGTATTGACTTTATTTTATTAATTTAGTTACGATTGTGGGTTTTATTACTTCTTATTATTGTGATTTCATCTATGCTTTCAGTAATGAATGTTATTGATTTCTTCACAAGAATGAGCAGCTAAAACCCATAGCTTGGGTTGTGGAAACAATATTAGATTGACAAAGTAGGGGAAGTGATGTTATTTTTTTGAACTGATAAATTTCTATCCATTGCTTTATCTTCAATAGTTTTCTTAATGGGTGCACACGTTAGGATCCCACCTAGATTTTGATGCTTACTCCAAAAGATGAGCAGTGACTAAGAAAGATAAAAAATGGTAATTTGGATTTTAATTATAGATCCATGCTTCTGGGTTTTATCTAAGTAAGATGGTTAGATTTTATCTAATAACTAGAGACTCAAAAGGTGATAGTTAACTGGGATCAAGATAAGGGTTATTAAGGTGACATCCTGAGAGTCAAAAGATCAAGAGTAAAATCCTTCTGCTTGTCCAAAAGACAGCAGAAGGTACATAACTTATTGATTCTGTATGCAAAGTATTTGTTTGGTTCAACAAAGCACGATAATCCTACAAAGTTGAGAAGCCAGAGGGAATACAATCCTAGTGTTCACCTATTACTGATTACAACCAAAGTTGATATAGTTACTTGCTTGAGATTAATACATAAAATCCCCCTTTTATTTTTCTAGTTCTGCATGTTAACTACAACTGCTGAGATCTATAATTCCATGTGTTCCCTTGAGGTTCGACCTCAACCTTTATTGGGTTAGTATATTTTGATAGTGACCGTATCATCTTATAAGATAAGGTGTACTTTGGACATCATTAATTATAATTATAAGGTTTTGTTCATGTTTTTTGGGTTGGGTAATGCCCTACCAACGTTCATGGAGTTTATGAATTGAGTATTTCATCCATATCTCAGTCCCTTCATGATTGTATCCATAGATGAAATCTTGCTTTATTACAAGTATGAGGTTGATAATATAAGACCCTTGCGAATTGTTTGCGGGGATTGAGTTATTCCTTCTTACCAAACTTGTTCACCTCCTTCATGGGTGAAATTTTCAAGGAAATAAAATACCCAACATCAAATTCAAGCTACTTCTTACTTACATCTGCATAGGACTTCTCAATGGTTACAGTATGAGACATTATATGCTAGTTCTTGAACTGTGAGTTTTGGTTGGATTCTATTTCCTTATTGTGTCATGTAGTGACTAAGAATGGAATTATGGTCAATTTGTCCTAAAGGTGACTCGTGATTGGACTAGACCTACTTCTCCTATTGATATTCAAATTTTCATTAGTTCAGCACGTTATAATCAACGTTTTATGAAGGTTTTCTCTTCTTTCATAACTTCTTTCACTAAGTTGACCCAGAAAAAGATTATTTTTAAGTGGTACCATGGAGTTTGAGGAGATATTTCAAAAGCTCAAGAATTTCTGACTTTGTCGCCTATCTTGACCTTGCCAAAGGATGGTGAACCATCACAAGTTTTGTCCCTTGGAAATTTCCTGAGCTTTGAACTCACTGTCCTTGTAATGACTCATCATATGAGTTGTATAGTGTGGGTATGGGTCATGTGATGATAGTCGTAAGGAGTTCGGTGGGTAGTGGTTGGGTTTCTGTAGTGGTTATGATGGGTCGTATGGGTTGTTAGGTATGGTGATGGGTCATCAGGATAAATCTTTTATCAAATCATAAAATTAGTAACTTAACCTGACTTTGAGTACGAGAGGCTCACAAAGAGCTGTGAGTAAAGGGTACCAGTGGTATAGTTGAATAGTATGTTTTCCAGTGTCCAATCCCTTCAAATTCTATCTTGGGTACGACTGGGCCATATGAATTGTATGGTTTGGTAACAAGTGGGATCATGGAGTCATGTCGTGGATGGTGTGCAGGTGTCCAACTCACTAAATTGGTGATTACTTAATGTTTTGAGTTCTATGGTGTGGTCACGAGTCATATAATCGACTCGTAACCACCGGGAGTACTATAACATGCTGAATTTTGGGGATTGTGAAGTGAGGATGAGCATATGGAGCATGATATGCCGTTTTGTGGTTTGGCGTTGAGGTAGGATTCTACCTACTCTCCTTCAAATATGTTGTGTTTTATGTATGGAATATGAATATGAATGTTAGACGTTATTATGAATAACTAATCTAGTATTGATTATTGATGTTTGGGGAATTGGATAAGGTGTTTGGACCTGTAAGGTAGTATGTTTATGACCCTTTTTAGAATCCTATTGCCTTTTCCCTAGATTGAAATAGTTTGTTGTATGGAAATGTTATGATGCTAGGTTTGTGATGTGGTCCAAGTGTTTAAATCATGATTAGTGTGATTGACCTTAATTGGTCTAGTCTAGTGATCTTGAAACCACATCTTGGGGTAGAATTGACATAATTGCCCATGTTTCTAGACAAATTTCCAATTTTAGGATTGGTTATGGCTTACTTGACTTCTACAAGATGAACTAGATACCTTAGCAAAGTTTTGGACTTAGTTTGTCTAAATTTGGAGATTGAGGATTAGAAGTAGGATCATCCGGACCACTTAGGCCAATACTTGTGTTAGCTCTTGCGGGCTTAGTTGTGGATAGTAGGCCTAGTTGAGACAAATGAGCCTTGTTTATAAGATTTACTTGGTGAATTGATAAATTGTTATTATTTTTATTGGATTATGAATAATGGACTATAGAAATGTTAATTTCCCTTAGATATGATATTGAGCCTTCAGAGATGTTATTTTCTCTTAATTATAATATTAGGCCCATAGATGTGCATTTTCCTCTTAATTATGACATTTGGCTCATAGAGATGCATTTTTCTCTTAATTATGATATTTGGCACATGATATGCATTTTCCTCTTTGTTATGATATTTGGCCTGTAGATATGCATTTTCCTCTTAGTTATGATATTTGTCCCATAGAGATGCACTTTTCTCTTAGCTACGATATTTAGCCCATAGAGATACATTTTCCTCATAGTTATGATATTTGTCCCATAGAGATACATTTTCCTTTTAGTTATGATATTTGGTCTATAGAGATAATTTATGTCTTAGTTATGATTCTTGGGCTTATAGAAATGATCTTCCTCTAGGTCATGATGTATGATCTATAGATATGAGATGTCTAATAGAGGTGATTTGCTTATTGATATAATTCCTCCTAGATGTGAGATGCCTCCTATATGTGAGATGATTATATATATGCTACGACTTATAAGTGTAATTGTCGATATGAGTTTCGAATATATATATATATAGAACTAAGGCCATGATTATAATATTGTGATTATCTCGGAAATATTATTGAGCTGGGGGTTGCGTTATGATATTGGTTGGATATCCGGGTAGTATTTATCCTTGGAAAGGATACAGTTGTAGAATATGGACACATATAAGTTTATGTTGACTAGAATTTCATTGACTTAATACTGGTGATGGCATGTACATATTTGGTATACTCATGATTATTCTATCGATAGTTATGTGATCCAAGTTGAAATATGACCTTATCATTGTTTTTCTTAATATGGGTTAAAACCCACTTTTTACCTTAACAATGGATTTGTTTACTATCATAACTATCTAACTAAATGGAATATGTATATGTATAAAAGAGGGTTAAAATATTATTTTAAATATTTGACCAAGACAGATTTTGGTCCATAACTTAACACTATTATTTACTCTAATTGGGAGATTTTCTGACCATTTTTATGCTTTTACAATGATTTAGTATCGAAGAACATTCTAGGAAACAGACTTACCAATTCATACTATTTTAGCCATGGCTTGAGTCTGCACATCTATTATATATCTATATATATGTATTCATGAATATGATGATATATATACCCAGTTCAAGTCTGGAGGATACTTTTGTGATGATATATCTATGAGTTTGAGTTCACAAGATATTGTTGTGATGATATATATACTCGGTTCGAGTCTGGAGGATACTACTGGGATGATATATATATTCAATTCAAGTTTGAAGTATATTGTGATGATATATTGATACCATTCAAGGATAGAAATTGATTAAGATAACGATGATAGTTACGATGATGAGATTGTGACGTTGATTGTGTACCTTGCATTCATTCTTACATGCACATCTTCTATCATAAGTATGTGCCTATGTCTATGAGTTGGTATAGGACAATTTCATAGATATGGTTGATGAATATGCTTTGTGTTATTATATGTTAATTGAACCTTCCAAGCTTAGAGAGGTGGGGGTATGCATAGGATCGTCTAGGTATTTAGTTATCCAGAATAACTTGTTACTCGTGCTGTTATTGATATTGTTGTTATGATTGTTATGATCATTATTATTGTTAGCTTATGATAGATCGGTCATTGATTAGGTATCTAGATTTGAGGTATGTTCCTATCCTTTTTTATCTTATGATTACATTAGTATGCATAATTGACTCATGTCTAGTCATATGTGTTAGAAACCCTGATTAAAGAGTACTAAATCCTGATCAGATTATATGAGGTCTTAAGATAAGGACATAATGATTTATGTTATGCTTTGAGTTGACCTCACAACTATACGTATATATATATCTATCTATACTTAACAATAGTACTACCCTATATCCGTCATTTATTTGTTCATATTCTATATTTATTCCTTGGCATTCTATATTGTTATCTACCTTTCTTTCACCCTTTATTCACATATTAGCCTTGGATATAACGTATAGTTTAGATTTTTGAATTTGGACATGAATAGGATAGTTCATCATTGATACATTCTTAGCATTATTATGTTAGTCTCTTGGACATTAGTCTCATGGATATCAATAGAATACGTTATCCTTCTTGTCTCATTGACCTCTTATATGATTTATGGACTCTTGGCTATAATTTTTATTATGTTTATATATTGCATATATCTACTTTATCTTTGGAGCTCAGTTGACAGTTGCCTACTAAGTACCATTCATTTGATACTCATACTAGACTTCTATAGCCTGCAGATCATAGTACGAGTTAATTCCATTGATGTGTGTGTCGCACTGAGCAACCATGGTTCAGATACTAGGAGCGAGCTCTTAACATTCAGAGTATTACTTAGCTCCCACTTATATATTAGACTAGTCTCTATATTGTATTAAAGATAAGTTGTATCAGTATAATTCCATTGATATTTATTAGAAGCTCTTGTACTAATACCACCAGGGCTTGGTATTCACTTATGTAATTGATAATTACTTTATTTATTCTGCATTTTTTTATATTGTTGAGTAGTCCGTTACTAGCCATTTCGAACTACAAGTTGGGCTTGCCTACTAGTGAGTTATAGTCGGGGCTATCTAACCTGAGAAATTAGGTTATGAGAAATTGATATCTAATCCTAGGGTTCACCAGTGTATTAGTACAAGAGCTAAGTGTTAGTAGAGTCCAATGAATCAGTTTGCAGATATCAGTAACCTCTCTTTAGAAGGCTATTAGGATATTTTAAGAAATTCTCTTCTTGACTCTTTATCATGTGTCTACATTGTTATGAACCTCGAGCATATCCTTTGACTCTATTATTTCCCTAATGAATGATTAAAGATGTGTAATCATATGGATAGAAGAGGACAAGATTGTGGCACGTATTTCTAGAGTTTTAGCACAGCATTGGACTAGAGAATCAGAGATGGATGTCGATGATCTTTAGTATCGGCCAAAGGATTTAAGGCTAATTTAGGCACTAGTTGAGATCGTGAATACTTTAACCTTTGAGGTCTAACATTATGAATCTAAGTCATGTTTAAGATCCCTCACAACCATGAATGGCTTTGATTTATCAAGCAGTTCTTAGAACAGAGTTGGATCTATTAGTGTTTATTAGGGTTCTTTAACAGTTTTTGAATACTAGATTAGATTTCTTGAGTAAAGCAGACTTATTCCTTTGTTGTATCCTTTTGAGCCCGCCATGGTGCATGGAATCATTAGAGTTTTAACATCATCACTCTATTTAGCATCAAAGCACGTGGTAGTATCTTAGTCTTCCTTCCCTCAGTTGTCAATTATGAGAGGACTATAGGGAGCATAGATGTTAAGGCTTATGAAAGTGATGGAAAAACGCCACACCATTAATATAGTGCTATTGGTATTGTATTTGGTAGTGAGGATCCTTCTGTTACAGTTTAGCTTTATTTTAACCCTTCCAATTCTATGCAGTTAGTATTATGCCTGTCAGACATGTGATTATGAATGTCACCATAATTGGTGTGCTTTTATTTCGTACAATTATCTTTTATTATGTCTAATGGGTTTTTTCATACCTATGGATGATTATATGCCTTGATGAGTTCATGTTGATTATTATGTGCCTTGTTATTGAGTTCATGATTATATGACTACTCCCATGGTTTATTTTTTAAAATAGTGGATGGAGTAGATCTATATTGATATTTGTCATTATGAGTGTATCATTTGGGTTCGAGCCTCATTTATCTTGGCACATTGGCCTTTTTATGGCCCTTGAGTGGTACAGGATGTTGATGTTCATTTTTGTACCGCCTATTCATTATATCAATATGGATATTGTTGTTTCCATTGCTATCACTACTTAGGTTCTTGATATTACTTGATGGTATTGCTTGATGTAATTTATCTTCACTGGGTAGATATTTAAACTAGTGTTACGTCATAAGAATTTCATTTTAGGATCTTCTTCGGTGGCTTGAGTAGATATAACTTGATTTGATGATTTTAATGCCATAATGCAGCAATGTGGATTTTTGCCCCTTAGTTAGTTGTGTTAGACTTATTTTGGAATATTTTGTGATATCAAAGGTGAGTTGACCTTCCATGGTTCTGTGTGTTTTTTAAGTTGGCAATTTAGTTATATTACATGTTATTGAGTTAAAGATTCTTAGACTTGCTCCTGGGTTGCGAAGGCTTTAGTCTTGGTTATCCCTTCTGATATAACCTGTTTGTGAGATTGACCAGTTTGAGGTCCATTCTTTGGTTGTGACTATTTTATCACCCGATAGTGGTTTTGACATTGATATTGAGGTGTTGTAGATTTTTCTCTTAGATTTATTGGGTTCGTTCCCTTATGATTGTTTGCCCTTATTATTAGTGTGGGGATTAGATACTCCCTTCTTTCTATGATATGGTTTTTTCTTAAGTAAAGTTGGAAAGTTATGGGTAGGTGGACCTTTTTATGATCACTTCTAAAGTTGACAATTTGGAAATTCCTAATCTTGAGTTGTTGAATTTCTGGTAGTGGTCTTGACTTCGACCTTGATTTTGGGTTGGTATATTTTTCTTTAATGATATGATTCTTGGGTGGATTCATGAAATCCCTATTCCAGAGTTTGTTCGGCCTAATGAGGCTTGGTAGAGTATTTCTCCTTGATAATATATGCCTATGAATACCCCTTGTTGAGATAGAGTATTGGACTAGTTAGTTCCGGCTTAAGTTGTATTTCTCTGAGTTGTTAGAATTTTTGCCTTTTCTAGTATGGTTTGCAGCCTTGGGGAGTTCTTTCTTAGTATGTTTTGATAGGTCATGTCCTCCAGCAGATATGGGGTGGGTTATTAGCATTTTCAGTCAATGATTTGCCATTTTGCATGATTTCTATACTATGGCTTGGTATGATTTATCTCAAATATATAATATTTGGATACTAATGTCGATTTGAATGGTTGGTAATAATATAAGCTTATTTTTTTTAGTTTTGACTTAATGCTTTGGAATGATGATTTTGAAGTTGTGATAAACTTTGAGTATGAATGCATACCAATCCTTAGGTTTGGTTTGGGTAGTTAAAACTGAGGAATTATTCCTCAGTATTAAGATTTTAGCTCGTCTATATAGAGCTTGCATACAACTTTCATTTTGGACTTATCTCAATTCAAATTTAGTTTATAAGTTGGTTGAGCCTACTCACTGGTTGCTTATTAGATCTTCTCAACTTTGGATGGATTATAATTGATAAGTGTTTAGATGATACCCTACAAACTGGGTATTGATTATTTTAGCTTTTGCCTCGAGTCTCCAGTTTTTTTTGGGAATTTTGGATTATATATTCTATGGGAGTAACACACTAAAAATTGATTCAGTATGACTTTACTCTCAATTAATGGGACATCCCGGAGCAAAATATTCAGTGATGAGTATTTATACCTTGGGATTTAGGATTTCAGTTTGATTATCATTTGTACTAGTTGCATCATTTGCATAGATTGGATTTCTTGATTATCTCCATTTGTGTGCCCAGATAGCATCTTACGAGATTATTCTCATATTTCTCGTATGGAATTTCAGTGAATCAACTTCAGTCCTTCGAGTTCTTAGTGATGAAATTATGAAGAAGAGACTCAATTGATTTTCATCCTCGTTCGGAATGGATAGCAGGAAAGGATTAGTAGAAGAAGATTATATTTGGATTTGGGAGTTAGTGGTATGACTCATGACATGGGCCGATTTGGCTTGGATGAGCCTCTGTTGATTTTGGTGGGTATCAAGATGGTATCAGTGTGTTGTGGTACAAATTTACGTATATCAGTCTTTTTAGTTCAGTTGGAAGCCAGTTAGCGGTTAAAGTTGAGTTTTGGCTGTTTGGGAAGCAAAGTGAGGGTGAGGAATACCGCTGGTAAAATCCCTTACAAGTTCTATCTCCTCGTTGCGGTTACCTGGGAAGTCATGTTCGGAGCATACAGGTTCAGTACCTCATCCTTTCGAGCTTTTGAGATTCTTTCTATCCATTAACATTCGGGGATAAAAGTTCTTTTAGTAGTGCATATTGTAATGACCCTTCTAGTAATTTTTCATGTTTCCACTTATTTTCACTATTAAGGTTTCTCCATAGCTTCCCTAGGCCATTTATGACTTGCTGGGACCGATGGTTCGATTATTGGGCAGTGAATTTAATTTTTAGAGCTAATTCCCTAATTTGAATCTTCGTTGGTTCCAAATAGCAATAGGGAAAAAAATTCAATGAAACAATCTATGATGCGAATTTTAACTGTGCCACAAAAATCAAAATATCGATTTTAGTCTAGGTAAACCTTTGGTTCGGGTTCCAATGTACCCAAGCTCATTTCGACCTATTGGGTTGGAAAGTTGAAAAATCAAAATATGGGTATGGGCCTACATTTGATTGAAACAATCTCAGATTAAAAATTCAAATTCTCTATTATTTTTGTAATGTCAATTTTAGGCTAGGGGGACCCTTGTTTCAAGTCCCAAGCCTTTCGAACTTATTTTGGACTATTGAGCGGATTTTATAAAAAATGAAACTATAGGTTTTGGCTCCACTTTTTTACGAAAAGATCTAGGATGGAAGTTTTGATTGCTCTAATGGATTTGACATGTGGTTTACACTCGAATTTCACTATTACATAATGTTATTTGAGTTCCTAAAGAGTATCGAGGGTTAAAGAAAAGTTTTTGACTTTTCTATTACGGGATACCTCATCTCTTCGCCAAGGGGGTTATAAATAGACCCCATGGTCGCTAATTTTGGCATTTTCCCTTTATATTTGAGAGCCTAAAACCCTAATAGGTATGATAACTCAAAATTGAGTCTTGTGGATGCCTAGGGAGCTTGATAAACATCTTTTATCATCATTATCATCTGGATTAAAGTAATATTTCATCACATTATTGGTGAAATTCTTAGTTCTTGACTCGAAACCCCATTTTAGATTAGGGCTTGATTTAGCCCTAAATTTTATTTGTTTACACTCATTAATTGAGGGTTATAATTCCTTGGTGATGTATGAGCATTAGGTTAACCTTGGAAATGCAATTTCCATACGCGGGACCCACTTAGGGTTTTTAGTGTCATTTTTGGACCCAAAGCACAATAGTGCCATATGAGTATCATTAGACTCGTATTGATGAGTAGATTTTATTTTTTATAGAATGATGGCATTTTGGGGATTGTGCAGTGAAGAGGAGAATGTGGTTCATGAAAATGGAGATTGAGGATTAGAAGTGGGATCATCCGGCCCACTTAGGCCAAAATTTGTGTTAGCCTTTGTGGGCTTAGTTGCGGATAATAGGCCTAGTTGAGACTAATGAGCCTTATTTATGAGATTTACTTGGTTAGTTGATAAATTTTGATTATTTTCGCTGGATTATGATTAGTGGACTATAGAAATGTAATTTCCCTTAGATTTAATATTGGGCCTTTAGTGATGTTATTTCCTCTTAATTATGATATTTGGTCCATAGCTATGCATTTTCCTCTTAATTATGATATTTTGCCCATAGAGATGCATTTTTCTCTTAATTATGATATTTGGCCCATAGAGATGCATTTTCCTCTTAGTTATGATATTTGGCCCGTAGAGATGCATTATACTATTAGATATGATATCTTCCTGTATAGATCCATTTTCATCTTATTTATGATATTTGGCCCATAGAGATCCATTTTCCTCTTAGTTATGATATTTGGCCCATAGAGATGCATGTTCCTCTTAGTAATGATATTTGGACCATAGAGATGCATTTTTCTCTTAGTTATGATATTTGGCCCATGGAGATGCATTTTTCTCTAAGTTATGATATTTTATCTATAGAGATGATTTTTTTCTTAGTTATGATTATTGGTCCTATAGAGATGATTTTTCTCTTGGTCATGATGTATGACTTATAGATATGAAATGTCTAATAAAGGTGATATGCTTATTGATATTATACCTCCTAGATGTGAGATGCCTCCTAGATGTGAGATGATTATAGATGTGCTACAGCTTATAAATATGATTTTCTATATGAGTTTTGGATATTTATATGGGCCTGAGGCCGTGATTATGATGTCGTGAATATTTCAAATATATTATTATTCCGAGGGTCAATTTATGATATTGGTTGGATATCCAGGAAGTATTTATCCTTATAAAGGATACAATTCTAGAATATGGACACATATATGTTTATGTTTCCTATGATTTCATTAACTAAATATTGGTGATGACATGCATAGATTTGATACCCTCACAATTATTATATCAGTATTTTTGTAATCCTTAGATAAAATCTGAACATATAGTTGTTTTTCTAAATAAGGGTTAAAACCCACTTTTTACCTTAACAATGGATTTCCTTACTGTAATAACAGCCTAACTACATGGAATATTTATATGTATAAAATTAGTTAAAAAATATTATAAAGATTTGTCCAAGACAAATTTTGGTCCATGACTTACACTATTATTTACTTTTGTCGGGAGATATTTCGACCCTTTCTACACTTTTACAATGATTTAGTCTTGAAGATCATTTTGAGCAACATACTTACCAATTCACACAGTTTTATCCATGTCTTGATTTCGTGCATCAATTATATATATTTATATATTGATGATTATGATGATATAGTACCTAATTCGAGTATGAAAGATACTTTTGTGATAATATATATACTCAGTTCGAGTCCAGAGGATACTCTTGTGATGACATATATATCCGATTCATGTATGAAGGATATTGTGATGATATTTTGAGACCCGTCAAGGCCAGAGGTTAATTAATATGATGAAGAAGGTTACGATGACGTTATTGTGATGTTGATTATATAACTTTCATTCATACTTACATGGACATCGCCTATCACCATTATGTACATAGGTCTATAAATCAGTATGTTGATGGTTTCATGGATATAGTTAATGAATATGGCGTATGTTGTTGTAAGTTGAATGAACCTTATGAGCTTAGGGAGGTGTGGGTACGCATATGCTCGTTAGGTGTTTGGTTTTCCAGAATAACTGGTTTCTCGCGCTGTTATTCATATTGCTATTATCATTGTTATGATCATTATTATGGCTAGGTTATGATAGATGTCACTGATTCGATATTGATATTTCAGGTCAGTTTTTCTCCTCTCTTATCTTATAATTGCATTATTATGCATAATTATTCATGTCTAGACATGTGGGTTAGATACCCTGATTATGAAAGTATTAAATCCTGATCAGATTATATTGAGGTCTTAAAATGAGGACATTATGCTTTAGCTTATGCTTTGACTTGACCTCAAACTATACATATATATATATATATATATATATATAGCTATACGTAGCTATGGTACTACGGTATATCCCTCCTTCATTTGTTTATATTGTATATTTATTTCTTAGTCTTGTATATTTTTATCTATCTTGCTTTCGCCCTTTATTCACATAGTAGCTTGGGATATATGGTATAGTATTGAGATTTATGAATTTGAACATGAATAGGATAGTTCATCCTAGATATTTCCTTAGCCTTATAATGTTAGTTTCTTGGACATGAATAGAAAAGGTTATCCTTATAGTCTCATTGACCTGATATTTGATTTATGGACTCTTGGCTGTAATTTTTATTTTATTAATATATTTTATATATCTGCTTTATCTTTGGAGCTCAGTCGACAGTTGCCTATTGAGTACCATTTGTTTGGTACTTATACTACACTTCTGCAACCTGTAGATCATAGTACGGGTTATTTTCATTAATGTGTCTGTCACAAAGAGTAGCCCATGGTTAGGAGACTGAAAGTGAGCTCAGAGTATTACTTATCTCCCTCTTATATATTAGACTATTCTCTATATTTTATTCAGAGATAAGTTGTATCAGTGCTATTTCATTGATATTTCACTTTTGTGCTATTATTATATAAGAAGATCTTGTACTTATACCACTAGGTTTTGGGATTCACTTATGTAATTGATCTTTATTTCATTTATTCTGCATTTTTATCTTTATATTATTAAGTAGATTGTTACTAGTCGTTCCGTACTACGGGGTGGGCTTTCCTACTGGCGGGTTATAGTAGGCGTTATCATGACATGATAAATTAGGTCGTGACAATTTGTGTGATAATCTGAATTCCTCTAACTATGACTTATCTTTAAGATAATATGAGTACTAAGTCTTAATTCCTCCCAATATCATGTTCTCAGATTAACTATCATACTCTTTAGAAATCACACAAAGGGCTTGAGAAAAGTCTGGTGGTGTGTTTTAAAGTTCTTAATTTAAAAATATTATGTCCTCATCCATATGAATCATGTGGTTAAAACAGAATATGTTATGTATTTAGATTTCTCTTTAACACTTATTAGAGATAGCACTCATAAGAGAAGAGAGTATGTACCTAGATTATTGAATAGAATTTTTATTAAGGGATATTGTAACTTAGAGTGTTATGATTCATAATTTATAGAACAACTTTAGAGTTGGAAGTATGGATTTAGAAGTATAGTAACAAGAAAGGTGGGGATAACGATTGGCTAAAACTATATAAATGGATATATGCACGCTATTGAGTTAGTATTGAGGTAATATATTTTTGGGTGTTAACGAGAGAGTAGTGAGTGTTCTGTAGATTTCATGGTAAAAGATAGAGAAGGAGTTAGCAGTTAGGACGACATAGAGTATGCTTTAAGTAGGAGAAGAGTTCATGATGGTATTGTTGTGTGTTAGAAATGTATAGGTTATTAATGGAACCTTTGGTTGTTAAGGATTGTTAATCTGGGCTTTCCCTTTGTGGTTGTCAAAAACAAACTAGTTAGTTCTTGTAGATATAGAAATATAATTTAAACATATGGATGAATAAGTAGTAGCGATGCATGAAAGGATGATATGATAATGGTCTATAATAAGATAGACCATAAGATTATTATCAATTATTTTTATTATAAGGTTCTAGTGGGCTAGTGTTTCTTGATGTTTTGCCAAGCAAGAATAATTTGTACGGTTTTCATTATCGGGTCTAGTTCTAGACACTAAGTTTGAACAGTGGATGATCATCAAGGTGGAAATAAATATTTCTTGGGTTAGTGATGATATGGAAGCAATCTAGTAGGCCTGAAATCGTGTATGGGAGAGTTTAAGTTCATTAATTTACAATAATGTATGATGGTTTAGGTATGATGTAGAGGTGTACCCAAGGTGATATGAGGTTGCATTGTTTTCTAAGATTATTAAGTATCGTGTGTTATTAATAGTATTCTTGAGTTGCTAAGTGTAAAGGTGGCTAGTTATAGTATATGGTATTCTTAATAGATTTGTTAAGTAGTTATGGATAGATGATGCTGAGCATTTTGGTATAATTTTGATTGTCATATTTTAGGGAAAAATCGAAGTTTATAGGTCTAATACTAATAAGCAGCAAAGAGAATGGAAGATTGTATATTTAGAAAGGAAGGTACGTTTACCACAAAATGTGTAAGTAAATGATGATTATTATTGAAGCTAGAGAAAGTTAAGTGTGGTGTATATGAAAGAAGTGTCTAAGAATAAAGTTGCTAGTTTCCAAATATAGATTATCCGTATAAGTTGAGCATTCATGTGTAGACTTTTCGAGCCAAGGAATTATGGCTTGATACTGAGGATATGGAATAGGCCCATAGGCATAGAAGTTTGACTTTGATCTAAAGGGGAGATGGTTTAGTGAAGAGACAAATCCTCTTTTCGAAATTAGATTGAGATGCATGTCAAAAAAAGTTGTGATGAGATGGTGATCCGTTCTTACTCTAGCATATTCCTTTCCTTGGATTTTAGTCATTATGAACCCTATCCATGTCATACACGATAGATCCAAGCTTGTGACCAATGCTTATAAACTTCATGTATATGCAAGTTTATTCTCAGCTCCTAATAAAGAAGTAATAGCTTCACTCTGTGTACAACGTCAGCCCTCATGAATCTTTGAGTTCCAGTCTTATGTTAAGTAACTTATGATAAATATGAACCCATGTTTCAGAGTATGCTCAGTTACTAGAACCCTTGGTACATACTTAATGACCAATGAAATTCACATTATGTCATGTATGTCCTCAGTTTAGATCTCTTTAATGAATACATACTATGCCTTTGATACTTATTCCTCAAGACTTAGCTATTTTTTTGGGTCACATAAGAAATTTTTCATTCAACCAAAGTATCAACATTACATGGTCTTACTAATCTTTCTAGACTCGAACTAGCTACGCAGTTCTCTTTTGACAGATAATCTATTTACATTATATCTAAACTAGCACAACATTCAAACATTTTATATTCAAATCTTGCTAATTTGGATATATTGTCAATTTCTTAAACCTTGAGCACTATTGGGGATATTGTTACCCTGCAATGTGGATCTCTAATGCAATATCTTAAAGCATCTGTATGGATTCTTTAGCTTGATTCCTAAACATTTTTACATTTTGTTCAGCCTATATCTGATAGACTGCTACCGCATAGGAAAAGCCCAGTAGTCCTGCCTGAGGTTTGTTGTTTTTAATCATTTTGGTAAGCTAAGAAAGTTCTTGATTCCAATTACCAATAGACTTGTTATATCCTAGCAATTTTAATAACCCTGACCAGATGCTTGTGGAATTTTGACATTCACAAAAAAAGGTGGTTGGTTGTTTCTATTGTATCCCTTTTACATAACACACAATCTATGGACATTATTTTGCCCTACTTCAAGATTCGATCCACTTTATTTAATCTATTGTGTAGTGCTAACCATAAAATGAATCATTGGTTTTGAAGTTGGCCTTGCACTGACACTAATCTGCTCCACTCCACTTTGTTATAGTGAGGTAGCATTCCTAGGTAGCTTTTTCTTATGCTAAAATCTTGAAATCCCGTATATTCTTGTATCTTATCATGGATAGTACCTATACCTTCATG
Source organism: Capsicum baccatum var. pendulum (assembly GCA_030864225.1). Taxonomy (NCBI): domain Eukaryota; kingdom Viridiplantae; phylum Streptophyta; class Magnoliopsida; order Solanales; family Solanaceae; genus Capsicum; species Capsicum baccatum. The sequence goes on along the minus strand of CM061560.1, from coordinate 186,788,356 downwards.
CCACTTTTTTGCATCAATAATCTTCCTAACAAGCTAGATTTTTTTCGTTGGAGTTCTTACTATGTTAATTGTCATATTATTTATATCGTAAACATGGATCCATCTCACCTATAATTTATCTTGTTTTTGTTCCACAACCCATATGAGTTTGAATATTGCTATCCTATTCCATCTAATAAGAATGATTACACTTAAACCACCTGTTGTTTTAGCTATGCATATCATTTTCCAAGTAACCAAAGCCTTTTGTAACACTCATTACTGCTAGTCCACAAGAAGGTCCTACATATAGTAGTCACTAAAGCCAAGACTTTCTTAGGGAGAAGGAATATATGATCCCAGTAGGTCTGCATTTCAAACAACACACTCTTCCCCAGTTGGAGTCTACCACTATAAGATAATAATTTGGATAAACAACATTTGACTCTTGCTATCATCCTCTCCACTATTAGCAAGCATTGTTTAATTAAAAGGTTTTTAATTGATTGAGGAAATCCTAGGTACTAAAAGGGTAGTGTACCCAGGGACAGTCCCAGATTAGTCAGTATGTTCTCTTTAAACTTAGACTCTACTCCTGCAATTTATAGTGAACACTTTTCCATGTTTGCATGAAGACCTAATACTATCGAGAACTGTTGGAATGTATTAAACAACAAGTTGATTGAGATAGTATCAGCCCTGCAACTCATTAGCAAATAATCAGGAAAATAGATATGGATAATACCTTTTTTTCACACCTTGGGTGGTAGTTAAATTGTGGATTCTGCCTTAGTTGTTGAAAGTATTTTTCCAGATATTCCATTGCTAGGACAAATAGGTAGGGGGATATAGGATCCCCTTGCCTAAGTCCTTTCTTTGCTTAGAACTGTGGGGTTAAGCTACCATTGATGAGTATACCATACTGGACAGTAGTGACACACTTCATTATCCAATTGACCAGCTTAGTAAGTAGTCCAAATTATAGTAACACCATTATTAGAAATGGTTAATCTATAGAGTCATAGGCTTTTTGAATATAAACTTTTATCGTACATCTAGGTGAGACCCACTTCTAGGAATATCCTTTCACAAGTTCATGTGCAAGTACCACATTGTCAAGAATACTACTACCCTCTATAAAAGTTGATTGTGCAGGGCTCACTAAAGTGTCAACCATAATTTTTAGCCTAACAGTTAGGATCTTAGCAATTAACTTATATAGGGTAGTACAACATGCAAAGGTCTATATTCTTTGACATAAGTAGGGGTAAGGAATTTCGGGAACAGGGTAATAGTGGTGATATTGATACGCTTTAGAAGTTTACCATCCTCAAAAAGTTGAATTATCTCTTTAATAACTTCTTATCTATAATCTGCCTGTAAGATTTAAAAAATTCAGTATTGAAACCATTTGTACCTAGGATCTTTTCAAGAGGAAGGTCCTTCAAGGTTTGGTCCACATCCTATTAGTCACTTAGAGCATAAGCTATTCTTATTGATATATGTAGAGATAGGGCCCATCTCTTGCTACACCAATGACCAAACAAGGTAGTGTTGCTGCAATAGTACCTAAGAGTGTTTGAAAAAATTAAATAAATTCATGGTGAATTTGTTTAGGCTCTATTAACTTGACCCCTTATTCTGTATAGATGGATGGAATTCTATTTCTTACCTGCCTTGCCTTCATATGTGGAAAAAATATTTGAAGTTTCTATCACCATGATTTATTCATGTTTCCTTAGACTTCTATTTTAACACTTATTCATAAACTCCCTCCCAGTGCTCTAGCTCCTGAAGTATGGTTCTCCCTTGTACTATAAGTTGTTGATTGAACAAGTCTGTGGCCATCAGCTTTTGGGCATCTTGAAGTTGTGATCTATACTTATTTAATCTCAGTTCTACAGAAGACTACTCTTTGTGCAACTATTTTGACCTATGAGCAAAGGATTACAATTTCCTCTAGACTTTGAACATAACATGTTTTGCACTTGTGTTCTTCAAGTTTCTCCCACTAGATCACTGACATTCCTCTACTGTAACTCTACATTGAGTAATCTAAAAGGCTTTCTTAGAGCTGATTGATGACACTTTGTTGTTAGTACCACTGGTAAGTGGTCAAAGCATCCAGGTTCAAGAAACTCAGCTTCAATGTAACTATATTGCTGAAACTAGTCACCATTGCAAATACCTAGTCAATTTGTGAATAAATTCTAGCATCTCCTTCTCTTTTATTGCATGAGGTCATATGCCTCACCCTACTCAATACTAGGCCCACCTTTACATCATCAATACTCTTTTGGAATTCTTTTGTTTCTTGAGGAGAAACCTGATTACCATTCACTCTACCAGCATGTAATAGCACAACATTAAAGTCCCCTAGTAGTAACACTGGAACATGACATTGCCCAGCTAGATTTTCCAGTATGTTCCACAAGATTATTCTTTTTGAAACAATATTGACTCCATAGATAAATGTGATAGTGCCCTGAAAATCAGTATCTCTATCTTAAACTCTACAATGGATTAGTTGAGCTGTTGTATCCAGAATAGTTACCTTTACCTATTTTTCTTCCATAGTAGCCATAATATACCATTTATGGCAGTAGGATAGTCAGTGAAAACATTTCATTCTCCTTCATATACCCTTTTTATTCTTTCAGCATTCTGAACCCTAACGTTAGTTTCTAAGCATTCCATTTTACCCACCTTATTCCTGAGCAAAAAATATTTTAATTCATTCTTCATAAAGGGCCTATTAAGCCCTCTAATATTCCAAGAAATAATAATCATTTGGTCCTACCTAAATCAGGTACTTTAGTCCTGTTCGGTGTTTCTAATGTCTTCCATGGTGCCTCACGTAATGCTGTTTGTGGAGCTAATGGAGCTTGGTTTCTTTTAGAATCCTATGGTAGAGTTTCAGAACCCTCACCAGTATTTGGTTGATTCCCTTTCACTTGGTTATCTACCTTAGTGTTTCTAGGTAGCCACACAGGTATAATCCTTCTCTTTCTAGTAGACTATTGTCCTTGGCCATCTTATTCTAGTTCCAGTCCTTCCTCCTTATTTTTGTATCTAACAGGTGCATGATCCATCTTCTTGAAATTAGGGCATGCTACAGGCCTCCATTCATACTCCACTATCGGAGTTACTACATAACCCTTCTCTTCCAGATAGATCTCCATAGGTAATTCTTATGTTATATCTACCTCAATAAGAAGCTTGGCATAAGAGATACATTCTATCCCAGCTTTCAATCTATCAGCACAAATTGGTTTCGCAATTATGCTAGCTATTCTGCTAAGATTCTCTTCAGACCGGTAATAAATTGGGAGCTCGAGTAGTGTTACCCAGAGAGGAACAATGCACCGCATCTCAGGGGTAAGCCTGGAATTCTTCTCCCAATTCCTCAATATCAAAGGTCAACTATTATATGTATGAGGTCCATGATACAGTATTTGGGATTTATCTTCCTCATTGGTAAACAGAAACATAAATAATCCACATCATGGAGGTAACACCGCGCGGCACTTCAATCTAATTCCATACACTATAAATGAATTTAAGCATATCTTTAAAGCTTGGATTACCTCCCATGACTAGCCCAATCAATGCATTTTTTCATTTATCGTATTCTGATTTCACACCCACAGCACTGATTTGGACTACTTTTATACCCTCTTTTATTATAGGGGATGTAAGTAAGTTTCAATCTATTTTGAATTTAATGATTACCTTCGATAGGAGCTGGAGGTACCTCTACGGGAGGGGAAGCTTCCACTAGTGGGGTGGCAAAATTGAGTTTTTGCACTGGATTCTAATTTTTTAGTTCAACTTCTGGGTTAGTCCTTGGTGAATTTGGAATTTCAATAACTAGTACCACTATCGCTATTTTCTTCTTTCTCGGTAGCCAACTTCCTAATTTTATCAGGGAAAGAGTATAAGGGATCCCTGAATCTGGAGTAATTGTTCATTTTTAATGATCTGTTGTAGTTGCCGCTTGAGTTCCTGGCAGTGCTGGTGGCACTATCGCCATTTTTTGTCATCTCCCCATTGTCTCTAGGCGCAAGTTAGCAGTTGTTACTTAACATGTGCCTCTTCATAAAGAGTGTTGATAAGTTTAATTCAATCATGGAAAAGTTAAGTATAGTATTATTTCATGCTTTAGGTCCTCATGTTCTAGCTATTCAGTGATCACTCCTTATGTTAGGATAGTGGTGATGACAATGGATGAAAAATGGTTTAGATGAGAGAGAAGTACATGTTCCTTATTAAGGAAAATTTGTTGAATGCTTCTTTTATCTAAGCCAATATGTGTGAAGGAAGATCCTGATAAAGCTTTGTATGTGTCATAGTTAATTGAGAAGTTTTTATGTACCTTCTTGTAGATAATGCATGAAAATTGTTATTAATATAGATATTAGAGAATATGGGAAAATTCCTAGGTGGGCTAGTTGCTTAGAAGTTCATATCTGGTTATAACGGTAGGAGTAATTGTGGTGTTGGTATATAAGTAGATGAATATACTGTGCGCTAGTGAGTTCCTAGTAATAGGTCAAAGTTAGTTGTTGAAGTGGTAAGGAGTTCTATTCGTGAGAGATCTTAAAGGACATAGGATATTCAATCCTATGGTTTCGACTAGCATTATGGTGTTATGTGAGGTACTTTGCGATTTCGATTTATGCTTGAACATGGTGAAGGTATGTAGTTCAACTAAGACTTTGGCATGAGGAGTCATCAATACCCATATGAATATTTTAAGTTGTATTAAATGAAGTGTAGTATTTGATAGGTCTAATATAGTTGAGAGAGTACTTGTGAAATGTGGCTAAGCTTCAAAGTTAATAGTTGCATTGCCTAAGGCATAGTAGCCCTATTCTAGCTTCTGTTCTATATGCCTATATTTTTAGTTATAAAGATGTAGCCTTTTTGCGATTCATTACTAGAATTCCTTATATCATGACAAAAATTCTTCCCCTCAATTTGTTATTAGAAGTTATGATAAGGGGAGTCTGAAGAACTCATATTCCATTAGTAGTAACTCTTGGAAATTTTATCGTATCATCACTTCACAGTTCTATATGTATGATCGTGTCATCAATGTTTCAATAGAGTTATAAACTCTCGACATGAGTTATCTCCTTATAGTCAATCAACAACAACAATAACAACAAACCCAGTGTATTCCTACCTAGTGGGGTCTGGGGGGTAAGATGTACGCAGACAATACCTCTACCTCTAACGAGGTAGAAAGGTTGTTTCCGATAGACCCCCAGCTCAAGACACAAGACACCGCACAAATACATAGATACATAGATACATAGTAAAGCACAGAACAATATTTCATTACATAAAAACGGCAACCATAAGTAATAAAAACAGAGAAAAGCACACAGAATCGTAATAAAACATGGAACCAGGTACCATAGCAAGAATACTACCCCCACCAAGTAATTCCCTACACTAGCGACCCAAACTGGCCCTAGCCTTCTGCCCTAATTTATGTCCTCCAGATCTTCCTATCTAGGGTCATTTCCTCGATGAGCTGTAACTGCTCCATGTCCCGGCTAATCACCTCACCCCAGTACTTCTTTGGCCTACCCCTACCCCTCCTAAAGCCATCCAACGCTAGCCTATCACACCTATGAACCGAGGCATCCATGCCCCTTCTCATCATGTGTCCGAACCATCTCAATCGTACCTCCCGCATCTTACACTCCACTGGGGTCACACCAACCTTCTCCCTGATAATCTTATTCCGAAATCTATCCCCTCTAGTCAGCCCACACATCCAACGCAACATCTGCATTTCTTCCACCTTCATTTTTTGGATGTGGGAGTTCTTAACTGGCCAGCACTCCGCTCCATACAACATGGCCGGACGGACTACCACCCTATAGAATTTGCCTTTAAGCTTGGGCGGCACCTTCTTATCATACAACACCCCCGACGCGAGCTTCCACTTCATCCATCCCTCCCCAATATGGTGTGAGACATCCTCGTCAATCTCACCGTTATCCTGGATCACGGACCCGAGATACTTGAAACTATCCCTCTTACATACCTCCTGTGATTCCAACTTCACTACCACCTCATTCTCCAGCCTCACGTCATTAAACTTGCATTCCAAATACTCTGTCTTGCTTCTGCTCAACCTAAACCATTTAGACTCAAGCGTTTGTCTCCACACCTCTAGTTTGTCATTCACACCCCTCGCGTCTCATCAATCTAAACTACATCATCTGCAAAGAGCATACGCCAAGGCACCTCCCCTTGAATATGCCGCGTCAACACATCCATCACCAAAGCAAACAAAAAAGGACTAAGAGTAGATCCCTGATGCAATCCTGTCAAGACAGTGAAATGCTCTGAGTCCCCTCCCGTCGTCCTCACCTGATTCTTCGCTCCATCATACATGTCCTTAATTGCTCTGATAGCTCAAAAATAAGTTTAGTGAAGTTTTACCGTTTCAACACAATTATATCCTTCATTAGCAGATATTCCATGTCTATATTATCCACACGATTCCTACGTATGTGTTTGTATTCCATATGTATCAGTTGAGTTAGTACCCTGTCAAGAGGTGATTCCAATTATGAGACGTCATTAATTTTAAAAATTTAGTTTAAGATAATAATTTTATAATTTTCATCGGAATGTTAGTCTTCATTCGAGGACGAATGATCCCAAGGGGGTGATATTGTAATAACCCACAAACTCCTTACTAAGTTTCTAACTATTCTTCTTATGTTTAAAGCCTGAAAGTGATTATTTTAAACCATAGATAAGTGTAATGATCATTTTCCTAGTGTGTAAAATGATTTTACGCGAATCATGTTCATAGGGAGCACTTAAATTTAAGTTGAGTTTAGAACATTTGTTATTGATAGAGTGTTAGTACTCGAGCCAACAAGGGTCAACTTTAAGCAAGTCTAAATTCTAGAATATATAGTTTTTATGAGATCAAGACCCACCAATTGAAAGATTTGAGTCTTCTTTCCAACATATTAGATATTACATTAATCCTATATCAGAGTAGAAAGTTATGCTCATTTTACCTGGCAGTTTTTATCTGCTAGAGATTGACAATTAAGTTGATAAGCTGTCAACTAGTTGACAGGATATCAACTCTACTGTAAACCTTTACTAGAAAAGACCTTGAATTATTTAGAGATTGATGACTAAGTTAATGATCCATCAACAAGTTGTCGAGCTGTCAACTCCATCATCAACCTTAACCAGTAAATGTCTAATTCAGCTAGAGATTGACAACTAAATTGACAAGTGGTCGACAAGCTAACGGGCTGTCAACTTCGTTTTCAACTGAGAAATTTATGCAGCATATTTTATGTTTCTTTAGAGGCAGTTTGGTCTTTTCCTCACCTCAAATTACTCCACCACAACTTAAATTATCCTATAAATGATATTTTCACATCATTAGTCAGTTAACGATGCTCATTCTCCTCTCCACTCTTAAGAGAAAAAAGTTAGGAATTTTTCTCAAAGTTCTACTTATGAGGCTCCAATTCAAGTTTCTCTCAATAAAATTCACTAATTCCATGTATGTGGGGTTTGAAGAAGGATATTCTTTCATCCTTATGCCCAAAAGTTTTAACTTTTAATTGATTTTAAAAAAATTAATTTACTAGGGTTCATACCCATTTTTTTATGTTTAATATTATGATGTTTCCTCGTGAGTTAAACCTTATTTTTCTCAAGATTTAACGTTTACCTGTGTGTTTATCCATGAAAGTGATCCTAAGTATTAAGTTTAATACATGATGCTTCTTTGATATGATAAATTATTTCAATTTTTAAGCATAAGTTACTAAGTATACAAGAAGGTCATGCTTACCAGTTCAAGAGACAAGTATTACAACATGACTAAAGCTCAATTTTTATCTTATGATCTTAGATAAGATATGAAATCCATAAGCTTCTTCGTTAGTATGATTTCAGCAAGAAAATTATAGTTGGTTTTCAGTTTATAACCCATATGCTATATTGAGGTGGATTTCATAAGTATGAACATATAAGTGTATATTTTGGGAGTAGTATTTAGCACCGAGAGGGGAGTGTGGTTTTACAACATCTTGTTCTCCAGAAACAATATGCCACCATAGGTTTAAGGGACCTAGCTAGAGAGTGTCTCCTCGCCCCTAATGGGATAAGTTTATGGATCACTCTAAGTTAAGGTTATATTCAAATGGAAAGAGTAGAACAAATATCTTCAACGAGGATAAGGCATTGGACTCCATAATAGCTCACATGGTTTATATCGATTTTAAGAATCTCCCATAAAATTAAATATTTTAGAAACTAAGTGTAATGACTTAATAAGCTTATCAGATAATGCTTTATTATTCATTTTTTATGATATTTCATATTTTGATTTTATTGATGATCAAGGTGAGTTCTTTTACACTTAACAAGTATAATTTGAAAGTATATTCAGCTTCAGTTTTACTCATTGCATTCATCTTCACTTACTCAGTACATTCCAGAAGTACTAGTGACATATAAGTCTATGTGGCTACATTATTTTATAATTTAGGTACCACTTGAAGCCTGTAATGTAATGATAAAGTAGTTTAAAGCTTCCAGACAGCAGGTGATGATTCCTTTTATTTTGAGGACTACATTTTATTTGTAGATTCAGTATTTTATTTGGTTAAGGATAGGAAGAAGGATTTGCACATGGCGTTTATCGACTTAGAGAAGGAATATTATAAAGTTCCTAGAGAGGCTAGAGGTGTACCTATTGTTTATATTAAGGCAATTAAGGATATGTACGATGGATCCAAGACTCAGGTAAGGATGGAAGGAGGGGAATCAGAGCACTTTCCTATCTTTATGGGATTACATCAAGGTTCAAAACTTCGTTAATTTATTTTTACCTTGGTGTTGGATATTTTCATGCAACATATTCAAGGCGAGGTGCCTTTTTGTTTTCATTTTGAAGAAGATGTAGTCTTGATTTATGAGACACATAGTGGAGTTAATGCTAAATTGGAGGTTTGAAGACAAACTCTTGAGTCTAAAGGGTTCAGGTTGAATTGGTCCAAGACTGAGTATTTGGAGTGTAACTTCAGCGAGGTGTCTCATGAGTCCTATGTGGTCATTAAGCTTAACACTCATTCTATCAGTACGAGAGATAGTTTTAAGTATTTGGGTTGATAATTCAGGATAATGGATAGAATGACTAAGATGTCACTAATTGTATTAGGGTAGGGTGGATGAAATAGAGGCTCGCCTCTAAAATATTGTATGACAAAAGGTACCTCTCAAACCTTAAGAAAAGTTTTATAGAGTGGTGGTTCGACAGACATTGTTGTATGGGGTGGAGTGTTGGCCTGTTATAAAGACCTACATCTAGGAGATGAATATGGTAGAAATAAGAATGCTTAGGTGGATGTGTGGGTGTACTAGGAAAATATTTGATTAGAAATGAGGTTATTTGAGATAAGGTGGGAGTGGCTTTGGTGGAATCCAAGATGAGGGAAGTAATATTGAGATGGTTCTGTCATGTGATGAGGAGAAGCACGGATGCCCCAGTGCATAGGTGTGAGAGGTTGTATAGGGATGGTTTCAAGCTAGGTAAAGATAGACCGGAGAAATATTTGGGGGAGGTGATTAGACATGATATAGTACAGCTCTATCTTATCGATGACATGATCCTGGATAGGAAGTTGTGGAGGAGGCGGATTATGGTAGAAGATTAGTCTGAGTTTTGGTTATTGTATCTTTTGGTGTGTTTCTTGGAGTGTCTTGCTTATGGTATTATTTGATATGCTAATTTCTATTATATCATCTTATCTTCCTATTCCTACTATTACTATACATGTCTTGTATCTTGTTCTATTAATATTCCTACTATTACTATTCCTTATCTTAGAATGTTTTACTTTGAGCCGGGGGTCTACCGAAAATATCCACTTTATTTCATATTTGAGGTATTGGTATGGACTACTATAATACCCCGAAAATACTCCCCAGATTTCATACGGTTCTTACAGTCCCAAGAGACCACAAGCTAACCAATGATTTGGTACCTACTGTGAGCAATAAATAAAACAGATAATAAAATAATGACAGCACCCAATCACACACACAAGTGTACGTGGTCTTACTGATAACACTCAACTTACATGTTAATTTAGTGAAAAGTGGTCGTCGTCAATATAATTACCCAACTTTGGAATCAGGGTCAAATCCACGATGAAAAATCTTAGGGGAGATTAAACTAATTTGAAACTATAGCTACAAGTTAAATTCAAACAAATGATACGAAAGTCTAAAATGGGGTTTTTTTTAATAGTTGATAAAAGTTTTTACTTGCTTCAGAACTCAAAGCTAAAATTTCAATGGTTCAAATCAATGATAGAGAGAAACTAGGGTTATGATCACTATGAATACTAACCTATCATTGAATAATAGTTGTAGTACTAGATTCTCATGACTTCTGCGAACACCAAATAATCAATATCAACAGTCCATCCAAGTGTTTCTGAACCAACCTAAATGTTGTGCACCCTAATTCTCTCGAACTTAGGAAAACCTTCTATTTACAATGATTTTATCTCGAGTCGAGTAATCTTTTAACAACATTAATCATTAGATGGAAAATTAACCTTCCCAAATCCTCGTTGATAATTCGCAACCTTTATTTTATTTCTAAATTCAACCAAACAAACATAAGGCTAGATCTATTGTTTGCAACCGATAGAAAACAATCATTACAAAGAAATTATCAGCATGTTCCCATAATCACACAAACCCTAAGCATCTATTAAATCCATGGAGGAATAGTCATAGATCCCATAACCTAGTTATGGGTTTTAGTTCCATATGAGAAAGAAAGAGATAACAACAATCGTATTCAACTTTTAGAGCAATTAAACATACAAAAGACGAAGTCTGAGGTTGGTGCCCTTCCAAGTTCAAGAAGAATATCCCACAACTCAATCAAAGAATTGAAAATTAAATTCAAAGTTAAGAGACCCAGAAAAGAAGTAAACTAGCCTTTGGAATAAGTCTCAGATGCTCCATGAAACCCTAAAAGCTACTATTTATATCCGTACTTTCAGAAAAAATTGAAGTTAAAAATTCAGCCTTTTTCTCCTTTAGCTGACGACATGTCTGATAGCTTATCACAAATCTGATGGATTATTTGAGAATATCGTCATAACTTCTACCTATGTATGACAACATGTGTGATGACTTATCATAAATTTGATAACTTATCTGAAAATGTCTTCAGACTTTCTGCCCATGTGTGACAACATGTCTGACTACTTATTACAAATCTGATAACTTATCAGAAAATATCTTCAAACCTTCTACCCCTGTGGGATGACATGTGTGATGACTTATCATAAATCTAATAACTTATTAGAAAATATCTTTAGACCTTATGCCCATGTGTGACGACTTATCACAAATCTTATAACTTATCATAAAATGTCTTCAAAAATGCTTCACCTTTCTTGTTCTCTTCCTATGTGTGACGACATGTTTTAATAGCTTATCACAGATATGATAGCTTCTCAGACCAAGTCGTCAGATGAAATCTCCAGAACATAATTTCTTGCATATTTCACTAAAATTCATCCTTCTTAACGTAGCTTTCATATATGTTCATGCATCTTGACTTTCCTACAAAATCACATGAAATATAATCATAAAACAACAATAATTATTTAAAAACTTTCAGTTACTTAAGTTAAAAGTCTTAAATGTGCTAACATAAGGATAGCACATCAACACCCTCAACTTAAAACCATTGTTTGTCCTCAAGCAACTACATAACACCATACTACGATGTTTAATCAAGAAAAATATAAAATACCAATGACAGTTGATTATTAATTTTTGTTTAAAACAGATTACCCTCTCTAATTTCAATCACCTTCAAACCAAACTGTCTATATCAATGAAGATCAATAATGTGACACAAAGGAATCAAGATATGACATCAAATTATCAACAATAACCATGCATATTTACAAGTTACACTACCTGAACAAGTAAGCAGCTAGCAATGCAACCGATGTGCCCTTACAACAAAGAAGTCCCTCTTCACTCATATATGAAATCAAGCACATAAATGAAGGGACAGTCAAGAGACACTCATTCTCAAAAAAAATGTTCCAGTTAATGTATGCCAAATACCATAATCTTGCCCTTATTTTCGTCGTCGAGGGTTTTAAACAGTTAAGCTAGGATCACTATAGGACTTTTATTCAGCTTTTAATGTAGGCTTGGGCTAGTATGATATGCAAGGATATTTAAAGTGACTGAGCCTCCGTAGCACTACGCTATTTTTAGGGTATCACTTATCAACCTTTAACTTATTTCTCCCTTTCTTTATCAAAGAAAATTCAGGCTAGATACGGTCCTGTAGTCTTTCACATTCTCTTTTTCACAATTTTATTATTCTTTTTCTACCACACCTAGCCTTGCATTTTTTTTATTTTAGTTTACCCTTCTTCATACTCACTTTAGATCACACACCCCTATGATAGCCACCCTCAATTTAGGCAATTTACCTAAGTTAAATTGCATAATGCCCAAGGAGGACCAGGGCCAAAATAGGTTCATTATGATACAAACTGGAGGTGATAGGTATAACAAAAAAAATATATAGGCATTCAGGCTCAAAATTAAGAAAAAGGGATATTATTTAAAAATGGAAGGTCATTTAGGTTAAAACTTGACTAATATAAAAAATGTCCTATGATCCTTTCCTAACCACTCTCCTACAACCAAGGCAAGACCAACTGGGCAACTTCTGGATTTAATACATAACGGGAACTAGGTAAAATCTCACAACACATGGCACAAAGGTACATCACAAGCTACTACCTATCTGGTTCATGCAATTGTTAGCAATGATTATCATGTCCCTAATACCAATTCCATAAGCAGATTCGATGTAGTCGCATATAGATGCACATCACATAGTTACAAAATAGACAATTGGAGATGTATTTATCATTCCCGAAAGTCAACAAAAAAAATGTCTACTGCCCCAGATACTTATTTTTCTCCTAATTAAGCACAACACATCACAAAACAAAACACATTACGCCAAAAAATACAAGATCTACTAGGAAAAAGACTTCGAGGAAAAGAGGCACGACAACAAAAACCCCAAGAGGACATCAACACCCACAAGAAGTCTCACCCTCAACTTGAAATCATGCATTCTCCCTAATGCATCAAACTAAAACAAGAGAGTTAAAAATATAACTCTGGCACTATAGGTGAAGAGATCTAATGTCAATCACATAATACAAATACAAACAACAAAATGCCTTGGGTTGCCTCCGAAGAAGTGCCTGATTTAATGTCGCGACTAGGTTAGCTTGAATACTCAGAGTTCATCAAGTTACCTTGAAATTACTTCATTATTTATCCATACACTTAGATGATTCGAATCATCATCCCATCTTTCGATCCTTACATCTTTTAGGTGCACTGGGAAAATGTGAGAGAATTATAAGGAAAGTTCTATCACGTCACTTTGAAGACTTGAACCGCTTGCCCAATTTTTCATCAAACTTTCGTCTGGGATCATTTTGTAATGGTGAGAATCTTAAAAAGATACTAAATGTACATGGATCTTTAATCATCTTGGCCTTCAAGATTGGGGTTTTAATATAACCTTTCAGAAAGACAAACTCCAAAATGTAGGAATTTTCCTCCTTATTTCCAAAATTCATCAATTTCTTGGGTGATTCAACTTTCATCAGATCCACCAAGCATAATGTTCAAAAGTGATTTGAGTGAGGTCTTCTCCCTAATTTTGAAGTTGCATCCTTCTCGACCTCTTCACCACAAATTGGATTAGAGTCTTTATAAGAGATTGGCTTGGTTTCTTCTTTTGCCTCTAGCACCATTTCCCCAATCTTGGCATCATCTCTCATGGTTGGTTTGGTTGTTTGAAAAATCATCGAGGGTTGCTCATAATCAAGTTCACTATCAATAGGATTCTTGCTCCTCATATTCACAGTCTACCATTATTTTAAATGGTTCCACAGAAAAGATATCATCTAAACATAATATTGAAAAGTTCTTTAAATGATTGAACTTTATATCTGTCTCCTCTATCCTTTTTATTTCCTTTTTCCATTCCCTCATGTCTTGAAGCATTTCTTCCTGGCTATCCAAAATTTGTTTAAATATAACTTTAATACGACTCTTTTTGGTGCTTCATTCTTCCTATTCTTGACCATAAAACCTATCAAAATCATAAGAATAACTAGAATTTGGGTTAGCATAATGGGGGGAGGGGGTATTTGAAAAATCACTCCAATGTCAGTCTTAACCACCACATAAAGAACAATGATTCTCCAAGTAGGATGGAGATGGTGCACACATCTCTCTCTGGGAAGCATATCTACAATCTTTCCAAAATTGAGGTACATCATAATATGGACATAGATCATCACGATATGATTTCTAACCATCAAACTCACATTCAATCCAATATGCAATGGTAATAAGTATACTAAAATAACAATATACCTAACGCGACAAATTAAAGAAAATTACAAACAAATAATAAGACGTTTGAATTTAAGTAAGCTAAAATTGCAAACCAACTCAATACGCCAAATTGTTCCTCAGCAACGGCATATTTTTTATAATGTTCAACTTACACGTCTATTTAGTGAAAGGTGGTCGACGTTAATATAATTACCCAAATTTGAAGTAGGATTCGAATCAACGAGGAACAATGTGAGTGCGATTAAACTAATTTGAAACTATAGCTACAAGTTGACTTTAAATAAATGATACGAAAAGATAAAATGGGGGGTTTTAATGGTTGATAAAAGTTTTGACATGCTTCAGAACTCAAAGCTAAAATTTCAATGGTTCAAAACAATGATAGAGAGAAACTAGGGTAATGACCACTATGATTACTAACCTTTCATTGAATAATAGTTGTAGTACTGGATTCTTATGACTTGTGGGAAACACCAAATTATCAGTATCAACAGTCCATCTAAGTGTTTCTCAACCTACCTAGATGTTGTGATTCCTAATTCTTTCGAACTTAGGAAAACCTTCTATCCACACTAATTTTATCTCAAGTTGATTAATCTTTTTACAACATTAGTCATTAGATGGAAAATTAACCTTCCCAAATCCTCGTTGATAATTCACTACCTTTATTTTATTTCTCAGTTTGAGAAAACAAACATAAGGCTAGATTTATTGTTTGCAACCAATAGAAAACTATCATTACAAAGGAATTATCAAGATGTTCCCATAATTACTCAAACCCTAACCAACTATTAATTCCATGGAGCAATAATCATAGATCCCACAACCCTAGTAATGTGTTTTTGTTCCACATGAGAAAGAAAGAGATAGCAACAATTGTATCATCATTCAGAGTAATTAAACTTACAAAAGCTGAAGTCTGAGGTTGATGCTCTTCCAAGTTCAAGTAGAATATCCTACAACTCAATCAAAGAATTGAAAATTGAATTTAAAGTTAAGAGACCCAGAAAATAAGTAAACTAGCCTTTGGAATAAATTCCAGATGCTCCGTGAAACACTAAAAGCTACTATTTATATCCATACTTTAAGAAAAAATAGAAGTTAAAAGTTTAGCTTTTTGCTCCTTTAACTGATGACATATCTAACAGATTATCACAAATATGATAGCTTATCAGAGAACATCGTCAGACCTTCTGCCTATGTGTGATGACTTATCACAAAACTAATATCTTATCAGAAAATATCTTCAGACCTTCTGCCCATGTGTGACGGCATGTGTGATGACTTATCAGAAATCTTAAAACTTATCAGAAAATTTCTTTAGACCTTCTTCCTATGTATGACGACATGTGTAATGACCTATCATAAATCTAATAACTTATCAGAAAATATCTTCAGACCTTCTACCCATATGTGACGACATGTGTGGCGACTTATCAAAAATCTGATAACTTCTCAGAAAATATCTTCAGAAATACTTCATCTTACTTGTTCTCTTCCTATGTGTGATGATTTGTTCTTATAGCTTATAACAGATTTGATAGCTTATCAGACCAACTCGTCAGATTAAATCTCCAAAACTTCATTTTTTGCCTCTTTCACAAAAAATCATCCTTCTTAATATAGCTTTCATATATGTTCAGGCATCTTGACTTTTCTACAAAATCACAAGAAATATAATAAAAACCAACAGTAATTATTTAAGAACATACAGTTATTTTAAGTTAAAAGTATTAAATGTGCTAATAGAAGGCTACCACATCAGGTCCTATCAAGTAGTAAAGTAGCTTCAAGAAAGACCAAGTATCGATCTATCAGGGACTTGCATTCACCGCCTGTCTAATTCTAGTTTAACCAATTGAGAAAAGTATGAAACATAGTTTTAGAATGTGAACTAAAAAATAAACTAAACAAATGCGGAAAAATAAATAACTTTGGACAATCAAAGGATAAAGATACATGTTTAAGGCTTGCGATCAAGCATACTATGTTATTGAACTACATTCATTAAATTACTTATCATGATTGTTGATTCGCAGGGTTAATTGCGCGATTATGGTTTCCCAACCTTTAATCCTTTACCTAAGTAGAACCTTACAACAACATCATTGAGTGGGTATGTAATGATCCAATTAGGTTATTTAAGCTATCTTTCTACGTATGAGTCAAGTAAGGAATCTAAGTACATCCCTGTCCTGGATGCTAATTTAAGTCTCTTATTTTATAAAGAAACAAGAACCCTACTTTTCTTATTCCCTTGTTCTATCTCCCTATTCCTCTCCCAAGCTCACAAGGTTGACAATTGACGTATTCTAAGTGTATCTAATCCTTAAAATAGTTTTTAAAAAAATAAACAACCAACAAATCATGATAAACAAATCAACAAACTTAATTATAAACTATAACACCCCAAAATTGGTCCAGAGATGTCATATGGTGCTTAGGACCACAAGTGATCCCAAGCTAACCCTTCTACTGGCATAACTCATAAAAAAATAAATAAATATTCATAAAATGATTGATTTTACTATGTGGAAACATGAAAATAATGAAATCTATGAAATTAAAATATTGATAAGACTTTTATATTAAGATAAAGTCTTAAAAGAGGGACTGAATTTACATAACTGACATCTATGAAGCTTATACTATACTTACTATAGATATCTAGGATGCGACCTCAACTACCAATAATCAACACATATGAGTAGGAAAGTAAAGTATATAAATAACATCTTACTAAAGTCGCTGAAGTAGGAGGACTCATCATCTGCTGGTTGGAATCTGCAACTGTCTGATTATACATACATTATTAGACAATGTAGCACATAGAAGTATATGTGGAGCACTACTATGAGGATGTACTGAGTATATGGGGGTGAATGCATAAGTAAAACAATACCATCAAATTTTATAAAATCATGCATGCTAAATGTAAATGACTCACATAGGATTGAGTAATCTGAAATCTAAAGATCATAATCATAAATAGTAAAGCATATAGTATAAATCTTGTGAGTCATAACACTTAGTTCTAAAATATGTGTTTCTGTTCTATTCTAAAATCATATAGGCTAAGCGAAATAGGGCTCACCTTTTTATGTTTGAAACTAAAAGTTGTAATTTTGTAATCTGAAATCTTAAGTAAAATAATATCTGAGTAAGTTTTGATCGTTTATACTTAGTTTTTCTAAAAGCTTTTCTATTAATCTTTTCTGTTACCTAGAAAGGAGGTTCTCTTAACCGACATAAACCATGTGAGCATTCATGGAGTCCAACATTTCTATCCCCCTAAGGGGGAATCCTTACGTTTTGGAGATGAGTCATACTCTTGCCAGGGAGTATAACCTATCTAAGTGATCACATATCTGTCACCCACAAAGAAGTGGGAATAATCTGAATCCTATGTTGGAACGTTGTTCTGGGGTATGAAACCTCAGTAATGTACCCATCTCGGTGCTAAATACTACTCCCATTAAATTTGTATGCCTATTCTGAAGTAAATCCATTTTAAAATAGTCTAATGGTTTGTAATAAAAAAACCAACTGTATATCTTTAAAGGTAAATTTGTAATCTGAATTTGTAAAGTGGATTTCATATCTATTTTGAGTCCAAAAGGTCAAATATTTATCAATAATCTGATAGGAATCTAATTGTAGGGTGCTTATAGCACAATAATACTTTAAATAGCAATCTTAAAATAGAGTTTAATGACCGGTGTATCAATCTCATGTTAAAACATTAAAATGTTCACGCTTGATAATATAAACATTGATAATTCAAATCAAAATTTGGAAATTTCTGCAATATGCATGAAAATATGAACATAATTTTGTAATTCAATTTCTAAATCATTGGTAATCTCATAAGATTGTAAATCACATTAACGGGTATAAACCCTAACTTAAATTTCATGGGAAATCATATAAAGTTCATTAAAATTCGTATTTAAAATAACTTTCGGCACAAGGATGAAAGGAGTATCCTTGTTCATAACCCCACATACCTTAATTGATGATCTTAAGTGAAAATCTTGAATCTTGGATCCCTATTGTACTTCTGGAGATGAAATCTTGGAGTTCTTGTGTTGGGAATCCATAATCTTGAGTTTTCTTGGAGTATTAATGGAGGAATTTGAATTTCTTTGGGAGAAAGTTTGATGATCTAGGGTTTTATTTTGAGAGAGAGAAGATGAAATAAGGATAAAGTTCCTTCGAATGTGTTAAATCTTGTGTTTTAGAAGGATTGTGGCCTTTGGTATTTACCAAAATAACCGCTTTAAACTTTTAAACGGAACTGAAAAGATGATATTTTTCTGAACTGGGTGGACACTACGATGCACCACTATCGCGGTGGCTAACTGAAAATTTAAAAATGGGAACAGAGCATGTAACGTGACGTGCCACCATCGTGGTAACCTATAGTTTTGCCATTTTGGACACCAAAGTGACGCGGTAAGAGCGCGCTGGGCTACTAGATTTTGGCAAATGGGAAAATGGACCACTCCGCGATGCGCCAATATCACAGAGATCCACTAGAATTGATGATTGCTATTTTTTCCATCTCCGAGATGCACCGAGAGTCTAGGTGGCACACTGCCAACTTAAAAATTCTCTAACTTCTTAGTCGAGTGTCGGATTTAGGCAAATTTGGTATCTATGGAAAGCTTATTAAATGTCCCACACAAATGAAAGTAGAAATCTTGAAAATATAACAAAAAATAAAAGATATTAATTTTTGAATCTAATATTTAACATTTTAGGGATAGACTTGATCTAGGAAGAGTGCGGGGTATTACAATATTTCCCCTTGGGAACATTCGTCCTCGAATGTGGCTAGTTAAGCTGATAATGCTAAGGAATCTGAGGCTATAAGTTATAATGCACATCTAAAATAAACTGAATAACTGATTCTCAACATAATTAGCTTACTGAGTTGATCAGCGAGTGCATAAACTCTCCTTAATATAGCTACATGAGTAAGATAGGGACGAGAGAGTCAACTTATGAGTAACAATTTATTTAGGCTGGATTTGATTTCATGAGAAAAGATAAGAGGTTCATCACATGAAAACTCGGGGTATTACAACATCTCCCCCTTGGGATCGTTCGTCCCCAAATGATACTGATTTTGTTGGAATACTAAGAGTGAGTTGATACACAGGATACTTACGACCCAAATAGTCAATTAATATTTGAATCTGAAACTGATGCACTATGCATGTACTGAGTTGAATTTCGCAATTTACCGGGATACGTACAAACTACCACTTAGAAAGTCCATACTTAGAAATTTTAGGTAGTGAAACTAGGCTAAATCGGAAGATGAAAAAACTATAGAAATTTATTTGTCAATATAGACCAAATCATACTGAATACTCACACCCAAACATGGTATTTCTTTAACACTCTTTAAGGAAGTTCTAACGATAGTGGGGAGTAAAGAACTCGGAGCATGATCAGAACAAGACCTCTGAATAAGAGATTACAAGATTACTATCACTCTAAAGCATGGAACATAGATGCATAAATCATAAGCTAGGATGGAATTACTAGGTATTAAGCGACGGAACTTCTTACTTTAAAGCTTAGCAACACTTTCTCAAATACTCTCTTAACTATATTATCCCCTTAAATACCATAATCACTTGATTCAACTTATAATCCTCACGAGGCATTGAGAAACTCGTAAACTAAAGTTCAACTAAACAAAAAAAAAACTCTCATCATGGTCAGGTTAAATCCTAAAATCACAAGGTGCTACACATATAACCACACTATAACACTAATCTAAACCATGAATTCAATATCCTAGTAGTGTCATAATTACTTACTTTTAACATAATTCTTCTTATCACTTCTATAATGAAATTAACCTCTTACTCGGGAATCGAAGTCATTGGCACACAATGCACCCATCCAACCTGTATACCAACATAACTTTCAAGCCTATCTTCATAACCACATATGCACTTCTAAATAAATACCCATAAGAGAATCTTTCTCATAGCCTACAAACCTCTCTCAAGAACAACTTCCATGCACTATCCTTAAGAATTCACACATAACCTTTCAACTACCCATGATATACATCAAAGACTTATCCTCAATATTACTTCACACTTACAGCCATAGCTAAACTAAGCATATAACAATCTTTCATGAATAAGAAATATTTACTCTCTCCCATCCACACAATTGCTCAACTTCACTATCTTAACCTGGAGGAGGTCACTAAAAGGTTGGAATGTCAGGATCCAGAACATGAAGGTATACTAAGAATAGCTTGATACTCTACTGCATTCTAAGGAATAGAGCATTCACGAAATGGATTTATTAGAGAGATCTAATTCGAGGGCACACATGATATAAATTTGGATTTTACTTGATCGTTAAGAGTGTTGCATGAGTACTGAAATTAAACTTACTGTAAAGAATAGGTACATGAGTCATGAGCTGCATGACCTAAATTTTTGAATTCATAACTTTATTGAATATGATTCCAAATGTTGAATGGACTAGAACTCTTCATACTAGGAACTAGGGAGTACATGGTTCTCTATTATGGCCATGGACATGAACTATGATCATTGAGTTAACACGTAAGGCATGAGTAGAAATCATGATGATTTAAGTACTAATACTGAAATAAAAATGAATCAGGCATCTACCTCCCGTACTGGCAGCACTACTAAAACCTATGAATCTAACTTCGTTACTCATTCTATCATCTCTACCTTAGCTTTAAGACATCACTCTAAGTCTGAGGAACCTTTACTAAACTCTAAACTAGACTACAATCACTGGACCCTAGAGCCTGAAATGCAACAATACATGGAAATAATAAACTTACTCTGAAAGACTATACCAAAAAGTGTAAAACCCACTTCCAATATTTTATTCTGAGGTACAACTCTTTCTTTATATAGCCCCACTAGTCATCACATAATACATTGGACACTTACCAACTCAGAATCTTAATGAGTATCACCACTTCTTGAGTTTACACCATCTAGATCCTCAACTCTTATTTCTATATGCTCAATCTTCAAGGATTCAAACTTAGATTCTATCACTTAACATATATATCTTCAACCTTTAATAAACTATATTGCTTACGGAATAGCCTACCAATATCTCACCTTTAAACTTATATTTCTACACCATGAGAATAAAGATCATACCAAGAAGAACTTGGCTATTAAGAACACCATATACTATATAAATAGTCGTATTTTACTTAGCAACCCAACGGTACTACTAAAACTAACCACTCACAATACGTAATAACCTTAGAAAATAATGCAACCTCAGATCACCTTGGGCATACTTCTTCATCATACATACAACATCATTCTTAATTATGAAAAACTGGACTTAAACTGTTGCCCATATTGTTTCAGCCTACTAGATCACTTCCATGCAACTATCATCACTAACCAAGAAGTTATTATATCCATTTTGATGACCATCAACTGTTCAAACATAATTTCAAGTGCTAAACATAATTTAGCCAACCACATTGCATACAATTCTCACTTAAAAGCTATAAAATAAAACATCAAGAAATACTAACCCACTAGAATCTCATAACAACAATAATCGATCATAATCACTATCTACCCTTTTGCACAACACATCTAAATTACTATCATCGTTCTACATAATTCAGCTAAACTGGGAAGCCTAAATTAATGATACTAAACCACCAAACACTTCATTAATATCCTATAATTTTCCATCACAATATTTACCATCAATAACTCTTTTCGTACTTCAATCAATGAATAACTCTCCTATAACTATTAACTCCTTTTGTATCCTCCACCAAACTAACACACAAGGATATAATATCTTAACACAACTTGATAACATGTATAACTTTACCTCTATGCTTTCTACACAACGCCATTCCCACTTTTCTTGTCACTACTCTTCTATACCCATACTTCCAACTATAATAAGGTTCTACTATTCATAAATGATAACACTGAACTTCATAGTATCCCTTGAATGCAAAATATATTTTTAACAATCTAGGTTCACACTATCTCCTCTAATGAGTACTATATGTATGAAAAATAATGAAAGGGCAATCTAAATACATATCTAATTCTGTCTCAACTAAACAACTCATAAGGATATGGACATAACGTTCAACTTGAGAGACTTCTGGCACACTAGAGAGATCCTCTCAAGCCCCTTATATGACATCTAATATTTTTTCTAGTAAATCTGATAGCATTATTTAGAGAGAAATCAAAACTTGCTGATAGTGTTAACTCGAGAATAAATCATAGGTGAAGAATTTTGGGGTAACACACGAGTATATAGGATTATCTGAAGGAACAACTTTACAGCATAATCTAGAGTATGAAAGAAGGGAAACTTTTCTTAAATTCCTTGTAGCCTCTCGAAGAAAAGTACAAATGTTTCTGTACCATTCCTAAAGACTTTACTAGACATGGTTTCACAGACACCCTAGGACACTTGAACCTGGTGCTTTGATAACAAGTTTGTAACACCTGAAAAATGGTATCGAGACGTCACACGGTGCATAGGACCATAAGTGATCCCAAGCTAACATTTTTACTCGCATAACTAATAAGCAACTGAATAAATATGTATAAAATAACTAAGTTTACTATGTGGAAACATGAAAATAAGGGAATCTGTGAAATTACAATAGTGATACAACTTTTACATTCTGATAAAGTCTGAAAAGAGGGATTGAATTTACATAACTGACTCAAACTGACATCTATGAAGCCTCTACTATACTGACTATAGATAGATAAGATGCGTCCTCAACTACCATAAATCAATACTTAGGAGCAGGAAACTAAAGTATATAAATAACATCTAACTAAAGTCCTCAAAGTAGAAGGAGCCATCATCTGTTGGCGGGAATCTGCAATTGTCTGATTCTGACTATACATACCATGACTTGTACCTACATTATGAGACAATGTAGCCCATAGAAATATTTATAGATCAGTACTTTGAGGATGAAATGAATATACGGGGGTGAATGCATAAGTAAAACATTATCATAAAATTTTATAAAATCATGCATGCTAAATGTAAAAGACTCACATAGGCTTGAGTAATCTGAAATCTAAAGATCATAAATCATGAATAGTAAAGCATATAGCATAAATCTTATGAATCATAACACTTAGTTCTAAAATCTGTGTTTCTGTTCTATTCTCAAATCATATAGGCTAAGTGAAAAAGGGCTCACCTTTTTATGTTTAAAACTAAAAGATGAAATTTTATAATCTGAAATCTTAAGTAAAATAATATCTGAGTAACTTTGTTAGCCTTTAAACTTATTTTTACTAAAAGCTTTTCTATTGATCTTTCTGTCAGCTAGCAGCGAGTTCTCTTAACCGACATAAACCAAGTGAGAATTCATCGTGTCCAATATTTTTGTCCCCCTAAGAAGGAATCCTCACATTGGGGAGAGGAGTCTTACACTTGCCCAGGAGTAAAACCTATCTAATTGATCACATATCTTTCACCCATGTTGAAGTGGGAATAGTCTTAATCCTATGTTGGCACATATTTCTAGGGTATAAAATCATAGTAACATACCCATCTCGGTGCTAAATTCATTTTTAGCATAGGGTGCTTATAACAATTCTTTAAATAGCAATCTTAAATTAGGGCTTAATGACCCATGTATCAATCTCATGTTAAAATATCAAAATGTTCATGCTTGATAATGTAAACATTGATAATTCAACTCAAAATCTGGAAATTTAATATGCATGAAAATATGAACATAATCATGTAATTCAACTTCTAAATTATTGCAAATCTCATAAGCTTACAAATAACATTAATGGGGATAAACCCTAACTTCAATTTCATGGAAAATCATATAAAATTCAGTAAAATTAATTAAAATAACTTTTCGTCTCAAGGATGAAAGAAGTATCCTTGTTCATAACTGCACATAACTTAATTGATGATCTTAGATGAAAATCTTGAATCTTGGATTCCTATTGTGCTTTTGGAGATGAATTCTTGGAATTATTATATTGAGAATCCTTAATCTTGAGTTTCCTTGGAGAATTAATGGAGGAATTTGGATTTCTTAGGGGGTAAGTTTGATGATGTAGGGTTTTATTTTGATAGAGAATAGATGAAATAAGTATAAAGTGCCTTGGAATGTGTTAAATCTTGTGTTTTGGGTGGATTAGGGCCTTGGGGATTTACCAAAATACCCCCTTTAAACTTTTAAACGGAACTAAAAACATGATTTTTTTTCAAACTGGGTGGACACTGCAATGTGCCACTATCGTGGTGGCTGACTAGAAATTGAAAATTGGGAGTTGGGCATGAAACAGAGCGCACCCACATCGCGGTGCCCTATTATTTTTCCATATTGGCCACCAACGCGATGCGGTAAGATCGCATTAGGCTGCTGGATTTTGAAAAATGGGAAAATTGACCACTTTGTAATGCGCCAATATCACGGAGGTTCACTAGAATTAATGATTTCTATTTTTTCCTTCTTCGCGAAGTGCTGAGAGTCCAAGTGGCACACTGTAAACATAAAAATGCTCTAACTTCTCAAACTAGTATTGGATTTGGGAAAATTTAGTATCGATGGAAAGCTTATTCAATTTTCCATACAATTAAAATTAGAAATCTTGAACATACCTCACAAAATAAAAGGTATTCATTTTTGAAGATAATTTTTAACATTTTACGGACAAATTTGAGCTAGGAAGAGTGCAGGGTATTACAATATCTACCCCTTGGAAATATTCACCCTCGAATGGGGCTAGTTAAGCTGATTAAACTATGGAATATGAGGCTATAACCTATCATTCACAACTGAAATAAATTGAATAACTAATTCTCAACATAATGAGCTTACGGAGTTGATCTGCGAGTGCATGAACTCTAATGAAAATAGCTACATGGATGAGATAAGAATGAGAGAGTAAACTTATGTGTAAAAATTTCTTTAGGTAGGATATGATTTCGTGAGAAAAGATAAGAGGTTCATGACATAAAAACTCGAGGTATTACAACATCTCCCCATTGGGATCATTCATCCCCGAATGATACTAATTTGGTTGAATTACTAGGTAAAGACTGAGATGATAAATAGGATACTTACAAATTGAATCATGACTTAATATTTGAATTTTAAACTGATGTGCTATGCATGTACTGAGCTGAATTTCACAATTTACCTGGATGCGTACAAACTACCCCTTGGAAAGGGCCATACTCACAAAATTTTAGGTAGTAAGACTAGCCTAAATCAGAATCTGGAAATACTACAGAAATTTATTTGTCTGACTGATAAGCTAAATTGCTAGCTATACTGACCGAATCATACTAAATGCTTACACTCAAATAGGGTATTTCTTCAACACACTTGTAAGAAATTCTAACGATAGTAGAGAGTAAAGAACTTCGGGCATGATCTGAACAAGACCTCTAAATAAGAGATTACAACATTGATACCACTCTATAGCATGGAACATATATCCGTAAATCATAAGGTAGGATAGAATTCAAGGCCTTAAGCGACGCAACTTCTTACTTTAAAGCTTAGCACCAATTCATCAAATACTCTCTTGACTATACTATCCCCTTATATACCATAATCACTCGATTTAACTTATAATTTTGACGAAGCATTGATAAACTAGTCCACTAAAGTTTAACTGAATAAAAGAAAATATCTTATCGTGGTCAGGCCAAATCCTGAAATTACAAGGTGCTACACATATCACCACACCATAACACTTATCTAAACCATGAATTCAATATCTAAGCAGTGTTATAATTACTCACTTCTAGAATAATTCTTCTTATCACTTCTAAAATGAAATTTAACCTCTTACCCAGGAATAGAAGTCATAGGCGCACAACGCACCCATCATACCAATATACCAACATAACGTTCAAGCCTATCTTCATAACCACATATGCACTCCAAAAACTATATCCATATGAGCATCTTTCTCAAAACCTACAAATCTCTCTCAAGAAAAACTTCCATGCACTATCCATAAGAATTCACACATAACCTTCAAACTGCCGATGACATACATCAAAGACTTGGCCTCAATATTACTTCACACTTATAGCCTTATCTAAAATAAGCTTATAATAATTATTTAAAAATAATAAACATTTACTCTCTCCCATCCACATAATTGTTCAACATCACTATCTTAACCTGGGGAGGACATTGAAAGGTTGGACTGTCAGTATCCAGAACATGAAGGGATACTAAGCATAGCTTGATACATTACTGTATTCTAAGGAATAGAGCATTCACGACATAGATTCATTAGAGAGATCTAATCTGAGGGTATACATGATATAAATCTAGATTTTGCTTGATCATTAATCGTGATACATGAGTACTGAAACTTAAATTACTGTAAAGCATGGGTACATGAGTCATGAGCTGCATGACCTAAATTTTGGAATCCACAACTTTATGGAATATGATTCCAACTGCTCAATGGACTGGAACTCTTCATACTAGGTACTGCGGAGTACATGGTTCTCTATTTTGGGCATGAACATGAACTATGATCATGGAGTTGACACATATGGCATGAGTAGATATCGTGATAACTGTAGTACTAATACTGAAATAAGAATGAGTCGGGCATCTACCTCCCACACTGGCACCACTACTAGAACCTGAGAATCTGACTTGGTTATTCATTATATCATCTCACCCTTAGATTTAAGCCATCACACTAAGTCTATGGATCCCTTTACTAAACTCTGAACCGTTCTACAATCACTGCACCATAGATCCTTAAACAAAACAAAACATGCAAACAATAAACTTTCTCTGAAAGACTACACCTGAAAGTATAAAACCCACTTCTAATATCTCTTTCTGAGGTACAACTCTTTCTTTCTATAGCCCCACTAGTTATCACATAATACATTGGACAATTACTAACTTAGAATCTTTATGAGTAACACAACATCCTGAGTTCACACCATCTAGACCCTCAACTTTTATTTCTATTTTCCCAATATTCAAGAATTCAAACTTAGACTCTATCACGTAACACAGATATCTTCAACCTTTTATAAACTATACTGCTTCCATCATAGCCTACCAATATCCCATGTCTAAACTTATATTTCAAAACCATGAGAATCAAGATCATACCAAGAAGTTGAACATAATCTATCCCTACTCAACTCCTTAACTTGGCTATTAAGAACATTGTATACTATATAACTATTCTTATTCCACTTAGTAACCCAATGGTACTACACAACATCAAAATAATATCATAGTACGTCTGTGAGCCTTTGCACTTAGTTTTTCTCAAAGTTTTTCTATTAATCTTTTCTTTTAGCTAATAGGGAAGTTCTTTTAATTGACATAAACTATGTGAGGATTTAAAGAGTCCAATATTTTATCCCCCTAAGGAGGAATTCTCTTATTGGAGAGAGGATTAATACTCTTGCCAGGGAGTATAACCTATCTAAGTAATCACATATCTTTCATCTGCGTAGAAGTGGGAATAATCTAAAACCTCTATTGGCACGTAGTTCTGGGGTATGAAACCATAGTAACGTACCCATCTCGATGCTAAATACTACTCCCATTAAATTTGTATGCTCATGCTGAAGAAAATCTACTTTAAAATAGTCTAATGGTTTGTAATAAAAAGACCCTATAAAGCTAAATATGTAATCTGAATCTATAAAGTGGATTTCATATCTATTCTAAGACCAAAAGGTTAAATCTTTATCAATAATTTGAAAGAAATCTAATCATAGGTTGCTGATAGTACAACAATTCTTGAAATAACAATCTTAAATTAGGGCTTAGTGACCAATGTATCAATCTCATATTAAAACATCAAAATGGTCATGCTTGATAATGTAAACATTGATAATTCAACTCAAAATCTAGAAATTTTTGCAATATGCATGAAAATAAGAACATAATCATGTAATTCAATTTCTAAATCATTGAAAATCTCATAAGCTTGTAAATGACATTAGTGGGTATATACCCTAACTTCAATTTCATGGGAAATCATATAAAATGCAGTAAAATTCATTATTAAAATAAGTTTTTGGCACAAGAATGAAAAGATTATCCCTGTTCATAACCCGCATACCTTAATTGATGATCTTAGATGAAAAGCTTAAATCTTAGATTCCTGTTATGCTTTTGGAGATGAATTCATAGAGTGTTTTTTATTAGGACTCCTTAATCTTGAGTTTCCTTGGAGAATTAATTTAGGAATTTGATTTTCTTGGGGAGAAAGTTTGATGATCTGCGCTTTTATTTTGAGAGAGAGTAGATGAAATAAGCATAAAGTGCCTTGAAATGTGTTAAATCTTGTGTTTTGGATGGATTGGGGCCTTGGGGATTTACCAAAATACACCCTTTAAACTTTTAAATGAAACTGAAAATGGAGGTCCATTGGAATTGACGATTACTATTTTTACCTTCTCCATGATGCGCTGAGAGTCCAGGTGGCACACCGTCAACTTAAAAATGCTTTAACTTCTCAACCGAGTGTTGAATTTCGTCGAATTTGGTATTGATGGAAAGCTTATATAATTTCCCACATAATTGAAAGTAGAAATATTGAAAATACAACACGAAATAAAAGGTATTCATTTTTTAAGTTAATCTTTAATATTTTAGTGATGGACTTGAGCTAGGAAGAGTGATGGGTATTACAAAAATGAAATAACCATGATCTTGGCCTTAACCCCAGAAAGGGAATTTTACTCTTTTAATGGAAATAGTCATCATACAAATACTTGGATTGATGATACAAAACATGAAAGAAACTAAATTAAAAAATGAGAAAACCTAAATAATATGTAGAGCAGTCTCCTCTTGTCCAAAGACATCCAAAAGTATGTAAAAACGTGATATAACAGGTATTTATAGTATAGGAGCAAGCCTTTTCCATGTTGGACAATAAAACCTTCAGTTATTGAGCCCTAGAATAGGTGGGGCGGTGCCCTAGGTAGAGCGCCTCTTCAGGTGAGGCATCGCCTTCAAATCGCACTACCTCTCTAGAATTTGTTTTCAGAAATTTTTCTATGGCAAGGGAGCACCAAAATCAGCCCGCGTCATGGGATAATTTACTTTGGGATTACCATGCACCACATGGTTAATATTTTGTACCTCTTTTGAATCCATTGGAGTTTTGAAGGCATCCATTGGCCACTCCTACCGACCACACGCTCCCATGACATTATAGGGGTCCAAAAGTACGTCAATATGTATATTGTGACTTCGTTGAGCCATTCAGAGCCTTTTTGAGTTGGTTCAACTTGATTTAAAGCTTGCGTATCCTTCATATATCATCACAATCCATTAAACAAGAATACTATAGAATTAAACAAAACAATTTAAAACTCAAAAAAACACAACATCCAACACAACAAACTAGAAACACTACCTAAGCATAGGCTAATTTCACTTTGATCTTTAACACATTGGTTTGAACCTTAGCTTGATCCAATTGACCTTTGAGAATTATAAATAAGTTTTTTCACATATAATGGCTCATAAAACCACTTGGAACACTTTCAAGACAATAGAATCCACCGGAATCAATGAGACGAGCACCTAGTTCAAGCTAGTAACACTAGTTTTCCGGGTTGAACTCTAAATGAATCATTTAGGTAGAAAATTGTTTGGAACTCACTATTAACATCATAAACACATGCTTTAACACTATGATACACTTTTATCTCATTGTCAACCCATATATCACATGAATCATCCTCAATACACTAAATTATTTTGGAATAGTGACTAACCTCTCTAAGCTCTTTAATACACTAAATTAAGCATTTAAAATCAATCTCCAACAACCAAATTACACCATTTTGGTCTACCCCATTGTTTTGTTTTTTTCGGATCTCTTTTAAGGATTTTCACAAACACTTGGTGGACAAATAGTTTACTAGCACATTAATTAGTTTTTCTATTTTTTTTAGAACTATGGAAATATTTTTAGCATAAATTACATTACATCCATCCACCACAAATCAATTATCTACACCAATAACAATTACCTTGGGGCATCAAATTTACCTTTTTCCTCTTATTTCTCAAACTACTTATTAATTTAATTTTTTTATTAAAACACTTAGGAGCCTTTTGGATAAAATTATGGTCTATCAAAGAAGGGAATTAGGATACATATGAGGATACCAAAGAAAAAGCTATAGGCTCAATAGGGTTAACTAAGATAATGCAAAAGGGTAGGACACATAGAAGGTATAAAATAAGTCTATCAAAGAAATGCCTATATCATCTCCTAAACCCACATTCTTTATTTCGCTTCACACACAGACCGGGCAAGTTCTAGACATCACATGAAGTAAGGAATATTGGAAAGTCTCACACTCACATGGAACATGCTCAATTCAATAGGAACATCATAGACTCCCAACCAAACGATAGCACAAATGCAAAATTAATCCAACAAGTACAATAGTCATAAACATGATTCTAAGAGTCTCAAAAATAGAAATTCACTCCATAAACATGCTTTTATACATAAACCCACTTGCATTATGCAATAAAAAATATCACCAAAAAGAATATCTCCCACAAAATTTTTTAAATTGATCCAAAATTTGGGAATTTCCCTGCCCCATACTTAAAAAGCTACTTTATTCCCAAAGTGAACTTTTAAAGTAAGAGATAGAAATACACCATAAGGCATCTAGGCCTAGCTAATATCATATTCACATAAAAGAGATCCATGGGACCCCATACTCAGTTTTTGCCATGTTTCTTAGCTCATGTTTTTGGTACTCAGACTTTTCATAAACCTGTGACTCAACAAAAACAAAAAAAACCACGTGCAGTAAAAAAAACTAAAAACTAAGAAGGAAACATACCTTAGCTTAGGTATCCTCCGAAGAAGCGCCTAATTTAGGGTCACGGCATGACCCACATCAATTTTTTTCTTCTACCTTGAGGATATAAATTTTACCCCCAATTTTGAATCCATCTTTTTGCCTCGCTCATAGGGTGGTCGTATAAAGATTAAGGAACTGAGTAATGGATGATGCATGATAAACCATCCGGTATTAACGTGAGTTGTGTTTTTGTGTTTCTTATCTGGAGTAAAATCAAGAATATAAGATTCTTGTTCCTCTTCTTCACACTCTTCCACTATTTTAAATGATTACACAAACAAGATATCATCTAAACATGATGTAGAACGCTCTTTGAATGAGGCCCAACCAATCCTACTTCAAAATTTACACTATCTTCAACACCCTTACTTTTATTCACCTTCTTTATTTTAGTCTCAAGATAAAGATGGCAATCGAGTGGTTGTGGTTCTTGTGTTTGCTCACAAATTGGCTAATATCCTCCTCACATTTTTCTTTGCTTAGCAACTGTAGGCATGGTGGCAGTGGTATCTCCTTAACATATTCAACAATTTTAGTTTCTGAGTACTGGTACACCCAAATTGCACCTCTCTTACAAGACAGTAAGCAGTCATTGTCAAATATATAACACAACAAGGTTGGGGTTGAATCCCACAGGGAATATGGTGCTAATTAAGTTGTATACAGATTAGTTGACTTTTAATCATTTGTTTCCGCAAAATAAAGGGATTTGATTTAGTTCACAAATTAATGGTTTCATTTTAACAAGATGAAATATGTGTAGAAGTATTCAAACTTAGATAAATAGCAAGCTAAGGTTATGTTCACCTTGTAGTTTTCAATACTTTCTAACTATGGGCTTTACGAATTCAAGCATACTTTCTGCTTACAGAGAAACGTATTGTATTTAATAACATAATCCTAGTGTTTCTCAAATATCAAGGACTAATTCACTTTAGTCTCTCGAATAAAAAATGTTTACCAAAAAAACAATATGAAATTGCCAAGTAGTTAATCCTGCTAAGGCATTAACATATGCAATAGGGGTTGGGAATCCTATTTTCTTGTCACTACTCTCTTTTCCGAACATCAACCTTTCTTTCGAACAAGTAGTGTTTTAAGGCATATCTTCTAAGTTTTCAAACACCAAAATTCAAGATAAGCAAAGAGAGTATGATGTAAACAAATCAATGCATAATGAATTCAAAACCCAAAGTGATAGATTGTATGCTACAAGGCTTTCATAACCCTAACTAATAAACTTAATTACTCATGAATAAAATGAAAAGCATCATAAAAATATTCATCATTCCAAAAACTAGAAGATGATCTTCGAGTGCCAATAGTGAAAACAAGAGAGAAAATGTTTTTCTCTCTCTCCAAGCTAAGCCGCCACTCTCCCTCTTTCAAAAATAATACAAAATAATTCAATAATGAATAAAAATTCAGCAGTAAGACTTTTAATAGTATTTTCTCTCATAATTTCCTTTTATGTCCCTGAACTAATTATAAATGACAAATTGTCTTGGACATAGTTTCTAGGCATCATATTTGGTCTAGATTGCTACTCTCTCTTGTGTCATATGCCATCCGCATTCCATAGTCCCATTATGTCTTCATCTACCTCATTAATACCTGAAATTATGCTAATCACATTGGTTAGCTCAATCACATAGAAATAGAGTAAAAAACATAAGAGACTAGGCATTTTATTCTCTAAATTTAGCTAAAACATGGATAAGTTATGGTGCTTAGACATATAAATACACCCAAGATCACCACCCCACACATAAAGCTTTGTTATTCCTCGAACAAGATATCCAGTTATGCATATTACACAAGCCTTAGCACCCATAAAGGAAGATAAGATGCTCAAATAGGCTCACATAACAATTATGAACAAGTACATTCAGGAATCTTTACTAGGGACAACCTACCCTCAAGAATAGACTCATTAAGTTAACAATTTCATGCATATAATTTAAGAAAATAAATCATATAAATTACCCAACCTTCATCAACCATGTGCCCTCATCATAAGAAAGTTACCCATAATCACTCTCAATCATGTAATTTCTAACAAAATGGGTACAAGAATCAAGTTACGCTCACTCTCACAAAGAATTCTCAAATTACAACTAATGACCATATGCTTGCCCTTAGTGTAATACTTCTATAATATCAGAATGCTAAGATTAGGATCAAATAGGTCTTTAACGGGTTGTAATGCAGGCCAAAGGATGGGTAGAAACTATTTAGGCATTTAGAGTGTGAAGTCTATTTGAAGAATGAGAATCTGGATCGGGTTGACCCAAGTTAAAGTTGGAAGTTGGGTTTTAGGTTTATTTGGACTAAGTGTATGACGCACATCTCAAAGTGTACGTCGTATATGTTGTTTCATAGTTAGGATAGTGAGCCTATGCAATGAAGTGGGTGACGCACTACCTATCGCAGACATCAAGGTATGCATCGCATAAGGTATCAAATACTTGAGGCAATGGGCATGTGCGGTTAGGTGTGTGATGCATATCTTATCGTACATGTTAAAGTGTGCGACGCATAAGTTATCGCATATATCAAGGTGTGCGGCGCATTATGCATCGTATAGTTGGTCCCGTGAGCATGTGCGATGGGATGTGCGGTGCACTCTTGGTTGAACATATGAAGTTGTGCGATGCGCACATGACCATATTTTGCCTGGTATGAAGTAATGCACATATGCTAAGTACTAAATGATGCCCTCACCAATATTTAAGTGAAATTGAACACCATACTCAATAGTATACTTAAACTCTGACACTATCAGCCCGATTCCTACGCTACCACTAGAGACCTCATTGAAAGTCAAAAAATAAAGTCGCACCACAAAACTTTTTAGCTCGAATTAATATAATTTGAGGTACGGATCTAATGCAAATCATTCTTAAGCCTTACACATTTGACCACTCCAACTTACCTATAATGTTCCCATCCCTCCTAAACTTACCACCATTGACATAGCTAAATTCCAAATCAAATTTGGTACTAATCTCCTCCTCAGTACTTCATACACCTACACTTACTCAAAAATTATTAGAAGGATTGTTTGCCTCCCACCAAACGCCGTAGTTTTGGTCATGGCTTGAATCTTCTTTTAGCATTTTTGTTTAACATGATAAAATGAAAAGAAAATCATGGGTTGCCTCCCATGCAGAGCCTGATTTAACGTCGCAGCACGACTGATTATCTTGACTACTCACACTTTATCAAGATACATCGATGATACCATTTGTACCCCATTTGTTGGATCAAGACAATGCTTTATTTCAAGTCCAACCACTTTGAAATCACTTATATCTTTGCTTGTAAGTTCAACAAAAACAGCTATGGTCTCCACAGCAGACGTATCCTTAATAGGTACATCTCTCTCATCTTCATAGAATACATCAAAAATTAAGAAGACACTCATCTTGTTTTGTTATTTCATAGACCGACATACTTTAAAACTAACTTCTTTCTCATTGAGCTTAAATTTCATCTCAGTTAGCTCCATGTCAACTAAAACTCTCCCAGTTTCTAAGAAAGGCCTATCCAAAATTATGGGTACTTCAAACTACACATCACAATCAAGAATTACAAAGTTGGCAGGAAATATAAAATATGAACTTTTACAAGTACAGCATGTAGAATCCCAATCAGCCTTTTTATCGATCTATCCACCATTAGAAGTCGTATATTGGTGGGAGTAGGATCTATAAATGGCATAAGATTTATACTTTCCCCAAGATCACAAAGGGCCTTTTCAAACTTTAGCAATGCAATTGTACATGGAATAGTAAATGCTCTTGGATCAACTTTCTTTTGGATAATATATCTTGTAGAAATAGCACTATAATGATGAAGATTATCTACTATTTTATAGCTCACGGTCCTTTTCTTCATCAACAGGTCTTTCATAAAAGTAGAATATCCAGGCATCTGTTCCAGTGCTTTAACTAAGGGTACATTTACTGTTAACTGCTTCAACATAGCCATGAATTTTCTAAACATGCTATTATCTTAGTTATAATTTTGTGGAAATAGGGGTAGTGGCTTTAGGATTTCAGTTGAAACAACCTCTACCTCTTTTCTTATTCCTTGCTCTATATCACTAATATGCTTCTTCTTAGGCGGTTGTTCCATTTTTGCACTCTTCTTTTCTGAACCTCCCAACTTCACAGGCTCCACTGGAGTTTCCTTAACCATGTCCCGACCCATTTCGACCTTATCAGTATAAGAGAATGCTCCCAAACCTATACAAGATAACATCTTACCACTCCTAGTGGTAATGGCCATACACGATCCATCAATCCTTGGATTCTGAACCGTATCACTTAGTAGTGTCCCATTCTGTCTTTCGTTGAATGTTTCAGATAAGTGGCTCATCTACTACTCCAATTTTTTAATAGCAATTGAGTGCGATTTTACAAGTTGACTCATGGAAGATATGTCACTCTTTATAGTAGTCACCCCAAAATTGGTCGCCTCAACTCCTTTTAATAGTTTCTCTATCATGTCCTCTATGGACATTTTGCCTGAACTGGTGGAAACATTATCATGGCTTTAAGGA
This sequence comes from Capsicum baccatum var. pendulum, assembly GCA_030864225.1. Lineage (NCBI taxonomy): Eukaryota > Viridiplantae > Streptophyta > Magnoliopsida > Solanales > Solanaceae > Capsicum > Capsicum baccatum. The sequence continues at coordinate 186,752,379 of CM061560.1, read as the reverse complement.
GGTACATATAGTCCTTTCACTTTTATTCTTCCAATCTCCTTGATAGTTCCAACCTTGGTTTCTTTGACCACCAGTCCAAAAACCCCCTAGTTATGCAAGTAGTTAGCCTCTTCCTCGGTGTTTAATTCAGTTCCCTTACCATGGGACCCCATAGCTTTTACCGTTTTTACAATCCCTAATATAAAATGTTTTGTGATCAAATCAATCTAGTTTTTTATGTGAGCCATATCCTGATCACACTCCTCTTCTCTCTTACGCTACTCTATTGATATTACACTAGACCTAGTATTGCTTGCTACCATAGAATCTCTTGTGTTCCAAGATATACTTGTCTTAGTCATTCTTTCTAACATGTCTGTAGCCTCAGTAAAGGTGAGATCCATAAAAGATACTCCTGCAGCATTATCCACTATTGGCTTTGCAAGTGAGTTCAAAGCTTTATAGAATACTTCCATCAAATCTTCATCAGTTATCTTATGGTTTGGTCATTGAGTCAACTTCTTTTTAAATCTCACCTAAGTCACATCCAAATATTCATTAGCCAATTGCCTAAAGTTACTGTTCTCATCCCTCAACTGTAACATTCTAGAGGGTAAAAAGAACCTTTCTAGGAAAGCTTCTTTTAATTGCCTCCAGTTTTTTATAGAATCAGGAGTCATCACATTCAACCAAATAGTTACTTCTTATAGGGAATATGGTGCTAATTAAGTTGTATGTAGATTAGTTGAGTTTTAATCGTTTGTTTCCATAAAATAAATAGGGGGTATTTGATTCAGTTCACAAATTTATGGTTTCAATTTAACAAGATGAAATATGTGTAGAAGTATTCAAATTCATAGAAATAGCTAGCAAGGGTTATGTCCACCTTGTAGTTTTCAATACTTTCTAACTATGGGCTTTACCAATTAATATATCCTTCGTACTTACAGAGAAACGTATTTTATTTAATAACATAATCCTAGTGTTTCTAACCATCAAGGACTAATTCACTTTAGTTCTCTCGAAATAAAAGCATTTACCAAATAAACATTACAAAATCTCCAAGTAGTTAATCCTGCTAAGGTATTAACTTATGAAATAGGGGTTGGGAATCCTATTTTAATTTCACTACTCTATTTTCCGAACATCAACCTTTCTTTCGAACAAGTTACATTTTTAGGCATATGCTCTACGTTTTCAACCACGAGAATTCAAGATAAGAGAAGAGTGTATGATGTAAACAAATTAATGCTTAATGAATTCAAAACACAAAGTGATAGATTGTATGCTACAAGGCTTCCATGACCCTAACTAATAAATTTATCTACTCATGAATAAAATGAAAAGCATCATAAATATATTCATCGTACCAAAAACTAGAAGATGACCTTAGTGTGGAATAGTGAAAACAAGAGAGAAAATGTTTTTCTCTTTCTCTAAGCTAAGCCGCCACTCTCCCTCTTCCAAAAATAATAAAGAATAATTCAATAATGAATAAAAGTTTAGTATTAAGCCATTTAATAGTCTTTTCTCTCATAATTGCCATCTAAGTCCCTGAACTAATTATAAATGACAAACTATCTTGGACATAGTTTCTAGGTGCCACATTTGGTCTAGACTGCTACTCTCTCTTGTGTCATATGTCATCCTCATTCCATAGTCTCATTATGTCTTCATCTACCTCATTAATACGTGACATCATGATAATCACATTGGTTAGCTCAATTACATAGAAGTAGAGTAAAAAGATAATAAACTAGACATTTTGATCTCTAAACTTAGCTAAAACATGGATAAGTTATGGTGCTTAGGAATATAAATACACCTATGATCAAGTACTCCAACTTCTTCGAACTATCCACAACTATTTCTGCAAATAGTTGGAAATCCACTTGCTCTGCAGCCTCCCTCTAGTTCTTTATGTATGCCAACAACTCAACCTGAGATGCTAAAATTTGTTTCAACATCACTTCCATGTTGCTTGTTTGAGTTATGGCCTGCATGTTTAGTTGTTGCTACTGAAACTGCTGCTGTTTAGTCCATGATTGAATATGTGACTGATTCAGCACCGTTTGATTGTAGTAGTTTGTATAATTTTGACTTTCAGTATATCTCATAATCAATTTTGAGTCAGGATTGACAACACATATAACTTTAGTATGACCACTTTGACCACAAATCAAACACCAAGTTGTAGTCTGATCCACAAATAGAACAGCATCCGCATCATATTGTGTATATCCCATCCATGCACTTTTATCAAAATCTGGACAATAAGCCGCTTGATGTGGTCCACCATAGAAACAACAAGAATCGTCATCACTTGAAAACCATCTATCCCAGACTGACATATCAAGAAGTATGATAAGAAGAGAAATAAAAGAAAATAAAATGACACTAAATAAAAACTATTTAAAACTCAATATAGAAAAACTAAAAATAAGATAATTGCCTAGTTACAAGTCCCCAACAACGATGCCAAAAACTTTACAGCACACATGCAAGTGTGTGTGGTCTTATCAAGTAGTAAAGTGGCTTTAAGAAATCCCAAGTATTGATCTCTCAGGGACTTTCATTCGTCGCCTATCTAATTCTAGTTTTACCAATTGAGGAAAGTAGCAAATAGAATTTTAGAATGTAAACTAAAATATAAGCTAAGAAAATATGGAAAAGTAAATAACTTTGTACAATCAAAGATAGAGATCCAGGGTTAAGTCTTACGATCAATCATACTACGTTATTGAAATGCATTTGTTAAATTGCTTATCATGGTTATTGAATCATAGGGTTAATTGCGCGATTATGATTTCCCAACCTCTAATCTTTTACCTAAGTTGAACCTTACAACAACATTGTTGAGTGGGGATGTAATAAGCCAATTAGGTGATTCAAGCTATCTTCCTAGGTGTGAATCAAGTAAGGCATCTAAGTATATCCCTGTCCTAGATACTAATTCAAGTCTCATATTTTATAAAAAAACAAGAACCCTACTTTGCTTATTCCCTTATTTTATCTCCATATTCCCTCTCCTAAGATCACAAGGTTGATAATTGAAGTATTCTAAAGGTTGCTAATCCTTTGAATAAACAAGAAACCAATAATGATAAGCAAATCAACAAACTTAATTCAAAATGAAATAATTATAATCATGGCCTTAACCCCGGAAAGGGAGCTTTAGACTTTATTGGAAATATTAATTATACAATCCCTTGGATTGATGATACAAACCATGAAAGAAACTTAATTAAAGAATGATAAAACCTAAATAATATGTAGAGCAGCCTTCTGTTGTCCAAAGACGTCCAAAAGTAAGTAAAAATGTGATATAACATGTATTTATAGCATAGGAGCAAGACTTTACAGTGTTGAACAAGAAAACCTTTAGTTATTGAGCCCCGAACTAGGTCGGGCGGCACCTTGGGTAGAGATCCTCTATAGGAGAGACGTTGCCTCCAAATAACCCTACCTCTCTGGAATTTGTTTTCAGAAATTTTCTAAGGCAAGGGAACAAAGAAATGAGCCCACGTCGCGGGCTAATCGCCTTTAGAAGTACCACGCTCTAGATGGTTAATAATTTAGGCGTCTTCTTAATATGTTGGCATTTTTTATGCGTCCATTGGACACTCCTATTGGATACACGTGCCCAAGACATTCCAGGGGTCTAAATATGCATCAATCTGCGTATTGTGCTTTCGTTGATCCATTCCGAGCCTTTTTGAGTTTTTCCCACCTGATTTTAATCTTGTATATCCTTCTTTTATCACCATAATCCATTATCCAAGCATCCTATAGCATTAAATACAACAATTTAAAGATAAAAATAATACAACATCCAACACGATGAACTAGAAACATGAGCTAAGCATAGGCTAATTTCACTTAGATCTTTAACACATTGGTTTGAACCTTAGCTTGATCCAATTGACCTTTGAGAATTAGAAATAAGTTGTTTCACATATAATGGCACATAAAAACCACTTGGAACACCTTAAAGACAATAGAATCCACCGAAATCAACTAGAGAAGCACCTAGCTCAAGCTAATAAAACTAGTTTTTCGAGTTGAACTCTAAATGAATATTTTAGGTACAAAGTTGTTTGGAACTCACTCTTAACATAATAAAAACATGATTTAACACTATGATACATATTTAACTCATTTTCACCCCATATATCACACGAATCATTCACAAAATAAGGCTAAAAAGGGTAGAATAGTGACACTAGAATGCATAAATACACCCAACATCAAATAACATGTGCAAAATTTAATTGTAAACGCCATAAGGTTTTAAATACTGAAACACTCGATTAAAAGCATAGTTTTTAAACAGTGTGAAAAAAAATACTAAGAAGACTAATAATAACAATGGATAAATTGACTAACTATCTAAAATTGTCCAAAAATCCTCTAACTAACTAGGGAGTTAATGAGACAAGCCCTAAACTAAATACGATCACCTATTGAGGTGAAATATTGAAATAAAAAGAAATGGTTCTAAACCTATGAGGACTCACCACTGCTACCACTACAAATAGGCTAGAAGGTCTAAGTACGATCGGGAACCTAATCATCCGAACCTATGATATAAGACATCCTAGCACAAGAAATTAGTATGAAATCAATACTTTAAATGTACTGTTATATGAGATGAGGTTAGGCTAAAATGCATAGGCTAAATGTATGAGATAATAACTGACCGAATAGCATGAGATAACTGAGTGTTAATGCATAAAAGTTGTAAAATCTAAGAATGCATGACCAAGCATAAAATATAATTCTGATATAGTCTATAAACTAAAGTAATAAAATACTGCTACTGAATAACTGATAACTCTATGGTATGGTCAAGAAAACCAGAAATTGAAATATGTACTGAATGATGAACTGAGACTGTAGGGCCTATCTATAACCGACATGCCCCAATGAACTATCAGGGTCCAACCTGTAACCCTAACTAGAAGGGTGTCAGTACTGTACCACGAGTACTAACATTGGCTATGTTGATCCACTAATCTGATATACCAAAGGCCGAAGGTGTCATGCCTAACTAGGGGAGACCTCTCAAATTTTACGGTGGCATCATAGCTGTAGAACCTAGGGACTGCTATTAACGTCCCATGCCTACTGATGGGGAGACAAGTTCCTCATGATAACTAACAGGGGAGACGCCATCCCTACATTTACTTAGTGCTAATTTTTTACTCCCAACTAAAAGACACTAATTACTATACTGAAATAACCTTAATTAAACTTACAACTAACCCTAGTAATTAACTGAATGTTATTGCTCATGCTATAACTAAAATCATTCTGTAGATAATGAGAACTAGGTAATCAGCTAAATTTTGGGTATTCATAACCTTCAGGACTCGATAAAAATAACTGTAGGAACATATTGAAGCTCAGAAAACATCATAAGTAGTCATTGTTCAAAACCTAATCATTTTGGCTTTTCACCAAACACTTGAAATTTATAGGCTTAAGCATGAGAATAGTTAACACATGTGATACTAATAGAAATGAAATACTAAAGTAATGGATTTAGGATTTAACATACGAACATCATCATTCAAACATGTCAAGGACAATTTCCAACGAAAACACATGGTAAAAATGATTTGTAATGAAAATTAATAATAGCTTCATGAATATAACACGTAATATAATGTAAAAATTAGGGATCTAACTTGAAAACATATTTGTGGACTCCATGGGTGAAAATGTACCATGTATGAACATCACGCGTACCTTAATTTATTAATTAGCTAAAGTTCTGGGTGATTTCTTGTAACACCCCAACGTCTTCTTAGCAAAATTCCATCCATAAAAAGTCTAAGCATTAGCTTTTAGAATGATATAAATTAATTTTCATATGGAATTTCCTACATTTCAACCTTTCATTATGTAGATGACTGAATTAGCTTTCCATCAATATAAGATTCGTCCAAAATGGACCCTCGGTGAAGAAGTTATGAATAATTTAAAGTTCAGTCATAAACATCATCATTTTGGCGTCTAGCGCATCGCGGAGAGGGTCAAATTGACAATCATCAAATTCCAGTGGGGCTCCGTGATGGTGGCGCATCATAGAGGCACTCAATTTTCCACTCGTCGAATTCTAGTGGACAACCGCAGTTATGGCGCGTCATAGTGACACCCGAAATTGGGTTTTAAGTTCAAATTTACAGTTCTATTTAGGAGTCATTAAGGATAATTTTGACTTTTTTCTAGCCTTTAAAACCATCCAAACAAAGGATTTAGTGTATATTTATGCAACCTAACCCTACTTTTATCAAAATCATCAAGAATCCTCTCTAGAGCTTCAAACAAGAACTTAAAGTAGCTCAAGATTCAACCGTGGGTTTTATAAATTGATTGAAGATTCGAAATTCCCGGATCATATGCTTTGACAAACACCCATTTTTTTCCTATTTTGAGGTACGTGGGATGTTCCTAAAATCTTATGGGCACAGAAATCATGATTTTAAGAAAGGGATTTTCAAATATGAATACATTTACGTTTTAGAAATCTTAACAGTATTGTTTTGATCTTTTTACCTTCCCCACATTGATTTGAATTGTATATATGTATATATATGTGTGTGTGTGTGTGTGTGATTTAAGTTAATATTTGAATTGAGAGCATGACTCACATGAAATCCCTCTCTTGATGTGATTGATCCCATTTTTCACATGATATGGATTGTTTTGAAATGCATCTTGAAAAGCATGTTACGAAATATCTTGATTTATGAATGATTTAGTTATGAATTTTGAATTCAAAAGAGAGGGTTGTTTGTATTGAAAAATGTTGAAAATACATATAATAAAAAAGTGCATGGATTTTTTCAAAAGCACATGACCACCTTATGTTTGAAGAGTTCTTGCATAGTTTTGACTTATGCTTTCAGAACATGAAATCTCTTATACTATTTGCATGTCTGGGTGGTCTGAACTATGTTTTAATGAAAGAATTATGCATGATGCATTATGGATCAGAAATAGGAATTGCAAGTCTTGGTGTGACGATACCAATATAGATTATGCCATGATATTCAGAACAGATTTAATGTATGTTTGAAATAATACTTTTCAAATATTAAAACTAGAAATATGCATGAACTTGAATATCAGTTTAGGTGGTTCCCCGAAGAAGGCGTGAGTATCAAATAATTGCTGATCTGGGTTTATTTATTACACTATCCTTGACCCCTGTAGCATATCAGATTCAAGAACTCCAACCCTTGCGGCACACTTGGGTTGGGGGCTTCCCCGCCAAGTCAATGATAGATTCCGTACCACCTGTGGAATATCAAAATTGTAGGGGAGTTCCACCTAACTCAGAAGTAATATACAGATCAGAACTTGCATTAACAGGCAGGTTACATGTTTTTCAGAAATGCGCCCATGTGTTTCGAAAGCCACTTAATGTATAATATTTTGACAAAGTAGTTTCCCAAACTATTTTATTTACATAAAAGTTTTATTTTGGATTTCTTTACGTACCAGTACATCTGTATTGACCCCCCTCCTCCCTCCAGGTTCTGAGGCTCAGTCTAGGGTTCCAGAAAGTTAGTAGATTCATCAGAAGAGTTACAGTGATTAGTTGGTGAGCCTTCTTTATTCTCGTAGGCCTGTCTTTCAGATTATGTCCCTTGTTATCGTTTTGGTCTACTGGGGCCCTAGTCCTATTTTTTAGACAGTTTTTAAATTTTTTTGTAGTAGAGAGTCTGCAGACTGAGTCACATGTTATTAGATGTAGTTTATTTTTAATTTTCATACTTATGCTGAATTCAGAATTGACCATGTTTCCATAGCAGATTATGTTTCTGCATATTCTTTATTTATATGAACGTGTGCATGCTTACCAGATAGAGAGGGACGTTCTTGGCCCTCAGGGTTCAGGATATCTGTAACGTCCAGGCCCTAGTTTGGTTCATGATATTTTTTGAAGCTTGAGCTTAAATTTTAAAGAGGCTAAGGTTTGTTCTTGAGAGAGAATTACTTTCTTTTGAGAGATTTTTGTGTAAATTATGAAAAACAATGCTTTGGGAACCCTAAATCCTGTGTTATGGCTGGATTAGGCTGAGGTAAATGACTCAAATACCCTCCTAGACCTGAAACTCATTAAACTACAGTAGACCAACCATTGAGAAATGCCCTATGCCGTCATGCCCTATTGTTGCAAAATGCGGCATGATGAGGAGCCCCGTAATTTTACCATCGCGGCCATATCACAGAGCCTCACTAATTTTACCATACAAACATGTCTCAAACCTAATCCAAAAAATGCAAAACTCACCTGAGATAAAATAGCGACAACCATGATCATGAATCAACTTAGAAACTAACGTTCCAAGGCCAGGAAGGTTAAAAATAAGATCATCAATGTTTGAGAGGTTTTGGAGAAGACTGAGCCTTAATACTTAGTGAAATTTTCTAAGTCTTCGACCCCTTTAACATGCAATAATAAGATAAAATGAGCTAGGATATTATGGGGTCATACAACTACATACACTAACCCTCTCCAAACCCCACTTAGTGGGAGTATACTAGGTATATTGTTGTTGTTGTTGTTGTTGTTTGTATTGAATAGAGATAGATGAGGGTCATGTCCTGGCTACCTGTAGTCAATATTACTAGAAGATTCATAGACATTCATTTAGAGTTTATATATCTAGTTTTCATTTCTTTATATAACTAGTGTTGTAAATATTTTACGCAATATTATATTGAAAAAGTTCAGAAAATGACATCTCTTCTGCTTATTATTTCTAGTTTTATGAATTTTATTTAGTTTCTCATAAATTATTCCAGTATCATAGGTTAACTTGGGATCACCTATGGTTCTAAGCACCGTGTGGAGTCCAAGGGGTAGTCTCAGGGCATTACACAAACACTCTCCCATTATAGAGGTGATAACACCTATGACCTTTATGAAGTCTATTGTAGCCAATGAATACACATGGATGGATGTTTTGTGAAAATATAGTATGCACTTACAAATAAGGAAAACACCTGCATCCAAATCCTTTGAGATTGTTATAGTCTTGATGTTCTCCAAATAGCTTAAAGAATGGAGTTTCCATTTTCAAAACTTTTAAGGGAATTCTATTAATTAAGAAAGTTGTTGTTAAGAAGCCTTCAACCCAAAGAAATTAGAGAAACATTGCATGAATTAGTAAGGTCAAACCTGTTTCAACAATGTGCATGTGATTTCTTTTAGAGACCTTATTTTGTTTAGGTGTATGAGTACAGGAGATGTGTCTAACAATTCCACAATTGTCAATATGTTTAACAAAGTCAATATAATTAAATTCACCTCCTCTATAACATTGGAAAATTTTAATAGTTTTGTGAATTGTTTCTCAACCATCTTTTGGAACATAACAAAGACCTCATAAAATCATGATTTTTTTTTCTTTAGCAGATATAAATAGGTGTATCTTGTACAATCATAAAAAAATATTACTTTGTATCTGATGTGTTGAGATAATTCAATAGGTGTTGAACCCTAAAGATCATAATCATATTTAAGCAAAGACCCTTTTTAAATTTTATTTCTCGGCTCAAAGGGAAGCTTACATCCTTTTCCTAACTGACATCTAACATATATTGAAGGAACTTTATTCCAGTAGTTGACATCAAAACACTAATTACTAATAATAATCTTCAAATATTTTAAACTAATATGACCTAATATAGCATGCCAAATGTTGTCTGAGTTCCTCCACTTCTTGGCTATAGCTAGAGCATAATAGTTATTGTCATCCAAAGTATACAAGCCATTATTCCTAGATCACTTACTAAAAAGTCTCTTTGAGGGTCATGTCCTTGACAATAAAGTTATATTTATCAAACAAAAATACACAAGATTTGTCCTTAACAAGATTACTAACTAATAACAGATTTATTTTAATCCTAGGAACAACAAAAACTTCCTCTATTATTAGGTCAGACTTAACTGTATTCCTAGTATATGTGATGTCATGTTTAGATTCATTTTCAAAATTTATATTTTCAAGGCTAGTTTAAGGTTGAAGATTTGATAAGTTACCTGTTGAATGTGTTATAAGACCGGTTGCACTATAGTCAAGATACATGCTCTTATCCTCACTTGTAGTATTTTGTAGAATAATTGCAGAGAAAACATGTGGCAGATCCGTGATAACTTTGTAGGGATAGTCCGACCTATTTAAACACTTCAAGGTTGTGTGAGTGTTACTGCCACATATCTGGTAGTTTTCATTATCCTTAGCTTGGTGTGCATTCTCAGATTTTAAGAAGACTGACCAACTTTGTTGTTGCCTTTCCCAATAGGTCTGAAACCCCTGCCTATTAAGTTAAAGCTTGAGTTTCCTCTATTCTGAGAGTAAACCCCATGACCTCTTCTTATTTGGTCAATAAAGGACATATTGTTGTAGCCTTGTTGAACCAGTTTTTTTCATCCTCTCTCATATCAAAACGACTAAGTGAATTGACAAATTAGCTAAAGGTGGGATATGGTGTTTACCCAACATGACAGTTGTAAAGGTCTTGTAATTTTTACTAAGTCCTCTAGAAAAGTCGATAACCTTGTTGTCCTCATCAACATTCCTGTGTATTGATGAGAAGCCATCACATATGCCTTTGAATTAATTTATATATTCATCTAGCTTTTTGTATCCCATCTTGATTTTCTGCAACTTTTGGTTAAGTTGAAAATCCTTATCTTTTGTTACTTGCAGGTATTATTTTTCCCATATTTCTTTAATAATTAAACATTGCAAAATGAGGTACATACTTTCCTCCATCATTGTGGCAAATTTTCAACTCCTAAGTAGCACATCCTTCTCCTCATAGTTAGTTTTCTCAGTTTTCTCAGCATCCTTCCCAACACCTTACTTAGTTCCATTAGTAGTGGTGGTTGTACTGTGTGTTTCTAGCTTGGCCTCTTAGATTAGATAGGATACCTTCATCACCTAAACTAGTTGGAGTATGTATAACCTCCAAATCAGATAATTTAAAGGATTAAACTTAATTAGACAAGAGGCAATAAACTGGTGTAGTGAGGCAGGTGAAAGACACAACGACAAGGGGGTTGAGGATGTTGTTAAGGCCATGTTTGATCAAGTTTATATTAGAGGAAACATAGATTTAGATAGCTCTAATACCATGTATAAAAACAGAATATTGGAAGAATATTTTAGGAGCAATCCAGGTGTTTACCATTTAGTTTCAAAGAAAGACATGGCATGTATTTGTACAAGTTCATTACGGTGACCTATGACCTAAGTAGACTCCTACAGTATCTTAACTTCTACAATGAGCGTAGAGTGCGATAATATGTATGACTAATACATTGGTTTAAATACAAACTCCACAATAGCTATCCTTAAAGCTTAAGTTGTTAGAGACAACACACTATTTATTATCTAATTATATTCTCAATGATCATATCATAATATCATCTACAATTTAGTCGTTTACGAGTATTGTTAAGAGGGAGATTTTCTCCCAATAATTTTTGTGTATATTTTTATATTAGGTTTTAATATGTAGGCCAATCGACTAAACTATATCAGTAATATACCTTTTTAATATGTTTTTCTTTGTTGTCTGAATAGTCGTTTATATGGTTTGTAACTATAAACCTCCACATGACACCCTCTCAAGTTCAAACCAAACAGATAATCCTTTCCTTCAAATAGAACAATATATAGTCTCAAGCAACTATGTACTTCATGTAGGATAAAAGAATTTAATAATTAACAAGAAAGAAACAAAATATCGAATAATTGAAAAGGTGAATGAGAGAAAGTATAAGAGAAATATGTGAACACTGCACTTAGTGATAGAGGGTAGTTTGAGCTCTTTCTGAACTTATATTCATCACCTAAAAGCTCTTACTTCAGAATTTGCAACTTTCTTCCTTGACCTTTTGCAAACCAAATTCTTCAGTTCTCAAGAAATTGTACCTTTGCAAGGTATTTCCCTAACAATACAATATTCTCATTCTATAATGGAGGTTAGTTAATCACTCAAGAGAATCACAAGAGTAAAATATAAGTAAGTCTATCTCCCAAGAGATGGATATATTTAACAATTCATATAGCACTATAATAAAAAGACGGAAAAGTTAATGACAACCTATTCTTTCAATTTGTCTTCCTCAAACTTTTGCAAGCACTCCTTGAATATCTCAAAATGAATATCACAGGATGTCTTCTGAATATTCAGTGACAGACTATGAACAGCAGCCTAATTCTAATGGTTTATGACATTTATCTTCAGTGCAAGAAAGATGATAAGACATTATCTACTTTTTATGTTAGTTACCAAATTCTCAATACAATTATTGTTCCACAAAAACCAAGCCCTCTCTGGCACCTATATAGTGAACACAAACACGTAGTCTTTTGAAATGGTAAATTTGAAAATTAAGTATACCAAACAAAATAAAAGAATTTTTAGAATGCTTCTATCCTCCTACAGCAACATGGTAAACACATGAGGTCTTGATCTTCTTCTCATTCTAAACATTCTATGAATTCAAAAGAAAAATATCCATCAATTACAATTTGTGAAAGCTCATTGTGCAAAAACATTAGATAACTGAATTTTCTGAAGATAACTAAAATTTTCATCCAGATTAAGAAATCAAAATAAATGTAATGGAACCTTCCCTTACAACAGTACATAGTTTAAACACTGAAATTAGTCATACAATGTTAAAATCAATAATTCAAGAAAATAAAATAAAGGGAATTAAATAGGATGAGAAGTGGTGGGACATAAGTACATAACAAGTGCTCGATGGAATAGGTAAGGTGCTAGAAAGCTGGACCAAAACACCATGATTATCCCAAATAAAAAGACGTTTGTAATTTCAAGATTTCCAAAATCATCATCCAAGTTTGGATTCTCCCCAAAAATGTTTTATTCTTTTCACGGAATGCATAAAGTAGTAAATATTATAGTTCCTTGAAATATGAAGAAGAGCAAAGGCTGATAAAGTAATTTTAGTATGAGTGAGTGCAAATCAAGCGTAAAGGATAATAGACCATCCACCAATGCACATATCGTCTTGAAAAGGGTTAATCTGCTACGCATCAGCTTGAATTTCAATATATCTTAAGATTAATATATTCCTAGACATTCTCAATATACTTAACTTCAAAATCCTGCAGAAAGAATATAAAAACTTAGATCATGAGCAATGAACAGGACCTGGCATGGAGCTTTTGAAATTCAAGAGAAGGGAGGGGTAAATTGAAAACTTTTCATGAGCCGACTGATCAGTCGTGACAGTCAACTCACCTACAAGTAGATATACTAAATGAAGTAGATTAAATTTGAATTCATAAACAAACAGAAAAATAAGTAAGATAATAACATAGAAATTTATCCTAGTTCAGAACAACATTATGTTGCCTACTTTCGGTCCCCTTGGGTTACAAGGGTTTTATTAGATCTTTCAAAGTAGAGTTGGAGTATAGATGTAGTGAAAAAGTTCTAAATCTTATTTTGTTATTAATATCTTATGACACAACCTCAGCTGGTATTAGTAAGTTGACTCGATCTTTCTTTTTTGTAACTATTGTAAACTAAAGGGTACAAAGCATTATTGTGACTATGATTGAGACACACTAAAAATATCCTGTGAAGTTATGTGTTTTCTTTAATCTCCAGTCTTCTCTTTTATAGCCTTCAACTAATTCAACTTCTTTACTTTATACGGAAACCCAAGGGATTTCTTCTGTAAAAAGGACTTGAATTAGTTCCTTAATTGTGGAATTTCACCACATGGCACATCCATATTAGATAAGTTTGTGCATGTGGTTTATCATTTTTTTCTCGAACATAAGCTCACAACCATACGTGTCCATATAAGATATGTATATGTAAAGGGTGTGATCTTTCTTCCTCTTGCCCTTCCTTGTGAGATGTTGTTGTGATTGATTGTCAATCACCTTCCTTATACTTTGGGATCTAATGAGATTCTTGATTGATGTGATTCCACATCTGGCACTTGCTCTTTGTTAGAAGGGATTGACTTCCTTGTAAGTAAGGATCACCCGAGATACTCCTACAAGTGTTGCTCCTGGAAGATCTTACTTGATGTGACCATATCTTCAATGGATCATGCATATATTTATTTATTATTTTGTGGTTATTAAAATATATTATGTAAATATAGGGATAAAAATATTCCCTTTTTTGATAATGACAAAGAATAAACATCAGTTGACTTCCATGTTCTTGTAGTCATCTTGCTCCCCGTTACTTGTTGACTCATTTACCTTTGTTTCTATAGACTTCTGAGTTCTTGTAGTCAACTTGCTTCCCCTAACTTGGAGGCCTATCTAATTTTTCATCTTTTCCCCCTTTTGACATAATCAAAGAGAACAAAACACAAATAAAACTAGCATATTTTCCCCCTTTTGACATAATCAAAGAGAACAAAACACAAATAAAACTAGCACAACAAAGCAGAAAAATAGGCACGGGCTAGATAAGCAATTAATGTATCATGCAAAAAGAAAAAAAGTTTGGCATGACAAGTTAAATTTCAGTTACAACCCCCCAAAAAAGGGATAGGACCCTCTTTTGAATAACATTCATCATCTTAACCTTTTGTCAGAAAGTAGGTAAGAGTATTGTCCATGTTATGATATAAATGCTCATAGGATTTTTTTTACATTTTTGGAGAAGCTGAAGTAGGAAATCTGGACTGATATGGAAAGCTATTTATTAGAGGAGTTAGTTTCAGACTTGATGTATTTCACTCGTGCAAATAATTTATTGAATAGATTGATACCTTCCAACTTGAATCCATCAATATTAAATCTCACTTTGCCTACATCAGTACTAGAGTCCTTACCCATCTACAATAGCTTGGTAGTCAGCTCCTGAAGGAGCATCATCCCTTCTTTGATTGCCTTGAGCCAATCCTTGAGCTTCTCCAATTCCTTGAACATAAGAAGCACATGATTAGACACAGACTTGCTTACCTTAGGCAGATCCAATTTTTCTTTCGTAGAGTCCTTCTTGTACTATTTATTATCGAACAAGATGTATCCCATGATGGAAAAGGTTTTGGAATCATAGGTTCTCAGAATTCCACTATACGGTAGACATATAGATTAATGAAGTAATAGAGGAAGATTCTGGTAATCAGTAATCCATAAGGCAGGCTATCAGAGGCATGATCATCTACAACACTTTCCAGCATATACTCTCAAAAATAAATAGCCTAATTTATTTTGTACTTCTTCACCATGTAATGCAGTTTAAACACATCATGGCATGTCATATTGCTAAGAGAGACTTTTCAAGGAATAAGTGTGGTGGCAATAATATGAGCCATGATGATACTTGAAGCAGAGAGACAGGGGACCAAAGTTAAATAAATTTACGTCTGGATCAGACACAACCTTTTTATCTACCTTGAAGGTAACCTCAAAATTTTCAGGCCATTTACCAATCATGAAAGGAATTACCCTGGAGAACTTAATGTCGAAAACCTTTTCAAATAAGAGGTTGATTATAATGATTTTTCTTCCTAGCACAAGAGTTTCTAATTCACTTCTATTTTGAGAAAGGAAAAGATTCAGATATAGCATACACACAGGGTCCTCATAAACTTCCATCCCACATATATGAAATACCATAGATAAATTATGGGATTTAAAAAAATAAATTAAATTGCAATAAGATTCCTTTAACTTATAGAGAGATTGACTACTCGACCAGGAACAAATGAATGATTTTGAAAGGTGGAAAACTTATCCCTTTGTCAGCAAGTTCAAAATTTATGCACGTCCTCTGGTGGAAACGAATCCAGAAAAGACGGATGAGATTTCTTGATGGACGAATTTGGGCTCATGGCTAAGAATATTTTAGGAGTAAATGAGTGCAAGGAATGTAAAGAAGCTTCCTCATAGGAGCCAGAGATAATAATAGGTTCATGATTGTTAGAGTGGAAATCTGGAGGTGTTTTATTAAGATTAGACATTGATTACGTTCTAGTCATTTGGGAGTGATGAGCTTGAAGAGGGTTTAAAAAGGTGGAAGGGGGATGAAAGGATGGAAAGATAAAAAGGGGTGAGGTAAACTATGGAAAATATGAAGAGAGGTGGAGTGAATAGAGTCGGCTAGTAAAGTGAAAGAACAACAAACTTCTTGGGAAAAAGGGGTAAAGTGGTGGTAATTAAGGAAAGAGAGAGAAAAATAGGCATGAAAGGATGGTTAAAAAGAGATGATGATGCTGAGTTAGAAAAGAAATTTACCAAAAATAAAAATAAGTAAAAAAATATACAATCAAATGTCGTTAATGAAGGTAATACCAAGGCTTATTCTTAAGAAACAAAGTCTTTCTTCTAACAAGGGTTTTGCAAAAATACCAGCTAACTGATTTTTTATATCAAGAAATTTTAGAGAAAAATCTCCATTTTCTACATGATCTCGAATAAAATGATGCTTAATGTCAATATGCTTAGCTCTAAAATGATGCACAATATATTTGATAAACTAATTGCACTGGTATTGTTACACATTATAGGAATAGATTCAAAAGACAAATTAAAATTAAGTAATTGATGCATAATCCAAAAAATTTAAGTACCACAACTTCAAACGGCTAAGTATTCAACTTCAATAGTTGATAGAGTAACTAAAGCTTGTTTCTTACTATTAGTCTGCCATGAAATCAGGGCATTACTATTAATTTGGCTTGTTCCACTAGTATTTTTTCTATCATTCTTATCACCTACAAAATTAGTATCTGAATATCCAACTAAATCAAAATGAAAAGAACAAGGGTACAATAGTCCAATATTTTGTGTCCCAAAATGATATCTAATAATTCTTTTGACAACTGTCATATGGGACTCTATAGGAGCCAACTTGAACCTAGCACACATACCCATGTTGAACATAATATCTGGTTGACTTGGGATCAGGTAGAGAAGAAATCCAATCATACCTCTATATGCATTTTCATCAACATCTTTTTTGGATATTTATGAGTCATTATTTGTGGAGGGACTCATTGGAGTTCCATAACCCTTTTATTTTCCCATTTCAAGTGTTTTGATAAGTTCATTGGTATATTTGGCTTGACTGATAAATGTACCTTTGGGAGTTTTCTTGATTTATATCCCAAGAATAATGTGATTTCTCCTATGGAACTCATTTCAAATTTTCCTTTAATTAAATTTGAAAAATAATCACACAAGGAAACGTTAGTGCAACCAAAGATAATGTCATCAATATAAATTTACACAATAAGTAGATTATAGTCGATATTATAAGTGAAAAGAGTGGTATCTATTTTACCTCATTGAAAATTATTGATTAATAGGAAAATACTTAACCTCTTATACCAAGCTTTTTGACCTTGTTTCAGATTGTAGAGTATTTTTGATAGTTTGAAAACATGGTTTGGATAGGATGAATTTTCAAAATAAAGAGGTTGTTTTACATAAACTTCCTCACGAATAAAACCTTTTAGAAAAGCACTCTTAATGTCCATTTGATATAATTTAAAGCATTTGAAGCTAGGAAAAGCTAACAAAATTTGAATCAATTTTAATCGTGTTACAGAAGCAAAGGTTACTTCGTAATCAATACCTTTTGGTTGAGAGTAGACTTGATTTACAAGTTTGGTTTTATTCCTAATAACCTTACCTTCTTCATTCAATTTATTCCTGTAGACCCATCTGGTTCAAATAACTGAACAGTTCTTGGGTCTTTCAACTAGGTTCCAAATTTGATTTCATTCAAAATGTTCTAATTATTACTTCATGGCCTTGACCAAAAATCATCTTTGAGGGCCTCATCAATCTTTTTAGTCTCGTTTAAGATACAGGAGCAACAAATGTCTATTTTCTTAATGAAGCTCTTATCTGGATCTTATCATATGGTTTTACAATGGTAAATTCATTTGGAAAGCTTGTGTTATGTCTCCTTTCTCTTAGAATATTTATTTTCATTATTTCATTAATGGGAGCTGACTCTGGATGGACTATAGTTTCTCAACGGTTGATGATTTAGGAGTTATGTCTGCTTTGGCTCCTGGCTGTAGATTATTTACCTCTTCTTCATTAAAATTCAAGATTATATCAAAGTGATTAGTTTTATCAAATATAATATGCACATATTCATCAACACATAGAGTCTGTTTTTTATAAGCTCTATTAGCACAACTGGTGGGAGAGTACCCAAGAAAAGTACATTTATCACTTTGTGGGTTAAACTGCCCTAAGTTATTCTTACCATTGTTTTGGATGAAGCATTTGCATCAAAAAGTATGAAAATAACTAATAATAGGTTTTTTTCCTCTCCATAACTCATAGTGAGTTTTCTTTAAATTGGTCTGATAAGACATCTATTCAGAATGTGACATGCTATGCTTATTACCTCTACCCAAAAATAATCTTCCAGATTATGTTCCAGGAGCATGGTTCTTATAGTCTCTTGAAGAGATTTGTTCTCTCATTCTACCATAATATTTTGGTGGAGAAATTTAGGAGATGAAAAGTTCTTTGACTAACCATTTTGAGCACAATACTCCTTGAAAGCTTTGTTTTTAAATTCTCCATCATGATCACTATTAACATAGGTAGTGAAATATCCTTCTTCTCTTTGTACTCTCCAACAAAAGATCTCAAAATTAGTGAATTCTTCATGCTTGTAAGAAACAAACATGGTGTAAATAAAAAAAGAATAATCATCAATAATAATAAATACATATCCTTTCCCACCAAAATTTGCGGTCTTGGTAGGGCCAAATAAATTTATTTGGATTGTTTGAAGAGGTTTAGTGGTAGTGACAATATCTTACTTTAAAGATGTCTGAGTCTATTTACCAAGTTGACAATCATCACAAATGTGATTGAACTTATTTTTTTTGGCTTAGCTATCAAACAATCGGGTTCGGATCACTATAGGACTCTACTCGACTTAATATACGCTTAGGGTCTGGTATGGTATATATGGGATTTTAGTGACTAAGCCTCCTTGGCATTAAACTTAGTTTGGGGGTCCACTTATCAACTAATTATCTTTATTTCCACCCTTATTTTGTCCTTTTTATCCTTTTATTACATATACAGGTTGGGTGTGGTTTCTTTTATTCTTTCTATATTCTTTTTCTAACATACCCAACCCTACTTTCTTTTCTCTTATTTACCCTTCTTCATACCGACTTCATATTATTCACCCCTATGATAGCCACCCTCAACTTAGGCAATTTGCCTGAGTTGAGGTGCACAATATCTTATGAGGACAAGTGCCAAAATAGGATAATTTTAATCAAAATAGGAATGTGATAGGTGAAACAAAAAAAATAGTCTATATTAGCTCAACACAGGGATCAAGGGATACTTATTCACATTTGGAATGTTATTGTGGCTAAAAATAGACCAATTTCAACAATGACATATGATCCTTTCCTAACCGACTATCCTAAAAGATAGGAAAGACAAACGAGGCTTCTAAATTTAACACACAAAGGTAAAAAAGTAATCATCTCACACATACATTGCACAGGTTTGCATCATGAGCTACTTCCTATCTAATTCTTGGAATTGTTAGCTATGATTAAGATGTCCCTAAGTCGAATGCCATAACAAGAGTCACAATGGTCACACATATATGCACATCACACTGTTCAAAATCATTTTTTTCTCAAAAGTCAAAAATAAAGTACATTAACTGCCTTAGGATCTCAAAAAATCTCCTAGTTACACAACAACACAACATAATTCAAATCAAAACAAAGTATGTTCTAAACATGTGTCTCTACTAAGAACAAAACTCCAATTACCTTCATTTTCCTCCCAAGCAACGCTTGGTTTAACATCACGGAATGGCGTGGCTATGTTGGTTACTCAAACTTCACCAATAAGCCCATGGGTTTCCTCCCATGAAATAGCTAATTTAACTTCGCAATTAGATGCAGGTACCTTAATTACTTAGACTTCATCAAGGTACCCAAAAGGGTTGGCCTCCAACTTTTCTCTCCACTTTGAACTTTTGAATTTCACACCTATGTTTTCTCCAATTTTCTATTACAGTCAAGTGGCAGTGGTATGAAAATAAAGGAACCAAGTAATATATAGTTAATGTTGAAACTCTTATCCCTTAGGTGAGGAGTGTAATTTCTTGATTTTAGGATAAAAAACTCAAGAATATAAACATATTATTCCTTCTTATTACACTCTTCTATGGGTAGGAATGGCATAACTAGTATCGTACTATCAAAAATTAATATGGAAAAGTGATTCAATTGAAGTCAAATATATCTCAACGTATGAATTGACTTATCCTTTACATCTTCACATAAGTCAAGTGTGCTCTTCTCAATAGTGGCATCATCCACAAAAGTATGATAAAGTGTTGATTCCTCAAATTTTATCTCCTCAATTTGGTTTATAAGAACTTTCTCTGCCTCTAACATCTTATAACTAAATGGTTTGGCATCACATGAATCAACCTTTGCATCAATTCTTCTTTTAAGTTGTGAATGTCCAAGTCAAATTTATCAACCTTTTGATTGGACTCTTTTTTTTCTTTTACCAGGAGCATCAATGTGTCTATTATGGTCTCATTATACTCCAACATTTTATCACACATACTCCTATAATTTTGCACTATATCAAAAGGGTGAGGATCAATAAATAAGGAGTCATCATCACTCCAAACTTTATCTTATAAATATGTCTTATATAGAATACTGGAAAAATATAAGAAAATAAAAATCGAAAACCTCAAAAAATCTAACCAACCATTCGCAACAACATTCCAGGCAACAACACCAAAATTTTTATATCGCCCAAATCTACACCTAAAATTAAAGATAAAATAGGCGATGTAAAATATAGTAACCTAACTCAGGGTAGGGCCAAACCCATAGGGAATACATGGAACTGTCTCTCTATAGAGAGGAAATAACCGAGAAGTATAGAAAGTGAATGGGGGGATTTTGATATGAAGAGTAAAAAGTTACAAAACTTAAATGCTTTTGGTTGTAAGTAATCAGAAACAAACACTAGGCTTGTGTTCCCCCTAGATTCTAAATCTATAGGTTTATCATACTCAATTTGATTATCAAACTATTGTGTATGTAGTTTCTAGCAAGTTATGTATTACCAACAACCTCTCAACAAACTTTGGTAGATCTCACTAATCACTCTCAGTCTCAGAGTATTGAATTACTAACCCTTGTCTTCGACCCCAATTTTAACTGTCACTTCTCGGTCTCAAGTTTAGTAGATGAAGATATTATCTTAAGTAGATAATGATTAGCTTATATAAACAATTAACTTCAAATAACTGTTATGATCTCCTTTTCCCAATCTTTTCCTCTCTCAAGTTCATAGTAAATACATGTCCTTCCATTTATAACAGTTAGAAAATCAATAAGTGCAAAGAAAACTATAATACATGACACAACATAATCTTGAAGGATTGCACACTTCCCATACTTTATTAATTCCCTTAACCCTAGCTAGGGGAATTAGCCATTCATCATTGTGAAAAACTTAGTGGAATTCATAATTAAAGGAATTAAATAAATCTCAAAAAAATTAACGTAAAAAATCCAGATTGTCAAATTTAATACAACAACAACAACAAACCCAGTGTATTCCTACCTGGTGGGGTCTAGGGTGTGGGGTAAGATGTACGCAGTCCATACCTCTACCTCTAAAGAAGTAGAAAGGCTATTTCCGATAGACCCCCGGCTCAAGACAAAAGGTACCACACAAATACAAAGTAAAGCACCGAACAAGGATACAAGATTACATAACATAACATGCATGACATAAATACAACATAAATACGACAGCCTTAAGTAAAAGAAAAAGAAAACAAAAGGAAAACAGAGGAAAACACCCAGATTCGTACTAAAACCAGGAACCAGGAATCAGGAAGGAACCAGGAAGACAGAATGATAACCAGAATACTACCCCCAGCAAGTA
This sequence comes from Capsicum baccatum var. pendulum, assembly GCA_030864225.1. Taxonomy (NCBI): domain Eukaryota; kingdom Viridiplantae; phylum Streptophyta; class Magnoliopsida; order Solanales; family Solanaceae; genus Capsicum; species Capsicum baccatum. The sequence continues at coordinate 186,730,432 of CM061560.1, read as the reverse complement.
ATTCCCTACACTAGCGACCCAAACTAGCCCTAGTCCTCTGCCCTAATTCGCGCCCTCCAAACCTTCCTATCTAGAGCTATGTCCTCGGTGAACTGTAACTTCTCCATGTCCCGCCTAATCACCTCACCCCAGTACTTCTTCGGCCTACCCCTACCCCGCCTAAAGCCATCCAACGTTATCCTCTCACACCTACGAACTGGGGCATCCGTGCTTCTCCTCTTCACGTATCCGAACCAGCTCAGTCGGACTTCCCGCATCTTGAACTCCACTGGAGTCACACCAACCTTCTCCTTGATAGTCTCATTCCAAACTCTATCCCCCCTAGTCAGCCCACACATCCAGCGCAACATCCGCATCTCTGCCACCTTCATTTTTTGGATGTGGGAATTCTTAACTGGCCAACATTCCGCTCCATACAACATGGCCGGACGGACTACCACCCTGTAGAATTTGCCTTTAAGCTTGGGCGGCACCTTCTTATCGCATAACACCCCCGACACAAGCTTCTACTTCATCCATCCCGCCCCAATACGGTGTGAGACATCCTCGTCAATCTCACCGTTACCCTGGATCACGGACCCGAGATACTTGAAACTATCCCTCTTACATACCACCTGTGATTCCAGCTTCACTACCACCTCATCCTCCATCCTTACGTCATTAGACTTGCATTCCAAATACTCTGTCTTGCTTCTGCTCAACCTGAACCCTTTAGACTCAAGGGTTTGTCTCCACTCCTCTAATTTATCATTCACACCCCCTCGAGTCTCATCAATCAGAAATATATCGTCCGCGATTGTTAAATTTAATAATAAGCCAAAATCAACAACAAAACAATACCAAGATCAAAATCAAATATTTGAATTAAATATATTTTTGTGAGTAATGACAGTTCTAAATTTCTCCCTAGGGCATTCCATATATTATCTCTACTAAAGACATCAAAAGGGTATTCATAGATTTCATGGAAATCCTAGAAATCAAATCCTAAAAAAAATGAAAACTTAAGTCGGTTGCCACCCATGGAGCAACTTATGTGCTGTAGGTGGCACCTACAGGTGGCCCAATGTAGGTAGTAGACGACTTCTGGTGCTTGAAAATCTCTAGAACTCAACCTTTTTTCACCTATGCTCCTTAGGTGTCACCTACGGAGTGCAGATACCCTAAGTAGGTAGTCACTTTTCAGATTTTGACTTTTTTTTCTTCCGGTTAGCTCCCAAAACCTATTTCCCTGCAAAATCACTTAAAAATACATCAAAACGGACAAAATAGACTAAAGTACATGCATATTTTATAGTTTTAAGAATTAGAAGTGCTATGCAATCATAGCACATCAATGAGCCCCCAACTAGTGATGAACAACAAACCTTAAAAATGCTTACCACTCTACCTCAGGAATACATTTCCGAATAACTCTATCCACACACTCCATAATATATAATGATTATCTTAGAAAAACATTCCTACCTTGTGCATGAATTATTTGTGTTGTTGAATAATACGTCTTTCGGTATAAGGTCACATGCCAAGTAATTAGCAAAATCAACCAACCATAAGATTATGTATTGTGATATTTGCAAGACCTACTCATCTAGAAAAGTATCATCAATTTCAAGATCATCCCTTAATTTCAGAATTGCCTCCTCCTTGAAGAAGGATAGGTGCTCTACAACCTGGTTTTCAGTGCCCTTCCAGTCCTTCACCTCAAAGTCAAATTCCTATAGCAATAGTATATAATGAATCAGCCTCAGCTTCTCATCTTTCTTCGACATAAAATACCTTAAAGTTGTATGATCAATATAAACAATGATATTTTCCCAATCAAATAGGACCAAAATTTTTCAAAAGCAAACTCCACTGTGAGTAACTCTTGTTCAATAGCTGTATAATTTTTCTGCATGGGGTAGAGTGCTTTGTAGGCATAGTAGATTAAGTGAGGAATCTTCTAATATCGTTGTACTAGGAAAAATTTTAAAGCCACACCACTAGCATTGCTCATTACCGTAAATGGCAGGGACTAATCTGGAGATACAATAATAAGAGTTGATATCAACTAATCCTTAAGGTACTCAAAGTCCTTGAGGGAAGCATCATAAAAAAATAACTTTACCTCCATATCTAAATTTTTTCTTAATAGATTAGCAATTTAGAGAAGTACTTGATGAACCTCCTATAGAATCCTACATGATCTGAGAAACTTTTAATTCCTTTAACTAAAATATGTGGAGGTAATTATTCAATCACCTCAATCTTTGCCTAGTCAACCTTTATACCAATATATGAAATCTTGTACCCCAAGACTATACCCTCTTTCACCATAAAGTGACACTTTTCCCAATTCAACACCAAGTTGCACTCCTCACACCTCTGAAGTGCATTACCCAAATGGGCCAAACAGTCATCAAAAGAACGATCAACGATTAAGAAATCATCAATAAAGACCTCTATAGTATCCTCCAATATATCAGAAAAATAGGCATAACACAATACTGAAAGATTACAGGAGCATTACAAAGTCCAAAAGGCATCCTTTTAAAACAAATGTACCTATGGATATGTGAAGGTGGTATTTTCTTGGGTTTTAGGGTAATAAAAATCAGATTGTACACTAAAAAACCATAATACCATCCCTTACTTGCTAGACGGCCTAACATTTAAACCATAAATAGCATAGAAAAGTGATCCTTCTACGTCTACGTGTTTATTTTTTGATAATCCATACAAACTCTTCATCTCGTGACTGGTCTCATAGGAACCAACTCATTCTTCTTATTTGGGACCACAGTGATCCCATTCTTTGTCGATACATTAAACCAGGCTCACCCACTTGTTATATCTATAATAGGGTAAATTACACCCATATTTAACCACTTGATAATTTCTTTCTTCCCCTTCTTTTGCACTGAAGGATTAAGACACACTAATTCTCGATTTGAGGTATACACTATGATTTTAGTAGAATTTTATGATTATTAATTTTGAGTAGATTCCCAATGCTAACTGCAATGGTCTAACTAATGGCCATTTTAAACCTCAACAATATTGAGATCAAGGCCTTCACCCATGTAACAACTAAATCAACCACAATAATAACCAACAAGGTATATTGGCCCCCAAAATGAATCATGCAACTGAGAAGGAAGGGCTTCGAATTCGAATACTGGTTTCTCCTCAATAGATAGCATGGCTGGTGAAGTTGCTCTATTTTTCAAGTCAAAATCCAACTTCTTTGTCACATAAATGTAAGATCCTCCACCAATAAGAGCACTCACCATATCATCATACTCATCAATGCCATCACTATCAAAGTTTATGATTACCGCCGATAATGCATCTACACCAAGTCACTCCTTAGTAGGTGCAGATAATACATCTTCATTAATAGTATCTATCACAGACACCACTCTCATATATTTTTGATACTTTATTGAATGACCTATATTAAAAGTAATCTATTCATCATTGATCTTAAACTTTATATGTCCCATCTCCATGTCACCTAATTCCCCTACCCATTGCCAGGAAAGGACTTCCTAAGATAATAGAAACATCGAAATCTACCACACAATCAAGAATCACAAAATTAAAAGGGAATATAAAGGAATCTACCTTGACCTAAACATCACATAATATACCAACAAATTTTTCCATTGTTGGGTCTGCCATCAATAATATCATCGACATCTGTATAGGTATCCCTAATCCCACCTACTTAAAAACCACTAGCAACATCAAATTTGTGCTAGCTCTCAAGTCACACAATGCTCATGCAAAATTCAGAGATCCAATAGTATAAGGAACATTGAAAGCTTAGGGGTCCTCTTTCTTCTCAACCAAAGACCGACAAACAATAGCACTATAATGGTGAATATTATCAATGGGATCAAAACTCACCATCCACTTATTCGTCACTAATTCCTTCATGAACTTTTCATAATCGGGAATCTACTCTAATGATTCAATAAGAGTGATATTCAAAAATAACTCCTTCAATATAGATATGAATTTTTGATACTTCCCCTCTTCTTGCTTCTTCTTTAACTTTTGAGGAAATTGTGGAGTAGGACTTTGAATGGTGTTCAAAATTGGCTCAACCTCCTTATATTCCTTATATCAGTTTTAACTTTTTTTTTAACACAACTTCTATAAAGTCACAAAATCAGTCACAAACTTCTCAATTTTAGCATTAGGTGCATCATTAAGATCAGTAGTATCACTTCTTAACTTATTAACTATTGGTATAGAAGGGACAGTAGTATTCTTACAACTCCAAGTAGTGATGGCCAAATAGTGACTATCATTCCTTAGATTCTTCAAAGTATTACTCAAAAGAGTGCCCGATTAACGTTGATTCAATATAGCTAACAATTGACCAAACTGGTGCTCTAGTTGCTTAATCACTATAGAATATTTTTATACCTTCTATATTTGTCTCAAAATATCTTTTTTAATATCCATAAGGAATCTCTCTTAATTATTTAAACCCTTAAATAGATTTGGAATTAAAGATTCCATCCTCCAATCACTATCATAATTCCCTGGTAGAATATTACACCACTCTTCTCCTTATAGTTATCCTTTTGCCTCTACTCACCTTCTCTCTCTATGTTCCAGTCCCTATACCTATCCCAATAGTAGTTCTGACCTTTATTCCCTTACCTCAAATTCTAAGTGTCTTGACTAGATCTTTAAACCTTGGCTCAAAAACCTGCCATCTCTTTATCTAGACACTTTGCTTTCTCTTCAATATAAGAATCATACATCCTACAAAATTTACCTTGTGTGCCCACAACATTCACCTTTTTTAACTTCATAGTTGCAAATTTCTTAGTCAGTAACCTAAATTTTATTCTTAATTGTGCAATATATTGAGTCATTTTATCAACTAAGATTCTCTGCTCACTAGAAGCACCAATAGCATAGGTACTAGCTTATTTTTTTGCCTCCCAATTATGCCACCTCTGTTGGTATTAAATACTCATTCTAATATTTTCACAAATAAATCTAAATGAAGGCTTATAAAAGACCCACCAGTATAGTATCAACAACAACTTTGGTGTTGGCATATAAGGCTCTACAGAATATCTCAATCAAATTCTTCTCTAAAATTCTATGATTGGGCACAATCATTAACTTCTTCTTAAACCACAATAATATATTGTACAATGCCTTTGAATGCAACTACCTAAAATTATATATCTTATGTTTTAACTGTAGTATTCTAGAAGGCAGGAAAAATTGGTCCAAGAACTATTTTTGCAACCTATTTCAATCAGTAATGGACCTATGGGGTAGTTCCCCTAAACATAATATCGCTTAACTGGAAAGAGAGAATGGGAACAAATTATGTCACAAAGCTTCCTAACTCACAAAAGGTAAATTATACAAAGTACAAATCCCAACAAAATTCATGAAGTGCATGTTGGCGTCATTAGTTAGCAAACCAACAAAAACACCCTTGAGATTCAACAACTATATCATAACACTCTTAATATAAAACTTAACCCCTTAGGATCAGGAGGAATAATAGATCCTATCTTGACAGGCTCAACGTACCCTAAATTTCCCCCTGAATCATCATATGCTGGAAAAAATAGAAAAGTTAGGGGTGATTGATATCTATCTATTATAACTCTATTAAGTTTTGCTTGATGCTCTTCTTTCTATCTTACCCTCTCTTCTTAAGTTGCACAATGGGAAGCAACATCCCTCCTGACATTTTCTTTAGCCATTATTCAAGTAGTTATCATGAACTCTATGCTAATGTCTTACCATTCCACGATCCTATTATAAGGTTCCTTTAAAATTAGGTTCAAGTGGGATCATGGTATTGCCTTTACTCTGTATACTAGGAGAACACCTACATAAGCCCTAATAATAGTAGAAACACAAAAACCAATAACATTAATAAACTCAATCAATCAATATAAAATTGTATTCCCTAGCAATAATGCAAAAATTCAATGTCATCCAAGATTACACCTCCAAGAAAGTATAATGTAGTAATTGTAAAATTTATAACCTAACAAAGATTAGGTTCGAACCCATAGAGATTTGGGCAAATATCTATCATGAAATTACTTAAAAAGTTGAAAAAATATGGAAAAGTAAATCAGGGGATTTTGTGAGAATAATAACAATAGTGACAAGTCTTAATCTCTTTAGGTTTTAATTAATATGAGATGAATACTAGGATTGTGTTCCCCTTGACTTCCTAAATCTACAGACTTATCGTTCTTTGTCAAAATATATTAATGTCTTTCATGTAGAATCTTACAAGATATGTATCACTAATCATCTTGTGAACACCTTTGGTGAATTTCACTCATCACCTTTTGAGTCTCAGCGTGTCACCATACTAACCCTTATCATGGATCTTAGATTAACTATTACCTTTTGAGTGTCAAGTTAATCAAATGAAGGTTGATAGCTTAGAATTAATGGAATGATCTTCTTTTCCTGATCTCTATGTCTTTTTTGGAGTAAGTATCAAATAGAGGCAGGTTCTCAACATCTGTAGTTGTTAAAAAATAAATTGCACAAAATAAGATCACAATACACGCATGAATATTGACCAAGAGTGACTTTTTACTTCTTCTAATTTGTTATTCCATTAGGTAGATATTGTGATACCCCATAAATTTTCCTAGCTTAAATCCGCTCCTAGAATGTTAAGGAATAGCTTCGAAAATGAAGAATATTTATTTTGTGTGGAATTCCTTAGATTTTGATTATCTATTGCATGGGAAATTGAGTAAGCTTTCTATCGATACAAAAGTCGCCCAATTCTGACACTCGGTGAAGGAGTTATGACGTTTTTAAGTTGACAATTGCCACCTGGGCAGTCAACGCATAGCGGAAGGGGTCAAATTCATCATTTTCATTTTCTAATGGACCTCCATAATATTGGAACATTTTAGAGAGATCAATTTTCCTATTTGTCAATTTCTAGTAGTCCAACACTATAGCGTGATGGTAGCGCATCGCGTTGAAGTTCCATGTCCCAATTGTCAAATTCCAGTAGAACAACATGATATATTTGCATCGTGGAGACATCCAATTTCCCAATTGTCAAATTCCAGTGAGCTACCCCGAAGTGGCGCGTTGCGGTGGCCTATGAAATTGGGACCCCAGTTGTGTTTTTCCAGCTTTATTTAGGAGTTTAAAAGGGGTATTTTGGACTTTTACCAAGTCCCCAATCCATCCAAAACACAAGATTTAACATATCCCAAGGCATTTTATGCTTATTTCATCCATTGTTTCTCAAAAGAAAACCCTAGACCATCAAAGCTCTTTCTCTAACAAATCCAAATTCTACATAGATTATCCAAGGAAACTTAAAATTGAGTGATCCCAAGGCAAGGTAATCAATTGCCCGTCATCAAGAACTCAATAGGAATCTAAAATTCAAGGTTTCTTCATCTAATCATTCAACAAGGTATATGGGTTTATGAATAAGGATCTTCTTTCCTCCTTTTGCCCAAAACTTGTTTAAATTTAAAAGTTGTATGATTTTATATGATTTCCCATGAATTTGAAATTAGGATTCATACCCAATATTTCCATTTACAAGATTATGCGATTTTTAGTGAATTATAAGTTGAATTACTTGTTTATTTTTATATTTTCATTCTTATTGCACTAATTTCCTAATTTTGAGATGCATTATCATTCTTTTCATTATCAAGCATTATTATTATGATATTTGACATGAGTTTTACTCATGGGTTTTAATCCCTAATTTTATATGTTGAGATTTGAGAAAAATGATGCTTTAAGCACCTTATGAACTGATTATAATATATTTACAATAAAATTTTAATCTTTTGATCCACAGATTAGTTTTGAAATCCACTTAGTATATTATTCTAGATTTTATTAGATTAATGCATAATTGGTTTTAGATAAAACCTTATGATATTTTTAAAGAGGATTTCCAATAGAATGAGCATAGCAAATAAAAAGGGTGTAGTATTTAGAAACGAGTGGAAAGTGTGGGTTCAGTGCATCCTACTTCCACAGAAATACGTAGCCAATGTAGGTACAAATTATTAGATTTTTCCTACTTCTATGTGGATAATAGTTACAGATGTGATCACTTACTCCTTGGCAAGAGTATGACACCTCTCTCCAATGTGATGTTTCTTTCTTAGGAGGATGAGACGTTGAACTCCATAGTTTATGTTTGTTAAGAGAACCTCCCTTCAGATTAAATTATACATTTTAGACCCTGCTAATCAAAATAAAATAATGAAAGAAATTCTTTTAGAAAACTAAGTGTAAAGGCTCACAGCTTTATCTTGAATATGCTTTATAGAAAGACAATAGCTTCAGATTTTAGTTTTCAGATTTCAGATTTAGAGTGAGATCTTTTATACTTGGACAGTATGATTTAAAGACAAATATTTAGTACAACTTTTAGAACTAAATGTTATCCTTCACAAGATTTATAAAGTATGTTTTTCTTCATATTGCTACATATTTTAGTATTTCAGATACTCCAGCTTATGTGAGTTATTTACGTTTAGCTCTCATTGTTCTATAAATGATGATTATGATATGATATTTTACTTATGCATATCACCTCCATATACTCAGTACATCCTTAAAGTACTGATACACATATACGTCTATGTGCTACTTTGTCTCATAATATAGGTATAGGTGCTCAGTGTCAGCAGCGTGAGTAGTTAGAGCATGTCTATCTACATCCGATAGTTGGTGAGTCCTTATAGTTTGGGGGCTTATTTATTTTAGATTTTGCAGTATGTCAGTTTAGGAGATTTAGAATTTCCTTTCAAACAATTTAATTTATCTAGGGGTTTGTCCTAGTGACTTTCTAATATTAGTAATAGAGGCTTGTTAGACTACAACTTTTGATACTGATTATTTAGTTTTCATGTTTCAAATGTTATGATCAGATTATTTTCAGATATTACAAATAGTTTTTGCATTCTCGCATAACTTTTATGTCTATATTTTCTTTATTATAAGATTTAGGATCAGTAGTATACAGACAGGGTTAGCTTAAGGGTACTTGTAGTCTTGAGAATCATGTGAGATCTCAGGAAAAGATTTTTGGGTGTTACAAACTTGGTATCAGAGCCTAAGGTTTTTAAGAGTTCTAGGGAGTCAGACAAGCCGCGTTACATAAAGTCTTGGTCATGGTTGTGAAGCACACCATATTTATGAATAAGAGGCTAAGAAACATTCTTTGGAAGTCATCTCATTCTTTAATGATCTATCATGCTTACAGTATCTCTATCTACTTCTAACTTATGATTTCACATGAAATTTAAAAATACCTCCTTGTCGAGCTAATGCCCATAAAAATAATAACCAGCTACCTCAGCTCGCTGATCCTTTGTATGAGAATATGTCATATGCAGAGTTTTGGGCTACCTTTTAGGAGTTAGCCCAAGCTATGACAATAAATGTTTAGGGCAAACATTAGACTACAGTCCTACCTCAGCAAGATGTGGACTTAGCCATAGCCATAATTCAAGCTTTTATGAGAATGAACCCGCCAGAGTTCTTTGGGTCGATTGCAGGTTAGGACCCATAGTTGTATCTTGATGAGGTAAAGAAGATCACTAGAATAATGCATGTTATTGAATAGGAGAGTGTAGAATTAGCATCTTATAGGCTGAAGGATATTGCATATGACTGGGTAGTGATGTGAAAAATAAGTTGAGGAGAGAATACAGCTTTTATGACTTGGCATATATTTAAAGAGATATCTCTATATTAGTTCTTTCAACATGAAATGAGGGAAGCTTAGATAAAAGAGTTCATGAACCTGAGGTAGGGCTACATGATAGTGAAGGGGTATTGCCTCAAGTTCAACCAGTTATCTAAGTATGTTCCTGATCAGATGGCAGATCATAGGTCAAGCTTGAGTAAGTTCATGAGAGGAGTGTCTAGATTAGTGGTCATTAAGTGTAGGAATACCATGCTTATTGGAGACATGGATCTTTCTAGATTGATGATGTATGCTCAATAGCTTAAGGCAGAGAAGTTGAAGGAAAATGAAAGGGGAAATAAGAAGGCTAGAATAGGCCAGTTTGATTATGGTTAGAATAGGTCTAGAGGAGGAAATCATTAATAATTTAAGAATTGTTCAACCATGCCAACACCATCTTTAGCTAGTGATCCCACTCTAAGAGGAGGATAGGAGTAGTAGGGTAAGTCTTGTATGTCCAGATCGCAAAATACTGTGGTTAGTTGGCCCAATTATCCTACGGGTGCTAAGTATGGTAAGAATCATCCTAGTGAGTGTTTGGCTGGTTAGAAAGGCTTTTTTTGGATGTTGTAAGTTGGGTCACAACATTAGATATTGTCTGCATAATAATCAAGGAAAAAGAGATAACTTTCCCAGACTTAGGCTAATAGTACACTAGCTCCTTTAGTTCACCCAGTTCCTCCTCAGGGAATATCATTCAGTAGTGGTGGCGGTAAATGCGAAAATCGATTCTATGTTTTACCATCTCGACAGGAGCAGAAAGATTCACTAGATGTGGTTATGGTTGTGCTTCGTTTCTTTCATCTTGATGTTTATGTGTTTTTAGACCTTGGGTCAAGTTTCTGTTATGTGAATCCATTAGTTGCAGTAAATTTGGATATATGTTCTGAAACGATCCCTGAGTCTCTATTGGTTTCTACTTCAGTAGGTGAGTCAGTTGTTTCCAAACAAATTTATAAAAAATGTCCTATCACTGTTCTTCATAAAGTAATTTTACCAAACCTAACAGATTTAGATATGGTTGACTTTGATCTTATCCTTGGAATAGATTAGACGATTCTTGTTATGCTTCTATAGACTGTTGCACTTGTGTGGTGAAATTTTAGTTCCCAGATGATCCAGTCTTTGAGTGGTCAGATAAATCAGTGTCTCCCAAGAGTCATTTCATATCTTACCTTAAGGCTAGAAAATTGATATCCAAAGGTTGCATTTATCATCTAGTTTGAGTCAAAGACAAAAATTCTGAGACTCTAATACGTTAGTCTGTCCGAGTGGTCAAAGAGTTCCCTGATGTTTTTGTATATGATCTCCCAGGGCTACCTCCCGATAGATAGATAGAATTTGGTATTGACCTTTTCCCAGAAACTCAGCCTATTTTGATCCCTCCTTACTGTATGTCTCCCGTAGAGCAAAAGGAGTTGAAGGAGCAACTCAAAGATTTTCTAGATAAAGTTTTTATAAGACCTAGTGTTTCTCCATGGGGTGCTCCCATCCTATTCATAAGAAAAAAATATGGTTCTTTGAGTATGTCTATCGAATATCATTAGCTAAATAAATTTACAATCAAGAACAAGTATCCTCTTCCTAGAATTGATGACTTATTTGATCAACTTAAAGGTGCAAGTTATTTCTCAAAGATAGATCTTAGATCTGGCTATTATCAACTTATGGTAAGGGAATGTGATATTCCAAAGACAATTTTCAGAACCCGTTATGATCATTTTAAGTTTCTAGTCATGTCCTTTGGATTAACCAAAGCCCTAACAACCTTCATGGACTTGATGAATAGAGTGTTCAAACAGTATTTGGACATGTTTGTCAAATTCATTATAGATGATATCCTTGTCAAATTTGGTAGTGAGGTTGATCATGCAGACTATCTCAGAATTGTGTTCCAAACTGTTAAAGATGATCAGTTGTTTGCCAAATTCAGAAAGTGTGAGTTTTGACTAAGATCAGTAGACTTTATCAGTCATATTGTTTCTAGTGAGGGTACTAGATTTTATCCCCAAAAGATAGAAGTCATAAGAAATTAGCTTAGACCTATCTCTCCATCAGACATTAGAAGTTTCTTGGGTTTAGTCAGTTATCATAGACGTTTTATTAAGGGTTTCTCATCTATTGAATCCCCTATGTCTAGATTGACCCAAAAAAGGGTTAAGTTTTAGTGGTCCGATTCCTGCGCGAAGAGTTTTAAGGAGGTGAAGACTCGACTCACTTCAGTCGTAGTCCTAGTATTACCCAATGGTAAGGATAGTTTTGTTGTGTATTGTGATGCCTCCAAAGTTGGTTTGGGATGTATTTTGATATAGAGAGGGAAGGTCATAGCTTATGCCTCTAGACAACTTAAGCCTCATGAAAAAAATTAACCAACCCATGATCTTGATTTAGCTGCTGTGGTGTTTGCTTTGAAAATTTGAAGACATTATCTTTATGGTGTGCACGTTGATATGTTCATGGACCACAAGAGCTTATAGTATGTATTTACCCATAGGGATTTGAATCTCTGTTAGAGAAGGTGGTTAGAATTATTGAAAGATATGACATAAGTGTGTTATACCATATGGGCAAGGCCAATTTAGTGGAAGATGTCCTTCGTAGATTGTCTATGGGTAGTGTTGCTCATATGGAGAATAATAAGAAAGAGATAGCTCAAGAAGTGCATCGATTATCCAGATTGGGAGTTAGATTAATTCTGAATCTTCCCTAGTTTTGGAAGTAAAAGAGAAGCAAGATAAGGATCCTAGTTTGGCAACTGAAGGAGTTAATTAAACACCGAAAGATAGAGGTTTTCTCCCAATGGGGAGATGGTGAGTTGAGATACCAAAGTAGATTATGTGTGCCTTGTGTTGATGACTTGAGACAACCGATTATGGCAGAAGTGCATGGTGCATATTATTCTATTCATCTAGGTGCCACCAAGATGTACCGCGACTTGCGATAAATCTATTGGTAGAATGGTATGAAGAGATATATAGTAAAGTTTGTAGCTAATTGTGCAACTTGTCAACAGGTTAAGGTAGAGCACCAAAGACCTGGTGGTACATTGGAAAAGTTTTGTATCCCAACTTAAAAGTAGGAAGAGCTAAATATGGATTTTGTGATTGATTTACCCCATTCACGTTGCCGTCATGATTCGATTTAGGTTATTATAGACAGATTAATAAAGTCGGCGCATTTCTTGCCAGTTCATACATCTTATACGGCTAAAGATTATGCTAAGTTATATGTCTGAGAGTTAGTCAGATTGCATGGAGTTCCCAAGTCTATCATCTCAGATAGGGGTAGTCAGTTTACCTCTCAGTGCTATAGAGCTTTTCAGAAGGGTCTTGGTATCCAAGTTCATCTTAGTTTAGATTTTCATCCACAGCCAAATGTCTAGGTAGATAGAACCATCCAGACCTTCGAGGATATGTTAAGAGCTTGATTTCTTCATTTCAAATGTACTTGGGATGAACATTTGTCATTGATTGAGTTTATCTATAATAACAGTTATCGTGCTAGTATTCAGAAGGCCCCGTTTGAGGCTCTTTATGGGCAGAAGTGTAGATCGCCATTTGGTTGGTTCGAAGTGGGCGAGGTAACTTTGATAGGGCCAGACATGGTTTTTGAAGCCATAGAGAAAGTTCAGTTAATTAGAGAGAGATTAAAAGCAACCCAAAGTTGTCAGAAATCCTATGCAGATGTAAGAAGAAGAGATCTTGAGTTTGATATTGATGATCTTGTGTATTTGAAAGTTTCCCTGTGAAAGGGGTAAAGAGATTTTGCAAGAAGGGGAAGCTTACTCCTCGTTATGTAGGTCCCTTCCATATTTTGAGTCGCGTTAGGAAGGTGGCATACGAGCTTGAACAACTCAAAGATTTATCCTAAGTTCATCCAGTGTTCCATGTGTCCTTATTGAAGAATAACATAGATGATTCAACTGTTAAAGCACCGATATTCAGAATAGTCTTCCATACAAAGAAGTCCCATTGGAGATTATGGATCATCAAATTCATAGACTAAGGAACAAAGAAGTTCCCTTGGTCAAAGTTTTGTGGCGAAATTATTTCGTTGAGTGCGCTACTTGGGTAGTAGAATCATACATGCCTACCAAGTATCCATATCTCTTCTCCACAAATTCAAATTTAGCTAAAGGTAATAGTTCTCCTTTATTCTGTCTTTTACTATTTTCAGATTCAACTACATAGTTACCTCATGAGAATTCATGGTCTTTTATATCATTTTAGTAGCTCATTATATTTGAGACTCAAACATTGATTTTATTTCAGTTGTGCATAATATCTTATAGCCTCAGATTCCTAAGTATTTTCACCTTAACCAACCATAATCGAGGATGAATGGTTCCAAGGGGAAGATAATACAATACCCTGTAAATTTTCCTAGCATTAATCTGCTCCCAGAATGTTAAGGAATAGCCTCCAAAATGAAGAATATTTATTTCTTCTGGAATTATTTAGATTTAGACATTCCATTATGTGGGAAATCGAATAAGCTTTCCATCGATACAAAATTCACCTAATTCAGAGACTCGGTGAAGGAGTTATGACATTTTTAAGTTGATAATGTGCCACCTGGGCAGTCACCGCACTGCGGAAGTGGTTAAAATCATAATTATCATTTTCCAATGGACCTCTTTGATATTGGCGCATCGCAGAGAGGTCAATTTTCCCATTTGTCAATTTCCAGTGGTCCAATGCTATAGTGGCGCTTTGCGTAAAAGGTCAAAATGACATTTCTAAAGCACACCGCGATGGTAGCATGTTGCATTCAAGTTCCTATTCCCAATAGTCAAAATCCAATGGGACAATGTGATATATTTGCATCGTAGAGGCACCCAATTTTCCAATCATCAAATTGTAGTAAGCCACCGCGATAGTGGATCATCGCGGTGGCCCATTAAATTGGGATCCCAGGTTTATTTTTCCAGCCTTGTTTAGGAGTTTAAAGGGGTATGCATCGCGGTGGCCCATTAAATTGGGATCCCAGGTACGTTTTCCATCTTTATTTAGGAGTTTAAAAGGGGTATTTTGGACTTTTCCAAGCCCCCAATCGATCCAAAACATGATATTTAACATATCCTAACACATTTTAAGCTTATTTCATCCATTCTTTCTCAAAAAAAAAAACCCTACACCATCAAAGCTCCTTCTCTATGAAATACAAATTATCCATAGATTCTCTGAGGAAGATTAAAATTGAGGGATCCCAAGGAAAGGTAATCAAGAACCCAACATCAATAACTCTATAGGAATCCAAAACTCAAGATTTCTTCATCTAATTATCCAACAAGGTATGTGGCATTTATGAACAAGGATCTCCTTTCATCCTTGTGTCCAAAACTTGTTTAAATTTCAAAGTTGTATCATTTTATATGACTACCCATGAATTTGAATTTAGGATTCATAACCAATGTTGCTATTTATAAGATTATGAGATTTCAAGTGAATTATAAGTTGAATTGCATGTTTATTTTCATATTTTCATGTTTATTGATGTAATTTCCTTATTTTTAGATGAATTATCATTGTTTTCATTATCAAGAATGATTGTTATGATATTTGACATGAGTTTGATACATGGGTTTTAAGACGTAATTTTATATGTTGAGATTTTGAGAAAAATGATGCTTTAAGCACCTTATGATCTAATTATATTGGGTTTACAATAAAGTTTTGATGTTTTGATCCTCAGATTAGTTTTGGAATCCATTTTTCAGATTATTATAGATTTTATCAAATTAATGCATAATTGGTTTTAGATAAACCCTTATGCTAGTTTTAAAGTGGATTTCCAACAAAATG
Source organism: Capsicum baccatum var. pendulum (assembly GCA_030864225.1). NCBI lineage: Eukaryota > Viridiplantae > Streptophyta > Magnoliopsida > Solanales > Solanaceae > Capsicum > Capsicum baccatum. The sequence continues at coordinate 186,714,886 of CM061560.1, read as the reverse complement.
AGCGCAAAAATCAAAAGGGAGTAGTATTTACCATCGAGTGAGAAGTATGGGTTTAACATATCCTACTTCTACAAAACTATATAGCCAACGTAGGTATAGATTACCAGATTAGTCCAACTTCTATATGGATGATACTTATAGATGAGATCACATTGCTCAAGTTATACTCCCTAGCAAGAGTACAACACCTCTCACTAGCATGAGTTTTCTTCCTTAGAAGAATGAGACATTGGACTCCATGTTAACTCACATGGTTTATGTCGGTTAAGAAAACCACCTTGCAGATTAAAATATATGTTTCAGACCGTGCTAATCAAAGTAAAAGAATGAAAGAAATGCTTTCAGAAAAATAAGTGTAAAGGCTCACATTTTTATTCAGAATATGCTTTACATAAAGACAATAGTTTTAGATTTTAGTTTTCAAATTTTAGATTTAGAGTGAGCTCTTTTATACTAGGACAGTATGATTTAAAGACAGATATTTAGTACAACTTTTAGAACTAAATGTTATGGATCACAAGATTTATAAAGTATGTTTGGGATCGTATTGCTACATATTTCAGTATTTCAGATACTACAGCTTATGTGATACATTTACATTTATCATACATTGTTTTATAAATGATGATTATGAGATGATTTTTTACTTATACATATCACCCCCATATACTCAGTACATTCGCAAAGTACTGATCCACATAGACGTCTATGTGCTATATGATGCCATAATTTATATATAGGTGCTCAATGTTAGTAGCGTGAGTAGTTCGAGCATCTCTCTCAACATCTGACAGTTATTGAGTCCTCATAGTTTGGGAACTTATTTATTTCATATTTTGTAGTTTATCAGTTTATAAGATTTAGCATTTCCTTTCAGACAGTTCGAGTTAGCTGGGGGTTTGTCCAGTGACTCTCTAGTATTAGTAGTAGAGGCTCGTCAAACTACTAGTTTTGATGCAGATTATTCAGTTTTGATGTTTTAGATGTTATGTTCAGATTATTCTAAGATATTACAAATAGTTTCAGCATTGTTGCTTGACTTTTATGTCTATATTTCCATTATTATAAGATTCAGACTTAGTAGTATGCAGACAGAGTTAGCTTAAGGCTAATCATAGTCTTGAGCACCGTGTGACATCTCGGGATCTAATTTTGAGGCGTTACAGATTCCTACAACCCTCACTCATAGCAACCTCTCAGGATCAAGTGTTTAAGAACATCCATTGAATTCATAGCAAAAATAATATGAATAATCTTACAAAAATTGAATAATAAAAACCAAAATCTCAAATTAACATTCAATTGTAAAAACAAAAAACAAGGATTCAAAAATCAAAAGTCAAATCTTAGAATCAATATATTGTTATAAATGTAAAAAATGTGCAACAAATACAAAAACATCAAAGGGTTTTTATAGAATACATCAAAACCCTAAAAATCCTAATAAAAATGAAACAAATAGAGTAGACAACAACTTACAGACAGTCTTATGGGCCGTAGGTATCACTACAGATCATAGCTAGGTCATAAGTATCAGACCAAATACCCATGCTATATAACACCCACTAACAATGGTATTTATGAAGGGCATAATTAACACTTAAGCCCCTTAAGTAGCCTTTGTAAGTCTTAGGCAAAACATCACATCTTTAGAACTTTCAAATCTTTTCCCTCTGACACTTATGATGGAACAAACGATAGACGTAATTCCTATTTATAGCCCATAAGTGTGTCCTAAGTAGAGTCCTCTGCTACACTTTAATTTATTTTTTCTTCTCTAGAACCTAATTTTCTATAAAACAAAGACAAAAACATATCATGTCTGTAACAAACCTAGGTCCTTACATAATTTCTTATTTTAAGCATTGAAAACATTATGAAATAAGGGCACATCACTTCTCAAATGTCATTGGAATTGGACTTCCAGTCCTTAGCCAACTTGATGGTGATAATTGATATTTATGACCCTAGGAAACTCTATGCTAGTGTTGAGATGAGGTTTACCTTAACAAAATTTAGAGTCGGTAGTTTAAGGATATGGGCATTTATATCATTCATGATCAAGTGTTGAGTGGTGAGTCCTAGAGGGATGCCATAGATTTTGAGGGTTTTCTAAAGTATGATGGTTGCCTTTGTGTTTTAGGGATTGGTGACTTAATGCAGTTGATATTTCATAAGGCATATAGCTACATATATTCTATTCACCCTAGTACAACTAAGATGTATATAAATTTGAGGCACTACTATTAGTGAAGTGTCATAAAGAGAGATATGGTGGATTTTGTAGCATGTTATGTTGTCAGTAGATGAAGACCATGCATTAGTGGCCTAATAACATAGTTTAGAGATAACATATGATCAAGTGTAAGTAGGAGAGGATTACTATAGATTTTGTAAGTGGTTTGCCTCACACATACTATGGTTCCAATGGTATTTTGGGTTATTATACATTGGTTGACAAAATCGGCATTTTTATTCCTATTCAGATGTCTTTATATGTCGAGAGATTAGTCTATATCTATGTTTGTGAGATAGTTTACTTGCATGGAGTGCATAGTTTGCTTGCATGGAGTGCCTATATTTATTATTTCAAATTGAGGATCGGTATGGACTTCTTACTTCTTAAGAGATTTTCAAAAAATGTTGGGTAATCAGGTAGATCTTAGGACCTCTTTCTACCCTCAGACCGATGGGTATTTGAATTCAACTATTCAGGTTCTCAAGGATATGATTCGAGCTTGTGTTATAGTTATTGGAGGTCAATGGGAGCATCAATTATCTTTGGTGTAGTTTACATATAATAATAGCTACAATTTGAGTATTGATATGGAACTATTTGAGACATTATAGAGTAGAAATTATCCATCATTGATTGGATAGTTTGTGACCTCCGAGGTTAGAATATGTGGTACTGATATTCTTCATGAGTCATTGTATAAAGTCATAGTGATTCAGGATATGTTAAAGGCATCTTAGAGTACACAGAAGGATTATGCAGATCATAGAGTTCATGCCTTGAGGTTTGGGAGTTGGAGACCTGTTATTCCTTTAAGTATCACACATGAAGGGTATTATGTGTTTTGAGAGGAAAGGAAAGCTCATTCCAATTTATATATTTAACCATTTGAGATTCTTCACCTAGTTAGAGAGGAGGTTTATGAGTTAGATTTTCCCCCATATTTTTTTGTTCTTCCTCGAGTTTTCCATTTTTCTATGTTAAATGTTACATTCTCAATGAGTCCCATCTTCTTCAATGGGACTCATTTAATCTTGATGAGAGATTGACTTTCTTGGAGGAGCCGGTGTTTATATTAGCCAGGGAGATCAGGTTGTTGTTCTCTAGAAGGACTCAAGTAGTCAAGTTTTGTTGGAGACATTACCCAATAGAGGAGGACACTTGGGAGATTGAGGGCGAGATGCAGGCCCAGTATCCTCACCTGTTTGAGCCTTTAGGTACATCCTAACCCGTTACGTTTGCTAAAAAAAGTACTTTTAGTATTTGATATTGTCATGATCCTCTACGTCAATTTCTATATTTCCACATATTTTTTCGATTTATTGCTCACCTAAGTCATTTATGACTTGTTGGAGCCTAAAGTTTAGTTATTGAGAAGTTCTTTTAGTTTTTAACCAATTCCCTATTTTCAAGTCTTCATTGGTAAAATTTGGCTATCAGTGTATACTTCATCTTAACAACTGCGTATTCCAATTCTGATAGTTTCATTCGCTTCTCAATATTTATTCAAGGCTAAGAGGACCTTTGGTTTGGGTCTAAGGCTTTCGAACTCATTTAAGACTATTGGTAGAAAATTAATTGAAATGGCCCAATGTTGTGGAACCCACTTTTCTTTGAAATAACCTCGAATGGAAATTTTATTTTCTCTATTGAGTTTGAAATGTTTAAAAAGTGTAGCGTATTTCATTTTCATTGATGGTATTTTGAATGAATCTTGAGGCATCAGTGGAAACTTGTAATTTTTCTAATTTTCACCTAGTGCATCTGCTAGAGTGGCTCTTTGGTTGCTTTAGTGGAGGCCCTTTTAGATTCCATGGATTGCGTAACCTAGTCGCTTAAGAAGAGGTTGGTCCTCTTAAGAAGGTGCCACTAAAGTGGAAGCTTGTCCGCAATAGCAGTAGGCTAGACTTAGCAGGTACCGCTTTAGAGATACTTGTCCTTCTTTGCTGTGACTGCTTAAGTAGTTAAGCAGTTAAGTGGCCACTTAAGTGGCACCTAGGAGGCCATTAAGTTCCTCTTTTTCTTGATTTTCTCTCCATTTTCACAAGTTTTTAGAGCTTGGAGCCTTAGAGAGTGAAAGATAGAGAAATTCCTTAGAAGATTTTGGCGTATTTGTGAGCTTGGATTACTTGTTTCCCATAGAAAACTTTTTAAGTTTCCATTTAATTCTTTGTTAATTCTTCTATTTGTTGCCAAAATTTCTAGATTCTTGTTGAGTAAATTGTGACATCATTTAAGATCATAATTTACCATTCTTGAGGGTAAATGTTCCTTGAGCATTGGGGGACATGTTGATGATTTTAAATGTGCAGTTACTCAAGTGGGCCCCACATGAGATTTATAAAAATGCTGAGTAGATTACCATTTTGATGGTGTGGCATTGAGTGGAAGATTCTCGAAAGGGAAATCAATGATTTAGCAAACTTCACCCGACTTTCTTTGGCATCTAGGTAGGCTAGGTTAACTTTTCTCACTGATTGGGGTTAATTATAGTGTGAATGGTATACTATACTAGTTTTTGAATAGCAATTAGGTCTTGGTTATACTCATTTGATAAATTGCATTATTTAGCTGATTAAGGTACTATAGTTAAGAATAATTGATTTAACGACTCGTTCTGAGGGTAGATTTGCTATCTTAGAACTCAAGAGGCTTATTTAATAACTAGTAGTGAAATTAAACACCACCTATTTTGGGATAGAATTTTCCTTAGGATGGATTACGGAATTAGAAGTGGGACCCTACATCCTTTTTTAGGTCAAGATTACTATTATCTCCATATATACTCAATAGCCATGTTACATTATCATAATTACTTTCTTATTTGAGAAGGTTATAAGCATATGATGGTTCATTCTCGATTGACGTTTGAGAAATTATAAGACTATTTTGATGCCAACATAATTAATGATTGAGTTCGGTTTGAGTCCGGTGATTTGTGATACTAAGACCGATTTGATTCCGACATTATTAATGATATTAGATCTGATTCAAGTTCAACATTGAGAGATTATTTATGATGGTTATGGGACCAGTTCAAGTTAAATATTTCTGATATTGAAGGATCCCACGATTATGATTTCGAGATATGAGTAATTTGTATAACTCCGATTATTACTTATCCTTTATTACATCCTTTGGGCTTATGGGGGGCCACATTGGGTTATTTTCTTTATTTACACCTTCTAGATTATGAGAACCATTTATGTAGATATACTTATACTTTATTTATTATTATTATATCGGTTATTTACTTTAAATATTTGGGTCGTTATTCCAGGTTTTCCCTCTATCCTTAACTTATCTTATTTTCTCTTAAATTTCATTATACTTATATTATCATTTAGATCAATTGATAGAGGATGTCTATTGAGTACCCATGTCTTCGGTACTCACACTATATTTCTATACCCTTTTGTTACAAATCTGGGTGCTAGCTGCCATCGTTGACACTGTGATCATGCTAGTCAGAGTTCAGGGATAGTGTGAGCTCTCAGATCTAGAGTTGACTATTTCTCCATCTTCTATATTTTAGATTGTCTTTATATTTTTAAGACTGATGTATATTTGACTATGATAGTACTTGTATTATTTTAGATAAGTATCTCTTGTACCAACTCTATTAGGTCATGGGATATTGTTACTCATTTTTTATTTATCTTCTGTCATGAAATTATTATCGCTATGTCAATAGTTTATATGTATTTTGTTTGTATATTTTCAGCATTTATGTTATTTTCCTACAACAAGCCCATTGCTTATAGCTCTAGACTATGATTTTGCTTTACCTATTGGTGGGGTAAAGTAGGTTCTATCATTACTCGTGAAATCGAGTCGTGACAACTAATTTTTATTCAAGCATCATCAGTTTTCCACATCCGACAATTATTTGTCAAATTAAAGTTATTTTTTCTAATAGTTATGAGGTTAATTTATGGTATGAATAATTCGCACTGAAAATCATCATTTTAATTTGATGAATATGTATCTAGTTTTCTTCTTCTTCACTGAGAAGTTGTTAGTATTGAATCCCTTTCTTTCTTTCCTTTTTATGATATTATGATTCTCTGTCAATTGACAATTGAAAAAATAAAGTGGAAGATATTTTAATAGTGTAGTAGTATTTTTGTTCGTTAATGGTGAGGGGCTATGTTCTTGCTGGGTGAATTGTTAATTGACGTTTGATGGAAAAATTTGATGAAGGTGGAATCATTTTACTTGCAATGGAGTCCGTGTTAATGGCTTATCAATTTGGTTAAGTTTAGGAATTATGGTTACATTTTACTAGAATAATGCATGAACTCTTCCATCCAGATGAACCAACCGATGAAGATGATACAAGAGGTGGTTTTGCTACTAGAGATCTGATAATGTTTGATACAGAAATTCAGGGTTGTTTATCTACAATGTCAGGTATATTGAATGTAGGTTCTTGTTCATCATATGTATGAATATATTTTGCATATCCATATATAATAGTCTACTAGTTTATATAGAATATGAACTTTTATTCATGATACATAAGAATGTATCTTTGTACACATATATCATAGTTCAAAAAAGAATGTCATTTTTGGTTCATCATACAAATGAATACATTTGTGTGTCAATGTATCATAATGAATGAAAAGTCTCAGAAACTAATGTATTAGAATCTTTGATAATTTTTTCTTGATGCAATAATATCAATGTCATCGATACATTACTTGAATTATATATATATGTGTGTCTCTCTCTCTCTAACTATGCATCTCTCTCTCTCTCTCTCTCTCTATATATATATATATATACACACACAGTGATACATTATTTGAAAAAATGAATATGTGTTTCAGAAGTTATATTATGTAATGATACATATCATAATCATTCATTATGTCTATGTATGCGCACGTATAAGATAAAATCTTTTTTTACTCATGATTCATATTAATGTATCATAGGGTGAGTCTTTATGTGTTGTGTATAAGATAAGTTATTTGTCTAGATACATATGTAGATGATATTGATTTGAATACTTTTTCTTAATAATGTTTAATTAGTTGTCAAAAATCAATTAACTTGTCTGAATACCTGTATAGTACATATGTATCACACACACATATATGGGGAGCATTTTGAATATATGATGAAATAGATAAATATATCAGATAGATGTATGATGAAACAGACATATGCATCATAGAATATATTTGACACATATATTCAGCAACTTTAACATTTAAAATATTATTATTTTGATACATTTTTTAGATTTGACTGTATCCGACCAGAACAGAGCGAACGAACCACAACTGGCAACCTCCCTATATGAAAACTGCTAGAAAAGTCAAATGAACAACCCAACACTCTAATTACATCCAACCACAGTCACCACAACTCCAAAAATGTTATGATTCTAAATTTGAGATCATGATGACACCTAACTCGACCTAGTTTTGGTAGGTAATCTTAAGAACCCATAAGATAAAAAATTTAATAATGAAAAAAATAAGTAAATACAAAACTTATAGAATAAAGTAAGTCCATACATGTAAGTACTATAACTGAAAAAAATACATGTATCCTTTAAGATACATTATCATAAATAGAAAGAGAATCTAATACGTAGTCTGAAATTGAAATCACAAAATCTCGGCCTCAGAATAATAATAAAGAAAATAAAAACATAAATGGAAGATGGAACAAGGCTCTAAATTGGGATCTCACTAGGTACTGCAGAATCCACTGTCATTATGCAAATCAGCTACCAACGCCAGTACTCATACTAGGATCTGCCTCAAAAGGGCACAATAGGAGTGAATGTGGTTCACTTGTAATCATTAGGTATCATATGCCAATTGAGAAAGGAAAAAAATAATATAAGTAAAAGATACTATGATTGCATCACCTACAAATAGAAAAGTTTTCAAATGATAGCTTAGACTGTCTTGACTAGCATTTCATTAATATAATAAGGAAAAACATAAATTATACACGAAAAATATATAAGGAAAACACATATTAAAGAATACATAAAAGAAATATAGAAGGTTCAAATTCAATGCAATGATGGTGGACCTTTTGTATACACCGCCCAAGCCTCAATGCTTCAAGACAATATCCATGAGGAGTTCACAACCCATCCACTTTTATAATAACATCAATCTCATATTTCAATCAACCTTCTGGCATGTCAATCGATATAGGTGTTTTGTAAAATGTCTCATTTTCTATCAAAAATAATTGTTTCTTAATGGTACCGATGTCATGAGTATATATAGATGAAATGAGGATGTATTGCCCATAACCAATTACTATGAAGATAACTAATAATTATTTTAAATATAGGTATGAATGTATCAAAATCAACTTAAAATCACATATTTCTTGAAAAAAATACATCGCATGGCACCATAATTATAAATTGTCATGTAAGATGTTAATAATATCATTTTAGCCCCTACTCGAGAATATATATTACTGAAGGCAAATAACACTCAAGCGAGACCGATTATCAACAAGTCAAGCACCCCAATCTAGCAATGCAATAATAAATAGGGCAATTAGTTGCACAAATAATACCTACAATAGCATATAAAGCCCCAACTCGATCATTACCACAAATATATATACTATCAAGTCAATGGAAATGTACAAATAAGCCCCCTACTTGGGCACAAGGTAATAATAATATTCTCAAAATTATAACTTCTATGACTAATTACCTAACTCATAGTATGTTTTATGTGATCGTTATCTATCCAATCAAGTCTAAAAGAAATTAAGCAATAACCTAATTTGAAATGTCAAAATCCAAGACTAGAACCTCCAACATAGAACCTTCCCTTCACGAACAGTCCAAAAAATAAGATAAATCCATTAAACAATAATCTACGCATTAAAGGAAGCTAATTACATCTATATTATCTAATTATAGCCATAATCTACGCGTCTAAAGTATTCTAATAATACCTATATTATCAATATTTGAATTGGTTCTGACATTAGTTTGAAAATGGATTTGAAATTAAAAGGAATAAAATCATAATTTTATTTTAGAAAGTGCTCCCAAGTCAAAAGATGTCTACATCCAATAATCCATGCGAAAATGAGTTGAAATTGATGAAAAACCATTTTAAAAATTTATCAAAAAAGTATCCAAAATCTAATTTAAATTCAAGGCGTTGAAGCTATTTTGAAGAAAAAATCAATAGGAATTAGTAGTTTAGAGGTCACCCACATTAGATTGATGAAAAACCTACTTTAAAAATTTCAAAATTGAGGACCCAAAACTTACAAATGGAAGAATGAAGGTAGAAGGGTGAATATAGAAATTTTATATTAGTGATGTTACCTCATCAGTATTATTATTTCCTTAGTGATGTCGCTGAAATGGCCAGACTACCATTGGTGACCGCTAAGGCGGTAATCATGTAGGTGAAAGCAAAGGTGTCTCATCCACCTCTTAGGAGATATCACCAAGGCATTAGAAGACTCCGTTAAGGCGATGTATAAAGGAGATGGGACTCCATTAAGAAAGTTCATGTTCCATCTAGGAGACATCAACAACTGGAAAGGTGGTCGCAATAGTGGCTACACCTGAACTAATAAAAATAGCTTAAAATACATATTTTCAAAAACTCCAAGTGGACCATCAGTATTTATTTAGGACACCGCAAAAGTATACCAATATTCTAATAGGTTATTTTTGATGTTTTGAACTTAATGGCACCATCAAATTTTTGAAAAGAGATTGTCTTAAAAAATTAGCACTTGGGACCCTTAAAAGCTTATTTTAATCAATTTTTGAAGTAAGGATCAAAATGCACAATAAAGGCGAGGCAACCAAACTTAGTACTCTCATAAGTCAAATTTGACATTTCAAATATAATGAAACGCTATTAATTGCCATCCAGCACTCGAAACTTATCATTTTGACCAAAGTCAAACTAATGGCTTTTAAAGCCTCAAATGGTCTCAAACTCTCCCAAAACACTCCTGAACGCATCAACGACAATGCTAACCATTCCCACAACTCACAATTAGCATTTAAAAACTATGGAAAATTACAAAATAGTCAAACCATATAACAAAGGAAAAATCACAACTATTGTTGTTACACTATCCACCACTAGAATACTAGTTTATCCTTAAAATAAAAAGAAAATAAAATACCTGGAGCATTAAAAAACCTAGGGTTATCTATGCCTCATATTGAACTCGACCTCCCAAGTAGCTTTATCAATACGGCAACTTTTTAGTCTACTTATATAGGATAACAATGGGCTCCTCTTTAAAGGATAAATCATGGTCTATTATGGTGGAATCCTACTGAATATCTAGATGGTATAACTTTAACATGGTAACAGGGAATATAGTATGAACAATTGATTGAAGTGGAGTCAAAGCTACCCTATACACCACATCACCATACTTTTTAATGATCTCGAAAGGGACAATGAACCTCTCACAAAGCTTTTATTTTTTTTCAAACCTTATAACACCCATCATGGGTGAAACCTTTAATAGAACTTAATCTTTAACAATAAAAATAACATCCCGACACCATCGATCATCATAACTCTTCTGCCTACTCTAAGAAGTTACTTGTGTAATGACCCTTCAAGTTATTTTCTATAGTTTTGCTCACTTTTCCCATTAGTAATTTACTATATCTAGCCTAAATCATTTATGACTTACTGGAGTATATACTTTGGTTACAAGGCAATTCATTAGGTTCTTACAGCCAATTCCTTATTTTAAAGTCATCACTTATTAGAATTGGCTACCGAACAAAAACTTTAGCCAAATGACTTTGTATACCAATTTGGACTGTTCCAATAGCTCCAAAATATTGAGTTTAGGATTGGTGAACCCTAGTCCGAGTATCGAGGCTCCTAGATTCATTTTGAGGTATTGACCAAAATATTTTAAAAAAGACATGGGGTGGGACCTATTTTCAGTTAAATTGACCTCGAATCGAAGTTTCTACTACTTTTAAATTTGATAGGGTAGCATAGTTCATTTGTATATACAAAATTTTAAATGAATCCCGAGGGTTCGATGGAGACTTGGAAATTTATTTGTCTCAACTAGTGTTGGTGCATCATTTAAGCGCCCATTGGGTCGCTTAAGCAATGGCTGCTTAGGTGACCAGCCAACGGTTAAGTGACATATTGTAGACCAAGAAAGTTAGAGACACTTGGTCTCTTAAGAGACTATAGCTTAGGCAACCTAGTTTCCACTTAAGTGACACGCGCACTCCTTGACACTATAAATACCCCACTTAGCCTGATTTCTTTGATTCTTCACCCATTTTTAAGATTATAGAACCCTAAAAAGTGTGAAAACTTAGGAGAATCATTAGTGAGTGGTTGTGGATCATTTATGAACTTAAATTATGTATTTCTTCTCCAAATTCTTCGTAAGATTTCGTCAATTTTATGATAAAATCCTCCATCTTTTTTCCAAAATTCCTAGAATATTGGTGGGTTGACTATAACGCATTTAGACCTAAAAATTCACCTATTCTTGAGATTAATTATTACTTGAGCATAGGAGGCGTATTTTTTGTTTTGAAAGTGCGATTCCGTAAACAGGTCCTATATGAGAATTTTAATTAATTTTGGATCCAAAGAATAGTGCAATATGGGTATAATTTTTCTTGTTTTCATAAGTAAATTACAATTTTTAAATAGTGTCATCTTGCAGATATTTATTGGAAGGGGAAATCATTGATTTAGTTGATTTTTTAGGCTTTTCATTGAAGTTTAGGTAGGCTATGTTTACCGTCTTCATAAATTAAGGTAATTCATAATATAATTATGATATTAAGCTAGATATGGGATGAGATTTAAGTATTGCAGGTATGATCGATATAATTAGTGTTATTTGGATTGTTTAGCCTATTAAAAAATTTAGCTAGAATTAACTTAGTTACACATGATTTAGGTAGAATTGCTATCTTAGGCTAATTATAAATTATTTAACATCTAGAAGTGAAATTAGATACTTTAGTTGTCACGACCCAATTTTTAAGATCATGATAGAGCCTACTATATACCACCAGTTGGCAAACCAAACCCATAGTTCGAAATGGATAGTAATGAACTACCAAATAAATAAAGAAAACAATTGCGGAATAAATGAAATAAAGAAGAAACTACATAATATAATCCCAAAATTTTATGGTATCAGTAGAAGAGCTGTTAATAATACAAAAGTACAATGTGAAGTTCAAATTAATAAACTAATATAACTTATCTAAGAATAAAACATAGAGAACGTCTAATATATAAGAGAGAGATACGTAATACTCCGACCATCAGGAGCTCACTTTATGAAATTCCCTAGAATGTGACCTTGCAAAAAAATTTTGGTTGATTGTTTATGATTATCATATGTGTTGTATTGTAACATTGTTGTGTGGTATTTATAACTTTTGTAAAGGTTTCCATGATGCATCTTGATGTGTTAACTTGTGTATATGATTACTTTACCCTTCTTTCATGGACAAATGATTCTATGTGGGTAAGAAGTGGAACACCTAGACTTTGAACCATTTAAAAACAATTGCTTTTGGTGTCTCTGGGGTAGATATGGTTAGAGGGCTTTAGTCGTACCCTTGGTCACGAATCATAGCCTTCTCCCTCTTAAATGTCATACCATGAGAAGTATGTTGGGGTAACATACTGTATCCTATATAACAAGGCTATCCTTTGGTAGTTACCATGCATACAAGTTGTATACTACATGGTTGTACGTAGTGAAAACCTAACTTAAGTGGACAATTTTGGTCATGGGTGAAGCTTATGAGTTAGGGGCTGAGTTGTACCCCTTGGTTATGATTCAAGGGTTCCCTTTATTTCCCAAAAATGTGTGGTTGACCTAGGAGAATCCTAGGGTATGAGTTAGGGTACCACTCATACCCTATGTCACGATTGCTATGTGAACCATAAGGGGGAGTCGTACCCCTGCACATATGGATTTACCAGATTTTAACCAAGGACCTTTTGGTCATTTTTATGCCTAAACCCCTAACTCGTTGCAGTATATAACATATGGTAGCCTCATAAGTGTTTATTTACAAGACTCAAACACTCCTAAACACTTAAAAAGGTTCTTGAAAGAAGATTTAAGGCTAGGGTTTGGAGGTGTGCATTTAGTGTCAAGGAAGAGGTGAAGTTTGTTGGCGATTAAAGTTGTTTAAGGCATGTATCACTTCTTCTCTTTATTTTAATGCCACAAGAGTACACCCTAGATGATACACGATGCTTACGACCCTGAAGGACCACTAGCTAACCCATGACTGATATCTGTTGTGAGCACTGAATAGTATTACTGAAATAAATGTAGAAAATAGGCTAAAATGACATAAGGTTCAAAATCTAAAATACTAATAAATTTAACATCTGTTAAAGACATCTAAATATTGAAATACGACCCGAACTAGTCTAGTCTGAAAGATTCTAACTAAACTGTCTGAATATGGAGTTGATGGGACAAACCCCCAAATAACTCCAACTACTAATCTACTGATAAACTGAAATACTAAAATAAAGTATGCCCTTGATAGATGAGGACTCACTACTAAATCTATGATGGCTGACTGGAACTGTTTGAGCAAAGTCAGGAACCTAAGTGTTTGAACCTATGCTATAAGACATGATAGCGTAAAGAAATAGTATGCAGTAAGAATGTGGAATATACTAGTATGCTAGATAAGGTAAGGCGGAATGCAAGGGTTCATATGCATGAATAATAACTGACTGAATGATATAGAGTAACTGAATGTAAGTGTACGTGAGTAATTGATACTACTGAAAGAACTGATTATGCAATACTTTGGACATACATAAATATATACTATATATGATCTTTTTTGAAGCCAAGTATTGAGTTCTGATAATTGAGTAACTGATATCTGAAGTTACTGATAACTGTGAGAGGTAATCATCTAACCGATATGCCCTAAATAAGCTAAGATAACTGATCTGGGGTCCAATATATAACCCTAATTAAAAGCGTGTTAGCACCATGCCACAGGTACTAACAACTATTATGGAGTTAGTCCTAACTAACGGGTTACCCCTAAGATTAGTCCTAACTAGCAGTTGATCCCTGAGTATGTTAGTCCTATCTAACGAGTGACATCTCATAACTTACGCTGGCTATATAGTTCTGGAACTTAGGTATTACTTCTAGGGAACCTGTTCTAACTAACGGTAAGCCCCCATGGCTAGTCTTACTCGGTGCTCAATCCTACTCCTAACTGAAAGACACTAAACTGATTACAATGAATTGGACTAGACTGATACTGAATTTACTGAGTGTTGGTGAGTTCTGTAATTGACTGAGTTCTACTGAGTTCTGTAAATGACAGAGAGAACCACTGATCGTGACATGACTTATACTATTCTGTAACTGGCACTCGATCTAGGTAAAGAGCTAAATTGTCGGGTATTAAACTCCCCAAAGCATCACATGATCTTGCAAAGCATAACAATGTACACATGTTCATATTTAATCTATAGAGAAATTTTATCAAACTTACAATTTCATGGGTTTAACATGCAATTCAAATAATTCCCCATAGAATACTTATATAATTTCATGAATCTTATAATAATTATGGATTAAACCCAATTAACATCATAGACACATTAATCACTTTGTAAATTCATGGGTTAACAAGATAATCACATATTTGTCACACATGCTATTCAATTTCATGAACTTGCACTTAAATCATGGATTTAAAACCCAACTACTATCATGAACATGAATTCAATTAAAACATGGAAGTTTATAACTCAACAATCTTATAATTCGAAAACGGATTCGTGGACTCTTTTGGTGAAAGGAACCCACAGATGAACACCTATCATACCTTAGTAGATTTTTATTGAAGGATCTTGGAGGATTTCTTAAGGATTGACCTTGATTTATTGAACTAGGGTTTTTGCCTCTTTGAGAGAGAATGTTTTAAATCTTGATAAAAGTGAGTGAATAATGATATAATAGGGTATTTAGGGCATAATTTTGTGTTTCAAGATGATCTGGGTCATGGAAAAAGACCCTATTAACCATGGAAAATTTTTAATTTTCATCACTGAAAACCCTATTTTGGGCCCTAGTGCAACACGCCGCTCTTATGACAAGCCACTGGAAAATGACAACTGGGAATGTGGTTGGTGGCACGATGTGGTGGAATCGCATTGTAATACTGGATGGGACCTACAAGCTCGGCGCGATGTAGTACAATCGCTTTGGCTCACTGAAATTGACGAATGTGAAAATGAACTTTGGCCCTATATGTCGGTACTGCAGTACCTCACTAGAACTTGACAATTGCCATTTTGGCTTACTCCGTGACGCGCTACTGGCCTGAATTACGGTGTTAAAGACAAACTTAAAATAGCCATAACTTTTTTCCTGATTATCAGATTTAGGCAACTTTTATATTGTTGGAAATCCAATTAAATTTCCTGCACAATGGCAGGATCCAAAATGAAAAATACTAAGTATTTAGAAAAATTTGTATTGGATCAATCAAGTACTAAGAGTTAATCTAGTCTAGGAAAATACGCGGTATTGCAATATCTCCCCTTTGGTAACATTCATCCTTGAATGAGACTGATTAAGCTGAGGAATATTGGTAGACTGAGTTTACACACTAAACATCCACGTAGAAATATGACTACATGACTGAACTATTGATAAGCTGAGTTCTCCTTGAATTTTCATATCTAAAGCATGGAATACATGAGTGAAGCTATTGATAAGCTAAGTTTTCATGCTGGACATACATATCAGATGCCTGAGTACATGACTGAACCAATTCGTGAATGCATGGCTATCGGGAAAATGATATGCAACGGTAAAGAATATTAAGTTTATAACTATTACTGGATCATGGAACTAAGTAAATCTAGGATAGACAGTTACCTTTTGCTGAGAATACTAATAAACTTGAGATCATTTACTAAACATGTATGAACGATTACATAAGATCACAAAAAATAGTCTGAAACATTATATATGAACTGAATATCATGAACTGGACTAATTTATTAAATATATGCCATGACTTGAGAATGGTCATTTGACTGAGATTGGAATGAGAGGGTCAACTTATGAGTATCCACAACTCCAAAATGGATTCGTTACATGAAGAGAAACTAAAAGATTTAGGACATGAAAGTTCGGGGGTTATAGTGCATCTCCACCTTAGGAAATTATAACCCCCCCAAAATACCTACTTGGCTGGGAAAATTAGGAAAGGCTAAGATGATGCACGACGCATGATACATGAACTAAATCATGACTAAATATCTGAGATCTAAAACTAAGGCATAACACATGAACTGGGATGAACTCATAACTACTTGGATGCTCTATCTTGTAATAGTCATATTCACAAAAATTCGGATAGTATGAGTGTGTGGAAAGAAAGGGAAATCGTACAAACTTGTCTACCTGACTGCTAAACTAAATTCGTAGCCTTACGACTAACATATATTGAAAACTTATACTCAACTGGGAATTTCTTGACACCCTTTCTATAAAGTTCTATAGACTGTAGGGAGCAAAGAGATTTTTGCATGGTCTGAATAACACATTTGAATATGAAACCACAACATGGCAAAAAAATCTTTATTATGGGCGCTAATAACTCTGCCTACTGAGGTTTGAATTGGACTGAATTCTCCTACTTTGTTCAAGCCTACTCAAATCTCTGAAATGAAGTTAGCCATTTACACATCAACATAACATTCAGGCCTATCATTATAACTACAGCCTCGTGTAAAACTAACATGCAATAATCTTTTCTTAACATGAAAAATCTACTCTCTCCCTCTAAGCAACTGCTTATCACTACATTATTTAATAAGAAGAGTTCTCTAAAGGTTAAAACATGGGGACCTGAAGCATGAATATACTCTGTACTGAAGTTTACACTTAACTGAAGCCTGAGGAGTAGAACATCAACATCCTAGACTTTATCAAGAGATCTAAACAGAGGATATACATGACAAAATTTGAATTTAACTGATCATTAGGAGTATAGAAGGAGTCATGAGAACTTGGCTTACTATAAATCATGAGTACATGAGTCATGAGCTGCGTGACCTGATTTTAGAGTTTTTGTATTGAAGAAACATGATTCGTAACACTAAGTGGACTGGAACTGCTCATACTAAAAATTATAAGCATACCTGATTTTTGATAATGAGTACGAATACGAGATATGATAATAGAGATGGAATGTGAGGCATGAGTAGATATCGTGATACCTAAAGTGCAAAACATTACACTGCTGTAAGGATGGGTTGGGTATGAACCTCTCCTACTACTTCTCTACACATATTGACATTATTACTAAAATCTAAATTTCTGACTTGGTTACTTCTTCTACCACCTCCCCCTTAGCTTAATGCAGTCATTCTAAGTCTGTGAACATCTTAATAAACTCTAAATCTAGTCGAAACCACTTTTCCCTAGAGTATGAGATATAACAATGCTCAGAAACACAAAACTCATCCTGAATCCACTACTAGTACTTCCTTCTAATACATAATTCTTAGATTTCTATTGCCCCAACAATTATCATATAACAACCTCAACACTGACTAACTTATAATTCTCAACTTCTCTTTATAATAGGTCAATCTAGTGATTTCAAACTTAAATCAACTAAAACTGAGGTGCTACCCCTTTATTGAATGACTAGTTTATTAAAAACCTGAAATGGAATGACTCTATTATTGAAATTAACTAAAGGGATTTCTTAAAATACCATAACCGAGCAATTTTAGTATACTCGCCGGGCTGGAATAGATTTACTTAATGAGGTAAGTGATAAGAAAGGTTTTGTTAAGATTTTTAGTCTGAATTAAAATTGAATGCTATGCAAGGAGTTACAAACGACAGAGAAGCTTTTGGATCTCGTAAGGCATGAATATATAAATAGAAGATCTGTAACGTACCAGTGATCGCATCAGGTGATGTTTCCTAATATTTTTTAGACTGATGTACATAAAGCCTATTTGGGCATTACCTACTGGTAGCATTGAAAGTGGCACCCTACTGATTCAAGCAACCTGACTGAGCTAAAGGACGGTTATACTAACCCTATTAACCTATCTGAGGACAATATCTCAATCTATTGCCTTTCTTTCCACACCTGAAGCAAACATCACTGTCGGCTCTACACGCTCTCTTATGGTTCTTACCATATTCTCCACAAAGCAGATTAGTATGACTACCCTTCCCATTACCTTATGACTTAGAGTCTGGTGCTCTATCTCGATTGTTATTTCTAAACATTGGAACTGAAGCATAGCTACAGAAGGATTTGGGGCTGAGAATTTATGATGGAATTGGAACCGTTTACCACCCTTTGACCTTGGCCTAAAACCACTTATTCTGATTCTCTTATTCTTTTTATCTTTCTTCCTATTCTTCTCACTCTTTCTCTACTAAGAATGAACCTTAAGCCTATATAAGACAACAACCTGTAGGTTATGTTGAGAAACTACTAAATTGGCTAAAGTAGTGAATGCAGCTCGTAATTCTGCATGGGAGATATGCTCGTCTAGCGGATCTACCTAAATGGGCTGGGGTTTTGACTAATATTCAATTCTCCTTTTGTTAGTCCTTTTGGGAGGCATGTTCTGTAACTAGAAGGAAGAAAAGGATTATAATAAGAATTTATCTTAACCTCTTGATCACTCGCACGATAGAAATACTGAAAAAAGGGAAACTTTTCCTAAAGCATCTCATAGCCTCCTACCCATAAGTATGGTACGCTACACACCCATGCACATGACTCTTCTAGATATGAATTTCAGACTCCCTATGACTCTATTGAATTTTAGGTTCTCATACCAAGTTTGTAATACCTCGAGAGTACACCTTGGATACCATACGATTCTTATGACCCCAAAGGACCACAAGCTAACCCATGACTGATATCTACTTTGAGCACTGAATAGTAATAGTAAAATAAATGCCAAAAATAGGTTGAAATACCATAAGGTTTAAAATCTAAAATATTGATAAATTTAACATCTATTAAAAATATTTGAAAACTGAAACATTGTCTGAACTAGTCTAGTCTAAAAGTCTCTAACTGAATTGTATGAATATGAAGTTGTTGGGAAAACCCCCCAACTAACTCCGACTACTGATCTACTGATAAACTGAAATACTAAAATAAAGTATGCCCTTGATAGATAAGGACTCACTACTAAATTTGTGACTGCTGACGGGATCTGTCTAAACACAGTTAGGAATATGAGCATCCGAACCTTTGATATGAGATACCATAGCAGAAAAAAGAGTATGCAATCAGTACATAGAATGTACTAGTATCCTAGATGAGATAAGGCTAAAAGCATGGGTATGCATGAACAGTAACTGACTAAATGATATAGAGTAACTAAATGTAAGAGTATGTGAGTAACTAATACTACTGAAATCACTAAATGTGAGTAACTAATACTACTGAAATCACTCAATATGCAATACTGCGGATATATACAAATATATATTGTATCTGAGCCATTTTAAAGATAAGTACTGATTTCTGATAACTGAGTAACTGATATCTAAAGTTACTAATAACTGATTTATTGATATTGATCGATTGTGTTCGATAGTCCTAATTTTTTAAAATGAACTACTTTCTAAGCTTAAGACTAAAACTAAAACTGTGAGAGGTAATCATCTAACTGACATGCCCCAAATAAGCTAAGATAACTGAGCTGGGGTCCAATCTATAAATCCAATAAAAAGACTTTTAGCACCATGCCACGGGTACTAAAAACTACTATAGAGTCAGTCCTAACTAACGGGTGACCCCTGAAATCAATACTAACAAGCGGGTGATCCCTGAGTATGTCAGTCCTATCTAACGAGTGATATCTCATAATCTACACTGGCTACGTAGTTTTGAAACTTAAGGATTGATTCTAGGGATCCAGTCCTAATGAAAGGGTAAACCCTCATCCATGAGCTTACTTGGTGCGGAATCCTAATCTCAATTGAAAGACACTGAACTAATTATACTAAACTACACAGGAGTGATACTGAGTTTATAGAATTTTCCTGAGTTCTATAATTGACTGAGTTATACTGAGTTTTGTAACTGACTCAGAGTACTACTGATCATGACATAACTGATACAATTCTGTAACTGACATTGGCTCTAGGTAAACATCTAAATTGTTTTGGATTAGATACCCCCAAGACTCGATAACATGAAAAGTAAAGCATCACATGAACTTGCAAAGCATAACAATGTACACATGTTCATATTTCATCTATAGAGATATTTTATCAATCGCTTGTTGGGTATAAGATTGTACATATACTAACATGTCATGATTTCATCACTTTATTCACATGGACACTCTATCAACCACTTGGGAAGCATTACTTCATGCACATAATCATGGATAACATATAAATATGACAACTACAATGCCCAAACTTACAATTTCATGGCTTTAGCATGCATTTCATATAATTCCCCATAAAATACTAATCTAATTTCATGAACCTTATAATATTCATTGATTAAACCAAATTAACATCATAGACACATTAATAACTTTGTAAATTCAATGGTTATCAAGATAATCACATATTCATCATAAATAATATTCAATTTTATGAACTTGCACTTAAATCATGGATTTAAAACCCAACTAATATTATGAACATGAATTAAATTCAAACATAAAAGTTTATAATTCAACAATCTTGTAATTTAAAAATGGATTCGTGGACTCTATGGGTGAAAGAAACCCATAGATAAATGCCTAACATACCTTAGAAGATTCTTTCTTGAAGGTTCTTGAAGGTTTTCTTGAGGATTGAACTAGGGTTTTTGCCTCTTTGTGAGAAAATAATTTAAATCTTGAGATAGGTCAGTGAATGATAATATAATAGGATATTAAGGGCATAATTTTATGTTTAAGGCTGATCTGGGTCATGGAAAAAGACCCTATTCCCCCTGGAACATTTTTAATTTCATTACCGAAAACCCAATTTTTGCCCCTGATGCGATGCCCCGCTGTCGCGCTAATACACTAAATATGACAACTGTGAATGTGGTGGGTGGAACAACGCGGTGGAATCATGTTGCAATATTAGATGGGACCAGGACGCTCAACGCGACATGCTATAATCGCGTTGGCTCATTGGAAATTGATAAATCTAAAAATGAGCATTGGTGCGATGTGTCGGTATCATGGTACGTCACTGGAAACTAACAATTGCCATTTTTGCTAACTACACGATGCGCTACTGGCCTGAATTATGGTGTTTAATGACTAAAACTTAAAATAGCCATAACTTCTTACCCAATTATCGAATTTAGGCGAGTTTTATATCATTGGAAAGCTAATTTAATTTCCTACACAATGGAAGGCTCTAAACAAAAAATACTGAGTATTTAGAAAAATTTATATTAGATCACTCAAATAGCAAGAGTTAATCTAGGCTAGGGAAATATGGGGTATTACATTAAAGAACTCTAAAGCCATTTATTTCACACTTGAATTAGTAAGTGTACCAAGAGGTTTTGAATCAAATGAAAATTATTTTTCTAACAAACAATGAACAATGATAATTCTTGTTTATACTCCTGTTGATATATGTTATTGATGGTAGGTTGCATATGTGGTATGAGGGTCTTGAGTAATCTTAGTCTTGGTAATATTTACCATGAAAATAACCTTGATATAAGTATAAGGAAAAGGTGTTTGTGAAAATATCTAAGTGAAATTCTAAGTTACATCTGGGTGATGTATAGTGGTAGGACAATAGCCTAATGAGAATGAATGATTGGAAAATTGTATCTTAAAGTTATTTTGAACCATTCCTTGCATATTTGGTGATATTGTTAGATCAATGACTAATAAGGGAATGAAACCCTAGACATAAAAATAAACTTATTGAGTGTGTTGAGCCTATATATAATGAAAACTTGCTAATGAACTGTGAATGGATATGCGGGTCTTGGTGACAATAAAAATAATTAATGATGTGTTGAATCAATAAATGTGGTCTAATAAAAGGACCAATTGTTAAATAGTTATGTAAAGGTAAAATGTTCATCTATTGAATTGGCCTAGAGGACATGAATGAGTCATAATAATGCCTAAATGAATGTGAATAATTGTGGATGGTTGGTGGTGTCCTTATTGTCCATTATTGAGTTATCGTGATTGTGATTGCTTTGTTAATGGTTGCTATAAACCTTGTTAATCATGAAATTAATTAGCCTACGGCTTTAAGGGGGTGGATTACCCTATAAATATGAATGGTTGATGATTAAAGTTGTGTTGATATTTTTTGCCATGTAAATTATTTAACTATGACCACGCTGGTTTGATGTATAAGAAAGGGGTTTAAATCCCTAATGTCAAAATTGAAATCATGTATGGAACTAAAGGGTGGTCTAGAGGTATTAGTACATGACAAATATCTCCTCGAAGAACTTGTGTGGGTCTTGATGACCATTAATTGACTTTCGTGATTAAAGTTCCATAGCCAATCAAATATGATGGATCATGATTAAAGTTCCATATCTTGATTAAACATCCATATCCAACCAAATATTATGGCTCGTGATTAATATTCCATATCGTGAATAAAGTTCCATCTCGTGATTAAAGTTCCATGGACCATCAAATATGATTAGAGTTCTATGTCTAGTTGAAGGTATGATAATATGATTAGAATTCCATACCAAAGTGATTGTGGTATATGGGTAGATCCCTTATTTCAATAAACAACTATATGGTTGTAGTCCCTTTACTTGATGAAGTGTAACCATGATAAAGTGTCTTGCCTAATAATATGTGAATGTTGTTAAAGTCTTATGACTTTTAAGGATCATATGAACCTAAGCATGGAATGTCAGAGTCCGCTAATTTGTATCATATGATTGAAGTATTTGAGAATGTTATAAAGTAATGATAACTTGATTTGCCTATGATATATTTGTGTAAGGATAAATGTGTGAATATGATTAAATATGATATATATTGACTTGTGTGGAATGGTGATGTTATTTTATCCTTATTCTTGAGTTACATGTTAGCTCTCCAACAACTAATTATCTACAAATGCTATATACCAGTACAACGTTGGTACAAGAGCATTTTTTTTCTTCTACACAGTGAACAGGTGTTTAAGCATACTCATGCACTGATCCTGAAGTTGTGAACTTCCATACTCCAACCGTGCTACCTCTCATAGTCACATTATTTTATGACATAGATTTGTATAGGTTTGTTACTTGTGATAACGCTCAAATTACACTCTTGAATGGGTGTAAGCGATCGTTCTCAATATAAAACCCAACTAGATTGAGGTCAAATCCCACAAGGAACAAAGTGAGTGGCGATTATACTAGTTTGAAACTAATGCTACAAGTTAAATTCAATCAACAGATATAAAAATATAAAATGGGGGTTTAAGTTTCACAGAGAGTTAATTGTCACTTTCAATATTTTAGTGTTTGAAATCAGTCTAAATGGGAAACCAGAGTTATGTTCACCATGGGTTTTGGGAATTGATAGATACTAGGTAATGGTTGGGATTCTTGAAGTAAGTAGAAACAACATATTATCCTTGACGACGATACTATCTGACTCATCTCTCGACCTCACTAGACAATTTATTATCTAATTCTTTCAAACTTAGATAACTTATCTATTTCCAATAGGATTTTATCTCTGGTAGATCAATCCAGTTACGGCATTGATCATTAAACAGAAAGATGGAAGCTTCTGAGTCCATATTGATAATCACGACCTCTAGTCTATTTCTCCGTTAGAAGCAAATAAAACCTAATTCATAACCTAATGTTTACAACCAGTAGATTTTAGTTAAAACAAGAGAATTTCAAGACGTCCTCCTACTCTTTGAATCCGTTAAATACCTAGTAACCTATCGAACCCTAGTCCATGGATCCCATAACTTCAGATAATGGAATTATTCACTCATGATTTGATGAAAAAAATACAAAGTTGAATTCATGATAATAAGGATAAACTTAGAAACGGATGAAAAGCAACAAGTAGTTTCTTCAATTTAATCCCAAAAATAGGAATCCACAAATATTTGATAAGTGTTGAAGAAAATAAAACTCTCCAAAACTAAAAAAAAGAGCTTCCTAAATAAACCCTAAAAGATGCTATTTATACTAAAGTTTAATTAAGGAAATAAAATAGCAAATTCGATTAATTCTTAGATTAGGTAACGCCCAAGCTGACGCCGCGTCTAGAGTCTGATGCCTTATCACGGATGGCGTCAGACTTGCTCCAGTTTCTTCAATTCTCTGACTTAGGCTGACGATGACTCTGATGCTGCATCAAGGATCTGATGGTGTATCACCAACATTGTCAGATGTCTTCTCCTATCACTGATTTTCTGCTTAATTCTGACGCCATTCTTGATGCCTTATCACCCACTTGACGCTACATGACAAGCAACATCAGAACTGTTTTTCAGCTCTAATTCCATTGTTAAGGCTGACGCTACTTCTGATAGGCTGTCAAAAGGCTGACGACTTATCACAAATGTTATCAGCCATGTTTTCTTCTCTTTTTCTCAGATTTTCAACTCTTTTTCTCTATTGTTATTGATTCAATTCCTTTAACCTTTTACTGCAATATCATAAGCAAACACATCAAAACTTTAAGAGTTGCTTCAAAATTCACAATTATTTTGAGCTAAAAAGCATTAAATGTGTTAGATTTTGCCCACACATCAACACCCTCAACTTAAAACAATTGCTTGTCCTCAAGAAACAAACTAACTAAAAGAACACAAATAACATGTTGGCAGCTAAGTATTCATACCAGTTCAGAATAGATGCACCATCTCCAAGTTATCTTTAGTACACTTGATAGATCTAATGTCATGGTCTTAGCATAATATTCTAGGATAGCATGATAAGGATCTAACCAACCCATAACCAAGATCGTATAGAAATCTACCATATCTATAATAATTAGATCTACCTAAATCTCTTATCTCGCAAAAGCCACAACACAAGGTCAGTGCACTCGATCCACTATTAAAGAGTCTCCAACAGTGGTAGATACATAGATAGGCATACCAAGAGGCTTAATAGTATAATCAAAACCCAAAGTAAAATATCCAAACAACTAGGAGAAAGTTTACCCCAGATCAAATAACATAGAGCAGATCTAAAACAAATAGGGATAATACCTGTGATAATAGCATCAGAACTATCTGCCTTTGATCTGGTGGGTATAGCATAGCACTGTCCGCATTTACAATCTAACAGAGTTGCCCCGTGACCACCACCTCTACATCTACCTTACATATCTCTATAAGACCTCTCACAATAGATATAAGAGTAGGCCTAAAAATATGGAGGGGACAATCTTTTGCCAAATAGGCAACCTCATCACATACAAAATAAACATTATAGCTTGACTTAATGATGATTCTTGTTTATACTCGTGTTGATATATGTTATTGATGGTAGATTTCATATGTGGATGCTTTTTGTATTTTTTTTGCATGAGGTTCTTGAGTAATCTTAGTTTTGGTGATATTTACCATGAAAATAACCTTGATATAAGTGTAATCAAAAGAGGTTTGTGAAAATATCTAAGTGAAATTCCTAGTTACATATGGGTGATGTATTGTGTTAGGACAATAGCCTAATGAGAATGAATGATTACAAAATGGTATGTTAAAGTAATTTTGAACCATGACTTGCATATTTGGTGATATTGTTGGATCAATGACTAATATGGGAATGTACCCTAGACATAAAAATAAACTTATCGAGTTTATTGAGCCTATATATGATGAAAACTTGCTAATGAATTGTGAATGGATATGCGGGTCTTGGTGACAATAAAAATAAATAATGATGTGTTGAATCAATAAATGTGGTCTAATAAAAGGACCAATTGTTAAATAGTTATGTAAAGGTAAAATGTGCATCTATTGAATTGGCCTAGAGGACATGAATGAGTCATAATAATGCCTAAATGAATGTGAATAATTGTCGATGGTTGGTGGTGTCCTTATTGTCCATTATTGAGTTATCGGGATTGTGATTGCTTTGTTAATGGTTGCTATAAACCTTGTTAATCATGAAATTAATTAGCCTACGGCTTTAAGGGGGTGGATGACCCTATAAATATGAATGGTTGATGATTAAAGTTGTGTTGATATTTTTTGCCATGTAAATTATTTAACTATGACCATGCTGGTTTGATGTATAAGAAGGGGGTTTAAATCCCTAATATCAAACTTGAAATCATGTATGGAACTAAAGGGTGATATAGAGGTATTAGTACATGATGAATATCTCCTCGAAGAAATTGGGTGGGTCTTGA
Organism: Capsicum baccatum var. pendulum; assembly: GCA_030864225.1. NCBI lineage: Eukaryota > Viridiplantae > Streptophyta > Magnoliopsida > Solanales > Solanaceae > Capsicum > Capsicum baccatum. Next base: position 186,688,267 of record CM061560.1, on the reverse strand, counting down.
TGACCATTAATTGACTTTCGTGATTAAAGTTCCATAGCCAATCAAATATTATGGGTCATGATTAAAGTTAGATAGCTTAATTAAACATCCATATCTAACCAAATATTATGGCTCGTGATTAATATTCCATCTCGTGATTAAAGTTCCATCTCGTGATTAAAGTTCCATGGACCATCAAATATGATTAGAGTTCTATGTCTAGTTGAAGGTATGATAATATGATTAGAATTCCATACCAAAGTGATTGTGGTATATGGGTAGATCCCTTATTTCAATAAACAACTATATGGTTGTAGTCCCTTTGCTTGATGAAGTGTAACCAGGATAAAGTACCTTGCCTAATAATATGTGAATGTTCTTAAAGTCTTATACCTTTTAAGGATCATATGAACCTAAGCATGGAATGTCAGAGTCCGCTACTTTGTATCATATGATTGAAGTATTTGAGAATGTTATAAAGTATTGATAACTTGATTTGCCTATGATATATCTGTGTAAGGATAAATGTGTGAATATGATTGAATATGATATATATTGACTTGTGTGGAATGGTGATGTTATTTTATCCTTATCCTTGATTTACATTTTAGCTCTCCAACAACTAATTATCTCCAAACGCTATATACTAGTACAACATAGGTGCAAGAGCATCTTTTTTTTCTTCTACACAGTGAACGGGAGTTTAAGCAGACTGATGCACTGATCCTAAAGTTGTGAACTTCCATACTCCAAAAGACCTACCACTCATAGTCTCATTTTTATGACATAGATTTGTATAGGTTTGGTACTTGTGATAACGCTCAAATTACACTCTTGAATGGGTGTAAGCGATCGTTGTCAATATAAAATCCAACTAGGTTGAGGTCGAATCCCACAAGGAACAATATGAGTGGCGAATAACTTAGTTTGAAACTTAAGCTACAACTTAATTGAATAAATAGATATAAAAAGATAAAATGGGGGTTTAAGGTTCACAGAGAGTTAATTGTCACTTTCAATATTTTAGTGTTTGAAATCAGTCTAAATGGGAATCCAGAGTTATGTTCACCATGGGTTTTGGGAATTGATTGATACTAGGTAATGGTTGTGATTCTTGAAGAAAGTAGAAACAATAGATTATCCTTGACAACGATACTATCTGACTCATCTCTCGACCTCACCAGACAATTTATTATATAATTCTCTCAAACTTAGATAACTTATCTATTTCCAATAGGATTTTTATCTCAAGTAGATTAATCCAGTTACGGCATTGAACATTAAACAGAAGGTTGGAAGGTTCCGAGTTCCTATTGATAATCACAATCTCTAGTCTATTTCTCCGTCAGAAACAAATAAAACCTAATTCATAACCTAATGTTTACAACCAGTAGATTTTAGTTAAAACAACCAAATTTCAAGAGGTCATACTACTCTTTGAATTTGTTAAATACCTCGTAACCAATCAAACCCTAGTCCATGGATCCCATAACTTCGGATAATGGAATTAGCCGCTCATGATTTGATGAACAAAATACAAAGTTGAGTTCATGATAATAAGGATAAACTTATAAATGGATGAAAAGCAACAAGTAGTTTCTTCAATTTAATCCTAAAAATAGGATTCCACAAATAGTTGATAAGTGTTGAAGAAAATAAAACTCTCAAAAACTAAAAAAAAGAGCTTCCTAAATAAACCCTAAAATATGCTATTTATACTAAAGTATAATTAAGGAAATAAAATAGGAAATTTGATTAATTCTCATATTAGGTGATGCCTAAGATGACTCCATGTCAAGAGTCTGATGCCCTATCACGGATGGCGTCAGACTTGCTCCCGTTTCTTCAATTCTCTACCTTAGGATGACGATGAATCTGATGCCGCATCAGGGATCTGACGGTGTATCACCAACATTGTCAGATGTCTTTTCCTATCACTGATTTTCTGCTTAAGACTGACACCATTCTTGATGCCTTATCACCCACTTGACGCCACATAACAAACATCATCAGAACTACTTTTCAGCTCCAATTCCCTGGTTAAGGATGATGCTACTTCTGATAGGCTGTCAAATTGCTGACGACTTATCATAGATGTCATCAAGCATGTTTTTTTCTATTTTTCTCAGATTTTCAACTCTTTTGCTTTATTTTCATTTATTTCAATTCCCTCAGCCTTTTACTGCAATATCTTAAGTAAACACATCAAAACAACAAGAGTTGCTTCAGAATTCACAATTATTTTGAGCTAAAAAGCATTAAATGTATTAGCTTTTGCTAACACATCAACACCCTCAACTTAAAACAATTGCTTGTCCATTAGCAACAAACTAACTAAGAGAACACAAAGAACATGTTGGCAGCTAAGTATTTATATAAGTTCAGAATACATGCACCATCGCCAAAGTCAGTCAAATTAAGAGCAACCGTGTATATTATTGAAAACACCCATGTAACTCACGAGGATCAAGATATGCTAAGAATTTTAGTAATAACAACCCAGCACATACCCAAATCACACTATCCGAATAAGGCTGTGATTAGCAATATACCTAGTGTGCCCTCACAACAAAGAAATCCCTTTTTCACTTATGTCAGAATTTACATACATAAACACAAGAATAAACACAAAACTCACTCTCAGAATGAAGTTCCAACATTGCACATCAAATACCATAGGCATACCCTTATAGTCAGTACCCAAGTCCTCAGACAGGTCAGTTAGGATCACTATAGGGCTTTTCTTAAGCTTTTAACGTAGGCTAGGGGCTGGTATGATATTTATGGATATTTCAGAGTGACTATGCCTCCTTGACACTACACTAAAAATCTTGGAGTTTCAACTCACAACCTTTTTTTCTTCCTCTCTTTTATTGATCACACATGCTCAAGATAGATGTGGTCTTTTCAATTATCACATTATCTTTTTATCATCTTTTACAAAACTTTCCCATTTCTTATTCCTTTTTCAACCTACCCAAATTTTTATTATTTTCTTTTATTCTTCCTATCTTCATACTTATTTAGTATCACGCACCCCTATGATAGCCACCCTCACCTTAGGTTATTTGCCTAAGTCAAGGCGCACAGGGTCAAAGGAGAAGCACAACCAAAATAGGTTCATTGTGATGTAAACGGGAAGGTGAGAGGTTTCATATAAAGAAATAGGCTAATTAGTCTCTAAACAAGGATCAAGAGATATTATGAACATAGGGAAGATCATTTTAGCAAAAGTGGGCTAAAATAAAAAATGGCCTATGATCCGTTCCTAACTCCTATCCTATGACCATGGCAAGACTAATAGGGCAAGTTCTAGATTCAACACACAATGAGAACTGTGTAAGACCCTACACATGCAAGGCACACAAGTATCTCACATATCACTACATATCCAGTTCATGCACTTGTTTAAGAAAGGTTATTCATTTTCCAGACTAATGCCACAAAACTATATGCCGTGGTCATAAATGGATGTAATTCATGTTGTAATATATCAGACCAATAGAGAGGTGCTCAAAAATTTCAAAAATAAGTTAACTGCCTTAGTTACTTATATTTCTCCTAGTCAACTACAACACATCGTAAAACAAGTGAAATATGCCTAAACATGCCGTATCTACTAGGAACAAGACTCTAGGGAAAAGAAGCACAACAACAAAAACCCCAAAAGGACATCAACACCCACAAGTAACCCCAACACCCTCAACTTAATATCATGCAATATCCCCAATGCGTCAAACCAAGATAAGAGAGTTAGAAATATACCTGTGGCATCATGAATGAGAATATCTAATGTCAATAACATAAGATGAATACAAATAATAAAATACCTTGGGTTGCCTCCCAAGCAGCGCTTGCTTTAACGTCATGGAGCAACTCAGTTATCTTGACTACTTTGAATTTTTCAAGATACCTTATTGATAATTATTTATGTCTCCACATTGAGGATTTGAAACTCTGACCCAAATTTTGATCAATACATCTTCGGGGTGTGTTGGGAAAATGTGAGGACATGATGAGGAATGTTCTATCATGCCACTTCGAAGACTTAAACTGCTTGCCCAATTTTTCATCAAACTTTCATTTGGGCTCATTTGGCAATGTCGTGAATCTTAAATAGTCACTAAATGGACATCGATCTTTAAGCTCCTTGGCCTTCAATATTGGGGTTGTAGTAAACCCTTTTTGAAGGAAAAAACTCCAAAAATGTAAGAATCTTTCTCCTCATTTTCAAAATTCATCATTTGCTTGGGTGATTTGACTTTTATCACATCCACTAAGCATAATGTTGAAAACTGATTTGAATGAGGACTAACCCTCAATTTTAGAATAACTTCCCTATTAGTTTTTTTACCCCGAAATGGACTAGTCTTTACGAGGTTTGTGCTTGATTGATTCTTTTAACTCTAATACCATTTTCTCATCCTTGGAATATTCATTCATGAATGGTTTGGTTGTTAGGAAATAACCAAAGGTTACTCAACATCTAGCTCATCATCAACATAGGATTCTTGCTCTTCATCCTCACATTTCCACAGTAAAGATATCATCTAAACATAATGTAGAAAAGTATTTTGGATAATTGATCTTGATATCCATCTTTTATATCCTTTCTCTTCCCTCTTTAAATGCCCTAATGTCTCAAGTGTCTATACAATCCAACATTGGTTGAAGTATAGCTTCAATGTCACTCTTTCTAGTGCTTCATTCTTCCTTTTCTTGACCATAAGACCTGTCATACTCATAAGAAAAACTAGAACTTGGGTTAGCGCAATAGGGGGAGGGGGAATTTGGGCAATCACTCTAATGTCCATCTTGACCACAATATAAGGAAAAATTATACTCTTGGTAGGATGGAAATGGTGCACACATCTCTCTCCGAGGAGCATATGTACAAACTTGCCAAAAGTGGGGTCCATCACAATATGGACAAGGATCATCAAGATAAGATTTCCAACCGCCAAGCCCATGTTCATTCCACGATGCCATAGTAATAAGTAAACTAAAATAAAAATCTACCTAACATGAGAAATAAAAGAAAAATAAAAACAAATATTTACAAGTTTGAATTCAAGCTAGTAGGCTAAATTTTTCAAACCAACTCAATACGCCAAATTATTGCCCGGCAACGGCGCCATTTTTGATAACGCTTAAATTACACTCTTGAATGGGTGTAAGCGATTGTTGTCAATATAAAACCCAACTAGGTTGAGTTCTAATACCAAAATAAATAATGTGAGTGGTGATTAAACTAGTTTGAAACTAAAGCTACAAGTTAAATTCAAACAATCGATACAAAATTATAAAATGGGGGTTTAAGGTTCACAGAGAGTTAATTGTCACTTTCAATATTTTGATGTTTGAAATGAGTCTAAATGGGAAACCAGAGTTATGTTCAGCATGAGTTTTGGGAATTGAAAGATACTAGGTAATGCTTGGGATTCATAACCTAATGTTTGCAACTATAAGATTTTAGTTAAAACAATAGAGTTACAAGACGTCCTACTACTCTTTGAATCCGTTAAATACCTAGTAACCTATCAAACCCCAGTCCATGGATCCCATAACTCCGGCTAATGAAATTAGCCGCTCATGATTTGATGAACAAAAAAAAGTTGAATTCATGGTTATAATAATAAAATTACGAACTGATGAAAATCAATAAGTAGTTTCTTCAATTTAATCACAAAAATAGGAATCCACAAATAGTTGATAAGTGTTGAAGAAAATAAAACTCTCCAAATCTAAAAAAAAAAAAACTTCCTAAATAAAACTGAAAGATGTTATTTACACTAAAGCCTAATTAAGGAAATAAAATAGCAAATTCAATTAATTCTTGGATTAGATGACGCCCAAGCTGATAACACATCAAGAGTTTGATGCCCTATCACAGATGGGGCCAGACTTGCACCAGTTTCTTCAATTCTCTTCCTTAGGTTGATGATGAATTTGACGTCGCATCAAGGATCTGTCGGTGTATGACCAACGTCATAGATGTCTTCTCCTATCTTTGATTTTCTACTTAAGCATGACGCCATTCTTGATGCCTTATCACCTGCATAGCGCTACGTCATAGACATCATTAGAACTATTTCTCAACTCTAATTCCCTTGTTTAGGCTGACTCTGCTTTTGATAGGCTATCCCAAGGCTGACGACAACGACTTATCACGGATGTCGTCAGCCATATTTTCTTCCTTTTTGCTCAAATTTTTAACTCTTTTTCTCCATTGTTGTTAATTTTCATTCCTTCAGCCTTTTAATGTAATATCATGAGAAAACGCATCAAAACAACAAGAGTTGCTTTAGAATTCATAATTATTTTGAGCTAAAAAACATTAAATATGTTAGATTTTGCTCACCTTTCAACTTGGCTATTACTAGGGGCCTGTCCCAACATATCCTTGGCTTGGTTATTTAGAGGTTTTGTGTATGACTGTGGACTTAGGCATATTATCTAGACTGTTCCTATTAACAAAATTGTAGATATTATCTAGCATTGGCTATTAAACTCATATTTCCACTATTGTTATTTTATGGTCGGCATCAATCCAACCTATGTGGATGGTTGTCATTGATTTGGTTGGGTTACAGGCGACCTTCAACTTATATGTGCTTGAGGTGCCCAAATGACATATCCCAAAGTTTGTGGCTTTTTAAGTTAGTATGAATGCCAGGTATATGGTCAGTTTGGAGTCTATAGAAACCATGTCATATAATAAATGTAAAGTATGCCACACTTCTAAAAAAGGGGCTATGAGATATCTTTGGAAATATTTCCCTTTCTTCTGTGTCGATCCCAAGCCATATCGAGTCTAAGGTCTTAGATTCCTCTAACTTCAGCTTACTCATCATTTATATCATGTATCCTAGAAAATATAACGCTCAAGCAAGCTCTTCTATCTAATCGAGGGTAATATGGACAACACTTGTCCAACTTTAGGGATTCCAATCTAGTCAAGGGTCATGATATCTGATAGCCTTTGTAGGGTTTTACCTATTCTTACTAACCCCTTTGTTTAAAGTGGCACGTCTTCTCAGTCACCTCAGGATGATGGATTCCATTACTCTCTTTCTCAGTTAGCTCAGGTAGGTAGAAAGTGGTTTAGGAGAACGTGTTGGACGGGTCCTAGTTTTTACTCCACGACTAGTGCTCCCTACCCAAATTTTTTATGAGATAAGTATCTTTAGATTGGAATTTTAGATTGGGAACAAAGTGGCCAATATAAAGTCAATGGAGCCCAACCCTCATTCACTTATCCTACTTATCAATTTTATGGTCAATCACACCATTGTTTTGGTGAGAAAGGAAAGAACCAGTGTTTTGTATGGGGTTAATTGGGTTTTATTAAATAGGAGTGTACTATCAGGGGTGAATTTCAGGTAAGATAATTGATTTCGGTTATCACTTCTCTTGATTTGGCAGCCAGGGATACCTAATTTCAAGATAATGATGCCTAGTCGGCTCTATCTCTCCCTCTTTACATATTTTGTGGTTAGAGTCATCGTCTTCACTGTGAGATGGGGAGAGAAAAATGCTACCATTGTGGTCAGGTCAGGAACATGCAGTAAGAGTGACTCTCTCGACCAGCTTCTTGGGCCAACAGGGCCTCTGTTGCTACTTTCTCTACTCCTATATTGAAGTGTTCTATATTTGCCTATGTTTCTGGTACCAACACTGATCGGGGTCACTTGTGTGATATTTTTACTCACCAGGAATCTAAGGCGTCCCTAAATATTATTATGGGTATGTTAAAAACTCCTTCTTCGTGTTGTGCATGTTTTTTTAGTGTTATTGATCCCATTAGTGATCATGTATTTCAATTTGGTTTCGAGCCATTTGGGCTCCTATTTCTATCTCTAAACTGGAAAGAGACTTCATGATTATGGGGAGTCTATAAGGGGTGTTTTTATCATTTGGTCCGAGTTAAAGATACCATCTTGGAAAGGCCTTTTTTGAAACTACTCCTGTGGTTGTTGAGTTTCTTGTTATGTCCTTTGGGTTGACCAATGACTTGACGGTATTTATAGACTTGGTAAATAGGCTCTTTCATCCTTGTTTTGACATGTTTATTGGTGTCTTCATTAGTAATATCTTATTATATTCAGAGAGAGGATCATATAGATAACCTCTATGTCATATTGTGAACCTTGGGATTTGACATCATTTATGTGCCAAGTTCTTAAAGTGTGAGCTTTTGTTAAAAGTACTAGCTTTTCTTGTTTATGATATCTATCCCTAGTAAAGGGGATCATGGTAGATCCCAAGAAGGGTATGCAGTTGTATTTCTGATGGTTTCTAGGCCTAAGGACTTGTCCTTTGGTATGTTGTGTCAGGATGGGTATCATTGGTTACCTAGGTCATTACTATAAAGCCTTTAGTACCTACATTGTCGTGTTTTTCTTAGGGTTCTTTGCTTGAGAGGTATGACTGGTTCTTGTGCTTTATATTTCTCCATGACCCTTCTTATATTGGGTAGTGGATTAAGAAAAATTGTAATGTATTGAAATAGGAAGTGTAGAAGTATTTAAGTGAGGGAGACTCTAGGGTGCCTTTTATGTATCATATGGTGGGTGATGGCATGATATTGGTAAGGGTAAGTTTATCAACCTTAATTTAGATTACCACTCCTTAGTAAAGGGGAGGGTGTTTCGTGAAATGTTGAGAATTTCTTGAGGTCACCAAAAGTCCTATGTGGATGAGTGTCGTAGTAGTTTTGTGTGTGGTGTTGGCAGTTGTGTATGTGTGGAGGTGAATCTCAAGGAAGGAGTGATATGTCTAGATAATGAAAGAAAGCTTAGTATCCATTATGTTGGTCCCTACATAGTCTTAAAAGGGGTTGGAAATATTTCTTTAATGCTAGAGATTCCTTCTAAGTTGAACTCCATTTCCCCAAAATTATTCATATCTTTAAGTGGGAAGACATGTAGATTCTCCTTTGATGGTATTTCCCTTAGAGGACATTGGTATTTTGGGTTCCTTAACAAGTTAAGTGATCCCGATGAGGATCTAGGATCGACTAGTTCGCCTGTTGCGAATAATAGGAGTGGTTTCGGTAAAGGTTCTATATGGGAAATGATAGTTCGAGGAAGCTACTTGGTAGGTGGAAGAGAAAATGAAGTCCAAGTATCCGGAACTATGTTCAGTTCTGAAAACTCATCCTTGAGGTGTGTGTTCTTGTTACTAACTTGGTTTATGTCTTTGATAGATAGTGGGTTGAAATTCCCAAAGTTTGTAATTGATTGATGTCTTTGATGAACAAGAGATTTGAGTTCCCAATTGTTTAAATTGTTTTATATCATTGAAAGATGAAGGTATCAATCCCTTAAACTTTGAATTGATCTAATGTTTTGATAAAGGGTGGGATGAAATCCCAGGGATATTGAAAAAAAGTGGTTGAATGATAATGACCATGATATGTGTTAAGTTATACCCGTGTCGTGTTCCTTGTCCTCAGTTGTGTGAAGATTGTTTTGATGATTGATAATGTATTAACTTTAAAATGAGCTTGTCTTAACCTTCATTGGCGAACGAATATCCTAAGTGGGGGAGAATGAAACACCTAAGCATGTGACCTTGCAAAAACAAATTTGGTAAATTTGGTGATGATCATGGTATGTGTTGTGTTGTAACCTTGTTGTGTGTTGTTTATAACTTGTGTAAAGGTTTCCATGATTCATGTTGATATTTTAACTTATGTATATGCTTTCTTTGTCCTTATTTCATGGGAAAATGATCCCAAGTAGGGAAGAACTAGAACACCTAGACTTTAAACCATTGAAAAACAACTCCTTTAGGTGTCTCTGGGGTGGATACAGTTGGAGGTCTTAAGTCGTACCCTTTTTCATAACTCGTAGCGTTGTCTCCCTCTTATTTCATACCTTGTGAAGTATGTTAGGGTAGTATACTATCTCTTATTTGACAAGGCCATCCCTTGGTCATAACTATGCATACGAGTCGTATACTACATGGTCGTATGGAGTGACGACCTAACCTAAAGTGGACTATTTTGATCACGAGCGAAGCTTACAAGTTAGGGGTTGATTCTAACACCTTGGTTATGACTCAAGCATGACTACCAAAATAGTGTGGTTGACTTAGGATAATCCTAGGGTACGAGTTAGGTTACTACTCGAACCTTTGGTCACGATTGCTATGTGAACCATAAGGGGGAGTCGTACCCCTGCACGTGTATATTTTCCAGATTTTAATCAAGGGTGTTTTGGTCATTTCCCATGCATAAAATCCTAATTCCTTGAACTATATAAGTCGTGGTAGCCTCCTAAGTCTTCATTTACAAGACTCAAGCACTCCTAACCACTCAAAAAAGTTATTGAACCAAGGTTGGAGGCTAGGTTTGGAGGGTTTCATCTAGTCCCAAGGAAGAAGTCAAGTTTGTTAGTGATTCAAGTTGTTTAAGGCATGTATCTCTTCACCTCTTTAAATAACACTAAACCCATTCATTTCACACTTCAATTAGTAAGTGTACATGGTGGTTTTGAATCAAATGAAAAGGGTTTTACTACTTAACAATGAGTAATGATGATTCTTGTTTATACTCGTATTGAAAGATGTTATTGATGGTAGATTTCATATGTACATGCTTTTTTGTGTTGTTTAAAATGAAGTTCATGCGTAATCCTAGTCTAGGTGATATATACCTTAAAAATTACCTTGTTATAAGTATGCACAAAGGTGTTTGTAAAAATGTATTAGTGAAATGCCTAGTTATATGTGGGTGATGTATTGAGTTAGGGCAATGGCCTAATGAGCAAGAATGATTTGTAAATGGTATGTTAAAGTTATTATAAACCATGCATTGTGTATTTGGTGATATTGATTGATCAATGACTAATAAGGGATTGAAACCTTAGACATGAAAATAAACTTATTATGTGTGTTGAGCCTAAATGTGATAAGAATATTTTTAAAACTTGCTAATAAATTGTGAATGGATATGTGGATCTTGGTGACCATAAATTTTGTTAATGATTGTTGAATCAAGGCATGTGGAATATTGAAATGATCAATGGTTAAATAGTTTTGTGGAGGTCAAATGTGCATCTGTTGAACTGGCTTAGTTGATATGAATGAGTCATGATAATGCCTAAATGAATGTGAATACTTGTGGATAGTTGGTAAAGGCCTTGTTTTCAATGTATTGAGTTATCGTAATTGTGATTTCTTTGTAAATGGTTTCTATAAACCTTGTTAATCATTTAATTAATTATCCTACAACATTAAGTAGGGGTGATGGCCCTATAAGTATGAATGATTGATGATTGAGGTAGTGTTGATATTTTTATCCATGTAAATTGTTTAACTTTGACCATGTTGGTTTGATAACTAATAAGTGGGTTCAATTCCATAAGATCTAACTTGAAATCATGTGTGGAACTAAAGGGTGTTATAGAGGTGTTAGTGAATCACGAATATCTACTTGAAGATGTTGTGATCTTGTGTGGGTCATGATGACCATAAAATGACTTGTGTGATTAAAGTTCCATATCATGATTAAAGTTCCATAACCAATCAAATATGATGGCTCATGATTAAAGTTCCATCTTGTGATTAAAATTCCATAGCCAACAAAATATAATGGCTCGTGATTAAAGTTCCATAGCCAATCAAATATGATGGCTCATGATTAAAGTTTTATCTCATGATTAAATTTCCATAACCAATCAAATATGATGGAGCGAGATTAAAGTACATCTCGTGATTAAAGTTTTATCTATTTATTAAAGTTCCATTTCCAATCAAATATGATTAGAGTTCCATGTGTAGTGACGGTGTGATCATGTGATTAGAATTCCACGCCTAAGTGATTGTGGTATATAGGTAGAGCCCTTGTTTCAATAAACAACTATGTAGTTGTAGTCCCTTTGCTTGATGAAGTGTAACCATGGATGAAGTACGTTCCCTAATGATGTATGAACATTGTTAAAGTATTATGCCTAGTGAGGATGGTATAAACCTAAGCGTGGAATGTCAGAGTCCTCTACTTTGTGTAATATTCTTGAAGTATTTGAGAATGTTATTGAGTCTTGATAACTTAATTAGCATGTGATACATTGATGTGTAAGGATAAATGTGTGAATATAGTTGAAATTGATATATATTGACTTGTGTAGAATGGTGATGTTATTTAATCCTTATCCTTTAGTTACATGTTACTGTTACAACAGCTAACTATCTCCGGATGCTATGTCGTCATGTGCTGTATGCGCTGAATCATCATCTTCTTCTTCTACACATTGAACATGTGTTCGAGTTGACCTTGAAGTGGTGAGATTCCATACTCCAGAAAACCGACCTCTCATAGTCACATTATTTTATGTCATAGATTTGTATACGTTAGGTACTTGGCTTTGTCGGGGGCATGTCCCGACATATCTTTTACTCAGTTGTTTAGAAGTTTTGTGGAAAACTATGGTCTTGGGCATATTGTCTAGACTACTGTCATTAACGAAATGGTAGATATTATTTAGCATTAGTTATTAGACTTATATTTCTGTTATTCTTATTTTATGGTTGGGATCTATCTGACCCACGTGGATAACTGTTGATGATTAGGTTGGGTTATGGGTGACCTCTAGTACATGTGTGTTCAGGTGTCCATACAACATGTCCCGAATTTCGGGGCAAGTCACTCTAAGTCTCCAAATCATGGATTCTCCGGACAACATGCACACATCAATGACGATAACCCGTATTATTATCTGCCGGCTGCAGAGGTGTAGTATGAGTACCCAAATAATGTGTACTTAGTAGGCATCATTGATCGACTGAAATAAGTCATGTTATAAAGATGATATAATGTAAGATAATCATAACTAAGTCAAGGTACAAAATCGTACATAAATCTGCTCCATCATCAATGTATATAATAAGTAATCAGAACGGAATATAGTATAATATAAGGCATCCACACATGCAAATATCGTTATACATAAAAAGTAATAAATATCGAAATTACAATATAACATAAGACACTAATTCATGCCCATATTGCTATACATAATATTTGGACAATTCAAATAATAATGTATCATAAAGCATTGACACAAGTAATCACAAGTACGAAGTTGGATCCCATGCAACAACTAGTGAATAAAGTAAAGAACTCATAACAATGTCCCATACCACTGGAGAGTACAACGAAGAGAAATGTAAAGAAATATAATCATTAATATATAAAAACTTCATCATTATTCAACCGTCAAGCCATGCTTACCATCAATCGGTTAATTTATCAATATTCTACAACTATTATCAATATTCATAATTAAACAACATGTGACAATATTTTTATAACCATAACAGTACCATCATTTAGACAAATATATCCTTGATACGTACTAATAGATATTTATTAGCTAGCCAAAACTTATTTACTAATCCAATTACTCACTATTAATAATATACCTTACAATTGTTATTTATGCCCTATTCACCACGTAATCAATATTCATGGGTCAACAATAAGTTATTCTTCACCAACTAGTCGATAACTAGCACATAGCCAAAATTTATTTTTATGCCATATTTATCAACTAGCCAATATTAGTTTCTAGACACCACAAACTCACTAATCACCATTTATCCCATAACCTATAATCACTAATTATTCATCATTTGATTTATTGACTAAACACCATTTAGTGCCCAACATCACTAATCCACAAAGTCTAGTTTGGCAACTAGTAATAATCATCGACTAAATCATTACTATCAACTAAACATGAATGTTATAAGTCTTTATTTAAGATCAATACCATTATTCCTCATTATTCTAAGGTTCTACTATCCATAAGTCATTATTAACCTCTTAATTTATATTCACCGGTAATCATCTTTTTATCCTTAATTTAACAACTATACCACTTTATACCTTGATCACTAGAAAATTATGGTCGGTATCTAAAATATCAAAATTATACATATACATTATCATAAATACATATCATTTCCATACATTGGGCTGACAAACTCAAACCGGTAGATATACTCATAGGCACATCAATAATCATCCTACGATGTTGTTTGGTATCATCATAGTATCCTCTGTCCTTGACATGTATAATTGTTTCATCATAATATCCTCTGGCCTTGTCGGGTATCATCATAATATCGTCCATCCTTTTCAGGTATCATAATATAATCAAAATGTCATTTGTCCTTGTCGGGTATCATCATATCAACATAATATCCCTTAGACTTGGTGGGTATAATCATATAATCATAATATCCTCCGGCCTGGTTGGGGATCATTATATCATCATAATATTTTTCAGCCTTGTCAGTTAATATCATATCATCATAATATCCTCCAGCGTTGCCTAGCATCATCATATCATCATAGTATCATCCGACCTTGTTAGGTATCATCATAATTTCCACATTAATATAATAATAAAGAGTAAGTCCCACGAGGGATAAAGTAAAGGAATGGCTCCACAATGGATAAAGTAAAGGACAAGTCCCAGTAGGGATAAAGTAAATAAACATAAAAGGATAGACAAGAATAGCATACCTCTATATTTCCTCGTTCATCATTAATGTTACATCATCGATTGTATATATATGTAAAATGAATGTTATAAGTGGTAAGTCAATAATCTAGTCCATTAGACCATGAGCATAACTATAAGTATTATCATGAGCAATGGCCCACAAGTAACCTATTCATTGGCCCACCATTATCATAAAGATACTTTATCACTAAGTTAAGCAATATCAACTCCATCGCATAATCTATAGCTTATTCAAAGCATAGTCAATATCTTACTTTATGGATTAAGCCATGTTATTGTCAAGGGACCATTAAATAAGGTTTTCATGGGCCCATTCAATAGCCAAGAAATATCCTAATCAATCGCCCAAGTAAAATCCATAAGCATGGCTTAATAAATAACATGGTCATGGGCTTCTTTAATAACATACACAATAGCTCATAATGGCATCATCAATAATTTTACTACCAAGGTTCCTCAATAATTCATCAAGGGGAATTTTCAATGCATTTCAATATAATATATGGGTCTCACAAGGACTACCTCAATGTTGGCTTAACGTGGTGATGTGGGGTGTATTTATGCACTTTAGCGTCGTTATCCTATCCTATTTAGCCTTGTTTTAAGGACAATTCGTGTTCTTTATATTATGATGATCATATAAATAAGTATTTAAGTGTTCAAGTATGTGATTACAACGTTTAAAAGTATTTACAAAAAAATTTTGGATTTAAATCGTTCAATTAGAGTTTAGGTGAGAAAACTAATTTTACTAGCTTGAGCTAGGTGTTGTTCTAGTCTCTTGTGTTAGATTATAAGATGTAAATTGAGTTACTAATGGTTTTAATGAGCAATATTATGTGTAAAAAAATTTTTGTAATGTGCAAAGTGTAATTGAGTCAAGTCAAGAGCCAAAGCAAAATGTTAAAGATTAAGCGAGCAAGCTTCTTGCTCATCGTTGTGAATGCTGTGTTGTTTTGAGATCTAACGCTTATTTTGTGATGTTGTAGGATTCTTGAGGAATTAATTTTTATGATAAATTTATATGGAAAAATCTGGAATTCAAATAAAAAGAATGTCACAGGGCTTGGATGAAAAGGAAGGACATTGGAACACTTAGACAAAATTTTGATGGCAATTTCCAGTGACTGCCCGTAATTCGCATACATCGCACACTGCATTTTAGTGCACAATAGAATTCTTTGAATGATCCATTTTAGTGTAGCCAAACTCGAATCTACCCCTCTACTCCATGCTCAAATTCACACGACATCCTACTACTACATGGCTTATGTTAGTCTACTATAAATAGAATGTATTGAACACTTTGTGTGGATATCTTTTGACGTCTTGGACGAATTGAGAGGCTACTGAAGCTTCTTAAATTATGTTTTAAATACTTTTATTTATCTTTCTATAAGATTATGTCATGTATTCAACCCGTTGGATCATGATCATGTCAATTGGTGACTAAAAACTCCCTTTTCAGGGTTAAGGCCAAGATCATGACTACTTTCGTTTTCAATTCAGTTTGTTGAATCGCTATCATTATGGTCGTTTATTTACCCCTATAATAACTATTTTAAGGATTCATATATATTTTAATATATTCATTACTGCCCTTCTGATCAACGGAGGGGGAATAGAAAGATAGAATGTGGGGGTAGATAGAATAAGATTCTTATTCTTTTATAAAATAAAGAATTCTAATTAACGTCTAGGAAAGGGATGTACTTGGAAGACTTGCTTAGTTCACATGTAGGATGATAACATTATTCGATTAATTGGATTATTACATCCCCACTAAACAATGTAGTTGTAATGTCCAAATTAGGTAAACTATTACAGGTTTGGAGACTATAATCATGCGATAAACCTACGAATCAACAACAAAGATAAGCGAGTTAACGAATGAACTTGAATAATGTAGTAGGATTGATCGAAATTCTTTAACCTGGATCTCAATCCATTGATTGCCAAATGTCACTTCTTTTCTACATTAGTTTAGTTTACTTTTAGTATATAATTCTAAAATTTTCTCGGTTACTTTATCTGAATTGTTAAACTAGAATTGGATAGTTGTTTTACACAAGTCCTTGTGGGATCGATATTCAGCTTTATTTAAAGTCTCTATATTAATTGGTAGACCACGTACACTTGAATGTATGCTTGGGCGCTAGCAAGTGGGTCAAGGCCTACTTTTAAATCACCCAATATACCTTCTAAGTTTTTTCTTCCCCAGACTAGGATAAGGTATCTAATTCAACTCTTAGATGTGTGAAAGCCACCATTAAGTCCAAAGTAAGGATCCTACTCAAATTCTATCACAAACTCCATTGGAACTAAATTAACTTCATTAGAGTAAGCATCTAAGGCCAATCTTCCCCTAAGAATGAGTGTCAAGATCACTCCTATCTAACTAGATTAATTCTAAGTATTCTCCCGTTAAGTATAATACAATTAGTCTAATCTGTTAAGGTTCAAGACAACAATCTAGGCAATTAACCACTTGGGTCCAAATGACCGAAAAATCCAACTAGACCCAACTCTTGAAAAATCATCAACCAACACAAAACCCCCTCCAAATCTAATAAGATTTCACAATTATACAATGAAAAAGCTCATTCTATAAAGGGATAAACCTAACCTACTTTTAATACTCAAATCAGAAGAATGTTCATTAATCCTCTAAACCTTTGTTTTTTCCTTTTGAGAAGCCTCTTCATGATGTCAAGTTATGAAAACCATAATCTACTCATCAATACGAGCATAATGATATCCATGTTGCACCATCATTCTTTATGTCCAAAAAGACACCAAAACCCCCAAGTGGGTCACACTGATGAAAAATCTATTTCCGAGGTCAACGTAAAGTTCATACACCATCATGAAATTATAAACCTCAATAAATAGGTGAAAACTAAGGTTATTTAGGGATAAAATCAAGCCCTCAAGCTATTTTGGATTTTGGTCAAAAATTTAAGAAATTCAAGCATAGATTTGAATGATTCTTACCTTAAATCCAAAGATATTCGCTTTAAAAGATGTTAATCAAGCTCCCAAGTAACATCCAAGACTTAATGTATGGTTATCTTACCCTTCTAAGGCTTCTATGTCTCAAAGATGAAGAGAATATGACCAAATCTCAACTTGGGGGACTATTTATATCCCTTTCAAGAATGGAGATGCCAAGATTGCCATTAAATAGACTGCGATCACCGTAGTACTTTCCCCAATCACCGTGGGACCTGCACAACAAAGTCAAAACTTAAATTTTCTCCTTGGAACTCATTTAGACTCTGATTATCCTTAATGAACTATGTAACCCAACTAAATCTGATGTTCCAAAAACATTGGTGAAGTTGTATTTTCCATCCAAGGTTTTTTAGACCAATTATGGGCTCTAAACCCATATCTTCTAATTTTCTCACTTTCTGACCAATTGGTCAAATGAGCTCGGGTGCATTGGGACCCGAACTAAAGGTCTACCTAGCCTAAAATTAATATTTTGGATCTACTTGTGTACTAAAAATTTACATTCAAGATCGTTTTACTGAAGTTTTCACTTGGTGAATATTTGGAACTAGTGAATACTTTTAAATAGGGAATTGGTCTTAAAAACCATATAAACTGCTCCATAATCGAACTATCAGTCCAAGCAAGTCATAAATGATTTGGGGAGGCTATGGAGAAGCCCTAACAATGAAGATAAGTAAAAAATATTAAAAATGACCAAAAGGGTCATTACAATAGGCACTATTAAAAGGACATTCGTCATTTAAATTATAGTCATCAATACCCTTACAAGTCATTCAAGCTTTATTAGCCATTCTATACCACACTATAGTTCCACACACAGTTCAAGTTCTTGCTTAGGGACTTGGACCTCCCATTCTTATCCATTAAACCAACATGGTTATAATTTAACGCATAACATGTCTAAGAACATCTTTAACCTAGGATTTAACAACAATTCATACTCATTAGGCCATTTCCCTAGTTCACAAAATAATCAGTATGTAACTAGACATTTTATTTAGACATTTTTACAAACACCTTATGTGCATACCTTTATCAAGACCAAATTCATGGTAGAAATTATTAAGGTTAGATTTACTCAACACCCACATGTTATACCACATACAAAAATCACCCACAAGTGCAAATCATAATCAATATAATGTATACACAAAAGTCTAAGCACAAGTTAACATTATTCATCATTAGGCAACAAAACCCCTTTCATTTGATTTCAAAATCACCATGTACACTTACTAATCCATGTGTAAAATACATGGGTATAGATTTATTTATCCAAGGTAAGAGTTACATACTTTAGACAACTTGATTCACCAAGAGTCTTGACTTTACTTTGCCTCTTGAAGATCGCCCTTGAAACCCTAGCCTCCAATTCATCACTAATGCGTTTGAGAGAGTATTTAGCGTGTTTGATCTATTAAAGTAGATGTTAAAGAGGATACAAACACTTATATAGTTAGGGAACTTAGGGTTTTAGATATACGAAATGCCCACAAGGCCCTTAGTTAAAAGGTGGAAAATAAGCCTGCCCAGGGGTACAACTTACTTAAAGAAACGTACCCTAGGGTAGACTGGTGCCCTAACTCTTACCCTAGGCTTTTCCTAGGTCATCTATACTAGTTAGGGTATGACTACCCATCATTGAGTCGTATTCAAAGGGTACAACGCATTCCCTAAACTTTATTCGTCAATCGTACCAAAAATTGTCCACTCCTAGTTAAGACTCCACTCGATACTATTGATCTTGGTACGACTCGTACCATAAGGTATGATTGGCTGGAGGATCACTCATACCTATGATAGTGATTGACCCTTACCAAACTGCCCAGGGTACAACAGGGGAGGGAGAAGAGGATTTGACTTATATCCAAGTGGTACAACTCATGCCCCTAGTGATACCTATCTCAAAGACATCAAATAAGGAAATTTTCCTTATTGCTCAAAGCCTAGGTGTTTCATATCCCTTTTTCAACTGGAACACTCACTTTACTTCCCAATAGACAAAACTTAATTTAACCACTAACTAGCCTCCAACTGATCAGATAAAGCTGATGCACCCAAATCTAAACCACAACATACTTATATAATCTTTATATTCATATAAATCAACAAAGGACTACTTGAGCCAAAAGTAATCCAAGACATTAGTCATACCAGCAACTCAAAATCCAAATATAACTTCCCTTTACTAGTCCATAAATACTATCTACTCAAAGCCAAAAATAAATTCACCTGAGTTGAAATCAAGAAGATCAAGGCTACTCATTACTAAATGATCCACTCTAGGATATCCCATTAATTAAGACAGGAACCATACTGAATCTAAATTGAGATATTACTCCTACTAAGTATATCATCCAAAATTCTCAAAGACTAAAATGTCAGGGTCAAAGATGAAAAAACAAATGCCGAGCTCACGGCCTATCATTTGAAACTTAGAAACTATAATTCATCCAAAGTCGAGAAGATGAAATAGGTAACTGCAGAGTAGGACCAACAAACTTATTAATGAAATTTGAATTGGGAAAAATTTAAAACAAGAGCTGCACTCAGGCTTTATAACTCAAAGCTAAAATCTCAACATTAAGGCGAAATAGCTCGATATCAACTACCCAAAGCAAACCAGAATACGTGTAGGTATTAATACTACAAATCTATTATAACTTCCAGATTGCCATCCCAAGGAATCAAATCCAAATATGGGCCAACAAATCCAAACCAAAGTCAAATACTCACCATCGACCATACTATCCAAATTAGGTATATTTATACCATATCATACTGAGCTAAAATTGAAACATAGAAGAAGAACAAGATCACCAGGGATAAATATCTGGCTAAAAACATAGAAAATCCAATCCAATAAGGGTACAAACACTAGAAACTTGGAGAAATTCAACTTTATCTAGAACTAATCCATCCAATACTCTATCTCGGTAAATACTAGTCATAAGCACATATCATTGAAGAGAAACACTCCACCAAGCCTCATTGGGCTGAACAAACTCTAAAATAGGGATCTCATGAATCCACGCACGTATGGAAATCATTACTCAACCCATCCATGGATCACATCATCAAAGAAGAAAAATTCAAAATTAAGAAGAGATCATAAGAAAGGCCACCTACCTCTATCTCCCTAATTTCATGAAAGATAAGAATTATATTTCGATGAGAACAAAGAATCAAAATCCACACGTATAAAAAAAGAAAATCCTCACAAGGAGATGAATCCAAAAAATCTAAGAGATAAATCTAGGGCGTCTCGATATTTGTCTCAATATCCATCGGGCAATAAAATAGCCATAAATAAAGAACGAGCATCAGAATGGTCAATATCACAAATGGGATAGATAGGAAGGGATAGACAACCCAAAGCCATCCCAACCCAGGAGAAAAGTCTAAGAATCTCAAACTCAAAAATGGGCAATGTAACTAAATTGCTAGCTCTATAGTCATACAGAACCATAGAAGATCCACTTACCTTCGATACCATAATGCATTCTCAAATTAATCTAACACAACTAACCAAGAGGGAAAATAATCAACCTCATCACACTATGGAAGAGAAATCATCCAATCAGACTAAATCTACTCAAGCCACCAAATAAGGATTGCAAGGAAATAAAACTCTAACTAGATAAAACCAGTCTATATAGCTACTTAATGAATCCTAAGATGAGAGATCATTATTAGTCACAAGTTCAACTGAAGCCTAAGTTTGCCCCAAATCCTTTTTGGCTAATGTAGAAATCTTTGATATCTATCTTTTTCTCTCTAGTCCAATGCTACGTTAAAACTCTAAAAAGACATATGGAAGTCTCATCCATATATGTCGATAATATTGCCCATATTACATCATTCATTAGGAACATAATAGAGTCAAAGAATGTGTTCGTGGTTATAGATATTTTTTCATCAATTCGTAGGACTCTACCAAAATCTTATCTCTTGTACAAACACACTGGTGAAGCCTAGGGTATGATACCACCAGTAAGGAAGACAAACCCATAGTTCAAAATGACTAGTAATGGACTACAAAATATGTAAAGAAAAGAGTTGTGGAATAGATAAAATAAAGAAGAATTTACATAATTTAATCCCAAAACATGGTTATATCAGTACAAGAGTTGCTACTAATACAAGAGTATAAAGTAGTCTAACTTTATAACTTATCTCCGAATATAATTTAGCTGATACTTAAGAGAGAGATAGGTAATACTCTAAATGTTAGGAGCTCACTCTATGTTTCTGATGCATGGTTGCTCCACATAATGCATACACATCAATGATGATAACCCGTACAAGGATCTGTAGGTTTCAAAAGTATAATATGAGTACCAATACAATATGTACTTAGTAGGAATCATTAGCAAATTAAGATAAGTCATGATATAAAGATGATATAATGCAAGATAATCATAACTAGGTCAAGGTATAGAACAGAACCTAAATCATCTCCATCACCACTATATATAATAAGAAATAAAAATAAAATAATAGTATAATATAAGGCATCCGCACATGCCAATATCAATGTACAAAACATGTAATAAATATCAGAATAACAACATAACATAAGGCACTAATGCATGCCTATATCACTATACATAAGAATTGGACAATTTGGAATAATAATGTATTATAGAGCATCAACACAAGTAATCACAATTACAAAGATGGATACCACCCACCAACTGGTGCATAAAGTAAAGAACTCATCGTAGTGTCCCATTCCACCCGAGAGTACACCCAAGAGAAGTATAAAGAAATCTAATAAACAATATATCCTAACTTCATCATTATTCAACCGTCAATCCACGCTTACCATCAATCAGTCAAATTATCAATATTCCACAACTATCATTAATATTCATAATTACGAAACATGTGACAATATATCCATAACCATAACAATACCATCATCTAGACAAATATATCCTTGATACACACTAATAGTAATTTATTGGCAAGACAATGCTTATTTACTAATCCAATTACTTACTAGTCATCATATACCTTCAAATTGTTACATGTACTATATTCACAACATAATCACTATTTATGAGTCAACAACTTGTCATGCTTCACGAACTATTCAAAAACTAGCACATAGCAAAAATTCATTTCTAAGCTATATTTATCGACTAGCCAATGTTAATTTCTAGCCACCACAAACTCACTAATCACCATTGATCCAATAACCACTAATCACTTATTATTCACAGTTTAATTTATTGGCTAAATGTCAATTAGTGACTAGCATTACTAATCGACAAATCCTAGTTTTGCAACTAGTTATCATCATTGACTAAATCACTAATATCAACTAAACATCATTTTTATAAGTTTTTATTTATACTAAACATCATTATAGCTTAATCATCATAATTACTAGTAATCAATTCCACTAGTCCTCATTATTTCAAAGTTTAACTATCTACAAGTCATTATTAACCTCTTAATTTATATTCACCCCTAATCATCTTTTAAACCTTAAATCAACAACTATACCACTTTATACCTTGATCACTGGAAAACTATGGTCAGCATCTATAATATAAACATTATACCCAATAATCATCCTATGGCCTTGCTAGTTATCACCAATCATCATAGTATCCTTCAGACTCGATCGGTGTCATCGTATCATGATAATATCCTCTGGCCTTGTTAGGTATCATCATATAATCATAATATCATCCGGCCTTGCAAGATATCATTATGTCATCATATTATCCCCCAGCCTTGTCTTGTATCATCATATCGTTATAATATCCTCCAACCTTTTCAGGTATCATCGTATCATCATAATATCCTCCAGCCTTAAAAGGCATCATCATATTATTAGTCGAGCATCACCATATCATCATAATATCCTCCGGCCTTGCCAAGCATCATCATATCATCATAGTATCATTCGACCTTAATGAGCATCATTATAATATCTACATCAATATCAATAATAAATAGCAATTTCCAAGAGGGTTAAAGTAAAGGACAAGACCCACAAGGTCTAAAGTAAGGGACAAGCCCCACAAAGGATAAAATAAATAAATATAAAAGAAGAGGCAACGAGAGCATACCTCTATATTTCCTTATTCATCATCAATGTCACACTATCAATAAGTGTATGTATATGTAACATAAATGTTATGAGTGATAAGTCAATAATCTAGTCCATCAGAACATGAGCATAACCATAAGCATTATCATGTACAATGGCCCCCAAGTAACAAATTTATTGGCCCACCATTAGAATAAAGAAACGTTATCCCTAAATTTTGCAATATCAAATCCATAGCATAATATATAGCTCATTATGGCATCATTAATAAGTTTAATATCAAGATTCCTAAATATTGCCTCAAGGGGCATTGTTTAGACATTTTATAAGCATTTATGGGTCTCACGAGGACTACTTCAATCTTATCTTAAGGTGGGTCAAGGCCCATTTCTAAATCACCCAATATACCTTCTAAGTTCATTTATACAACAGACTAGGCTAAGGTATCTTATTCAACTCTTAGATGTATAGCAAGCCACCATTAAGTCAAAGGTAGCAATCCTACTCAAATACTATCATGAAGTCTATTGGAACTAAAGCAACTTTATTAGAGTAAGCATCTAAGGCCAATCTTATCGTAAGAATGAGTGGCAAGGTTTTTCCCATCTAACTAGAGTAATTGTAAGAATTCTCATATTAAGAATAAGAGATTAAGTCTAATCGATTAAGGTTCAAGACAACAAGCTAGGCATTTCACCATTTTGGTCCAAATGACCTAAATATCCAACTATCCTTAAGTCTTACAAAATAATGAATAAATACCTAAAACCCTTTCCAATCCAACAAGACATTATAATTATACTATGATAAAGTTCATTCTAACAAGGGATAAACCTAACCTACCTCTAATTAGAAGAATACTCATCAATCTGCTAAACCTTTATTTTTTCATTTCAAGAAGCCTCTTTAAGATGCCAAGCTATTAAAAACATAAATATGCATCAACACGAGCATAACAATACCCATGTTGTACCATTGTGCTTCGGGTACAAAAACCCCAAGTGGGTTCTCCTTATAAAAAATGCATTTATGTGGTCAACCCAAAGTTAATACTTTTGTTAATTTAATTTTGGATTTTATTGACAATTCTATCAAAACACAAAAAGAGTTTTTAAAATAATTGACTAACCCATTCTAAATCTGAAAATCATTTGGGCCAATATCCATTATACAAAATACTCGGCCCAACCCTATTTTCTTAAGACATATAAATTCTTTCCTAGGGTGTCTTAATTCTTTCCCTCCCCTTAATATCTGCCTCTCCTTTAAGACATATAAATTATTAGAGTCGGAGTTACCCTATTTTCTTTTAGTATCTTTGTCTAGTCTTTTACTATTTGAGATAAATTTGTATTTATCTATTTTAGTGCTAATGTTCTTTATGAAGCATCTATTGTATCGACACTACTAGGTTGTGGGATGGTTGTTGATATTTTTCTGTCTTTTTTACTATCATTATTTCCTTGTTATGTTAAATGTCTTAAATTATTATTTTCTAACTTTTAGGCCATTTTTCACCAAATTAGCCATTGCTCATAGTTCCATGTTATGTTCAGCTTAGCTACTAATGAGATAAAGTAGGTGCAATCATAAGTCAAAAATTAGGTCACGATAAACTAGTATCATAGCTTAGGTACACCAGTATTATTGGTATAAGAAAATGTATCTAGTAGAATATTAGAATGATGACATCTATTTCTTATCATGGGAGGATGTTGGAAATTTTTAGGAGTTCTTCACTTTTTTCACTCATTTCATGCTAAGAGACTGAGTTGGTTTCTAAAGAATTTGGTTTCACTCTTTTACAGATAACTAGGACACGTGCTATCGCTACATAAGATGAGGATCACAATACCAAACCCAAGGATCTTTTTTCTATTTTTGGATGACCTAAAGGTCATAAAAAGCCTCAAGATATATCAACAACTATGGGGATTTCACTAGACCATCATTCTTCTCTCAAGCCATAGATTCTTTCGCCCCATCCAACGGTGAGCCAAGGACTACCCCAGGATCCACTGAGTTTTTTCCTCTTTAGTAATTAGGGATGTATTTGTTTAGATTTAGGGATTAACTGGTGGTGTATTATATGATGTGTATAGTCTACTGATTAGAGTGGTACTGAAGCGAGGTTCTAGTTTGTAGATATGTCTCCTATAGTTGAGGTCCCTCTAACATTAGTATTATCTCATTTTTTTAGTATTCCAACCTCCTATAACTATTGAGGAGCAAAATATGGTAGATAGATTCATTAAATTTGCTCTACCTTGGTATTTTGGTGTGCCAAGAGAGGATATATATGAGTACTTGATTTCTTGTAAGGATATGATCTATAATTAGTCCTAGTTGAGACTTATGGTATGGATTACTCTATTTCTATATTAGACTTGGAAGCTTAACATTGGTGGAGAGGTTATCTTGATTTTAAGCCAGCAAGATTTTTCCTTTTAACATAGACTCATTTCTCTAAGATCTTCCTTGATAAGTATGTGCCTCATAATCTTAGGGAACATTTAAGGGATAAATTATCAAGGTTGTAGCAGGGCTCCATATATGTGGGGGAGTATGAGGCTCGATTTCATAAGTTAGCTAGATATGCCATTTTTATTTTAACTACTGAGTATAAGAGGGATTGTTGCTTTATTTTGGGATTAAGACTTCCTATTTGTATGTATACATAGAGTTTGGTTACTATAGATAGATCTTTTTCCGAGGTTTATGATAATTCTAAGATTATGAAGAAGATACATCATGAGAACCAAGGGGGCAGTGATAAGAGGTCACTATATTAGGATAGTTTTAGTGGGATCCATAATAGCTCATGGTTCAAAGGTAGTGGTTCTTAGCGTAGGTACCCTCCGCATCAGCCTTATTACCATCAGCTTAGTGCAGTAGGTTCATTCATGCTATATTTAATATTACCAATAGAGGTTAGTCTAATTATAGTGATTATACTTTCTAAAGTAGTGGTAAGCCTTTGAGTTGTTCGTATTATAGTTATATTAGTTGTGGTAGTTATTTAGGTTCATCTAGATCTTTTGGTTTTAGTGCAGTGCCTAGGGCGTATTATGGTTACGGGGATTTTAGCCATTTCTTAAGAGAGTGTTAACTCTTGAAGTGATAGTTCCTTCATCTCAAAGTGTTACACTTATTCAAGCAGTTCTTCCCCTATATTGAGGTTGTATGCATGGTCATTGGAGTGGTCCATAGGGTGCTCATATAGGTTGTCAGGTAGGTAGGACATGATATCGGTCAGGCGCCTAAGTAGGCTATGGGCATGGACAGTTGTCTTCAAATGCTATTATCATAGTACAATCTTGGTGTGCCATCAGTTGGCTTTTTATTTATTTCATTTGGGTTACACTTATTCTTATGTATCTACTTATTTTTCCCTGCGATTAAATTAATCTTAAGATTCATTATCTGTGTCATTATAAGTATCTACTCCCATAAGTGTTTCTTTTGTAGCGGATCGAATGTATAGATTATGTGTTGTGACAGTTTGAGAGTTTGATACTCACACTGATTTTGTTGTGTTAAATATTGTAGATATAATATAATCTAGGCGTGGACTAATTATCCCACTATCATGCTATCTTGGATTGTTTTGTGAAGATCGTTACATTATATATGCCCAACATACCATCGGTTATATGGTAGAGTGCTATTATCAATTATACAATGTTGATTATTTCTTATATTCGGGATAGAAGAATTCTTTTGAGGGGTTGTGAGTCTTATCTCGCTTATATTTGTGATCTTAGTGTGGATAGTCTATTGCTTGAATTGGTTCCTATAGCTTGTGAGTGTCCTGATACTTTCCTTCCCAGTCTACCTGGCCTTCCTCTAAAGTATTAAATTAAGTTTGTTATTGATCTTGAGTTGGGCACCTAAGCTATTTTTATAGAGCCTTAGTCTATGACTCCTTTTGATCTCAAAGAGATAAATTCTCAGCTGTAGATCTTCTTGGTAATGGTTTTATTAGAACGGTTGCATATCCTTAAGGAGATCTTGTCTTATTCATGAAGAAGAAGTATGGTTCCATATGCATGTATATTAATTATAGGTGATAGTGAAGAACTGATATCTTATGCCTCGCATTGATGGTTTGCTAACCAACTTCAGGGTGCAACGACGTTCTCTGAGATTAACTTGAGGTTGGGTTATCTTAAATTTAGGATTTAGGCTGAGGATATCCTAAAGACTAACTTTAGGACTTGGCATGCTCATTTTGAGTTCTTATTAATATCATTTAGGTTGACCAATTATGTCCCAGTCTCATTTATGGATTTGATGAATTTCGTGTTTAGACCTTATTTAGATTCTTTCATAATTATATTCATTGACAACATCCTTGTGTATTCAAGGAGTAAAGAGGAGCCTATACTATATTCAAGAATTGTGCTTCAAACTTTGAGAGATCATATTGGTTTTGCCAAATTCTCTAAGTGTGAGTTTTTCATGAGTCACTAACATTTCTTGGGCATGTGGTATCGAAGGATTGAATTATGGTAGACCCAATGAAGATTGAGGATATTCATAACTAGTTTGACCTATATCTTCCTATGAGGTTTATAGCTTTACTGGTCTTGTCGATTACTATAGATGGTTTACTTAGAGTTTTTCTACTACTGCAGCATCGATGACCAGAATAACTCAAAATAAGGATCCATTCTGTTGTTCTAAGGAGTGTGAGTTCATCTTTTGAAAGCAAATGAAATTCCTTACTTTAGCTCCTATCTTGGATCTTCTAGTCGAGGGTAAGGGATTCACCATATTTTGTGATGTTTCTGGCATGTATTTGGGTTGTATGTTGATGCATAAGGTTAAGTTATTGCTTATACATCAAGAAAGCTGAAGGTACATGAGCGCAACTACCCATCTCATGACTTAGAGTTGATGGCGATAGTTTTTGTGCTTAAGATTTAGACACTTATCTTTATAGCATGCATTGTATGATCTTCACAGATCATTATAATCTTTAGCACCTTATGAACATGAGAGAGCTTAATTCTAGGTAGTGTACATAGATAGAATTGCTTAAGATTATGACTTATCTATTTTGTGTCAATCAGGCATGTTGAACATGGTGGAAGATGGCTTGAGCCAGAATATGATAAGTGTGGCTAGGTTGTCTTCTATTACAGTTTATCAGATGTTGTTTTCACAATACATAAGGTTTGTATCCAACTCAATGGTGCGACTTGATAGTTTAGACCCTTGGAGGATTCTTGTTAGTGCTGAGGTGAGGTCTTTGCTATTTGAGCAAATCCAGAGTCATTCATTTGAGGATATGACACTTTTTATCATCTATGATTATGTGTTCAGTGGTGAGTTTAGATGACTACCATAGAATCTGAGGGTATTTTGAGATTGGATAGGCACGTTTGTGTTCCAAGGGTTGATGACTTGATTTAGTCGATTTTGCATAATGCTCACGACTATAGATACTTTATTCACCTTGGTACAACTAAGATATATCGAGATTTTAGGCAATATTATTGGTTAAGTGGTATAAAGATAGATATGGCAGATTTTATAGTTAGTTGTCTATGATATCAGCAGGTGAAGGCTGAGAATAAAAAACCTGGTGGCTTGATTTAGAGGTTGCCCGTTCTCGAGTAAAAGTGGGAGAAGATTACCATGGACTTTATTAGTAGTTTGCCTTGCACTTCTTATAGTTCTAATGGTATTTAGGTTATCTAGGATTGATTGACCAAATTGGCACATTTCATTCCTATTCAGATATCCTTTAGTATGGAGAGGTTAGCTCATATTTATGTCTGAGGATAGTCTACATAGTGTGCCTATATCTTATCATTTCAGATCGTGGTTTTGTGTTCACTTATATGTTTTAGAGAGATTTTCAAGAGAATTTGAGTACTCAAGTGGATCTTAGTACAACCTTCCATCCGTTAATAGACTATTTAAATTTTCGAGGATATTCTCTAAGCCCATGTTATGGATTTTAGAGGTCAATAGGAGAAACACTTATCTTTGATAAAATTCAAGTATATTAATAACTACCATTTGAGTATTGAGATGGCGCCTTATGAGGCTTTGTATGGTAGGCAATGTCGTTCTCTGATTGGTAGGTTTTATTCCTTTGAGAGTAGACCTCATGATACCAACTTGCTTCAAGAATCGTTCGATAGAGTCAGGGTGATTTAGCATAGGTTGAGGAAAGCTCATAGTAGGAAGAAGGCTTATGTAGATCTTAGACTTTATTTCTTGAAATTTGGAGTGGGTCACTAGGTATTCCTAATGTATCGCCCATGAAAGGTGTGATGATGTTTGGGAGAAAAGGAAAGCTCATCTCCAGATATAATGGACCCTTTGAAATCCATCATACAGTTGGTGAGGTGTCTTATTAGTGAGATTTGCCCCTATATTTTATTGTTGTCCATTCGATTTTCTATTTTTCTATGTTGTAGCAGTACATTCTCAATGCGCCTTATGTTATTAGATGGGACTCGATTCAGTTGGATGAGAAGTTAGCCTTCGTGGAGAGCCAATTCTTATTTTATCTAGTTATGTCATATCATTGTAAACTAGAGAGATTCTCGTAGTTAATGTTTAGTGGGGCACCACCCAATAGAGGAAGCTACTTGGGAGATTGAGAGAGAGATGTGGACCCTGTATCTTTGCATGTTCGAGGCTCAGGTACATCCTAATTCTTTATTTTTGCAAAGAGAAGTTCCTTTAGTAATGGATATTGGAATGACCCTCAAGGTCATTTTTTGTATTTCCGCTCTTTTTTTCTATTTAGAGATTTCCTATAGCTACCCCAAGTCATTTATCACATTTTGGAGTTGACAGTTTGGTTACTGGGTAGTTCATTTGGATTTTAGAGACAATTCCCTATTTTAAAGTGTTCGTTGGTTAGAATTATTAACCGAGCAAAAACTTTAGCCAAAAAACTTTGTATTCCAATGGTGACAGTTCTAAAAGCTCTGTAATATTGAAATTAGGATAGGTGGACACTTGGTTTGGGTCTTGAAGCTCCTGTACTTATGTTAGGCTATTTTCTAGAAGTTAACAAAAATGACACATGGGTATGGGACCCATATTTTGTCAAAAATACCTAGTATGGAGATTTTTAATGCGCCATTGAGTTTAAAATGTCAAATTTGATAGGGTGACATAATATTTTTGCATAGATGAGATTTTGGATGAATCCCGAGGTGTCAATGGAGAATTGGAAATTTCCAAGTCTCATTTGGTGATGTGGATCATTTAAGTTCCCATTGGGTGACAACCAACCAGTCACTTAAGCAATCTGTCATGGCCCAATAGGTATCACTTAAGACATGCCTTTGGTGTTTAAGAGACCAAAGGTCACTTAAGTTACATTGTGCAGACCTGGCAAATATCGCTAAAAAGACACTTGATCTCTTAAGTGGCTATCGGTTAAATGACCCAGCGACCGCTTAAGTGACATCTGGATACCTAGGAGCACTATAAATACCCCACTTAGCCTGATTTTTCACTTTCTTCATCTATTTTCAAGAGTATAGAATACCAAAAAGTGTAGAAACTTTGTATACTCATTGGTGAGTGATTTTGGAGCACTTGTTAACTTAAATTGTGTATTTCTTCTCCAAATTCTTTGTAACCTTTCATCAATTTCATGATTAAATCCTCCATTTTTTCCTGAAATCCCTAGAATATTAGTAGGTTGATTGTAGTAGGATTAGCAATCGAAACTCATCCATTCTTGAAGGTAATGTTTCATGATCATAACGGGACATATTTTTATTTTCAGAAGTGTGATTCCGCGGGTGCAACCCATATGGAATTTTTATATAATTTTGGACCCAAAGAACAATAATGCAATATGAGTATCATTATTCTGATTTTTATGAGTAGATTATGATTTTAATATCATGGCATCATGGAAGCTTCTCGGAAGGGGAAATCATCAATTTAGTGGATTCTTCGGGATTTATTTTGGTTTCCAAGAAGGCTAGGTTTACCTTCTGCATAGATTGAGCTAATTTGTTTTATACTTCTAATATTATTACAGATATGGGATGGAATTTAGGTATTGGAGGTATGATTGATATTATTAATGTTATTTGGATTGTTTAGCTTATTAAGGAACTGTAATTTAGGCAGAATTGACTCAGTTCCACATGATTTTAGTAGAATTAATATACTAGGAATAATTATGGCTTGTTTAAAATTTATAAGTAAATTTAGATACCTTAGCTTAGTCTGGGGCATAATTGTCGTGGAATGGACTGCGGGGATTAGAAGTGGGATCTTTTGGCCTACTTAGGTCAAGATTTGTGTGCGCTCTAGTAAAATTCTATAGGCATGTTATATCCTTTAAAAATTATTATTTTGGGGCCTTAAAGAGATCATACACTTAAAGATTATTTTAGTTTGATATTTGGGAGTTGGTGCTAATTGCGGGGAAAACCCGATTGTTTATTCATATTGAGTTTTGATTGAAGTTCGGCGATTAATGCTGAAATTGATGACATGAGTTTCGGTTTAAGTCTAAAAAATAATGATGATGATGATAATTCTATTTAGTTTTGGTTTGTGTCTGACATTGAGATAGTATTTATGTTATGAAACTATAGGGATGAATTCATAGTTATGGCTTGGTATTCGGTAAATTTATGAAACTTTAGTTATCTACTTACCACTGTTTTCACCCTTCATGCTTATGGGGGCCTGCATTGGTTTTTTTTTTTTTCATCTTCTGACTTATGGTGGAAAGTCTTGTAGTATTAGTTATTCTTTCTTTCATATTACATCTGTTATGGTTATTTATTTACAGTGTTGGAGCTTATTTCCCGGTTTCCCCTTTTGCCTTGTACAAGATTATATATCTTGCATATCTATTATATTTATATCATGATTTTGCTCTGTCGACCAATGACTCCTACTGAGTATCCATGTCTTTGGTACTCATACGACACTTCTGTATTTTTTGTTGCAGATCCGAGTACTTGTGGCTATTGTTGACGTGATGCTCGTGCTAAGTTGATTTTGGTGATAGGGTGAGCTCCCAGAGTTGGAGTTAGCCCTTTTTATTCTAGTTAGCCCTTTTTATTCTAGTATCTATGTCTAATTTTTCACTATTCGATATAAATTTGTATTTAACTATTTCAATACTTATGTTTCTTTTATAGTATCTCTGGTACCGACACTACTATGTTGTGAGATGGTTGTTGATGTTTTATCTATCTTTTAGACTATCGTTATTAAGTTACTATTTTCATGTCTTAAATTGTTGATTTCTAACTTTTAGGCCATTTTCCACCAAATTAGCCCATTGCTTATAGCTCTGGGCTGCAATTTGGCTTACCTACTAACAGGATAAAGTAGGTGCCATCATGACTGGAAAATCAGGTGGATACTACTAGCTTCGACCAAATCAGTCATACATGATCCATCGAATTCCTCAGCAAATTTGTGTGTCAAGGTCTCACCTAAAAAGAGTTGAACCATACCGCAGAGAGATTTACACCTCTCCCTATATAAAACCTCAAAAGGTGCTAACTAAATGTTTGAATGATAATTGTTGGTATAGGTAAACTCCTCTAAAAGCAGGAATTGGTCCCAATGACCACCAAATATTCCGAAGCACGTTCTCTAGCACATAAATATTCCTCTCAGATTAACTGTCTATTCGAGGGTGAAAAGTCGTGCTCAAATCAGGCTAAGTACCCAACTAACTCTGCATAGTACACCAAAACTTGAGATAAATTGCATACCTCTATCAGAAACAATGAATACCGGGACATCATAAAGTCAAACGATCTCCATATTATAGATAATAGACAATTTATCCATATTATAATTCGCTCTCACTAGTATAAAATGTACATAATTTGTCAACTTATCCATATTAACCCAAACAAAGACAAAATTTTCCAAAGTCAGGGGTGGGCGAACAATAAAATCCATGGTGATCCACTCCCACTTCTTATCAGGAATGAGCAACCTCTGCATTGTACCACCCGATTGCTGATGCTCATATTTCACCTACTAGCAATTTAGGTACTTAGACATGAACTACACAATATCCTTCTTCATACAACCCAACCAACGCTACTACTTTAGGTTATGATACATCTTAACCATTCCTATGTGAATGGAATATTTAGAATAATGAGCCTCCTCTAAAATAAGTCTAACCCATGCACCACTCCATGACACCAACCCTTGGCCACTAATCCTCAAAACATCTTCAGAATAAATAGATTCCAGCTTGGACACACCACTAAATACTCTATCACGAATCACCCTTAATATATATCATCAAATTGATAAGCTTGAATCTACTCCATCAAGGAAGATCTAGCCTCACCAAAGTCTAGCCCAGGCTCGAGTGATGAAATATGAATCTTAACAACCTGGTTAGCTAAGGTCTGAATCTTTAAGGCTAAATGTCTCTTCTGGATCAAAGGATTAGTAGTACTCCCTATGCTCGCCGCCTTCGAGATAACGGAATTTGCAACCACATTGGCCATGCCCAAATGATAAAGAATAGTGAGATCATAACCTATAATCAATTCAAGTCATCCACACTATCTTATATTATGATCCATAGGGTGAAGTAATACTAGAGGTTACGATGATCAGAGAAAATCTCACAATAGATCCCATACAAGTAATGTCACCCCAACATTAAAATTAAAACCCTAACGACCAACTTCAATTCATAGGTATGTTAATTATTCTTATGAGGCTCTAATAGATGAGAATAATACACAATCATCTTATTCTACTGTATCAACAGATCACCAAAACTAACATCAAGAATATATAAAAAGGGGTTAAACCTACACTCTCTGACATGACCCGAAGTGGGTCTTAGTGGTGTCGGGCATCTAAAGTCCAACCAAGATAGAGAACACTGCCATAACCGCCCTACGCCCTATGTCGAATGAATTTTGAACATATAACATGATCAAACAATAATAATGCAATGATATTAATAAATCCTATAATCATAATACAATATCCTTAACAAAATATCCAACTGATGCCAAACCTAATGGTACTAACAATACCAAGGCTGACACTGATACTAAAACCAACCATGCCCATAGTAGTTTGACAAAGCCTCTAACAAAAATCAAATAACATCCGCTAGGGGCATGACCCCGAACATAGCAAAAGAAATCCAAAAAATAACAATAATAATAAAAAAAGTCCATAGCATGAAATGGAGTCTTCCAGAGTATGCAAGCTCACTACTTCAATCGAATTCAAAGTTTTCCCCAAATCCAAGTCACTGAGCTAGAGGAATAGTAGTATGGCTGGTTCTTGTATTGAATGGGGATACAATACCTGTAGATAGTTGGCGGAGTGAATGCTAGCATGTACTTATGGATAAATATAAAATAATGGCATTATTCCAAACCAAATCAAATGGCCATATGTAATTACACATATATATATACCTATATATATATATACACACTCACACACATAGTACCAGGGTAGGGAACAAGGTTTAGCATGCATTTAAAACCTTAACTTGGACTGTGTAGCTTTGTCGTCCTTAATGTCCACCCACAGGCTATATGAGTTCAGCTCCCCCTGCTGAAAGGCCCTAATGCGTGTTAGCCACAAAAACTGGAGAATAACCTAATATGACTAGTACATCTCCCAAAATATAAAGTGTTACAGCATGCACACGGTTACTATGACCAATACTCACACTGACAAACATGAGTTTCCACTATTGGTCTCCTCGAGACCTCCGCCTTCCATGGGTTTTCTACATAATCACCTTTAATCCTATATTAAAACCAATTACATATTTCAAGAGTCTTTTTAGTTAGTCATTAACCATTGGTATCATCATACCAAAATTAGAGCTTTCAAGTCTATTCCAACTATGCTATACAAAACCATTAAACCAAATTAGACTCCATTATTTCCAATTTACCAAAACAATTTATGATCAAACCATGGCAACCAAGGCCTTTCCAAATCTATATGAAATCAAACCATAACCAATTAATGTTCCATTTACCATTTATGCAATTCAAGATTCCAAGTATAATCAAACTATCAGACAAAAGTCATTCTCATTGGCATTTTAACAAACAATTTGAGGGAACATAATTTTCAAAACCATAACCAAGTAATTTAGGGAATCCATAATACCGCAAAATCTATTTACCATTAACATGTATCCCACAATGTCAAAATAATACTAAAAGCATGAATTAAAACATAATTAAACCATACGAAAGATTATTCAACCATGAACATCCAAAAAACCCAACCTCTATTGGAAAACAATAATAACGCCATGAAACCATACTTTAAAGCAAATGGTCTTTGTAAATTAATTATTATAGAGGATTAACATGCCCTAGACACAAAGGAATACAGAGAAAACCTCCCTTGAAAGTAATACTTGATTCTCTTGATGAATCCCTAGACCTTTGCTTGAAAGTGAGTTTGACAGAGATTTTTAGAGTGTTTTATTTGATGTAACAGGTTAGTGAAGTCTCAAAAGGTATTTTATGTCGTCGTATCAAAGGGAGTAAAAAAGGAAAATGTTCCGAATTCCTCCAACTTAAAACTGCAAAAATACTGTAGGTGGTTACTAGTCGATTTCGTGACTCGAGACCACAGCATACAACTCATGCCATTGAGTCATCACTAGTACAAGGAGTTGGACACCCATACACTGTCCACCATATAACTCCCTGATCCCACTCATTACCAAACTATATGACTCGTGTCACCCAGTCGTACCCAAGAGAGAATCCTAAGGGATTAGACACTGGACAACATACGATTCAACTATAACATTGATACCCTATCCATATGGCTCTTAGTGAGACACTCGTACTTAGAACGAAGTAAAGTTATTAAGTTTCTAACTTGATGAAGGATCATCCAAATGATCCATCACAACACCTAACGACCCGTACCACCAAACCATAAAAAAATAAAAACCCTACCACCATCCATTGAACACCGTATGACTAGGGTCACCTGACCCATACCCACACCATACGACTCATATGATAAGTCATTACAAGGAGAAATTTCTATAGGGAAAAATCCAAGGTGTTTCAACTCTCCCCCGCTTGGATCATTCATCCCCGAATGATGGAATAAGGCATTAACTAGCACGAGCAAACTCTAAAGGCCTCTACTCTGACCTTTAACTATGTTAGAAAAAAATGTTATGAATAATACATACCTTATGCATGATCTTTTAGAGTGAAAAATAAGAATGGATACTTGAACTTCATGTCCTCTTCAGATTCCTAAGTAGCCTCTTCAACCTTATGGTTCCTCCATAAAACCATTACCGAAGCTACATACTTGGTCCGCAACCAACAAACCTGCCGATTTAAGATTTCCATTACGATCTTCTCATAAGACAAGGAATTTGAACAACCAATATCCTTGATAGGGAAAATTTACGATGAATCTCCCATACACTTCCTCAACATAGAAACAAGGAACACTGGTTGAATGGAGCTTAAACTAGAAGGCAACTCCAACTTATACGCAACATTGCCAACCCTTTTCAAAACCAAGTATAGACTAAAATATCGAGCACTGTATTTTCCTTTCATCCCAAATTACATCACTTCTTTCATGGGAGACACATTCAAGAACACACTATCCCTAACCTCAAACTTTAACTTCATACGTCTCATATCTGTATAGAACTTTTACGGACTTTGGGCAGCTTTAATCCTATCTCAAATAATCTTTACCTTCTCCATAGCTTGGTGAACTAAATTTGGGCCGAAGATCTTTGCCTCACAAACCTCAAACCACCCAATCGGGGACCTACACCTCCTACCATTAAAGGCCTCAAATGGAGCTATCCCAATACTATAGTGGTAGTTATTAATATAGGCAAACACTATAAGAGGCTAATGCTCAACCCAATTACCATCATAGTCAATCACACAAGATCTAAGAATATCTTCCAATGTCTAAATATTTCTTTCCATTTTCCCATCTAATGTGGGTGGAAAGTAGTACTAAGACACACTTTGGTCCCCAAACCTTTCTTAAACAATCGACAAAAGTGCGATGAAAATTTCATACCATGATATGAGATTACAGAAAGGATACCTTGTGCAACTTCACAATCTCTTAGAGGTAAAACCTTGCATAATTCTCTATGGAAAAATTAGTCCTTACTGCCAGAAAGTGAGTAGACTTTGTCAACCTATCCACAATGACCCAAATCAAATTGAACTGATTCCGACAATGAGAAAGACCGATAACAAAATCCATGTTGATCACTTCATATTCCATATAGAAAACTAAATTTCTTGATACAATCCTCCCGGCCTTTAGTTGTCAACTTTCACTTGCTGACACCCCATGCACTTAGCGATAAACTAGCCACATCCCACTTTATATTGGTCCACCAGTAAATTTATTTAAAGTTATGATATATTTTCGTCAAACTAGGATAAATAGAATAATGTGACTTATGTGCCTCAGCCAAGATCCTCACTCATAACCCATCTATATAAGGAACATATTACCTTTCATAGTACTTCAAGGTACCATTACCACTGATCTCAAAGGCCATCATCTTCTGCCAACCTACATCACCCTTAATCCTCATCAAGACAAGATCCAATATTTTTTTTCCTTTATCTCCGTACACGAGAAGACTATGTCACCTCCTGCAAAAACACACCACCATCCCCAGAGTCCAAAAGAAAAACTCCAGGGTTGGACAAACGATGAATATATCTTACTAACTACCACTTTCCTTTATCCACATGAGCCTGACTACCTATGGATAATCTTCTAAAAGCATCAACAACCATATTAGCTTTCCTAGATGGTAGTGAAGACTCATGTCATAATCCTTGTGTAGCTCAAGCCATCTTCTTTGCCTAAGATTAAGCTTTTTCTAAGTAAATACATAGTGAAATCCCTTATGATCTAAAAAGATATCCATATCACTCCATACAAACAGTGTTGCTATATTTTCAATGTAAAGACCACTTCTAATAATTCCAAGTCATGCATTGGATAATTATTCTTATGCACTTTCAAGTGTCTAGAGGCATAAGCTATCACCTTGCCATGTTGCATCAAGATTCAAATAAGACCCACATGGGAAACATCAAAATAGACCACAAATCCATCAGTTCCTTTAGGCAAGTCAAGAATGGGGCCGAATTCATCTTTTCAAAACTACCCTCACAAACATCAGACCATAAGAACTTTATCTTCTTCTAAGTCAGCTTAGTCAATGGGAATCTATAGAAGATAAGATTTCCACAAAACTTCTATAATAACTAGCCAAACCCAAGAAACCTCGAATATTGGTTGGAGTCATAGTTCTATGCCACTTCTTAACCACTGGAACTTTCAGAGAATCCACCATGATCCCTTCACTAGAATTTATATTTCAAAAAATTTCCATACAACTACTTCTTCTTCAGGGTTTGTAAGATAATTTGGAGGTGATCGACACGATCCACCTCACTCTTAGATTACACCAGAATATCAAAAGTAATGAAATACTCTATTCATCAAGTCTATGAATGACTCAGTGGCATTAGTCAATAAAAAAGACGTAACCATAAACTCAAAATTCCCATACCGAGTATGGAAGGCAGTCTTAGGGAAATCCACCTCCCTAATCTTTCACTGATGATACCCGGATTAAAGGTTGACCTTGGAGAAAAATTGGGCACCCTGAAGCTGATCAAATAAATCTTATATCCTTGGAAGAGGGTATTTAATCTTTGTTGTTACCTTATTCAACTGTCAATAATAAATACACATCCTAAGGAAACCATCCTTCTTTCATACGAACAACACCATGCACCCCACAAAGATATACTAGGATGGATGAAACCTTTTATCTAAGAGATACTATAGTTGCTTCTTAAGCTCCTTTAACTCAGCTGGAGCCATTCTATGTGGGGGAATAGAAATAGGAAAATTGTTTGGAATA
This sequence comes from Capsicum baccatum var. pendulum, assembly GCA_030864225.1. Taxonomy (NCBI): domain Eukaryota; kingdom Viridiplantae; phylum Streptophyta; class Magnoliopsida; order Solanales; family Solanaceae; genus Capsicum; species Capsicum baccatum. The sequence continues at coordinate 186,648,726 of CM061560.1, read as the reverse complement.
AGATATATCCTAAAATCAATCTCCTTTTCGTAAGGTAGATTAAGAATATCATCAGGGAAGACCTTAGGAAATCCAATCACCATTGGGGCTGAATGTATGAAAAGACCCTTCGAGTTAGAATATTTAAGTCAAACCAGATGATAAAGACACCTCTTAGAGATTAATATCTTAACTCTAAGATATGATACAAACCTCACAATAGGAGCTAGGGAACCACCCTCCCATTTAATAAATAGGTTATTAGGGAATTTAAGGATGACCTTATGGGTTCAACAGTCTTGAGAAGCATAGCATGAGTGCTACCAATCCATCCATAACATAACATCGAAATCAACTATGTCTAATTCAAACAAATCTACCAAGGTCTCTCTACCACCCAAAGATACCACACAACCACTAAAGACTCTTCTAGCCACCATAGAGTCACGTACCATTGTAGAAGAAAAAAAGGGGTCTGAAATATGCTCAGGACCAAAACTAAAATACACAACCACAAATAGGGTTATATAAGAAAGGGTTGACCCCAAATCAAGTAAACATTACACATCACAGGAAAAGAATTTCAATATTCCAGTAATAACATCAGGTGATTCCTCAAACTCCTAATAGGTAGTAAGAGAATAGAGTCAGTTCCAACCAGTGTCAAAGCTAAATGGTGCACCCTTTATTGATGAAGCTGAAGAAGAGGCAACAGGGTCCTTGTTTGCCCTAGAAGCATCCTTAGCAATTGTATGGTTCCTACTCATATGCCCTGGATGACTACAGTTAAATAAGTTATGCTTTTTTTCATGACAGTAACCCCGATACAAATGGCCGTAGTACTTGTAGGGAGGATATAATGAAGCCGACTGGGCCCCGCTAGCTTAAAATTAGGCACTCTGTGCCCCATAATTTTCACTACCATCAAACTGCCTGTCTTTCGATGGCTTTGGGTAGGGAGCACTAAACATCAAAAAAGACCCAAAATTTCCTCCCTTTTTTTGGGTCACTTTCCACCAACCCTGCCACTCTGTTGTTGGCCACCACCCTTCTCAAAAAATCTAAACTTGTTTCCTTGCCACTCTCCTATCTCAACCTGGTTCTTCTTCTCTTTCTCAACTTTCTGCATGTACACAACCAACCTTGATATATCCATGTCATTATTAAAAAAGTAATCCTTACTATCCAAAATCACATCTCGGGATAACCCAAAATCAAACTTCCTCATTCTATCCCTTATGCTAGAAACAAACTCTAGAGCATACCGAGATAACTTGTAAAACTTAAGGCATATCCCTTGGCAGCCATCTTCCCTTGCTTTAAGTTAACAAAATTTTCCACCTTCACCTCCCTCAATGGCTAAGGAAAGAAACAGTCTATAAAAGCATTAGAGAAATCATTCCATAGAGCTAATTCAACATAATCACCCTTGAACTATTTCTATTTCTCATACCATTGATATACCATATCTTTTAGTTGGTAGGCAGTAAATTCCATCTTATCCATAAAACCTTAAGGATCCTCCTCAACCATAGCACAAGTAAATATAGGAGGGCTCAACCTCATAAATTAGCGAACCCTTTTGGTCTCAGAAGATAAAGTAAGAGAAACACCACACTCAGACTGAGAAATTACCAACTGCACAAACAAATGAAAAGACTTATGAAACTCGGCATTCATCACATCAGTCTAAAGAGCTCAATAAGGGCTGGATGGAACCAGCGGAACTCTAAGAGGGAAATCAAGAATTAGGCCCCTAGATTGAATCTGGACCCCATAAGTAGGATGTGTTTTATCAATATTTTCCTCAGGTGGGATAGTGGAGTTTTCATGATCTTCAAATCATCGGGGAGGCATGATTGAAATGTTAACAAATGGGAATTAGAGGAGAATTTAGGACCTTAGACTCTATTGCTAAAAAATAAAACATAAGAAAGAGAAACATCCCTTATGAGTGTGGTGCACTACACCTCAAAATAGACTCTATTCAACACAACTTTGTGGACTCTAAATCGATCATGAACCTAGGGCTCTGATACCAATTTGACATGATCTAAATTGGGGCCTAGTCATGTCCTGTCAATTCCAACTAGGACAGGAGAACACCCCTAATACCAAACCATAACTGTCCTACACCCTATGTTGGATGAATTTCGAATATATAACAAGAAACAACAATAGCAATTCAAAGATATTAAATAAAGTCTATAATCATAATCTAATATCCTTAACAAAATATTCAATAATTTCCGACTATAATGCGAATAAAAATACCAAGGTTCACACCAACATCCACATAGCCCATGCTCATAGTAGTCTGACAAAGCCTCTAACAAAAATCAAATAACATTCGATTGGGACATGCCCCTGACCATAGACTGAATCAAAATCCAAGAATTAACAATAATGAAAGAAAGTCCATAACATAGAATAGACTCTTCCTGATCATGGAAGCTCACCACTTTAATTTTATCAAAGTTGTCCCCGAATCCAAGTCACTGAGTAGGAGGGATATAAGTATGGTTGGTTCCTACATCGCACAGAGTTACAACTGATGTTTAGGCTTTTGATGAAATATTGTGCATCTTTTTCTTGGGAAAATTACATGTTATCAAGAAACCAAGGTTGTATTTAATGCTGGATTTTAGTGTTTTAGGGTAAGGACATAGCTGAAGGAGAAGACTCAAAAAATTAGCAGAAAAACACCACTGGTGATCAAAATGGTGGACCACCAATTTTGTGGTAGACCACCAAACTGACCACCAGATATAAAACAGAATTCAGGATTTCAGGACACTCAGCGACAGTCAAAATAATAGACCACCAGTTTTGCGGTGGATCACCAATTTGACCACCAATTTGGATGCTTTTTTTCTGAATTCAAATTTTAAATCCTTTTTACCTGGGAACATATAAATACCCTGTTTTACTTTTTATTAGGTATCTTTTATCTCTTATTAAGGTTTCCATATTAAAAAAAAATATTGTACATATTTTTTTCTATGAGATTCATTCTAGGATGGTGGATCTAGATTCCATTATCATTTTCTCCATTGATGATTGAAGAAAAATAATTGTGACTTTTGTAAGTAAATTTTGAATTAATTTATGAATAACACAGTGACTTTTTCTCTTTCTGTGATGGAGATGTGTGGCTAATTTCCCATAACTAGGGTTATGGGGGCCTTGATGTGAATAGTTGATTGGGGGTTGTGAATGTAGTTGATTCCCATGATTAATTGATATTGCATAAAACCTTCTTCACTTTAATGACTTTTATTGGTTGCAAACTAGAAAAGTGAGACAAGAACAACACTTGTTTGAATAGAAAAGTGTTTGTTGGAAAAAAAGGTTTACATAAATCTAAAGGCTTTTAACTTTTGGATAAAGGGTAGATTCCTTAACTGGATCAACCCATGTGAGAATATAGTTGAATAAATAATAAGTTCCTTATTTTTGACAGAATTAAGGGATAAAATACTCATTTAGATTGAGAAACTAATGGGTAAACCATAGAATTAAATTACTCTTGCAATTAGAATTGTTCATTGAAAATTCAAAATAGTTCCCAACCTTAGCTGCATAAGCATCTTGGTAACCATAACTCTAGTTTGAATACTCTTACGGAATTACTATTTGCAATACAATCTACATTTGGATTACTTTATGTGACAAGCTTTTGAATGCAATTGATAAATCAAAACCCAACTTTATTCTGGAACCTTTGATCAACAGTCTAATCACAACCATAATACTTAGTGAACACAGTATTACTTGTGGGATGCGACACCCAACCCAGTTATGTTCTATATTTAACAGTGACCGCTTATACTTTCTAACGAAAGTTCTAATTTATGCGTATCAATAGCTCTTGAAGATTGTTAGCAGAGCAAACACTAGCATGTACTCGGGGATAAAGATAAAATAATTACATTATTCCAAACCAAATCAAATAGCAATATACAATTCATATATACATATATACCGTTCCGGGTAGGGAAATACTTAACTTGGACTATGTAGCTCTGCCATCCTAAATGTCTACCCACGGGCTATATAGGTTTATCCCCTACTGAAAGGGCCTTGGTGTGTGTTAGCAGTACAAATCAGAGTATAACCTAAGATAAATATTACATCTCCCAATGTATAAAGTGTGACATCATGCACACGGTCACTATGACCAAACATTACATCGGCAAACATGAGTTTCCAGTATTGGTCCCCCCGGGATCTCCACCTTCCACTTCTTTTCTACACAACCCCTTTTAAACCCATATTAAAACCAATTATATAGTCACAACCATTTAATAAGGATTTTTTTAATTAGGCATAAACCATTGGTATCATCATACCAAAATTATAGATTGCAACTCTATTCCAACCATGCCATTTAAAACCATTAAACCAAATTAGACTTCATATTTTCCAATATACCCAAACCATTAATGATCAAATCATGGCCACCAAGTCCTTTCAAAATCCATATGAAATCAATTCATAACCAATTCATGTTCCATTTACCATTTATACAATGCAAGATTCCAAGTACAATAAAACTATATGACAAAAATCATTCTCATTGGCATTTTAACCAATGGGTTGAGGGTACATAAGTTTCAAAACCATAACCAAGTAATTTAGGGAATTCATAATATCCCAAAAAACATTTACCATTAACATGCATCCCACAATGTTAATATCATACTAAAAGAATGAAAGAAAACATAATTAGACCATGAGAAACATTATTCAACCATGAACATCCAAAAAACCCCAAACATTATTGAAAAACCATAATAATACAATAAAAAACATCTATTATAAAACATGTCTTTGTAAAATAAAAATGTTGGGAGAATAAAATGTCATAGTAACCAATAGAGCTATTAATATGGGCTTGAATCGTGAGGATGACCCAACCCAACCCTTTAATTAAATGGGGTTGGGTTAATTTTTTCAGCCCATTTAGAAATGAGTCTTATAAGCCCAGCCTCACTTAGCCCGTCGTCCTCAGAGGCTTAACCCGTCAACCTCAGAGGCAATCCTATGGGATAGGACATTAAAACTAATAATTAAATATTTTTAAGTTTGTCATTTATTTAAAAATTAGAATTTTTTCAATCTTCTCTCACTAGCTACTTATTTTTTTACCTATTCTTTTGTTGATACTAATATTTTGAAAGTTCTTAGTGTGTGTTTGAAATGGCTGGCAAGCTTCTTTTAGTTGTGAACTTCAAAAAGATGTTTTTACTCGTGATGGTTTATTAGTTGTTGCCTTTGCTTAATGCAATATTTTGTTCTTTAAATTTAGGCTCTCTTATGTTATAATCTTCCTTATTTTATGTAGATACTTTGTGTATATCTATATTTAATGTCTTAACCATATTATAATTTTTCTATGGAATTTGTAGCTAATCATCATTTCTTTACTTATTACAGTAAATGTAATGAGCTAATTACAAATAAGGGATCGTTTGGTGGAGGTATAAGGGATAAATAGTCCGAGATAAAAGGAAGGACTATTTTATCCCATGTTTGGTTTGAGGTATTAGTTAGTACCAACATTATTTATTGCACCATTTACACGATATTGATGAAATAAATTATCTGTATACAATGAAACAACAAATGTTGAGATTAATTATCCCAGGATAACTTTTATCCAACCTAACAACCCTTAAAGGTACATTAGTAAGATGCCTATAATATGCTAAAAACTTTCAGAAGACATATTAAATTGAAACCATAAAAGTTGGTGACAATATAGTGCTTATAATATTTTCATATATCATGTTTTGGGTTGCTTTCATTTTTTCTCAAAGGTCAACACGCCCCAACCCACTGTCGGCAGAGGGATGGTTTGGGCCACTATCTTAAAGGACTTTTAGCTAAAAGGGCTAGCCCGTCCTAACCTATTTAATTCTCTAGCTTGCTAGGGTTAGGTTGGGTTTGACCAGCCTATTTTGACAGGTCTAGTCACCAAGGAAATTGGAGAGAAACCACCTTTGAATGCCTTAATTTATTATCTTGATAAAACCCTAGCCTTTTGGTTGGAAAATAGTTTGAGAGAGATTTTAAGAGTGTTTGATTGGGAATAATAGGTTAATGAAGTCTCAAAAAGTGTTTTAAGTCATGGTATCAAATGAAGTTAAAAGGAAAAATGTCCAAAATGCCCCTAACTTAACATAACCTACTCATCAATACGAGTCTAATGATATCCATATTGCACTACTGTGCTTCGGGTACAAAAATGACACCAAAACCCCAAGTGGATCCCATGTACAAAAATTACATTTTCGTGGTCAACTCAATGCTCCTACATCTCCACGGAATCATAACCCTCAATTTATGGGTGCAAACAAATAAAATTTTGGGCTAAATCAATTCCTAAGCTAAATTGGAGTTTAGGATCAAGAACTAAGAAATGCACCAATAAAGTGATGAAATCTTACCTTAATCATGATAAAAGTGTTTACCAAGCTCCCTAGACACCCACAAGATTCATTTTGAGTTATCATACCCATTTTGGGCTTTACGCTCTCAAAGATAAAGGAAATATGCCCAAATTCGTTACGTTGAGGTCTATTTATAGACCCTTTCAGCGAAGAGATGCGATATCCCCGTGACAACAAAGTCAAAAACTTGTTTTTCACCCTCGAAACTCATTAAGAACCCAAATAATATGATCCAATAGTGAAATCTGAGTGTAAACTTCATTTAAAATCCATTGGAATCATACAAACTTGCATACAAGATCAGTTCAGCAAAAAGTGGGGCCCACACTTATAGTTTTATTTTTTAATTAATTCTGCTCAATAGCCCAAAATAAGTTTAGAAGCCTTGGGACCTACACCAATAGTCCCCTAGCCTAAAATCAATGTTATGGATATGATGGAGAATTTGGATTTTCATCTCGAGATCAATTCAACTAAATAAGGGTCCCACACCTATATTTGATTTTCCAACTTTACGACCAATAGGTCAAAATGAGATCGGATGCATTGCAACCCGAACCAAAGGTATACCTAGAGTTAAATCGATATTTGAAATCTACTGGAATAGTTTAAATTTACATCTAAGATCGTTTCACTAAAGTTTTCGTTCGATGGCCATTTGGAACCAATGAAGACTTCAAAATAGGGAATTGGTTGTAAAAGTCAAATAAACTTCCTGGTAACTGAACCATCGATCCCAGAAAGTCATAAATGAGTTGGGGAGCTATGGAGAAGACCTAAAGAAAAAAGAAGTGGAAAAATAAAAAAGATTGAAAGGGTCATTAAATGAATCAACGTAAGTTTGTATAAGGAAAAATTTACTGCACAATCTATAGTATAAAAGAACAGAAACATTTCTTAAACACCCAATAGAATTTTGAAGAAAAGTATAGATGTCTCTATACTATTCTACAAGAATCTACTTGACATGGCTTCAGAAACACCTTAGGAAATTTAAACTCTATTCTCCGATCCAAAGTTTGTAATGCCCGAAGACTACCCTTGATGTCACATAGTTCTTAGAACCATAAGTTATCCTATAATGACCCATTATATTGGCATAATTCATGAGAAAATACATAAAACACACAAAACTAGAAATAATAACCAAAAGAGTTGTCTTTAGGTGAACTTGCTCAATACAACAACAATAAACCCAGTGTATTCCCACATAGTGAGCTCTGGGGAGTGTAAGATGTACGCAGTCCATACCTCTACCTCTGAAGAAGTAAAAAGGCTATTTCTGATAGACCCCCGGCTCGAGTCACGGAATACTACACAAATACATAGTAAAGCATGGAACAAGATGGCATAACATAAATACGACACCCACAAGTAATAGAAAACAGAAAAAAGTAAACAGATTCGTAATAAAGCATGAAACAAGGTATCATAACAAGAATAATACAACCACCAAGTAATTCCCTACACTAGTAACCTAAACTGAACCTAGCCTTCTACCCTAATTCGTGTCCTCCAGATCTTCCTATCTAGGATCATGTCCTCGTTGAGCTATAAATGCTCAATGTCTAGCCTAATCACCTCTCCCCAGTAGTTCTTCAGCCTACCCCTACCCTACCTAAAACTATCCAAAGATAGCCTCTCACACTTATGAATCGAGGCATCCATGCCCCTTCTAATCACGTGTCCGAACCATCTCAATCGGACTTCCCACATCTTATTATCCACTGAAGTCATACCAATCTTCTCTCTGATAGTCTCATTCCAAACTCTATCCCCCCTAATCAGCCCACACATTCAATGCAACATCCGCATTTCCGCCACTTTCATTTTTTGAATGTGGGAGTTCTTAACTGGCGAACACTCTGCTCCATACAACATGGCCGAACTGACTGCCACCCTATAGAATTTGCCTAGAAGCTTGGGTGACACCTTCTTATCACATAACACCCCCGAAGCGAGATTCCACTTCATCTATCCCGCCCCAATATAGTGCGAGACATCTTCTTCAATCTCACCATCACCATGCATCATGGCCCCGAAATACTTTAAACTATCCCTCTTACATACCACCTATGATTCCAACTTCACTACCACCTTATTCTCCAGCCTCACGTCATTAAAATTGCATTACAAATACTCTATTGTGCTCCTACTCAACCTGATCCCTTTAAACTCAAGAGTTTGTCTCTATATCTCTAATTTATCATTCACACTCCCCCCCCCTCGTGTCTCATTAATCAAAACTACATCATCTACAAAAAGCATACACCAAGTCACATCTCCTTAAATACGCCGCGTTAACACATCCATCACCAAAGCAAACAAAAAGGGATTAAGAGTAGATCTCTAATTCAATCCTGTCAAGACAGTGAAATGCTTTGAGTCTTCCCCAGCCGTACACACGTGAGTTTTAGCTCCATCATACATGTCCTTAATTGCTCTAATATATGCTACCAAGGCTCTACTCACCTCTAAGCATCTCCCTAGGGACTTTATTGTATGCCTTCTCCAAGTCGATAAACACCATGTGTAGGCCCTTCTTCCTTTCCCTATACTTGCTCAATATAATACTTTGTAAAATATTTACAACACTGATTATACCAAGAAAATTGAAACTTTATACATAAACCCTAACTAACTATCTATGAACCTTAAACTAATACTGAGTATAGGTTGTTGGGCCATGAACCCCAACTATCTCTAATCAATACACATGAATTCAAATAAAATACAGAATCTACAAACTAACTAGAGTCCTCAAAATAGAGAATTCGTCATCTGCTAGCAGGAAGTTTTGAACTACCTGACCATCAAATTATGGCCTACAAGTGGTAAATGTATTATGAAATAATGTAACCATACAAATGTATATATGGTGAGTACTTTTTGAATATACTGAGTACGTGGAGGGGAATTCAATACACAAAACTATGGCTAAACATACCTTCAAATCATACATGCTATGTGTAAAGGAATCACCCTGATCACATATAAAAATAAGAGATAAAATATCATAAAACATGAATAATAAAGCATAATCTTATAATCCTAGTGAGTCATTACAATTAGATTTTAAAATATTTACTTCTATGGAAGATTATTATGACTGATATAAACCATGTGAGCATAATGGAGTCCATGGTCTTACTCATATTGAGAAGAGTTTTTCTACCTTTGCCAATAGAATAGAATATTAACTCAGAGTGATCACTAAACATATCCCTTCAGGGGTGATGAGGCACTATCTTGCGAGGCCTCTAAAACCTATAGTACATAGTTGTTTGAGAATAGGATGTTCTAAACCCACATTCCCATCTCGATGCTAAATACTACTCTCAAAATATACACTTATATGCTAATACTTATGAAATCCGCCTCAAAACCGCATATGGTTTATAAATTGAAATCCATCTGTATTTTTTTTGCTTAAATCACTAATGAAGAAACTTGTGGATTTCATATCTTATCTAAGATCATAAGATCAAAATTGAACTTTAGTCATGTTGTTATACTTGTAACTTCAACTGATAAACTTGAATTTTTTATATACATGGTAAGTTATTATTAAAAATTGAAATCATTTATCATCTCATAGAAGCTTTATATCAAATATCAAACTCAATAATTAAGATCACTTTTACGGATTAAAACATAGGTAAACATGAAATCTTATGCTAAATAAGGCTTTAACTCATTAGGAAACATCATAATCTTAAACAAAAGAAAAGTGGGTATGAACCCTAGCAAATTAATTTCTTCAAAATCAATTAGAATTCAAACTTCTGGGCATAAGGATGAAAGAATAACCTTGTTCAAACCCCACATACCAAGACTTTGTGACTTTTTGGAGAGAAAAAATTGGATCCTTGTAGTTGTACTTGGGAAAAAACCCTAACCTTTTTATCTAAAGAGTGGAGAGGAGAATGAGCATTGGTAACTGACTAATGATGTAAAAATATAATTTGTAAGGTGATTTAAGTCATGAGGGAGGAATCTGAGGTGAAGAAAAGACCAAAATACCTCTATGAAAACTTAAACTTTTTTGCAAGAATTTCTCAAGTGACAACGGAGTTGACAACCCGTCAGCTTATTGACGACTTGTCCACTTACTCGTTAATCTTTAGCTGAATTATACGTTTACTGGTAAAGTTTGATGATGAAACTCTGAGAGGTTGGACCACATCATAACGGACTAGGTACCTTAGATTTAGTCACAAGTAACCAAATAGTAAAAAACTAGAAAACTAAAGACTTTGCAGGAAATTAACAACACACAGATTTAATGTGAAAACCTTCCTTCTCAAGGGCGGGAAAACTAGGGCTTGCCCTCACAAGCGCCCATAATCCACTATAATAAAACTCTTGATTACAAACTTCAATGAACCTAACTCAAGGTTCCACCTGCTTCGAATACCTCTACGACAAGCCTACCTTGACAACTCTGCGAAATAATCTCTCTAATATTGATTGACTTAGGGAGGTTGCACTACAGAGTGATAAGCAGATCCCTTAGAGTAAGTCACAGGCAATCAAATAGTAAAGAACTGGAAAACTAAATATATTTTAGAAAATTAACAACACACAGATTTAAGATGGAAACCTCCTTGATCATGGAAGGAAAAACCATGGCTTGACGTCACAATCACCAAAGGTCCACTATAGTAAAACTTTTGATTATAGACTTCAACAATCCTAACTCTAGGTTCCACCTGCTTGTAATACCCCAAATAAAAGCCTGCATTAACAACTCTGCCAAGTACTCTCTCCAATATTGATTAACTTAAACCAATATTGAGCTTAGGTAACTTTACTTACTCTTATAGAATGAGTAATTCAATTACAAATCAAGAATCACCTTAAGAACACTCACTCTTTTCATACATAAAGAAATTAAGAACTTGAGCAACACTTGAGCAATGAGATGGATTGAGTTTTTGCCTCTTTCATTATTTTTTATAATCTGGATTGTGAAAACTCACCAATTTTAGAAGTATTTTTTTTCCTTTTATAGTAGAGTAATGATTAGGGTATAAATCCGATTGGGCCAAGTGTCTTATAAGGTATATATATCTCATACGCAGTTTATTATACTAGAATACAAAATTGTGCAGGCCATGCGATAGTTGTATATTTCCATATAAACCCAGCGACCTGGTCCCTCATTGTTAGCTACTTATTATCAAAGTAAGATATAGCAATCCCCCCCTTTGATGATGACAAACAACAAAAGTTAACCATAAAACTTTTGAGCATCAACCTCATTCTCTGTATACAGTTGGAGTGATTACCACTACTGCCAGTGAATGTTCCTCCTATCATCATGCATCAAGCTTTTCCTTGACAATATACTATAAAATCTCGGGACATGGTCCCTTGTTGTCAATTACCATAAAAAATCTCAATCTTTCATTATTACCCCTATTAATTAGCCACCTCATGGCATTTTCATTCATCACATATGCAACTCTTCCCCCTATCAATAAGCCATTATTGTATTCAACGCATCTGCACCTAGTCCTTACTATAAACATATTTGTACTTGGTTTGTTACACATTAGAACACACATAAACTTGGTCCCCTACCTTATGCATTTAGTATTCCCCCTTCTAGCATCATTAAAAAGTAAGAAATATAAACCAAAGATAAAGTAAGCATAAGATAGTTAACCCATGGCCACTGGGTAACACTAATATAAAGAACAACTTTTAAATTAAAGAGGAAATAAATGAAGCACACAAAAAGAAATTCATTTATTGTTAGAAAGGATCAACACCATTATTGAAACCCCTGGGGGTTGCACCACACAGTGAGGGACCAGGTCCCTTAGAGTCAATCATAGTCAAACAAATACTAATCATGTAGAAAAATAAAAGACAATGCAGAAAGAAAAAAAAACACATATATTTCTACATGGAAACCTAAGAAGGAAAAAACCAGGGCTTGCCCTTACAATCACCAAAGAAATCCTCTATAATCAACCTCATGATTATGGTCTAGATTTCAGCCTACCTCAAAGATCTTTTCTCTTATATCAACTCTACTACAAGCTTATCTTGGTAACTCTACCAAGGCACTTCTTTACTTATTACCTCTAATCAGCAACTAACTTAGGCAACATCACCTAAGCATTTTCTAATAAAAGAGAAAAAAATCATTAATCATATAGAATGAGTAATTTATTTATAAATCAAACCACACTCAAGAACACTTTTTATTTAAGCACTCATAAAGCTAACAACTTGAGCAATGTTAGAACTGTTTTATGCTACCTCTTTTTACTCTTTGTATTTGCAAAAACTACTTGATGAAGAGGTGTCTCTTTATTTTTTATATCTAAGTGATGATTAAGGATAAAAGATCATTGGACCAGCTATCCTAATTAGCACAAATAGCACCTATAAGTTTGTTACATAAGATGACAAAATTGTGCAGACAACGTATGCCAGCTATACTATATCTTTCACATCCAAGGACGTGGTCCCTTGCAGTTAGTTGTTCATCGTCAAAGCTACATATAGAAATTTTTACCCTTTTTGACGATAACAAACCAACCATTAAAATTTGAGAATCAATGCATATTTATCCCATTTAATCAGTGTGATTACCACCAGAAGACGAATGTTCCCCTATCATCATGCCTCCTTCATAATGAAACACAAGGACCTGGTCCTTTGTTATCAATTGCATAAAAAATCTTTTATTTATACCTCCATCTTCATGAACCTATATTTAGTGCATTTGCACACTTTCCCCTATTAACATAACTCTCATCATTCATCTATTTATTACATCACTCTCTTTCTTTCCTCTATCAGCGTGTTATTTATATTCACCGAGAAAAAATGATACCTGATCCCCTACTATATATACTCAGTATGTATTCCATCTTTTGGAATTATTAAAAGGTAAAAATAGTAAACTAAGAGTAAATTAAGCACAAATTAGTTAACTATGGCCACTAAGACAACTCTAACATAAAGAATAACTTTTAAATTTAAATACAACAAATATAGCACACCAAGCAAAGATTCATAGATAAGTAGGATAAGTATCATTGTAGTGCATAAATTAAATGTTCTTAGGGAAAATCCATAGGAATGGAGAAGGATTAAGAAGTGAAAGATTAGGAAAAAAAATCTTGAAGGAATAGGGTTAGGATGTTGTTGAGATGCCTTATCTATGTATTTGATATAAGGACCTCATCAGTTAATATTGATATCCTCTTCTTTAGTTCAACATTCTTAGTCCTAAGCATTTTTTTGTACATTGGTTTCCTTTGGAATGGAGAAGGATTAACAAGTGAAAGATTAGGCAAAAAGTCTTGAAGGAGTAGGGTTAGGATGTTGTTGAGATGCCTTATATATGTATTTGATATATGGACCTCACCAGTTAATATTGATATCCTCTTCTTTAGTTCAACATTCTTAGTTCTAAGCATTTTTCTGTACGTTGGTTTCCTTTGGAGAAATGCTGAATTGTCACCTGAAGCATGCTGTTTCTTCATCCTTGGCAGCAAGGTTGAACTTCAATTCCTCTATTTCCTTGCGGATCCCCCTTTGATAAATACTATCTGGTTTGACACACTCAATTTTGACCAACATTTTCATATCAAGCATTTGAACCACAGATCCTTGGGTTCTAGAATCACATACAATGCCATAATGATTAAGTACTTTATTCAGCTACAATCCATAAGGCATGCTATGATTTCTATTCTTACCAAGAAACACTTTGTGTATGTGTTATATCATCAATGTAGGTAGATTAATAAACTCAGAGAAACTAAGGAATTCAATCACACATAAGTCAATGGCTCAGGCAATGTTTCTCTTTTGTGACCTAGGCAGGGTACATTGTTCTCAAAGTCAAAAATCAATTAAAACTCACTCTTAAGTGAGTACCTATTCACTGCAGTCATAAATTTCAATTTGACATTGGATGCATTTGATAAGTATTATATTAAAGGCAGCTGGATAGCGATTGTTCGCACCCCATATACAGGAACTTCCAAAAATTTTCCTAGTGTTTCCTTTTTCAATTTTATTTCCTTTCCTTGGATTGAGTCAGAATTATCCCATCTTCTAAGAATTCTAAAGTGAAATAGAATTCCCTAACTATCTCATCTAAAACAGTGGGAATATGTCCTTTCATGAGATGCATCCAACCTTAATGTTTAACTAGCTCCACTAAATCCACCATACAAGGTTCTATTAGCATATTTGAATCAAATTTCCTTCCAGTTAATAGATTTAGATTCTTCAACAACCTATTTCTAACTTCCTTGGATACAAACTTACTTTTATACACATTCTTTCTTCTAGTATAAGTGATAACAGATTTCCTTTCAGCCACTTTACTCTTTTTGGGACCAGGTCCCTCAAGAGTCAGTTGTTTCCCAATAAAACTTCTAGACATTTTATAGAGATTCTTGGTGTTTTATTGATATTATTTTCCTTATAATCGACCATGCTTTTTCCTAGGCTTTTTGAAAAAAAATTAGGTTTTCAGCTACCCAAATTTCATCCACCACAATAATATCAGAACAATTTGAAGATTCAGGGAACATTCTTTATTAACAAGTTGAGTGATGAATTAATTTAGCTTTAGAAAATTAAAAGAAGAAGGATGTTTTTTAGGATGGTTTAGGAAGGAATTTTTCACAACGCTAAGCTAAGAATCCTTTAAATGACATAAAAATGGAAGAGCTGCAACCATCAAGAACGTCTTTCTTTTAGAAGGGCTATTTGGAATTTTGGATTTTCCCTTTTTGATATGAGAAGGAGTGGGTGCAAAAAGAATTAAGGAATAATGAGCACAACGAAGGGTATTCTTGAGGAGAAAGATATGAACAAAATAAAATTTTAGGTGACTAACCTTTCCTTTTAGAATAGGATAACTTTGTTCTGACACAAGGACAAGGAGGATGCAAGTTTTTCTTTGTAGAATAGAATAAATTTGCTCATATAAGATACTAACCCAGGAGATAGGACCAGGTCCCTCTCTAGTTTGTGTAAATCTTCAACTTTGTGTTTGTTATATTTGTCCACCTCCAAAGTTATTCCCATTGTTTTATACGTACAGAGGTATGGTACTATGTTAGATTAACAAGTACTAATTTACCAAGGGTACCTGCCTCCAGAACGTAGCAAATTTTGTATGGAGACAATGATTTATTTAATAGTAGCTCAGGTTAGTCTAACCAATCCTAGAATCAGTTTGATAGATTGATTACACGACATGATACCATGACTTATTCTGGAAATAGGTCTAAGAACTATATCCTAGTATTATCATTCTTCAAATGTCTAGAGTCCCTTCAACATTTCTTTGAACTTATCTGCTTCTTTTCACAAATTTGAGTACATTCTTAGGTAGGAATCCTAATTACATAAGACACCTTCACCATGAAGTGTCTTAGGAAACAGAATATAATCAGACCTTCCATTCATTTCCTTAAACCATAACAAAAAGATTTTTTTGACCGCAAACCCTTTCTCCCTCCTCTACTTACAATCATTTATTAGACTTAGAAATCCATTTGAGTTTAAATTTCCAGTAGGAGGGCAGAAGTCTGATTAAATATTTTTTTGTCCTACTAGGTAGTGTGATCTTCCTTTTTTCCCTTTTCAGAGACTTGAAATCCTTATAATGTGCATTCTTCTACTGAGTGTATTCATTACTCTTCAAGTTAGCCATAAGCTAGTACTAACATTTTTCTTTCAAATGTCAATCTCTTCCATAATGAGTGCACAGGAGTT
This sequence comes from Capsicum baccatum var. pendulum, assembly GCA_030864225.1. Classification (NCBI taxonomy): domain Eukaryota; kingdom Viridiplantae; phylum Streptophyta; class Magnoliopsida; order Solanales; family Solanaceae; genus Capsicum; species Capsicum baccatum. Next base: position 186,632,530 of record CM061560.1, on the reverse strand, counting down.
CGTTCCCTTTGCTTCTAACATAATAAGCAGCCTTCCCTTTATAGGTTGGAGTTCAACTTGATATCACAAATCTCTACCATAATTAACATATTGACTCATAGTATTAGAGATGATCTATGAATAAGCAGTCTATTTAAGAGAATTGTTCAAATCTTCTCTCAAGCGGACCAAGACTCTCTCTACTTCATTCCAATGTAGTTCTTCCATAAGATGTTCTCAAGAATCTGTCAACCTTTCTTCAAGAACAATTTGAAACCAAAAAGCTTCTCTCTTTCCTTTGTCATCTAACTTACTTTTCTTCTTCAAATTATTCACCAGATTCAAATTTTAAGATTTCATCTTTGTGAACAACTCTTCATTTTTTGAAATTCCGAAAGTTAAAGTAATCAACACATGATCTTTATTGTCCACTTTTTCCTTTAAGGCATTCTTACCAGCAGTAGTTCACATATATAGTCTATCAATACATTTGCAGTCCTTTTTATCTTCCTAGCAGAGTAATTTTCATGATTTTTCTGAATGTCATATATAGTTACCTTATTTTTCTCTTTATTTTCAGTATTTTCTATGAAGGAAAATAAGGAATCAAAGGTCACTTTTTCATCTTCCACTTCAAGCATGAAAACATCTGCAAACTTCTCAGCTTCATCAGATTTAAAGGAGGAGTCACCCCAACCAGCTAAGGCTTGTTTTACTACAAAATCACCTCCAGCCTGTCTTCTTAATTTTACAGAGACCTGGTCCTTGTTACTTCCTTTGTCACCTTTAGTGTTGTCATAATATTGATAGTACATTTTTTGTATTATATTATCATAAATAAAATATTAAGGACCTCTATATCTATGAAATATTTCCAAATTGGCTCATTTTCTGTTCCTACTTTCATTTTTTTTGAAACCGCCTACTTTTCTTCATAGCTCTAACAGTTATTTTTGACAAGTAAAAAGCATTAGTTTCTTCTTCCTTTGAACCTAAACTTGAAGCATTTAGAGTCAAAGAGTTTTCCTTTTTGAATTCCTTCTTCTCTTCTCCTTGCGGCTTCTTGAGTTCATGGGTTTTATGTTTCCCAATAAGTTTATCTAAAGTGAAGGTCCTCAGGTTTCTTTCCTCAGTTATGGTATCCACTTTGCTTTCCCATGACTTTGGAAGAATACTAAGAATTTTTTTCACTTGCTTGTACAAGGGAATCACTTCACCTAAGCACTGAAGCTCATTTGTGATAGAAGTTAACCCTTGTATGAATTTGTTAGATTTTTTATCTTCTTTCGTGATGAAGGTTTAATACTGAGTATTTATCATATCTACTTTTTAATCCTTCACAACATTGGTGCCTTCACGAGCAGTTATCAAGCACTCTTAGATCTCTTTAGTACTTTTACAAGCTGAGATCCTATTGTTATCATGGGGACCTATTCCACATACTAACATTTTCTTTTCCTTGTAATTATTTTCTATTTTTTTCTATCTTCATAATTGTACTCTCTCCTTTTTTTTATAACCATTTTAGTAACTTCTCCTTCTTTGACTTATTTAATAGGAACATGAGGACCATCAAGAATTATGTCCATCAACTTACTATCCTCTGTCATAATAAAGTCAAACATCTTTGTTTTCCTCTGTCGATAGTATAGTCGATGGAATCTAAGTGGTCTAATGAAAGATTTCCCTTATTCCATATTTGGTAAAGCATCCATGATAACCAAAACAATCAGGATGAGAACTTTTTATTGTGTATTATCTTTGATACTAATTGTTGAAACCTTTGGGGGTTGCACCACCCAGTGTAGGACAAGGTCCTTTATAGCCAATCACAGGCAAATAAACACTAATCGTGCAGGAAAATAAAAGACAATACTGGAAGAGTAAAAATATATTAATCTTTACATGGAAATACAAGAAGGGAAAGACTATGACTTTCCCTCACAAGCACCAAACAAATCCACTATAATCAACCTCTTGATTACAGTCCAGATTTCAGCCTACCTCTAGGATCCTTTTGCTTATAGTAAATCTACTATAAGAATATCTTGGTAACTCTACCAAGGACCCTCTCTACTGATTACCTCTAATCAGCAACTAGCTTAGGCAACTCTACCTAAGTACTCTCTACTTAAAGAGATAAAGTCATTATACTTATAGCATGAGTAATCTTTTACACATCAGAACTCACTCACGAACAATTTCTATTTAAGCAGTCATAAAGCTAAGAACTTGAGCAGTGTTGGAATCGGATTTATGCTACCTCTCTTCACTCTTTGTATTTGCAAAAACCACTTGAAAAAAAGGCATCTCTTTCATTTTATATCTGATTTATGTATAGGAATGAAAAATCATTAGACCATCTATCCTAATCAATACAAAATAGCACCTGCAAGTTTGTTACATAAGATGACAAAATATGTAGACAGCACGTGCTAGTTGTAGTATATTTTTTGCATCCAGGGACCTGGTCCCTTAAAAATAGTTGCTCATCATCAAAACTACATATAGCAACCATTATAATATTCCAGTAAAATATAAAACTACTGTCGACAAAAGCCACAATAAATACAAGAACTGGAAACTAACATAGGAAACTTGACACAATAGGACTCAGGTAGAGGGGTCTTAGGAGAGAAGGATTTTAGCAAAAACTCTATTCTATCAGCCTCAACAACATGAGCATCTAACAAGTACTTAGTGAGGGACTTTATTTCTGCATTCAATCTTTGTTCTTCACTAGTAAATTTAGTAACCTTACCCTGGTGCTTTCCATTTTCTACTGCAAGTTCCTCAGTTTCTTAAAATGAACAATCTTAGCATCCTTTGCAGCTAACTTAATCTCTAGTTCCTCTATTTCTTTGTTTAAACTCTCCTAAGCAGCTAACAGTCTTGTCACTTGGGATACAGTTCCCACTTTCCCTTCAATGCATTCATTCTCAACAAATATTTTTAGACTAAACTTTTATTTGACTGTTCTAGGAGTTCCCTTTGTTCAATTAAATCAAAAGTAATCAAAAACTCTATTCAATATGTATCCATATGGCATACCATGTCTTTCTTCTTACTCAAAAATCATTTTGTTCATGTTTTCTATCGTAAGACAAGAAAGACTTATCATATCAAATTTGCTGAAGCACTCAATCAGTAACAAGTCAATAATAGAGGCAATGGTCCTTTTCAATGATCTACGAAAAATAACCTTATTCACAAATTCATATACCAATTGGAACTCACTTATGAGAAATTTCACAATAGTTGAGGGCTCCTACTTTAGATGCATCAATCACGAACTTGTTGAGGGCTGTTATTTCACAAGAGGCTTCATACCAATCATAGACACATCCAGAATCCTTCCCAGTATCTTCTCATCCACCTTTATATCTTTGCTTGCACCTGAGCTATCAAGCTCAACCCATCTTCTGAGAAATCTATTTAATAGTAGATTTTTCTTACTTCCTCTTCAAAAACCATTGAAACTTGTTTCTCTAGGAGGTGTAACCATCCCTGGTGCCTAGCATACTTACTGTTATTCTAGGTTTATCATAAATCATTAGATCAAACATTTTACCAGTCAATAGCTTCTAAATTTTAAAAGCTACAAGTCTTGCTTCTCTTGATGCATCCTTCTTTTCTTTCTTTTTTCTTCTTTTTTTAGGCTTACAACGTGACTCTTCCTTTTCAATAAGTTTTCTCTTCTTGGGATCAAGTCCCTTTGAGACTATCTTTTTTTGACAATAATAATTTTTTTTAGTTACTAGAATTTTGACTGGAGTACAAGTAACATGAACTTCTTGTCTTCTCTTCTTAGCTACAGCAGCAACATTTGAATTAATGTCCACACCCTCACAAATTTCTACAACTTCAATATTTTCCTACTCTTTTATGGCAACACCTTTCGTAGGACTTCTTGTCCTAGTAGTTGAAGACTTGCTAGACTTTATAGCATCTTCCAACACTTTTTTTTCTCCTAGTGGAATAGGAAATGACAACCTTTACATCAGTATTAATAATCTTTTCCTTGCCTTTGCTTCCCCTCTATTTCTTTGTAGAGCCCCTCAGAGGTGTTTTATCTTTAGTCTCCTAATCCTCCTTATTTGGAGGTAACACAACTTACTCATGTTTGTTTTTTCATCTCTTTATCCTCCAATTTGCTCTTCTACACTAATAATGTTTTTTAAGGATCAAATGCAAGTAGAATAAAAATTTTGGATACCTAATTTTCACTATTAGAGAGATCCAACCTTTCCACAGGTATTTCATCATAACACAGTTGGGAAATGATTAGGTTAGATTTAGAGGGTGTATTTAAACTAGGAATTTGTAGGGTTACTATAATTTCAGGATTTTCTAGTTTTTCAAAAAGAATAGGGATTTAAGAATGTTCAGGTAATTTTTGGTCTACTAAGGAAGAAGGTACTTCAGATTAAGGAATTTCTTTTTCAATTGTTGAACGAAATCTTTGATTTAAATCCACCTCCATGGAGAACTTAGTATCAATTCTGATAGTGGAGAAAGGAATAGACCTAATTAGGGATTATGGATTTTTTTAGAAAAATTTAGCAAGCAGATTTAATACAGGTTCTTATTGAGGACTTGTGGTGATTTCTTCTAAGTTACAGGGTGATAAGGAAATGGATTTTTCATTTTAAGGCTGTTAATACTAATTTTCAATGAATTTAACAACTTCTGGCATATTAATGAAGGTTGAGGAAGATGGAATTTCTACCATTTTGAAATTTTTAAAAGAAAAGGAAAAGGACTTGTTAAGTTTAGAGAAGAGGTAGATTGAAGAAGATGATATGATTTAATTCTACTGAGAATAAAATTCAAATTATTTTATTTGTAATTGAGAAAGATGATCATTTGACATTAAAATTTTCTTTTTAAATATATACGTCAGACTATAAATGGTGTGACTGTTCACATTTAGTTTTAATTGACAACTTTTGTACAGATGAGAAAAGACATATGGACTTTTAGATAGGTGTTTTATAATTTTCAAAGTACACTGAATGATACTGAGTTGAGACTTGGGACCAGGTCCTCTTTTACTTAAGTGAATTTTCCAATTTTGTTTGCCTCAAATTCTTTCTCCAAGTTGTTCCCATGGGCGTATACCTACAAGGGTATGGTACTTGGTTAGACCATTAAGTACTTATTTTACCAAGTATATTTGTCTTATTATCATAGCTAGTTTTAGGAAGAGAACTGATTTATTCAATAGCCTAGGTTGATTTGATCAATTCCATCTTCAACTTTTTTGTTTAAGGACACTTTATAACATAATTTATTTTGAAAATAGGTCCGCGGACCAGGTCCCAGACTTAGAATCCTTTAAATTTACAAGCTTTCTTCATTTGAGAAGAATTCTACTAGAACCAGGTCCCTATGAAGTTTTGGCTAGACACTTCTTGAAGTTCTTCTACTTGAATCAAAGTTTGTGACTGAGATCATGGAACACCATCACTGTCATCGTACCCCTAAATCAAATTTTTCCTTGGCCATCTTGCTCAGCAGTAGCATCATTTTAAACAGAGCGAGTTCTTTAATGTCAGAATGTTCATTGATTTATAATCTTTTCCAACTCATCCTTGATCACATATTTTTTTCAACACAGAGTTCTTTTTTAGCATTGAACATAAGAAGCTCCACTTTGATGTGCCTTGAGATAGAGAATGCAATAAGACCTTTTAGTCATGTTTTGAATATGTATTATCAATAAACCTATTCTGACTTCTATCCCTTTCTGCCTCATACAAACAAAATCATTTTCTAGATTTGGGAACCCACTTAAATCTGAGTTCTTAGTAGAAAGATATAGGTGTGATCAATTCTTTCTTTGCCCATTTTGTTAATAAAATCTTCTTCTAATTTTTTAAAAGTCTGGAACCTTTAGGATAGGCATTCCTCTTCTGGACATCTTTAACACTATTTATTCTAGCTTTATTCCAACTTTAATAGTTCTCTTTTTTGTACCCATCTCTTTCAGAGTGAGTGCATAAAGGTTTGTGCACTTTGTTTCCGACATCTTGAACAACCTTACCTTGAGACCTAGGTGATTAAGTTAGGTACTGATACCCAAGGACTTTACCATTTTTAATTACTTGACCAGTTAAGTTAGAAAGGATCTGTGAGGATGTAGTCCATTGTAGGGTTTTTTTAAGTTCTTTTGGAGTACTGTCATGATATTCTTTTGAGAATACTCCATATTTCTTAAATCTCAACCTAAAAATTTGAATTTTTTCTTACTTTTACTATCGCAATCATTTACTATCTCCAGTTGACTCAAAAAACTCAATTTATCAATTTTCAACACTTCAACCTATTCTTCTATTCCAAAAATACGGAGAGTTAAAGTAATTAGTTCAAGTACCTTACTCTCTATTTTTTCATCTAGAGAATTTCTCTCAGTACTCAGTTCATATACTGAATCAAGCAACACATTTGCTAGCTTCTTTATCTTTGAAGGAGAATAATTTTCTAAATTGTTTCTTAATGTTTGTGAGTGTTACCTCATTTTATTCTTCATAGTCAATGTCTTCCTTGAATAAAAAGAATCAAAGGTAATTTTATGATCCTCCAGTGCTAACAACGAAACTTTTTCATGCTTTCCATCTTCTTCAGATTCACTGGAAGAATCCCCTCAGACATTTATGGCCTCTTTTATTGCAAAATCAGCAACAACCTTTCTTTTTGATTTTATAGTGACCTAGTCTCTGTCCTTTCCTTTGTCACTTCCAGTTTTGAGATATTCCTGATAATTTATTTTTTTCATTAGACAGACCTCCAAAGTTCCTTCCCTTTTTCTATTACTTCCACTTCTTTTAAACTGACCACTTTTCTTCATATCTCTAATAATTTTTTTGTCAAATAAGCAACATCAGTGTTTGTTTCATTAGAGTTTGATTTTGAAGCCTTCGGTGCAAAAGATTTTTCCTTTTTTGCTTCCTTATTCTCTTGTCCTTGTAGCTTCTTGAGTTTATGTCTTTTATATTACCAATAAGCTCATCCATAGTAAGAGTTTTTAGGTTTCTTACCTCAGTGATAGCATCCACTTTACTATCCCAGGAATTAGGTAGATCCCCCAAAAAAATTTTGACCTATCTGTACAAAGGAATCACTTCTCCTAAATAGTGTAACTCATTTTGTGATTGAAGTGAATCTTGTATGCATTTCCTGTATTGTATCTCCTTCTTTCATGGTGAAGGTTACACACTGAGTATTCATCATTTCAACTTTCAAATTTTTCACATCAGTGGTCCTTTCATGAGTTGTTTTCAAGCAATCCCAAATTACTTTTGCATTTTCACATAAAGAAATCTTGTTGTATTCCTCAGGACCTATACCATAAACTAGCAATTTATTGGCCTTAAAATTCTTATCAATCTTCTTCCTATCTTCATGATTATACTATCTTCTACTTTTAACAATCATCCTATCTATTTTTCCTTCCTTGACTTCTTTAACTGGAACATAAGGACTATCAAGTATTATATCCCACATCTTATTGTTCTCAGCTATAATGAAGTCATACATTCTTATTTTGCACCACCCATAGAACTGCGCATTGAATATTGGTGGTATAGTGGTAGATTCCATTCTTCCAGATTAGTCGAATCATCCATGATAACCAATTCGCTATGGAAGTTAACCTTTTAGAGTGGTGTGGCTGTGAAACGAATTAATGAAACTCAGGAAGGTTGCACAACACAGTGAGGGACCAAGTCCCTTAGATCCATTCATAGGAAATCAAATCGTAAAGCACTGGAAAACTAAAAACTTCGCAAAAAACTAACAACAGATATATTTTAACGCGAAAAACTCTTTGCTCAAGCAAGGAGAAACCATGGTTTTCCATTATATGAGCCCTCAATCGACAATAATCAAAATCTTTATTATAGACTTTAATGAACCTAACTCTAGGTTCCACCTACTTTTAGTACTTCTACTATAAGCCTACCTTAACAACTCTGCCAGTACTCTCTCTAATATTGATTAAATAATCAATATTGAACTTAGGTAACTCTACCTAAACACTCTCAAGAAAGAAAGAAAACATTACTCTTATAGCATGTGTTATTCAATTACAAATAAGGACTTAACTTAAGAACACTCACACTTTTAGTACATAAAGAAATCAAGAACTTGAGCAATACTTGAGCAATAAGCTGGATTGAATTTTTTCCTCTTTCACTCTTTTTGATATTCTATATTGTGAAAAATTACTAATTTGAGAAGCATTCTTTTCCTTTTATAGTGTAGTAATAATTAGTGTAGAAATCTGATTGGGAAAAGTGTCCTAAAAGGTACACATCTCACCTGCGCAGTTTGTTACACTAGAAGACAAAACTGTACAGTCCTTTTGACAACTATATATTTCTATAAAGACCCAGGGACCTGGTCCCTTATTTCCAGATGTTCATCATCAAAACAAGATATAGTAGTTTGCGATAGAGTTGACAGCTCGCTAACTTAATGGTGGCTCGCCAACTTAGTTGTCAATATCTAAATGATTCAAGGTATTTTCTAGTTAAGGTTGACAATGTAGTCACATCCCATTATTGATAGCTCATCAACTTAGTTGTCAATCTCTGGTAGACTGACACTCCTGGGAAAAGTAATCATAACTTTCTAATCTGATATCGGTTAAGGTAAAATCAAATGCATTGGAAAGAAGACTCGAAGATATTTTATTTGGTAGGTATTGAGCTCCAAAACTCTATATCTTATAGAAGTTAGACTTTGAAGGTGACCCTTGCAGGCTACAATACTAAAACTCCATTGATAATGAATGTTCTCAAGTTAAATTTTCTCTAAGTGCTTCATATGACCATGATTCACATCAAAAGCACTTTAAACATTAGGTAAATTATCGTGAAACTTATCTATGGATTAAAATAATTGCATTTTGGACTTTAAAGATAAGACAAATGGTTATAAACTTAATTATAAGTTTTTTGTGTATTATAGTTTATCTCGAGACATCTGATATTTATTAATATGCATTTCCTTATGTTCAAACAAATGAGCCACTAGTTGGTTTGAATGATTATAGTCACTTTACTACCTTTTTTGAGTTTTTTCTTAGTTTAAAGATGCCTCAAACTTTATTGAGGATCACTCTACTTCAAGGAAAGTATTGTCAAATGTTGCACCACCAATATGTTTTAGGAATTTTTTAATATACACCACCAATTTATTCAGGGGAAGTGTTGTCACGTGTTACCTCAAGAATAATTGATCAGTCTATTTTTATCAACGATGATCATATTACTATAGTTGACACTTCTGGTGAGACTTATGGTGAGCCTCAGTTTGCTAGATCAAAGGGTGATTTAATAAATTCTTCTTCAGTGCATGACCTAGAGGACATTCAACATAAAGAAGATCTATCACAATGGTTCAACACTGGTTACAATCAAGAGGAACTAACTCTGACTGTTGAACTACCTACCACTGAGACATCAAATACACAAACTCATCACATAGTGATAAGGATAAAATCATAATCTTATCCACTGAGTCATATTTCTCTTATTACAACCCCAAAATCCACAGTTTAGGAAACATAAATAGTGAGTGAATCAATGAACTCTCCATACTGGTTTACAACTATGAAGGAGGACATAAATACATTCACCAAAATAATACTTGGACATTAGTGCCTAAGGCAACTAGCATGAATATAGTAGGCTCTAGATGCATCAACAGAAATGTATAAGGCAAGACTAGTATCCAAGGGATACTCACAACATAAAGGAGTAGTCTTTGAAGAAAATTTCAATTAGTTGTAAATTATAATACTATAGGAAAAGTTATTTTAATTATCGTGAGGCTTCATTGGTGTATCAAGAAACTAGAGGTGAAGAACACATTCTTGCATAGACATCTCCAAGAGGAGGTGTATATAAATCATCCATCATGTTTCTAGAATTTTAGATATCCTGATTGGGTGTATCTACTAAAGAAACCATTATATGGTTTTAAACAGGCTCCTAGAGCATGGTTTGACAAGTTTTGCTTACATCTACTTCACCTGGATTAAAGTACAGTAAGGTAGACTCATCATTTATTATACTACATTAAAAAGAGTAAATAATTCTAATACTCTTGTATGTTGATGACATAATTATTACTGGAATTCATATTGCACTAAGTTTAGAAATTATTGGTGACTTAGGACAATAATTTGCTATAAAGAATCTTGGTTCTTTACATTTATTTCTAAGAATTAAGGTCGCATACTTTACTAGACACATGTATCTAAATTAGAGTATGTATGAAGCATAACAACTATCCAAAACTAACATGTCCTTTGCTAAATTAGTAAGCACACCACTGGAAAAAATGCATGGCTTTCAAGAAGCTGAAGGTGACCCAGTGGATGCTTTATTATATGGAAGTATTATTGGCTGTATGCAATACTTGACACTAAAAATACCAGACATAACTTATGCAATAAATCTAGTAAGTCAATTCATGCAAAGTATCAATAATACATGCCATCAAGATGGAAAGAGGATACTTAATTATGTGAAGCGCACAACTCAGTTTGGTTTGAGTATCTTATCTCACTCTCTAGTCAAGCTATATGGTTTCTCTGATGCAGATTGAGGGGATGTCCTATGACTGAAAGATCAAATACATGCTATAACCTCTACCTTTGAGTAAATTATGTATCTTTGATATCCAAGAAATAATATAAAGTGGCAAAGTCTTGTTCAAAAGTAGAATACAGGGAACTAGCCTTAACAACAACTAAAATAACATTATTAATATACATACTCAGAGACATTGGAGTACATTCAAAGGTTGTACGATCATTGTTGTGCAATAACTTGAGTGTGTTATAAATAACCATCAATCCAATCATGTATGTGGAAAGAAAACATCTTGAGATAGACTATCATTTTATTTGGGAAAAGATTGCTAGTCAAAAGCTTGTCAAAAGGTTTTTTAGTTCAAAGGATCATTTAGCTAACATCCATATAAAGGCATTGACGAAGGCGATGTTTGCATAATTTAGAAGCAAGCTAGGAGTGGTTATTACATATCCAAATAGCTTGAGAGAAAGTGTTGAAGAGATTGAACTAGTTCAAGAGTGTAAGAGATAATAGAACATGAATAGGATAGCTATTGTAGAGTTTGTATTTTAACCAATGTATTAGTCATATATATTGTAGAAGTCTATGCTCATTGTAGAATTTAAGATACTATAGGAGTTTACTTAGGTCTTAGTTCAACATACTAAACTTGTACAAATACAGGCCATGTCTTACTTTAAAACTCAATGAGAAATGCCTTAATTATTCCTAAAATATTATTCAAATCTTGTGTTTTTCGACAATGATTTAAGAATAGAGGTTTTATTATAGAGTTCTAAAACCTTTTCTCTAAGAAATAGGTTACGTAAATATGAAAGAGTCTTATATTTTCCTTTTAGGAAAAGTAAATGTAATTTTGATAATACTTTGACTTTCCTTTTTTAGAAAATTAAAACTCAAAATTTGTAAGAAAATTAAAGAAAAAATCTAACAATTACTAGTTGGGTAATCTACCTTTTTAAGACTGATCAAACTCTATTAAGTTGCAATTGATTTTGTGTGTGAAATATTTGAGTGAAACCTCTTCCTTTTCGTCAATATGTTTTAAAAGGGACTCTTAGTTAATGTTTGTGTACCATCTAATTAACCCATCTCGTAATTTTGTCTAGTCACAAAGCCTTTGAAAATTAGAATAGAGAGTATTTTTGTTAGGATATACTATAAATTATACATTTTGACATAGCATTATTTATTTAGTTAATTCAATAAATTAGTACATTAAATAGATCATTTTCATATATGTGTCCTCAGCAAATGATTTGGTGAATAGAGTTTAAACTTATACACAGAAGATTAAATCGTTAGTTCTTATAAGTTAAAGCTACAGTTCACAATCATATATGAAAATTTGGACAAACCATCAAAATGATTATATAATGAGAATAAATGTAATTTATCTTGTTTATGAGAATGATATAGTCCTAACTTATCATGCTAGTACATTTTGTATGTATTGAACAGGACCGAGTAGAGATAGTAGTTTTGGACTAATCGACAAAAACATATTATCTAAACTATTAAATGTACTTATCTTCTCAATCTTGATAGAACTATAATAATCTGGTATATTATTAATCATTTTGATTTATTAAAAGGCAAGACTCTGAGTTGGATCAATATTCCTAATACCTAGATGATAATAATATATATTGGTGAAATAATAAGTAAGTTGATAGAATCCATGCCTTGGCTAAGAGATTGATGATACACCTTTTATGAGCAACTTTTAAGTTTTCATGTTTAAACTTGATCGATGAATTTATGAATCTGACACATCAAATAAGTTAAGAATTGTTCTAAAGTAAATTAATCATTATATTAAACTAGTCAGTAAATTTTAATATCTACAATCTTAACATGGAAAATTACATTGGTATTTTAGTGAAAATTTTTGATATAAAAAATAGAGGAGTGCAATGACAAATTTTTAGTGGAATAATTTGTAATTTATTATGGTAAAAATAATTCAAATTAAAGTTTTGAATTATTTCCATAATGGGGAGACTCCGTAATTAATTTCATGTTCCCTACTGTGTTCATATTAAACTAGAACTCAAATTCCTCTAGCCTAGAAATTCAATTCAGTTTTCTATTCAGTACTTGTCTATCAGAGTATTTAGAGAGTTTACCTGTAAATATGGGATCACTATAGAAGCACGCAGAAATGAAGATAGACTTGCTTTAAGGTATCTGCTCAAGTTTCAAGAGGTGTATCGTGGTTAATTTTAAGCAAGCTTCGTGTGAACTATGTGTTTAAGTTTGTTGTTTATAATTTATATAACTAGTATGATTTTGGATTGCTTTCCCTGTGCATAGTACGTTCTAACAATTGGCATCACGAACCTTACTTATATCTTTATATATAAATAGTTTATTTATCATGATAAAAATCATAAGATTATGAATATATTAACTATTGCAGGTTCCTTTTAACAAAACAATTCAAGAATTTCGTAGAATTTATGATTTTTGAATGGTGTGACTACTGAAAAGAGAGAGAGGGGAGTATACTAGTGGCATCTATCATGTAAATCAAAATATTATCTTTTCATATTGTTTGTTATTTTAGAAACTTGCATATGAATGAAGATCTTTTGTTTCATGAGTATGTCGGCAACAGTGACAAAGATAAAGATAGCATAGAAAGTTAAATGTCAGGTTTTGTTTTCCTCATTTTATATGAAAGTGATATGGGAATAAATTTAATGCCTTTTTTTGTTTTATATGAGGCAAATGAGACAACATTGTCTTCCTAAGAGAAAAGGGTGAAAATATTAATGATTAAACTAGGCAATAATAAGAATAAATATCATTGTTGGGTGGACTTTATTTTATGGTAGCAACAAGCCTTTTCCATCTTTTATTTAATTTGATTTACTTTTATACAATAATCTGTAATATCATATATATTTAATTGATTATATATGTGTGAGATGATAATTAGAGCTCTTTGAAAATTTTTAATATAAAACAATTGAGACAAGGATTACTATAATTAAATAGTAATGGAGTTTTAAGTTTATGCATTGGCTTCGACCTTCCTCTTTATCAAATAAATTTAATAGAAGACATTACATATTTAGTTGTTATTTTGATAATCTTTATGAACTCTTTTAAACTGACTAATGTATATATGGATCAATGTAACTAGAGTAAGATTTTCACTTAAATTAACAGCATACTCTCCACTAGATTTAGCTTTGCAAAAGTGTATCGAGGAAATAATTGGTCATTATATATATGTATTACATGAGTAGTTCTCAAATCTCATTAGTTTTCTATTTGAGATGCACGAATATATATATATATATATATATGAGTTTGAACTTAATCATTTAATATTTATATGACTGTTTTTGTTGATCTATTGTAACATTTTTCAATCTCAGATTTAATATGTTATCCGTTTAACTCCCTTAGAACTATTTAAGGTCAAAACAAACTTGAGGGTTATGTCTTTACTGACTGGAGGAGAAATCTTTACATTTTGATAACTGCCGAAGAGTATAAATTTAAACTCTATGAAGAATGTTCCTTGAAACCAGATTACTAGTCTAGTGATGATAATAAGATAGCCTATTGAAATGGAAAAAAGATGATGAGATGGCACGGTGTTGTATTATCACTTTATTGTCAAATGTGTTGCAACATCAACATCTAATCATGCATTCTAGTTTTTCAGATTTTGTAGTCTCAAACAAATGTTTGGTAACTGGGTCGTGTAGCTAACAAGACCATCATGAGAGCTCTTATAAACACTAAGATGGCTGATGGCACTCCTGTTAGAGACAATGTACTGAAGATGATGAGTTTTCTAAATGAATTGAAGGTGTTGGGTGCCGAAATTGATAATGACTCGTAGGTTGAGATGATATTGCAATCTTTGCCAAATATTTTTAAAGAGTTTTACCTAAATTATAATATGAATAAGATGAGTTTGTATTTGGTGTTATTGTTAAATAAGATGTTGATGGCAGAGACTATCATAAAACAACAAGCACTAGTTGTGACACTCAATGTTGATAAAGGTTCTACTTCTAAATTGAAAGGTAAAAAATTAAGAAAAAAGACTCACAATGCTAAAAAAATTGTAGCTCTGATTAGAGGCTTGAAAAAAACAAAGAAAAGTGTTTTCAGTATAAGATGGTAGGTCATTGGAAGGCAAACTGTCCAATTTTCTTAGCTAAGAAGAAAAAACAGACAGGTAACTCACTTTTTCTTATTGTTGAAACATTTTAATGGCTGTTTCTACTACTTTATGGTGTTTATATTTGGGAGTCACTGATCATATCTGCATTAGTTTGCACGAGTCTAAAAAAACAGGCAAGCTAAATAGAGGTGAAGTTAGCATTTTTCAAGTAGATGGTTTAGCAACTCCAGCTTTAGCATTAGGAAATATTAGTATTTCTTTTGGTAGTGGTAGAGTTAATATTTCAAAAGAGACATTATATGCTCCTACTGTTTAAGAGAAAATTTAATTTCAATTTCATAAGTTTTGGGAGACTATTATGATGATAATGGTTGTGGTATTAGCTATAGTAAATATTACTGTACTGGTATAGTGATTTATGATCTTTTCATTATTAATATTTCTCTTGAACTACTACAAACTATTGAACCCAATAATGTTAACCTTTCAAGCAAAAGAAAATATTCTTCTTAATTTAATATGACTTATTTATGGCATTTGCATTTATGTCACATAAATCTTGACAGAATTTTGATGTTTGTTCGGGATGGACCTTTATGTTCATTAAAAGTTGAGGCACTACGAATATATGAATTTTTTTTAAAAAAATGACTAATAGAACTTTTCCCTCAAAAAATAGAGCAATAATATATATTAGAGTTAATTCATTTCGATTTGTGTGGTTCAATGAACATTCAAGTGAGATGTGGTTATGAGTATTTTGTGACTTTCATTGATGACATATTTATTTGTTGCACTGTATGTCTAAGTGCTTTCAAAAATTCAAAGAATTTAAGACAAAAATAGAGAAACAACCTTTGAAAAATAACAAGTCGCTATGGTAGTGAATAGGACTCTTTTAGAATTACATCACAAATGTCTACTTCAAGAACTCTACAGCAGACCAAAAAGAAGAAATAGGACTCTTTTAGAAATAATTAGATCTTTTATGAGTTAATCTTATTTGTCTTAATTTTTTTAGGGCAAACACTAGAGATTGAAATTATATTATGAATTTAGTTCCTTTCATGTCAATATTTGTGACACCCATATAATTGTGGCCTGAGCATAAACCTAATCTGAAACATGCATGTATTTGGGGATATCCAACACATGTGCTAAAAGAAAAGGCAAAAAAAAAATAAACTAAGATTAGAAATATGTGTTTTTATTGGGTACCGTAAAGAAACAAAAGGTGGTTTGTTTTACAATCCAATAAAAAAAAGGTCATTGTAAGTACCACTACCAAGTTTCTAGAAAAGATTTTTTAACAAATCATATTTTCAGAAGTAAACTAATTTTACAAGAAGTATGCAAAGAGGTAACGAATCAACCTGGTGACTATAATGAAAATCGAAATCCAAACTTCAAATGTCAGAGTTACCATACCATTGTATTTTAATCATGGGATAGATATTAATAACATACAGTTTCACAAGTACAAGTTTGTAAAAATTCATTGCATGAAAGTTGTGAGGGTGCACTAGGAAAGAAGTCATTGATGTCCCAACACCGTAAGGTGATGAGGATAACATAGAGAGTCGAACTCTAGAAATTAATGTAGTTCAACAACATTTATCATAATAGTGCAATTTCCTCTATAGTGACCCATATAACTAAAATACAGACAAATATACATTTGCTATAAAACCAGAAATGGAGTCCATATACTTATTATTTCGGGTACACAATCTATATTATGTCAAAACTACTTCAAAACAAGTTCAGGACTAAATCAAGAAAACTTATGAAGTTTTTCAACATCTTCAACACAAGTTGAATATGAACTATCAAAGAAGTATGTTATTTTATTTTAAATAAAAAAAGATGAAGCAAAATAAGCCACGTCCTCTGAATTAATGAAGTGTCCTTATGTAAATGATTTCCCTCAAGTAACCGAGGTTGTGAAATTTTCCTCGTGAGATAAAATGGATTCATAACCAAAATATAGTGGTTCCTCAAAATTTCTATTTTTCTTCGAACTCACTCAATTGGAGATGATCAGACGGAGTTTTTAGAAGTAAGATAAATATTTTTTCTATACATGAATTTCTTACTGAGCCTATGGAAAAAATGCAGGTTATATAACCATGAAGTGCCTCTTCATAAAGGAGGCAATGGTTTATCGAAAAGGTGTATCATTTTAGAATAGTCATGTCTGACCATTTTGAAACAACATGTCTTTTCTGAAAAGTCACAACTGACTAAACAATCACCCCTTTTTCGAAACAGTGTATCATTTCTGTGAATGGTTATTTCCCTCTATTTTTCATTCACACCAACTGAACCCAAATATCCCCCACATGAATAGGGAATGGCTATTCTTTTTAAAACTTTACGGACAAGAATGTGATCATCAAGAAAAGACTAATTGCATCTGGATAAGTAGGTTTCTCTTTGAACTTTTTGTAGTGAATATGCATCAAATTCGCTCGGTTAATTGGTAGATTTCATATCTTTAAATTGTCGAGGTTTAATATATACCTAGACAGAACATGACACACAACCAACCTTTTACCATTTATGTTTCTCATGGTTTTATTCGTTTTATCCACGAACACATCTCAGTTTATGAAAGCTTTGAGTATAGGCCTTTACTAATATTTTCCTTGAAATGTTTTCCACTTCGCCCTCACATAGGTGATTTCTAAACATTTTATCCTATAGATTAAACTATTTGGTCAAATCTGTCAATTTTAGATAATCATTAAAAGACTTCACACGATAAGTATTATCCTTATTTACTAAACATTGTATACTTTATAAGAATGGGTTGGGTATATTGACAACGTTGAATCTGTCAAACACAAGTTTTTTTTATCTCCTTAAACCTAGCTCTTTTGATCTCCAGTATTCTAGGTAGAGTTATTTCCGTGCTGACTTATCCTAGACCGTAAATCCATTCCCTTGGATGTTCTCTTAACTCTCTCTATAGATAGGCCTTTTATAAGTGGATCTGGTATATTATCCGTTGACTATATATGTCTTAACAATAATAATTTCACTAGATAGAAATACTCTAATGGTATTATGTCTTCATCTTATGTGATGAGATTTCTCATTGTACATCATGCATTCTTCCCTACCTATTTTTGCATGACTATCATAGTGTATACATACTGGTGCCAATGGTTTGGGCCACTAAGAAATATCTTCCAAGAAGTTCCATAACTATTCTTCTTCTTCACTGGTTTTATCTAATACAATAAATTTTAATTTCTACTCATGAATTTTACTTTATTTGATCTAGTGATCCAATTTACATCACTATATCCTGCAAGTACCGCTGGATATTTATTATAATGGAAAGCATAGTGTTGAGTGTATTTAAGATACCCTAAAATCTTTTCATTGCAATCCAATGAGTTTTATTGGGATTACTCATGTACCGGCTAAACTTACTGATAACACATACTATGTCTGGTCGTGAACATACAAATAAACAATGGCCTTGTGATTTTAAGTGTCTTTAATGTAAACACATTTATCACATTCATTTATCTTGAACCCATTTACCAACATAGTTTAGTCAAACTTTGCATACCACTATTTAGGTACTTGTTTTAGTCCATAGAGTGACTTAACTAGTTTGCACACCTTCTTTTCATTACCAGGAACCACAAAACCCTTGGGTTGTTCTATGTAAATTTCTTCCTCCAATTCTCCAATTAGGAATGCTGTTTTCACATCCATTTGATGGATTTCAAGACCATATAACGCCGCTAAGTCAATTAACATCCAAATTGAAATTATCCTTGTTACAGGCAAGTTTGTATCAAAGTAATCAAGGCCTTCTTTTTATTTAAATCCTTTACTAAAAGTCCTTCTTTGTATTTGTCAATAGTACCATCTGTTTTCATTTTCCTTTTAAAGATCCATTTAGAACCTAAAGGTTTATTTCTTGGAGAAATATCAACCAACTCCCACGTATGGTTACTTAAGATTCAATCTCACTATTGACTGCCTCTTTCCAAAAGTATGAGTATGAAGACAACATCGCTTCTTTAAATATTTGAGGCTCATTTTCTAAGAGAAATAGTACAAAATCCGATCCAAATGAATTTGATGTTCTTTGATGTGTACTACATCTTGGATTCTCATTATTATGTACATCCTCACTTGGTTCATATTAAGGTAGTTTAGACCCCCACCCCCACTCTAGTTTTATACATATAAACATGTTCAAAGAATTCAACACTATCTAACTCAATTACAGTATTTTCAGTTATATATCCGGATGTTTAAATTTATGAACCAAAAATCAACATGTTTTACTACTTTTAGCATATCCTATGAACACGCAGCCCAGTATCTTAGGTCTTATTCAGACCCTTTTAGATATAGGAACTTAGCATTTTTCTAGACACCCCTAGAATTTGAAATATTTCACCTTGGGTTTCCTTCCTTTCTATTTTTCATATGGAATTGATAATGTTTTACTGTTGGGAACTCTATTAAGTATTCGGCTAACTGTAAGGAAAGCTTCCACTCATAAGTTTTTGGTAAACCTAACTTTATTATTAAGGCATTCATAATTTCCTTTAAGGTTTGCTTTTTCTGTTCCGCAATTTCATTAGAATAAGGTGAATATGGGGTTGTACTTTGATGGACAATTCCATTCTCTACACATATTTTTCCAAAGGGGGATTCATGTTCTCCACCCCTATCAATTCGTATCGTATTGATCTTTTTCTCTAACTGATTTTAAACATCTATTTTATATTACCTAAATTCATTGATTGCTTAATCCTTACTATTTAGAAAATAGACATAGCAGTACCTAGTGTATTCATCAATAAAAGTTATAAAATACTTTTTCCCACCACGAGATGTTGTTGAATTCATATCACTAATGTTGGTGTGGATTAAGTCTAAGGGATTGGAATTCCTTTCAACGGACTTATTTAGATGCTTAGCATACTTTGATTCCACATATGTTTGACATTTAAATTTATTGAACTCAATGCTTGGCAAAGCTTCTAAGTTAATCAAACTTTGCAAAGTTTTATAATTGACATGTCCTAATTGTTCATGCCATAAATCACTAGACTTAATCAAGTAACAAGAAATAGAAATTTTATTGATGTCAACATTCATTACATTCATCTTAAATAGGCCCTCAGTAAGATAGCCTTTTCCTACGCATACTTCTCCATTACTAAGTACAATATTTTCAAAAACAAATACGCATTTGACTCCATTTTTATCAAGAAGTAATATAGAAATCAAGTTCTTCCTTAACTATGGTACATACAGGACATTGTTAAGAGTCAACACTTTTCCTGATGTCATTTTTAGGCAGACTTTTCCTATTCCTTCAACTTTTGTAGTTGCGGTGTTTGCCACATAAATCTTCTCTTTTCCTTGAGCTGGAGCGAACATAGCAAACAACTCTTTATTTTCATAAATGTGGAGGGCAGTAGTAGAATCCATCCACCATTCTCAAGGACTTTCCACCAAGTTACATTCTGAAAGCATGACACTTAGATCATCCATTTCATTCTTGGATTTAGTCATATTTGCTTGATCCTTCTTTTTTCCTATCTTTGGGGCACGATAATCTTTATACTTATGGCCAATCTTTCCACAATTAAAACATTTCTCTTTTAATTTCTTCGTAGGTTGATTGTTTCATTCTCAAACTTTCTTCTGCTTCTTTGAGTTATTGGGGTCATCTTCTATAATATTAACTGCATTCCTTGCAGAATTTCCTTTAGACCTCATCTATGTGGCTTTATTGTCTTCTTCAATGCACAACCTCACAATGAGGTCTTCGATTGTCATCTCCTTTTATTTGTGTTTCAATTAGTTATTTAAGTCCTTCTACAAAGGTGACAACTTCTTAATTATCACAGCTACTTGAAATGCTTCGTTCACAATGAAACCTACATCAAAGTTTATGTGAATATTAAGAACATTTTAAACATGTTCAAATAAGGTATTCATTAAATTTATACCTTCTGTAAGGAGATTGTGGATGATGACGTGCAACTCGTGTAGTTGAGAAATCGTGCAACATACAACTTCTCGGTTCCCACATCCTCAATCTTATATTTATTTTCCAACGCATTACTTAATTTTTTAGATTTCATTATTATGATATAGACGTTATATAATTCATCTTAGAGACTGCTTAGGATGTAATTCAAACATAGGAAATCTGAATGTTTCCATGCCACTATTATAATGAATCTCTCCTAGTCTGAAGTTTCTTCAGACACTTCTGAAGTATCTTTAGAAATAAACCTTTGAAGACATAAGGTTGTTAAATAGAAAAACATCTTTTATTGGCACTTCTTGAAATTAACTACAGAAATTTTTTCAGGTTTTTTTGCTAGTGCCATAGCGGGTGGCACATTTGTTTGACTGGTTGTGGCAATACTTGTTACTGCCACACTTGTCACACCTTCAACATGACCGTCTGTAGTCATTTTTCCCTTTCATAAAAAGACAATCAACTTTAATATAAAATTATACTTATTACAAGTTCGTAGCAACTTATAAACACTACTTATTTTTAGTCTAACGATGAAGTTTTTATGTCTTTCAATCGTTAAACGAATGACTATTAAATTGTGATGAAGATTTTATTTTTTAAATTACTTGTTAAATTCAAATGGAGTAGAAATATTAAAGCTTTAATATCCAGAAACCAAAAATATTTAGATTATGCAAAAAAACATTAGTGAAAATTAAATTTCATCAAACAAGCAAAACAAAAAGTTTTATTCTCCAATTATTTCCCTAAGATTGTTGTTTCGGGTACACAATCTGTATTATGTCCAAACAAAATCAACAGAATCTCAAAATTAAATCAAGAACACTTATGAAGTTTTTCAATACCTTTAACACAAGTTCAATATGAACTATCAAAGAATTGTGTTCTTTTATTTTAAATAAAAAAAGATGAAGAGGGATAAGCCAAGTCCTTTGAATTCACGGAGTGTCCTTAAGGAAATAATTCTCCTTAAGTACCTGAGGTTGCGGAATTTTCCATCCAGGATAAAATGAATTCACAACCAGAATGTAGTGGTACCTCAATTTTTCTGGTTTTCTTCGAAATCTCTCAATGGGCGATGATCACATGGAGTTTTTAGAAGCAACAAAAAATGTTTTATCTATGCAGAAATTTTCATACTGAACATGCAGAAAAAATGTTGGTTCTATAGCCATGAAGTGCTTCTTTAGAAAGGAGGCATGATTCATCAGAAATGTGTATCATTTTAGAATAGTCATGTCTATCCATTCTGAAACAACATATTGTTTATGAACAGTCACAATTGACTGAATGTTCACCCCCTTTTCGAAATAGTGTATATTTTTCTTGAAGGGTTGTGTCCCTCCATTTTCTATTCACACCAACTGAACCCAACAGTATTCGAATAATGTATGGGATCTTGTATAACCATCTATTCATGGAGTCAAATCCATTAGATGTAAATGGATCTATAAGAAAAAGAGAAGAGTAGATGGAAAAGTGTAAACTTTCAAATCTAGGCTTATCACAAAAAAATTTTACTTAAAAAGAAGTGTTCAATTATGATAAAACCTTTTCGCTAATAGCCATGCATAAGTCAATTTGAATTCTCTTATCCATTACTGCTCATTATGATTATGAGATTTAATAAATGGATCTCAAGAAAATTTTCCTGAATGGAAATCCTGATGAGAGCATTTTATGCGGCAGCCAGACAGTTTCATTGAAACAGGAAAAGAATACATTTTGTGTAAGCTTATATATATATATATATATATATATATATTGTTTAATGAAAAATTTTGATAAAAATAGAGGAGTCCAATTATGAATTTTTAGGAGTTATGGTTAGAATAATTTACATCAAAGTTTTGAATAATTTTCATAATAAGGAGCCTCAATAATTAATTTTATGGTACCTACATTTTTTATATTATAATAGATCCTATTTTTAAGGGGAGAGGAGGAACACATAATGTTTTCTATTCAAGGAAAAAAAACATGCGTCTGTTTTTCTTAGTTCCAAAATTGGAATTGGATTGGACAAGCATCTCTAAAAGTAGACATTACACTGGCCTAAAAATTCAATTTAGTTTTTTATTCAATACTTGACAACCGAGTATTCAGAGAGTTCAACTATGAAATTGGAATTACTATAGAAGACTGCAGAATCGAAAATAAACTTTCTTCCAAGATATCTTCCCATATTTCAAGAGGTATTTCTTGGTTAATTTTAAGCACGCATCATGTGAACTACATGTTTATATTTATTATCTATAACTCATGTAAGCAGTATGATTTGATATGCTTCCACTGTGTATACTATTTTCCTAATGCTTTTTGCATCCCTATAGCATTTTAGAGTCTCTTTCTATATATTTAAGATGATGAATAGGGTCGAAAAAAAAGAAAAGAATATAAGAAACAAACTTCCAATAATATAACATAGCAAGAGACTTAAAGCAACAGTCCCTGTAAATGTTTATTTACTACGACACTATCTTATTAGAAATTGTAGAAATTCACCAAATTCTATGATCAATCACTACACCAAGAAAGAAATTCCTTGTCAACTTCAAATGTAGCCATGTCTTCTTATTTGAGATTTACCCAGGATTTTATACCATTACCAGATTTTGTATCTAGAAAACCAATTACATTTTTTAGGACAAGATTAGTTGATCTTATCCATATAGGTTTTCCCCAACCAAAATGAGCTTTGTATAGAGGCAACCTACATAAACTAGTAAAGTTGAACAAGACTAGCTCACCTTTTCTCTGCTCATTTACTTTCTCCTTGAGAGAACTCAAGTATTTTTTATCATTCTTCTAGAGATTTGAAACAAATTCACTATTTATATTCTTTATACTTTCTCTCACTTTTTTCACTAGCTCAAAATCTTGTTCCTCATTAGTACTATTATTATTTGTAGCTAGTACTGTAACAACTACGTGCATTATATTCATAAATAGAGATTCAGGCAATAGAGGATTACTTCTGGTGTGTAAGTTCACTGTAAGGACAATGCCATACATCTTGGTTTTATCTGTTTCAACATGAATACTTTCTATCAAATGGGTCCACAAGAAAGCTTATAAAGCTTCAATACTCGAGGGAGGTATCATACTTTTGTTGGACTTTTTAGTATACTTATCTCTAAGTTCTGATATTTTAGAGGCAGTGATTACAAACCTTTTAGTCATAATGTTGTATTTTTCAATTGTGATGCTTGATTTCAAATCTGATGTATCTTTTTGTAGAAATTGTTTGAGAGAATCAAATATTAGACAAGGAACATTGATATCTCCTCTTGCAATAGCTCCCCAGCTATTGATAAACATGAAATTTGACAATGCATGAGCTATCTTATGAGAAATGGCTATACTAATAGCTACTCTTCCACACTGAAAAGAGTTTGCTTGGACTAGTAAGCAAAAATCTTTAACATCATGGCTATACCAATAGATATTCATTTTCTTTCATATTACTTTATTTTTATTAGTTTTATTGGCTCTTCTTAGTTCAAATTGGAAGGGAAAGTTTAGACTTGGGTATTCTTCCGCTGCTACCCTATCGGGCTCTTTCATAGTGCCCTTGTCTTTCCCAGTAAAATGGTATCATAGTATTAGTTATTATTGATTGTTGATTTGAATGATGGAGGAAAATATGAGAAAGATGGTGTGTTTGAATGGTAGTAATTATCATACTTGGAAAGTCAAGATGAAAGATCTTCTATTTGTTCAGAAAATACATCTACCTGTGTTTGCATCTACTAAACCTTAATCCATGACGAATAAGGATTGTGAATTTGAGCAATTATAGGGTTGTGGTTATATCAGACAATGGGTTGAATATAATATTAGAAATCTTATTATGACTGAGACACATGCCAAAAGTTTGTGGGATAAGCTCAAGACATTTTATTCTTCGAAGATTGGAAATAACAAGTTGTTCCTATTTAAGTAATAGATGAATATTAGGTATAAAGAGGGAAGTCCTATTTTTAATCATATAAATAATTTTTAAGGTGTCCTTGAACTGCTTTCCGAAATGGGTGTAATGTTCAATGAAGAAATTCAGGGACTTTTACTTCTTAATACTCTGCCAGACTGTTGGGAGACTCTTCGAGGTTCTTTGACTAATTCTTCACACGGTGGTGTTTTAACTATAAAATATGTTAAGAGTGGTGTCTTGAATGAAGAGATGAGAAGAAGATCTCAGGCCCCATCTTCTTCATCTTCACACTCTGATATTTTGGTTACTAAAGAGAGGGGGAGAAATAAGTCCACAGGTTCAAATGATAGAGATAAAACTTGAAGCAAGTCGAGGTCCAAATTAAAGAATTTTATATGTGACTATTGCAACAAAAAAGGGCATATCATAAATATTATTACATGCATAAGAGATATATGAGATGGCAAAAGAACGGAGGCAATAATGAAAACCATGTTGTAGTTATTGCTAATGATGATCTTATTATTGTTTTGCGATGAAAATGCCATCAATCGTATTCATGATAAGTCTAGATGATTTGTGGATTCTAGTGCTACTTCTCATGTTACGCCAAAGAAGGAATTATTTTCTTCTTATACTCCAGGTAATTTTGGAAGGTTGAAAATGGGCAATAATAATGAAGTTAAAGTATGTGGCATTGTCACTGTTTGTTTGGAAAGTTACAATAATTCCTAACTAGTTCTCAATAATGTCAAGCATGCTCTAAATGTTTGCTTGAATTTGATTTCTGTAGGTAACCTTGATAATGAGGGTTATGTTAACACCCTTGGTGTTGGCCAATAGAAGCTTAATAGAGTTTCGATAATTGTGGCTCGAGGTGACAAGTTGTCTAACTTGTACATATTTCAGGGCTCTACTTCTAGAGGCTTGATAAACTTAGTGGAGAATGATGCTTCATCCAAATTGTGGCATAGAAGGTTGAGTCGTATGAGTGATAAGGGAATCGATAATTTGGATAATAAAAATTTGCTTTTTGTAGTGAATCAAGCAAAGTTGAAGAAGTGTGTTCATTGCTTAGCTGGAAAACAGAAAAGAGTTTCTTTTCAGTGTCATCCGTCTTCAAGAAAGCTTGATTTGCTGGAGTTTGTGCATTCTGATTTGTGTGATCCTTTAAAAGTAAGGTCTCATGATGGTTCACTTTACTTTGTGACTTTTATTGATGATCATTCTAGCAAACTCTGGTTATTTCCTTTAAAGTTTGAGGATCAAGTACTTGATGTGCTTAAAGATTTTTAGGCCTTGGTTGAGAGATAGACAGGGAAGACATTGAAATACATTCATTCAGA
This sequence comes from Capsicum baccatum var. pendulum, assembly GCA_030864225.1. Taxonomy (NCBI): domain Eukaryota; kingdom Viridiplantae; phylum Streptophyta; class Magnoliopsida; order Solanales; family Solanaceae; genus Capsicum; species Capsicum baccatum. The sequence continues at coordinate 186,606,477 of CM061560.1, read as the reverse complement.
TAATAGTGGTGAGTATATTGGTCCTTTTGATAGATATTGTAGAGAGCAGGGTATTCGACATTAGGAAACTTCTCGAAAAACTCCTTAGTTGAATTAATTAGAAGAGATGATAAATAGAACTCTTGTTCAGAGGGTTAGATGTATGCTTTCAGATGCTAAGCTGTCAGATTTTTTTTTTAGCAGAAGCACTTAGTACTACTTCTTTTGTAATCAATTTATCTCCTATGGTTTCTTTGGATGGTGATTTCCCTGACAGAGTTTGGTCTGGTAAGAATGTTTCTTATGATGATCTTAGAGTCTTTGGGTGTAAAGCTTTTGTGCATGTTCCTAAGGATGTAAGGTCAAAGTTGGATTTTAAAATTAGGGAGTGTATCTTTATTGGTTATGGTCAAGATGAATTTGGATATCATTTCTATGATCCAGTTGAGAAGAAACTTATTAGAAGTTGTGATGTTGTGTTCTTTGAAGACCAAACAATTGAAGATTTTAACAAAGATGAGAAGGTTGATTCTCAGAGTAGTGAGAGTCTAGTTGATGTTGATCTAGTTCCTTTAACTACTTCTCCCGAAGAAAATCTTCATGATGATAAAAATCAAGTTGATAATGAAGATTATGATCATGTTTAGAATAAATAGCATGATGTTGTTAAACCTCTAGTGTAAGTTGATTTGGTTCATCGCACTATTCTCCCAATGAGTATGTACTCTTGACTGATGAAGGAGAACCCGAGAGTATTCATGAGGCCATGGAAAATGAAGAAAAAGAAAAGTGGTTAAATGCTATGAAAGATGAAATTAAATCTTTGAATGATAATCATACCTTTGATTTGGTTAAGCTGCCTAAAGGCAAAAAATCTTTGAAAAATATGTGGGATTTTTTGGTGAATCATGAAGATGGTAACCCAGTTTCAAGGCATAAGGCTAGATTAGTTGTGAAGGGATTTAACCAGAAAAAGAGTTGATTTTGATGAGATATTCTCTCCAGTTGTAAAGATGTCATCAATTCGTGTAGTCTAGGATTAACTGTAAGTCTAGATTTAGAGATTGAGAAAATGTATATTAAAACTTCTTTTCTCCATGGTGACTTAGATGAAGAAATTTATATGGATCAACCTGAAGGTTTTGAAGTCAATGGAAAAGAAAATGCTATTTGCAAATTGAAGAAGAGCTTGTATGGTTTGAAACAAGCTTTGAGGCAGTGGTACAGGATGTTTGGCTCCTTTATGACTTAGTAGTGCTTCAAGAAGACTACATCATACCATTTTGTTTTTGTGTGAAAATTCTCTAATGGTGAATTTCTTATTGTGTTGCTTTATGTTGATGACATGCTTGTTGTTGGCAATAATGCTTGTAGGATTCAAAAGTTGAAGCAAAAGTTGTGTAAGTCTTTTTCTATGAAAGACTTAGGACCAGCAAAGCAGATTCTTGGCATCCAGATTATCCATGATAGAAAGTCCAAGAAGTTGTGGTTATCACAAGAGAAGTACATTTATAAAGTACTTCAAACATTTAACATGGACAAGGCTAAGGTTGCTAGTACACCTTTAGAGATGCACTTCAATTTGAGCACGAAGTAGTGTCCTTCCAATGATGATGAGAAGGAAGATATGAAAAAAGTTACTTATCCTTCAGTTGTTGGTAGTTTGATGTATGCAATGATTTGTACAAGACTGGATATTGCTCATGCTGTTGGTGTTGGTAGTCATTTTCTTTCTAATCCGATAAGTGAACATAGAATGCTGTGAAGTGGATTATGAGATATATTTGTGGCACTTATATTCTAAGTTTGTGTTTTGTACAAGGAAGCCTAATATTTGTTATTATACTGATTCTGATATGGCCGGTGATGTTGATACTCGCAAGTCTACTACAAGGTATTTGGTTACTTTTGCAGGGGGCTGTTTCTTGGCAATCTAGGTTGTAAAAATGTATTTCTCTATATACTACATAAGCTGAGCTTATTGATGCCACTAAAGCTTATAAAGAGTTCCTTTGGATGAAAATATTCTTGGGGGAACTTGGTTGTGCTCAAGAGAGGTATGTTCTTCATTGCGACAGTCAAAGCGCATATATCTTGGCAAGAATTCTACATTTCATGGTCGGTCTAAACACATTGATGTGAGATACCATTAGATTTGGGATGTTTTAGATTCTAAGTTCCTTAAACTTGAGAATATTCATAAGGATGATAATGGTTCCGACATGATGAATAAAGCTTTTCCAACAGGGAAGTTTGAATATTGTTACATGATCGCCGGGATGGAAGTCTCCTCCACATAGTTGGGAGGAGGAGAATTGTTGGGTTATTGGGTATTTTTCCCTTCCTATGTGGATTAATGAAGACCAATTTGGACCAACCCACTTTTTCCCATAGTCCCATTACTATTGAGCATATATATTGATCTTTTTAGGTATTATTAATCATAAAAAAAAAGAGTTTTCAGCAGCCAAGATAGAAAAACAAAGCTGATTTTCGCACCTAAATTCCAGCCACAACTGTCAACTTCAAATTACGATTCGTACTTCGCTTCTTATCCGATTGAGCTGATTTTTAGACTGATTGTTCCTCTAATCTCAATCTTTTATTATGAACAAATATAGCCTGATTTGGTGGCCTGTAGGTCCTACTATTTATTCCCAAAAAATAGCTGCATTTTTTATGCTTTCACTCCTTTATATCTCTAGTGTTTGGTATTGGGGTTTATGTATTTTTTCTTGTTGTTTGGTACTTTTGTTACTGCCATTTTGGAGAATAATATTGTAAATATTCCATAATTATAGTGGAGGTTTGGTCCCGTGGTTTTTATTCTTCACATCGAAGGTTTTCCATGTAAATTTAGTGTCTTTTGTAATTTCCTTAATTCTTGCCCTATCGTATTTGTGTGGTAATTCATTTTCTGTGATATTACTTTATTTTTCTTGGTTTTCTTGTCTCCTCTTAGTTCAAATTAGAAGAGAAAGTTTAAACTTGGTTATTCTTTCGCTGCTACCCTGTCGGGCTCTTTTATAGTGCCCCTGTCTTTCCCAACACTTTTGGCTATCACTTCGACATACAAAATGCCCTCGTTGTAGTAGTTGACATGGGATTCAGCCTCTAAATGACCGCTAAGAGGGTAGCTATGGTCAAGACATGTGATAGAGATTTCTTAAGTTTGTCTGATCTATGTATGTTGATGAAGTTATTTTTCTGCTGGAGAAAAAAAAACAAGGGGCATCAAAATATTAGGAGTAATTTGCTCAATATATGAAGGTTGGTAATGGTGAAGGTTAAGTGGGGTTGGTGAAGATGGTTTGATTGTACCTTAGGAGATGATTTCCATTTCAACTTTCATTCTTTCTTTTTAAGTGTTACTCATTAACCTAATAGAAACAAAATGTTCAGTATTGTTCTGTTTATCCTTGGTGAAATGTCACTGGTTTTGATGAAAAGAAATAAACCAAAACCTAAGTTATATATCGTGTAAAGTGATTATTGGATAAAATGATGCAAGGTGTCTTCAAGTTTTTAGAATTTAGCTCTTAACTAATTGTGGCCGTCGTGTCCTACAAGAGATGATTATGACTTGAATAAGGAAAGTAATACTTCCAGTTAGCATAAAAACCTTATTTTACCACAATAAAATATAACCTAATGATGGTCTAAATTTTGAAAATCCAATAAAATTAGAAATGAGATCTCTAACTCTTTTACAAATTGAATAGAATAAAATGATCTTTTTCAAATATCTTATGCATAAAGTAAAGATTTCTCCAGTTCAAAAGTGAAAATATATTGTAAAATTTTTTCAGGAGGCCTGCAAATTAATTTGTGACTAAACCTTTTTCAGGAGGCCTGCAAATTAATTTGTGACTAAACCTTTTTCAGGAGGCCTACACTATCCAATAATCCAAAAGGCACATTGTGCTCTATCGTTATTTAGTCAATCAACATAAATAAATGAACTTCATTGTATACTCCCCATTTCATTTATTTGATTTCCTTTCTAAATATATTTGTTTCAAATTAGTAGTTGTCTAACTTATGAAATTAAGAGTATTTTGTAATTTTTTCCTATTTTACCCTTAGTAAGAGTATTACATATGCACACTATCAAAAATTGTTTGTAATGAATTTTAAATTTTCAAAGCCTATTAAATAAGTATTGTAGATCTATAAGTAGTAGTCAAACGGTGATTTTTCACCCTCTCTTTGCTCTTGACAAGTGCACTAAGGAATACAGGATCTAGCTTTCAACGTAACAACCCTGTAGCGATTTTTAGAGTTTTTTATATTTTGACTATCTTATCCACCTCCATTGTCACATTTATGAGTTGCAGGAGTGGGTGACACAATTTTCAAAGTATTTTGGTGAAATTTATGTGACTTTTTGATATTTAGAAGATTTTTAAGTTGTTATTGTTGACCTTAGTCAACTTTTCAAGATTCAAGGCTTGGATGAAAATTTTATCAGTTCCATTAGCTATGAAATATCAATTTTAGGTTAGAAGCATTATTGAATTGGGTTTTGAGAGTTTATCTTAAGTCTTTAGACGATAAATTTTTTTAAGTTTCCTGAAACACCTAGGCATTGAATCATGAGAAGAATTTCTTCATTGGATTCACTGAGAAAGGTACGACTAGGGGTATGAGTCATACCCCTTGGATATTAGTTGTACCCCTTGGATATTAGTCGTACCCCTTGGATATGAGACGTATCTTTCTCTCCCTCCCCTTCCATATCTTAGGCAGTGTGGTGAGGTTCCCTCATTAGCTTAGGTATGAGTGATCCTCCAATCAATCGTACCTTCATATACAAGTCATACCAAGAACAATCGTATAGAGTGAGGTCTTAACTTAGAGGGGACTGTTTTTTTTACGTATGGAGTGTACGAGTGAAGTCATGAGTCATATCCTTTATAAATGACTCAATGGTGTATAGTCATACCCTAACCTGTGTAGGTGACCATGGAGGAGCCTAGGGTACGAGTTAGGGTACCATTTATACCCTATGGTATAGTTCCTTATGTGAGTTGTACCCTTACATGAGCTAATTTTTCATCTTTTAGTCGTACCCTTGATCGAATGTATATAGATGAATGTTTGCATGCGGTCGAGTTAGTAGTGAGGTAATATGTCCTCATGTGTTAGTTTAGTGAAAGGTAGAGAAGGAGCTATTAGTTAAGGTGATTATTATTTGCATAAAGTAGGAAAGGAGTTATTGATGGTAGTTATTGTGTTAAAAAAGTATAGGCTATTGATGAGAGTACTTGGTAGGTGAGTATTGTGAATTTAGGCTTCTTTTGAGGTTGCGATGTGTTTAGTTGAAACTTATAGATCTATGAAAAAAATTTAGGTGTATAGATGGGTGAGTGGTAGAGATATATGAAAAAGGAATGTTCTATTGGACTATAATTAGATAGACTATAAGACTATTGTCAATTGTGGTTATTATAAGGTTGTAGTGTTCTAGTGTTTCTTGATGCTTTATTTTATAGCTTACAAGTGAGAATAGTATGTGAGTTTGAGTTGTAAATTATGTTTAGCACTAGATGTTAAGTTTGAACAGTGGTTGATTATCAAGATAGAAGTACTGATTGCTCAGTTAATGATGGTAGTTATATGGAAATGATATAGAAGGCTTGAACAGTATATGCAAGAGTTTAAGTCTAATTATTCATAATTTAGTATGGTATTATAAGTATGATATAGAGGTGTGCCCAAGGTGATATGGGGTTGCCTTATTTTCTAAGGTTATTACGTGTTGTGTTTGTTTAGTAGTACCATTTAGTTGCTAAGTGAAAGAAGACTAGTTATATAGCATATGATATTCTTAACAGCTAAGTTAAAGAGTTATGGATAGATGATGTTAAGCTTTTTTGGTATATCTTGATTCTCATAGATTAGAAATATAAGTTCAGAAATGTAATATTAGTAGGCTATGACAGAAGCAGTATGGTTCATTAAACCTTTGGGGATATCTATGTTAAGTGTTAGAATCTAAGTTCAAATCTTTGAAGATTGAGCTAATATAAATAAGAGTTAAATCTCTAGATGGTGTGAACATAGGATGTGGTGATACTCGTGAAGATTCTAAGTTAGTAAGTGTTTAAATTATTATATGATGACTATTGGGATATATAAAGATAGAGTTCGTATCTCAGAAGGAAGTATTAGTAGTGGGTTTTATACTTTCAAGTGTAGTCTTTCAGAGTAAGTTTATTATTTATGTGTATTGTTGTATTGCATACTCTAGAATATGGTGATTGTAGTCTATTTTAGAGTTTAGTAAAGACTTTCATAGACTTAGACTGATAGCTTAAAGCTAAGGGGGAGATGATAGAATTAGTAACCAAGTCAAGCTCTCAAATTCTAGTAAGGACATCAGTATGTTGTAGAATAGTAGTAAGGGAGGATGATGACCAATCCATTCTTATTTCAGTAGTTGTACTTCCGTTATTCTGATATCTACTCATGCCTTATGTATCAATTTCTTGATCATAGTTCATGTTCATGTACATAATAGAGTATTATGTACTCTCTCATTTTCTAGTATGAAGAGTTCAACTTCATTCAGTAGTATGAATTAAGTTCCAGGAAATTATGAACTCGAAACCTAGATCATGTAGCTCATGACTCAAGTACTCATGATTTATAGTATGTTATGTTTTGGGCACTCATACCAAACTCTACATGGTTGGTGAAATGCAGATTCTTCCATGTATATCCTCAATTTTGACCTCTGTAATTAATCCATGACATGAATACTCTATTTTTCAAGCCTCAGTAATGCGTCAAGTTATGCTTAGTATCCCTTCATGTTTTGGGTCCCGATATTCCAACCTTTCAGTGACCTTCCCTTTGGTCATGATAGTGATGATGAACAATTATGTAAATGGGAGAGATTAAATGTGTTATATTGGGGAAGATTGTTGTATGCTTGTTTTATGTAAGTCTATAATTTTGAAGGAATATTGAGGTGATTCTTTTTGTGTATGACTTGGTTAGTTTAGAATATTTATGTGTGACTTCCTAAGAAGAGTGCATGGAAGTTGTTATTGATAGAGGTATTAGAGAATATGAGAAAGATGATTTTATGGGTGTTTGTTTGAAACTGCATATGTGGTTATGATGATAGGTTTGGATGTCATGTTGGTTTGTAAGTAGATGAATGCATTGCGCGTTAGTAAATTCCTAGTAAGAGGTTGAATTTAGTTGTCAAAGTGACAAGAAGAATTATCCTAGAGGTGAGCAGTTATGACAATACTTGGGGTACTGAATTCATTGTTAGACTAGTATTCTCATGTTATGTGTAGTACCTTGTTATTTTGAGTTAGGCTTGACCATGATGAGAGAATTTAGTTCAGTTTTGACTTTAGAAGATGGATTTATCAATGCCCATGTGAGAATTATAAATTGAATCAAGTGAATATGGTATTTAAGGGGAATAGTAAAGTTGAGGGAGTATTTGAGAAGTGTTATTGATCTTGAAAGTATGAAGTTGGATTTTCTAAGGCCTAGTAATTCTATCCTAGCATATGATTTAAAGGTCTATGTTCCATGTTATAGAGTTGTAGCAATGTTGTAATTTCTTATTCAGTTCATACCCAGAATTCTTTGCCCCCTATCATCGTTAGAACTGCCTAGAATAGTGTTGATGAAATACCCCATTTGGATGTGAGCCTTCAGTATGATCCAGTCCATATAGCCTGTAATCCAGTTTAGAAATCAAACAGATAAGCTCCTATAGATTCCTAACTTTCTATCTAGTCATACTACCTAAAGTTTTGTGACTAATTCCATTCCATGAGGAAAAATATTTGCATATGTGCAAATTACTAATTTAGCTCAGTCTAGGCATCAGGCATCAATTTTAGATTCAAATATTTAGTCATGATTCAGTTCATAAGTATTCAGTGAATGATCTTACTCTTCCAAGTATTCCAGGTCAGACATTGTAATATCCATTTTATGATCTTAGCCTCATTGTCTTATGACTCGTTCCTGCATTATTTATCACTTTCCATTTCTATATGTATGATTGCATCATGAACACTTCAACCGAATTCTAAAATCTAGGCATGAATTAGCTCCTTATAGTAAGTAAAGGCAAGTCAGTTTAGAAATCAGTTTCATGATAAAGGTTTCTAATGTTTCAGACATAGTCTGGTAAGTATGTTCTCGGATGTGCATGTTTAGTATATAATCTCAGTTACCTTAGTTCAGAACTATCAGTCCAACCAGTCGCTCCGTATGTTTTAGATTCAGACATGCTGTTTTATTTCACTTGTGCATGCCAGCATATAGTCTTAGTTCCTCAGTATCCTGAATTTAACTAGTCTCATTTGAGGATGAATGTTCCCATGGTGGAGATATTGTAATACCTCATACTTTTCTTAGTCCTGTTTAGCTCCTAGTGTGTCAAGGGTCAACTTTAAAAATGTATAACTCTTGATACGTGTAGAATTTTCTAGCTCTAGACCCACCAAATGGTAGATAATTGGATTAGCTTTCCAATGATACCAATTTCTCCTTAATCTGATAAATGATTGAGAATTTATGGCGATTTTAATGAAAGTAGTATAGCACCACGATAAGCACCGCATTACGGTAGAGGGAAAAATCGTAATTGTTCGATTTCTAGTGAAGACCCATGATTAGCCCACGTCATAGTGAACTCTAGTTTCCATTCATCCCTTTCCAGTAACTCACAACGATTTGCTTGTATCATTTTAAAATCATTAATTGGACAGGCACTGTATCGCAATGGAGTACAAAATGGACCTCTTTCTTTCCCAGTGACGCAACGTGATTATGCCGCGTCGTGCCAGAGCTCATAATGGAAATTTTCCCTTTTTCTAGTGGGCCACATTGATTGCGGTGTGACGCAGTGGTTTGCCAAATTGGGATTTTTCAGTTTTAAGTTAAGTTTTAAAGGGCAATCTAGTCTTTTCCCCTAGCCCCAAATCGTGTAAAACACAGAATCTAGCCTATATTTAACATAATATGCATGTTTTTCATATAATTTCTCTCCAAGAAACCCGAGAACATTCAAATCTTAATCCCCAAGAAATCCAACTTCCACCATTCTTTTTCCAAGATAATTAAAAATTCAAGGTTCCAAATTCAAGATTAAAAAAAAAACAATCTCTAGGAGCACAAATAAGGATTCAAAGTCAAGTGTCTTCATAAATTTCATCAATTAAGGTATGTGGGCTTTTCCAACAAAGACAACCCTAAATCCTTGTTCCTAAAATTAGTTTTTTGAAGTAAATTTTATATGAATTTTGAATTAGGGTTTATACCCTATAATGCTATTTGCAAGATTATCAGATTTCTAGTGAATTAGATGTTGAATTGCATGTCTAATTTCTTATTTTCATGCGTATTGCAGAAATTTCCAGATTTAGACTTAAATTATCAATATTTTCATTACTTAGCCTGAGTTTTATGATGATTTGAGATGAAATAGATGCATTAGTTATTAGCTGTAGTTTGAATGTTGTTATTTCAAGAAGATTATGCTTTTAAGCATCTCATGACTTGTTATATTTATATTTTGAACAAAGATTTGATCTTTTAATCTCAGCTTAGATATAGAATCCACTTTATAGATTTAGGTAAAGTTTACAGAATACAAATTCATAATTGGTTTGCATTATAAACCTTTATACTGGTTTTAAAATGGATTTCCTACAAAATGAACATACAAATTAAATGGAGTAGTATTTAGAACAGGAGTTGGGTATGTTTACATGCCCCAAAAATACAATCCAACGTAGGTACAAATTATCAAATAATTCCTATTTCTATATGAATTACCGATGCAGATATGATCACCTAGATTAGGTTGTACTCCTTGGCAAGAGTATGAAATCTCACCCCAATGTGAGGTTTTCCTAAAAAGGAACTCAAAATTGGACACTATGATAGCTCACATAGTGTATGTCGGTTAGAAGAACCTCCCTACAGAATACAAATTATAGATGTTCAGAATAGAATAATCCTAACAGAAAAGCTCTTAGAAACCAAGTGTAAAGGCCCATAACTTTATAAAGATATTAGCTATGGAATTTCAGATTATAGATACAGAAGTGAGTCTTTCTACACTTTGACAGCATGATTTAAAGATTGAATATCAGTACAACTTTTAGAAATTAAATGTGATGACTCACTAGATTTATGTAGTAGGTTTTGCTATTCATGGTCATGATTTTTAGTTTTTAGATATTCCATTTTATGTGAGTCATCTACATTTAGCATACATTCTTTAAAAATTTATAATAATATTGAGATATTGATTTACTTATGCATTCACCCCCAACTACTCAGTACATTCCAAAAGTATTGATCCACATATACGTCTATGTGCTACATTGTCTCATAATGTCGGTACCAGTTCAGTTGTAGTCTGTATGTCATGATCAGACTATTGTAGATTCCAGCCAATAGATGGTAAGTCCTCCTACTTCGCGGAGTTCAGTTAGATATTATTTATGTACTTTACTTTCTTAATCATATGTATTGATTAGTAGTAGTTGGGGTCACGTCCAAACTATCTATCTTCAGTATAGTAGTGTCTTCAAATATATCAGTCAGAGTTAGTCATGGAATTTCAGTTCTTCTCTTCAGTTTTATCAGAATGTTAAATTATACCTGTATTGTATTTTACTTAGATTTTCTCATGATTAAATTTTCGCACAGTAAACTCAGTCATTTTATCCAAATTTAGATTAGTTACTTAATAGTATGCCCGTACAAGGGTTAGCTTGGGACTACTTGTGGCCTTAAGTACTGTGTGATGACTAGAGTGTAGTTTTGGTTTGTTATAATAAGGCTATTCAAATTGTTGAGAAATGAAGGCTCTCATGAGGACAGTGTTGTCATGTATAGTGTTGAATTATCTAAATGGGTTAAAGTCCTTAAATGTGAATTGAATAGATCATAATGTATGGACAACGGGTTAGAGTCTCAATTTCAACTAGTGATAGTCATAATGTCTTGAGGTTAAATTCCCTTTCCTAATGAAAGGGTTTGAGGTTAAAGTCCCATGCCTTAATAAATCGTTTGTGGTTAAAGTCCCTTGTTTAATGAGATCTCTTTAGGGTGAAGTACCTCACCAAATAAATGGCTTGTAGTAGAGTCCCCTATTTAATACATCATGAGGTTATAGTCCCTTGCCAAATGTATGGGTATGTGTTTAGAGTCCTTTGCCAAATATGTGGGCATGTGGTTAGAGTCCCTCTTCTAAATAAATATGCGTGTTTGGTTAGAGTCCCTTGCCTAAATAAATGTATGTGTGTGGTTAGAGTTCCTTACTTAAATGCATGTCTATGTGGTTAGAGTCCCTTTCTTAATGAGTGTATACATGGTTAAAGTCCTTCATCTAAGTAATATGTGAATATGGTTAAATTCCCATACTTAATAAGAATTGTTTAAATCTAAGTATGAAAGGTCGAAGTCCTCCACTTTTTGTCTCATGATATGGTTCTTTCATAATGTTTTTAAGGCTTGTTTACTTGTTTCGCATATGATGCACCTACAAGTATGTATAAGGTCATGAAGATGGGTGAATATGATAAATTCACTTGTTTATTGATGATACAATTTTATCCTTATCCTTGAGTTACATATTATCCTTATGATAAATGTTTGATGAGATTTCATCTTTCAATCTTCTTTATTATCTAGGTGAGTCTATTTATACTTAGCATACATAATTTGTAAGTGTGTTCAGTTTTAGTTTTACTTATTGAATATACCCCTGCATACTCAGTATATTCCAAAAGTATAACTGACCACATACATGTCCGTATGGATACATTATTTCATAATGTAGGTTCTGGTGTTCGTCCCCAGCATCACAATTATCCACGATTACCATTTCCTACATCTTGCCAGTTGGTGAGCTCTTATAGTTCGAGGGCTAAGATTTTTTTATCTCGAGATACCTATTGCTACTATTTTAGCTATTATGTTTAGTTTTGGGTCAACTAGCATCTATCCTAGTGGATCTTTAGTTCTAAGTTAGAGTCTTATCAATACTAGTTAGATGATGTAAACTTTTAGTTTCTCTTAGTTTCAAATATTTCTGAGTTGTAATATTTTGGTGAGATTGTTCATCTATCTGACCCAATTTATAAATTTTCTTTATTTTTTGCTAATGTTCTAAGTTTAAATTTAATATAGTTTACTGTTGAATAGATATCATGGGTTAGCTTCAGGCTACTCATAGTCCAAATCATCGTGTGGTGTCTAGGGGGTATCCTCAGAGCGTTACAAATTTGATATCAGAACCTAAGGATTTAAAGATTCCTATAGAGACTAACAAGCCACGTTACATAGATTCTTGATCTTTCAAGTTATATTTATTTTCTCTAATTTGTGTTTTCACATGATAAAGAATGCCTCCTTCCTGAGCTTATGCCTACAAAAATAGGGACCATCCAACCCCACACCCACCTGCAGACCCTCTAAATGGGAATGTCTCTCATGCAAAGTTTTTAGTTGCTTTCCAAGAGTTAGCTCAAGCAGTGAATTCAAATGCTCAGGACAATCAGCCAGTAATAGACTCTGTTCAGTAGAATAGTAACTTAACTACTGCCAGAATTTTAGATTTTATGAGAATGAACCCACCCTAGTTCTTTGGGTTGAAGGTGAATGAGGATTCTCACGTTTTTATTGATGAGGTGAAGAAGATTACTCAGATTATGCATGTTACAGAAGAGAAAAATACTGAATTGGATTCTTATCAATTGATAAATATTACTTATGATTGCGTTACTATGTGAAAGGAAAGTAGGAGTGACAATGCAGGTCCTATGAGTTGGGATGTATTTCAGACAACTTTTTTAGATAGATTCTCGATAGATGAATGAGGAGATGGTATAGGGGTTTATGAACTTGAGGTAGGGCTCTATGTTAGTGAAGGAATACTTTCTCAAGTTAACTCAGCTATCTAAGTTTGTACCAGAGTTATTATCGAAAGATAGGAGAGATGGGGAGGCTAAGGAAGGGGAGCTTGCGCTAGAGTTGTTGTAGGATTTCATAAATTGTATGAGTATGTTTTTAAATAGAGTGTTTGACTTGTTACTCAAGGAGTGTAGAACTTAAATGTTAATTGGGGATATAAATTTTCTCGATTGATTACTCATGCTTAATAGATTAAGTTTGAGACACTAAAGAAAAAGAGAGAGGGAGAACAAGAGGGATAGAATCTGATAGTTTAAGTATAATCAATAGATGTCATAATAGGGAAATCATTCTCAGTTTTAGGGTCGTTTGTCAACTTGTGCACTGTCCCCAGCTTGTACCTCTTCCCTAAGAGGTAAGAAAGAGCAATGAGCTGAGTATCAACTTTTAGATACAAGGGTAGTGTTGTTAGGGGATCCATCTATCCATCTTTCTAGAGATGTGGTAGAAATCACCGATTTGAATGTTTGGCTGATAGAATAGGATGCTATGTCTGATGAAAGATGGACCACAGGTTGAGGGACTGCCCCTTTCGAAAATGGGAAATAGAAATATTTTTCCTCAGACTCAGTCCACAAATTTAGCAACTTAGTCAAGACACCTAACTCCACAGTAGGGCACATCATCCAGAACCAGTGGCGACCAGTATCAAAGTTAATTTTATGCTCTTTCCATCAGGAGAAGGAGATCTCCCCTGATGTAGTCACCGGTATGCTTTGTTTCTTTCATCTTGATGTTGTGTTTTAGATCTGGGGTCAACCCTTTATTTTATGACCCTACTTGTTGCTATGAATTTTATTGTAAGACCCAAAATTATTTTTGCACCTTTCTTTGTTTCTACCCTAGTGGGTGAGTCAGTTATTGCTAGAGGAGTATATAGGAAGTTCTCTATTATAGTCCTTCATAGTTCACTGTAACAGATTTAATAGAGTTAGAGATGTTAGATTTTGATGTTATTTTGGGCATGGATTTGCTCTATTCATGCAATATTAAGTTAATTGTCGCACCGAATGGTGAAGTTTCAATTTCCTAATGAGCCAATCCTCAAGTGGAAGGGTAGTTTAGTATCTTCTAACGATCCCTTCATCTCTTATCTCAAAGCCAAAAAGTTAATATCGAAATGGTGGGTTAAGATACGAAGTCTGAAACCCCAACCATTCAGTCAGTTCATGTAGTCAATGAGTTTTCTATAGTTTTCTTAGAAAATCTACCAAAGTACCTCCTGATAGAGAAATATAGTTCAAAATTGATCTTCTTCCAGATACCTAGCCTGTCGTTATTCCTCTCTATCATATGTCTCTGGTAAAACTTAAGAAGTTGAAAGAGCAACTCAAGGACCTTTTCGATAAAGGTGCATTAGGCCTAGTGTTTCCTCGTGGAGTGCTCCAGTCTTATTCGTGTACAAGAAGGGTGGTACTTCAAAGATGTGTAAATATCATAGACAGTTAAATAAGGTGACCATTAAGAATAAGTACATTGTTGGTAACTTATCAATTTAACGACTTGTTAGCACTCTTTTAAGGTTAAATTATCATGCTTTTCCATGGATTTTGTGTAATCTCATTTGTGAAGGTAAGCATTGAATATGAGCAGTGGAAAGTCAAATATGAAAGAAAAAAGTCCTAAATATCACATAGACATGTTAGGAGGCCACCCGCGCAAGATCCAAAATAGCCCTATGTGCACAGCATCAGTGCCCAGTCTTCTCTAAATCTTCTCTAGATCTACTCTAGTAGATCAAGAGAATTCCCAGTCTGCTCTAAATTTTCCCTAGATCTGCTCTAAATCTACTCTAGATTTACTCAAACAGATTAAGAGTGTAGTGGAATTTCTGTAAATTCAGAGAAAAATGTGAGTTTGGCGCTAAAGTGGGGGGTTTTAGCTCACTTCCAAATTATTGCACATGATTGTACTACTCTTTATCAAAGAACACATTAGAGTGACTTTCAAGTGAAGAATTAGTGATTTTCAATGAATATTTATTGGAATTAAAGCTTGGATTTTTTATTCTCTTTATTCTCTATGGATCGATTTTACGGAATTTTTGGTATATCTTTACTTTCTCTCTCTCTATGAGTAGCTGATTCTTCTATGTGAAGGAATACTATCTAAAGTTCACTAAGCTAGCTATGTTTACGCTAGACTTATTGTCGGGAGATGAGGGAGGCTAAGGTGGAGGGGTTTGCACCAAAGTTGTTGCAGGATTCCAAAGCTCATATGAGTAAGTTTTTTACTAGAGTGTTTGACTTTGTAATCAAGGAGCGTAGAACTTCCATGTTGATTGAGGATATGAATATTGCTTGATTGATAACTAATGCTCAGCAGATTGAGGCTGAGAAACTAAATAAAAGGAAGAGGGAGAGCAAGAGGGCTAGAACCAGATAGTTTAAGTACAATCAATAAAAGTCATGATGGAGAAATTGTTATCACTTTCAAGATAGTTTCTCATCACCTACACCATTTTCGGTCAGTGCCACTAATCCTTGAACTAAGAAAAAATAGCAAACAGATCATCGACTTCTAGATCCCAAGGTAGTTATTAGGGAATCTAGCTATTCATCCAGGAAGATATATGGTAGAAATCACCAGGTTGAGTGTTTGGCCAATAGAATAGGATGCTATGTCTATGAAAAGATGGACCACAGGTTCAGGTACTGCCCCTTAGCTAAGTGGGCAACAGAGATGCTCGCCCTCAAACTCAGGCCACAAATTTAGTAGCTTAGTAAGGCCGCCCAGCTCTATAGTTGTGGTGCATCATTCATAACCGGTGGCGATCAGCATTAAAACTAGTTTTATGTTATACCTTTTTATTAAGAGACGGAGAGCTCCAAGATATAGTCACTGGTATGCATTGTGTCTTTTATCTTGATGCTACGTGCTATTATATCCAGGTTCAACCCTCTCTATTGTGACCTCACTTGTTGCTGTGAATTTTTGTATGTCCCAAAAGTATTTTTCAACCTTTCTCAGTGTCCACCCCAGTAGGTGATCCAGTTGTCGCTAAATGGGTGTATAGGAAGTTCCCTATTAGAGTCCTACATTGTTTCACTTTAGCAGATTTAATATACTTAGAGGTGGTAGATTTTAGTATTATTCCATGCATGGATTTGATCCATTCATGCTATGTATCAGTCAGTTGTCGTACCTGATTTGTAATACCCCGCATGTTTCTAAGCTAGGAAATAAATAAGTATTCCTATGTATGACATCTCCTATCCTGTGATTCATACTTGAGTACATGACATACGATGAATATCCTAGTGATAGGATATCTTATGATGCATTAAACATGTTCATATGAGTCACTTAAGGTAATACAAGCTGAGAGTTTTTTAATCCATCAAGTTTTAGTGTTTGATTGTGCAAGGGTCATCTTTGAAAAAGTATAACTCGATATTAATGTGGTATTTTGGCTGCTTTAGACCTACCAAATTGTAGAGAATCGAATTATCTTTCCAACGATTCCAATTTTGTCTTAATCTAATACCCGAGCGAAAAGTTATGCCACTTTTTGTGAGAGACAGTAAGGATAGGCGATTGGTTAGGCGCCGCCCAATCAAACATTGGTGATTGGTTAGGTGCCGTCAAACCTAGCTTAGGCAATCACTTGGGCGCCGCCTAAGTCAGTTCCAGGTGCCAAAAACACTCTATTTTGAGTTATTTTAAGGGTAATTAAGTCTTTTGACACTCCTTACACGTCCCTAAACTTAACCCTACAAAATATATAGCTTCTAAAAATATTACAATCCCATTATCATCTCAAAGCTCATCATCCAAGAGCACTAAAAGAGAAAAACAACTAGGGTTGTATAACTAAGCTTGAAGATCCGATTTCAAGAAAATTCCCCCATCAATCATCAAAAATCTTCCTTCTAAGCTATGTGTGATTTGATTCATGGACTTCTTTCATCCACGAAGCTCAAGAACCATCTTATAAACCTTATATTATGATGTTTATGTTTTTGGCGGTTGATGTTTGTATGGTTGGAGTTTGATGATGCCTAAGATGGTCTCTTTTTATACTTATTGTGAGGATATGGTGGTATTTAACATATTTATGTGAAATTGGTAGTTGAATGTTTGTCATCTTGATGAATCCACCTATGCCTAAAATGTGTATGTCAGGTTTTTGTGAACATACCTAAAGGAATAAAAATCATGCTTTTATGACATAATAAGTACTAAATGTCTATTCTATGTTCTACGTTTATGTTCAATGTGATCCTCATGCTATTGTCTTGAATTGAAGAAGTTGTACGAGATGCTCATGATATTGTTGTGATATGGAATGACCATGTTATTAATGCCATGCAAGTATATACATGTTGTGTGCATTCCCGATCATGTGATAGTTTGTTGAGAATCATTCTTATTATGAAAGTTTTACTTATGATATTATGAATTGTGGACTCAAATCTTGTGATCAAGTCATGTCATGTGTGTCAGTTTCTTCCTATACCCAAAAACTATAGTTGTGTCCCTAGAGCCATATCATGTTTCACGATATCCGAACTCAACCTATGATTCCATAGACTTCAGTCAGTCATGTTACTCAGGAAAACCTCATGATCTTAGTCAGTTGTCGGATATTAGTAACATTCCCCCAGTCAACGAAATTCGGTAAGATTAACTCATGCATAGTCAGTTATTCAAGTCTAATCTCTCCAGATAGGAGTAGAGGTTAGCACCGAGTGATCCCAATGATGGGAACTCACCCGCCAGTTCAGGGTGTGATTCTTAGTAGTCATCCTTGTGTTCCACAACTACATAGCCAGTGTAGGTTGAGACATCTTAACCTGTCAGAATAGGGTTGATGAGGTGGCTTAACCCATCAGTTTAGGGTTCCCATCGTTCTCATTGAGTACCCGCCAGATAAGGGTTACTCGCAGGCTATCCTTACCCGTGGCACGGTATTGACACCCCTTAAGTTGGGGAAAAGATTAGATCACAGCTTTGTCATAATGGCATACATGGTGCATGTCGGTTAAACACTACTTCCCATAGTTTTAGTACCATCTCAATAAAAGAACTCAGCGCGTTCTTCAGATTACAGTATATTTAGGGCTGTCAGATATAGTCGTCCATGTTCTCAGTGTCAGTATCAGTCATGATAGTTATCAGTAAACCATATATTAACTTACAGGTTATGCTATGACGTATTCACAGTCCTAGTTTCTATATATGTGTGTTTGCACTCCCACATTCAAGGACAATATGATTTGATACATTTGTTTATTTCTTTAGTTAAGTTTTACGGAGTTAGTTGGAGACATGTTCCTTCAACTCCTTATTCAGCTAGTTTATAGGCTTTCAGATTTACTTTCAGATTTACGTTCAGATTTACATTCAGACTTAGCTTTTAGATTTAGTTATTTTGGGTATTTTCAGCCATATGATTTTATTCAGTTGAACCTTGTAGCCTTACAGTTCTATTTATTCCACACTATTACATCATGATTTGCAGTATACAAGTACAGATATCATTCATGGGTTAACTTGTGCTCCCTTGGGGTCATGAGCACAATGTAGCATTCCGATTCAGCGAATCGGGGTGTTATAAACTTTGGTATTAGAGCCTAAGGTTCAATAGAGTCCTAGGAAGTTTGAAAGTCGCATCAAGTAGAGTCTTGTACATGGGTGTGTTGCGCTCCACATTTATGTGTGGGAGGCTATAAGATGTTTTAGGAACAGTCCCCTTTCTTCATTATTGATGTCATGCTAGTGAGCATAATCACAATTTAAACTCGCAGTCTAATCCATTCTTCTCTTATTGTACTCTATGGCCCAAAATAGAAGAAACTATCCAGATCCTCAGCCCGAAGATCATTTGGACAAATATGTTTCCCATGTGGAGTTTAGAGCTGCATTTACCACATTTTCTCAGTCCATGGCTGCACATAATGAATGGCCACTAGTCATTCCGGCCAATACAGTGGCCAATCCCAAAGTATCTAGGGTTCAGGACTTCCCCCAGATGAACCCTCCATCTTTTCATGGGTCTAAGTCTGATGAGGACCCTTAGGATTTCATTGACCAAGTACAGAAGGTCATTGACATCATGCGTGTTACTTCTATTGAGAGTGCTGAGTTAGCCTCCTACCAGTTACAGGATATTTCTCATGATTGGTACAAACAGTGGATATATGAGAGGTTAGATAATACAAGCCCTATCGAGTGGGAGGAATTTGTCACGGCCTTCTTAGACAAATTCTTTCCCCAAGATCTGAGGAATGGCAAAGTTCTTGAGTTTATTAACCTCAGGCAGGGGAATATGAAAGTTAGGGAGTATTATCTCATATTTACTCGTCTATCCAGGTATGCTCCTCATGTGGTTGTAGACAATAGAGCTAAGATGAGCAAGTTCGTGTCACGGATCAACTTGTTTCCTACCTTCGGGCAAGGAAAATGATTTCTAAGTAGGGGGTGTATTATCTCCTGCATGTTAAAGATTCTAGTTCTAAATCTCCCAACCTCGAAATATTCCCTGTTATTAATGAATACTTAGATACCTTTCCCGAAGATCTTCCAGGCATTCTTCCCGAAAGGGAAATAGACTTTGCCATAGACCTTCTTTCGGATACTCAACCTATTTCTATTTCGACATACAAAATGGCACCAGCAGAACTCAAGGAACTGAAAGATCAGTAGAATGATCTCTTAGATAAGGGATTCATTAGACCCAACATTTTTCCATGGGGTACGCCAGTGTTATTCGTACGCAAGAAAGACGGTTCTCTCAGGATGTGTATTGATTACCGTCAACTTAAAAAGGTCATAGTCAAGAAAAGATATCCTCTTCCCAAGATTGATGATACATTCGACCAACTTAAGGGTGATAGTTACTTCTCCAAGATAGAACTCCGATCAGGCTATCATCAGCTTAGAGTTAGAGAATGTGACATTTCGAAGACAGCTTTCCGTACTCAGTATGGTTACTTTGAATTTTTAGTCATGTCATTTGGTATTACCAATCCCCTGCAGCTTTTATGGATTTGATGAACCGTGTGTTCAAGCAGTAGTTGGACATGTTTGTCATAGTCTTTATAAATGATATTCTGATCTATTCTCGCACAAAGAGTGATTATGCAGACTATCTCAAGATTGTTCTTCAGACACTCAGGGATTACCAGTTATTCGCTAAGTTCAAGAAGTACAAATTTTGGTTAAGATCAGTAGCATTCCTTGTCCATATTATTTTCGGTGATGGCATTAGAGTAGATCCTCAGGAAACTGAGGCAATGCGAAACTGGCCCAGACCTGTATCTCCATCTGATATTAGGAGTTTCTTGGGTTTGGCTGGCTATTACAGATGGTTTGTTGAGGGATTTTCTTCTATTCCATCTCCCATGTCCATATTGACTCAGAAGAAGATTAAGTTTCAGTGGTCAGATTCATGCGAGACGAGCTTTCAAGAGTTGAAGACTCACCTCATCTCCAGTTCTAGTTATTCCGGATAGTCTAGATGGTTTTGTAGTCTATTCTGATGCATCCAGAGTGGGTTTAGGTTGTGTCCTCATGCAGCATGGTAAGGTCATAGCCTACGCCTCCAGATAGTTAAAGCCACATGAGAAGAATTATCCTACTCATGATATTGAGTTAGCAGATGTAGTTTTTGCCTTGAAGATTTGGAGGCATTATCTCTATGGAGCTCATGTAGATGTCTTCACAGACAATAAAAGCCTCCAGTATGGATTTTCCCAGAAATATCTCAATCTTCGCCAGAGAAGGTGGTTTGAGATCTTTAAGGATTACAACATGAGTGTCCTTTATCATTCGGGCAAGGCTAATGTTGTGGCCGACTCTCTAAGTCGACTCTCCATGGGTAGTATTTCTTATGTTGAGGATAGTAAGAAAAAGATGGCACAAGAGATCCATCGGCTTTCCAAACTAGGCATTCTCTTAGTCAATTCTTTAGAGGGTGGTGTATGTATTCATAGTAGTTCAGAGTTATCTCTAGTTTCCAAGGTGAAAGAGAAACAAGATAGGGATCCTAGCCTTGTCAAGCTCAAATAGTCAGTTCAAAATCAGAAAGTTGAGGTTTTCTCCCAAGGGGGAGATGGTAGATGAATTGAGGTAGCGAATTCTTGCAGAAGCGCATGGTGTATGATACTTTATTTATCTAGGGGCCACTAAGATGTACCGTGACATACAGGAGATCTATTAGTAGAGTGGGATGAAGAGAGATGTTGGAGAGTTTGTGGCTAAGTGCTCCACATGTCAACAAGTTAAGATAGAGCATCAGAAACCTAGTGGTTCCATGCAAGAGTTCACCATTCCTACTTGGAAGTGGGAAGAAGTTAACATGGAATTCATGATGGGTTTTCCTAGAACTCATCATTAGCATGAGTCTGGGTCATTATAGATAGAATGACCAAGTCAGCTCATTTCCTTCTTGTTCATACTTCTTATTCCGCCGAGGATTATGGCAAACCCTATATCAGGGAGTTAGTCAAGTTACATTGTGTTCCACTATCTATCATCTTAGATAGAGGTACCCAGTTCACTTCTCACTTTTGGAAAGCATTCCAAAAGGGTCTCAATACCTAAGTCCATCTCAACAAAACATTTTATCCTCAGACAGATAGTCAAGCAGAGAGGACCATTCATACTCTTAAAGATATGCAAAGGGAGTGTGCAATTGACTTCGGGAAGTTAGTATGACCACTTTCCTTTGATTGAGTTTGCATACAACAATAGCTATTATTCTAGTATTCAAATGGCTCCATTCGAAGCTCTCTGTGGTAGGACATATAGATCTCTGATTGGTTGGTTCGAAGTTAGTGAGGCCTCAATCATAGGTCCTGACTTAGTATTTGATGCCTTACAGAGAGTTTAGTTGATCAAAGAGAGACTCCGGAATGATCAGAGCCGACAGAAGTCCTATGCAAATGTTCGTAGAAAGGATCTCGAGTTCGAGGTCAATGACTATGTCTATCTTAATATATCTCCTATAAAGGGAGTTAAGAGGTTATGCAAGAAAGGAAAAATCAGTCCCTGATATCTTGGTCCCTTCAGAATTCTTTGTCGTTTCGGCAAGGTAGCTTATGAACTAGAGTTGCCTTCAAATCTAGCCTCAGTCCATCCAGTCTTCTATGTCTCTTTGCTAAAGAATTGCATAGGTGACCCAGTAGTTGTTGTCTCTATTCAGAGCATCAACATTTAGAACATCCCCTCTTATGAAGAGATTATAGTTAAAATCTTAGATTATGAGACTCATAGATTGAGGAACAAAGAAGTCCCTCTAGTCAAGGTTCGTTGGCAAAATCAGTCTCATGAGGGATCTACTTGGAAAGCAGAAGCAGATATATGTACCAATTATCCTCACCTCTTCCCCACCAATTCAGATCAAGCTTAAGGTAACAGTTCTTCTTAAGCTTATTCAGTTTCACGTTCATGTTTCCAGTATACACTTGGTACCTATTAACCGTTTCATACTCAGTCATGCATTCATGTGTCAGTTGTCCGTGCATCAGATATGCACGAGTTCAGTATGTTTAGCATGTCAGTCACGAGATCAAGTTTCAGTTCTTTATGTTCAGTTCAGGCTCTATTGTCTTCTATCCCTTCTTAGTAAATTCTTATTCAAGGACAAATGTTCCTAAGGGGAAGATATTGTAATACACCGCATGTTTCTAAGCTAGGAAGTTAATAAGTATTTCTATGTATAAAATCTCCTATCCTGTGATTCATACTTAAGTAGATGACTTACAATAAATATCCTAGTGATAGGATAGCTTATGATCCATTAAGCATGTTCATATGAGTCACCTAAGGTAATACAAGCTAAGAGTTTTTCAATCCATCAAGTTTTAGTGTTTGATTGTGCAAGGGTCATCTTTGAACAATTATAAGTCGATGGTAATGCAGTATTTTAGCTGATTTAGACCCAACAAATTGTAGATAATCGAATTATCTTTCCAACGATACCAATTTTGCCTTAATCCAATACCCAAGCAAAAAGTTATGTCCATTTTTATGAGAGACAGTAAGGATAGGAGATTGGTTAGGCGCCGCCCAACCTAACATAGGAGCTTGGTTAGGCGCCGCCTAAAATAGCTTAGGCAATCACTTGGGCACCGCCTAAGTCAGTTCTAGGTGCCAAAAACACTCTGTTTTGAGTTATTTTAAGGGTAATTATGTCTTTTAACACTTCTTACATGTCCCTAAACTTAACCCTACAAAATATATAGCTTTAAAACATATTACAACCCTATTATCATCTTAAAGTTCATTATCTAAGAGCACTAAAAGACAAAAACAACTAGGGTTGCATAACTATGCTTGAAGATCCAATTTCAAGGAAATTCCTCAGTAAATCATCAATAATATTCCTTCTAAGGTATGCGTGAGTTGATTTATGGGTGAGTTGATTTATGGACTCCTTTCATCGATGAAGCTCAACAACTATCTTCTAAATTTTGTATTATGATATTTATATTGGTGGTGGTTGATGTTCATATGGTTGGAGTTTGATGATTCCTAAGATGGTATCTTTGTATACTTATTGTGAGGATATGGTGGTATTTAACATATAAATATGAGTAATTGGTGGTTAAATGTCTGTAATCTCGATGAATCCACCTATTCCTAAGATGTGCATGTCGGGTGTTTGTGAAAATACCTAAGGGAATAGAAATCATGCTTTTATGACATAATAAGTCCTAAATAACTATTTGATATTCTAAGTTTATGTTCAACGTGATCCCCGTGCTATTGTATTGACTTGAAGAAGTTGTACGAGATGTTGATGATATTGCTGTGATATGGAATGATCATGTTATTGAAGCCATGTAAGTATATACATTTTGTATGTATTCCCGATCATGTTATAGTTTGTTGAGAATCTTTCTTATTATGAAAGCCTTACTTATGATATTGTGAATTGTGGACTCAAATATTGTGATCAAGTCATGTCATGTGTGTCAGTTTCCTCCTATCGAGTCCTGGGGGTATTCGTACCAGAAAACTATAGGTGTGTGCCTAGAGCCATGTCATGTTTCATGATATCTGAACCCAAGCTATGATTCCATAGACTTCAGTCAATCATGTGAATTAGGAAAACCTCATGATCTTAGTCAGTTATTAGATATCAGTAACATTCTACCAGTAAATGAAATTAAGTAAGATTAATTCATGCACAGTCAGTTATTCATGTCCAGTCCCTCTAGATGGGAGTAGAGGTTAGCACCGAGTAATCCCAAGGATGGAAACTCACCCTCCAGTTCAGGGTGTGATTCTTAGTTGTCATCCTTGTGTTCCAAAAGTACGTAGCCAGCGTAGGTTGAGACATCTCAACCTGTCAGATTAGGGTTGATTAGGTATCTAACCTATCAGTTTAGAGTTCCCACCATTCTCATTGAGTACCCGCCATATAAGGGTCACTCACAGGTTGTCCTTACCCGTGGCATGGTATTAACACCTCTCCAGTTGGGGCAGAGATTGGACCACAACTTAGCCATAACGGCATACATGGGGCATGTTGGTTAAACACTACTTCCCACAGTTTCAGTACCAATCTCAATAAAAAAACTCTGGGCATTTTTCGGATTTTAGTATATACAAGACTGTCAGATATAGTCATCCATGTTATTAATTTCAGTATCAGTCATGACAGTTATCAGTAAAATATGTATTAAATTACAGGTCATGCTATTACATATTCATAGTCCCAGTTTCTATATATGTGTGTTTGCACTCCCATGTTTATATTAGTCAGTCAGTGTTGTTCATGCATGAAACCCTTTATGTTCAGCCTACCTTCCTCGTATACTCAGTACTCCAGTTGTACTGACACATTTTCACTATGATTGTTTTTTCACGTTACACCATATGTTCCAAGACACGATCTCCTGCCTTGCAGTAGCGGTAGCATTCCAGTCGCAGAGACACAGTGAGTCCTCATTGATTCGAGGACAATATGATTTGATACATTTATTTATTTCTTCAGTTCAGTTTTACGGGGTTAGTTAGAGACATGTTCATTCAACTCCTTATTCATACAGTTTAGAAGCTTTCAGATTTATCTTCAGATTTACGTTCAGATTTACGTTCAGACTTAGCTTTCAGATTTAGTTGTTTTGGGTATTTTCACCCACATGATTTTATTCAATTGAATCTTATGGCCTTACAGTTATATGTATTCCGCATTATTATATCATGATTTTCAGTATACAGGTACAGATATCAATCATGGGTTAGCTTGTGGTCCCTCGAGGTCATGAGTATCGTGTAGTATTTTGGTTCAGCAAATCAGGTGTTGCACGAGTGGTGAAGTTTCAATTTCCTAATGAGTCAGTCCTCAAGTGGGAGGGTTGTATATTATATTCTAAGGATCATTTCACGTCTTATCTCAAAGCTAGGAATTTAATACCAAAATGGTGTATCTACCACTTACTTCAGGTTAAAGGTACTTGGTCTGAAACCCCAATCATTCAGTCAGTTCATGTTGTCAATGAGTTTTCTAAAGATTTTCTTGAGAATTTAGCCAAAGTACCTCCTGACAAAGAAATATAGTTGAAAATTGATATTCTTACAGATACCTAATGTATCTCTATTCCTCCCTATCACATGTCGCCAGTGCAGCTTAAGTAGTTAAAAGAGCAACTCAAGGACCTCATTGGTACAGGGTTCATCTGGTGTAGTGTTTCCCCATAGGGGTGCTCTAGTCTTATTCGTGAGCAAGAAGGGTGGTACTCCCAGGATGTGTAAAGTTTACAGATAGCTAGATAAGGTCACTATCAAGAATAAGTACCTCATTGATAACTCATTAATTTGATGACTTGTTAGTACCCTTTTAAGCTTAAATTATCATGCTTTTACATAATTTTTTTGTAATCTCATTGTGTAGGTAAAGGTCGAAATTAATATGATAAAGACATTCAAGTCAATGAAAGATCAAATATGAAATTAAAAGAGCCCTAAAGATCTCATAGACCTATTAAACCACCCGCATAAGAGCAAAAATATCCCCATCAGTGCGCAATCTGCTTTAAATTTACTTTGCATCTATTCCACATCTACTCAAGCTGATCAAGGGTGTAGTAGCATTTCTGTAAATTCAGGAAAACGTGAATTTGCGGCTTTATTGGGTTTTTTAAGCTCATTTCCACATTATTGAACTAAGAACACATTATAGTGACTTTCAAATGAAGAATTAGTGATATTTTTTTTGAAAACAAATTGAAATTAATGTTGGATTTTGTATTCTCTTTATTTTCTATGAGTCAATTTGGTGGAAATTTTGGTATATCTTTACTTTCTCTCTCTATTAGTAGCTAATTCTTCTTCTTTGGGTTATGCTTGAATAGGTTGTGATTAGTGCATGGTTTAGTTTATTTGTCCTCTTATTTAGCTATTTGATATGGGTTTGGCATTCATTAAATGTTTTGAATAAGAATTGAGGGTTGCAAACCCTAATTACCTTAGAATCAATACCATCCTTGATAGAGGGAAATATGGATGAGGAATGGGTGCGAACGATAACTTAAATTAGTTCATTTAATAGCATCTATTAGACATAAGGATGTTAATTGAGGAAATTCATCATTAAAATTGTTAAACTTATGAGGTGTTCCAAAGAACCCATTTGTGGTATTTGGTGTTTTATTGAAAAATTGACACAAATACCTCTATATTTATCCTGCTTATGACTTCTAGCTAAATTTGAACAAATAATCAAATACCCATGTATGAACCCACACCTTGGAAGGCATGACACCTAGTCCCATCAACACTTGCTTTTGTCTAATTGTTTCTATCTTTCAAATAGTAGTCTTAAAATAAAAAAATTGGTAAAATTTAAAATCATTCAAACAAACCCCTTATTTTTACTTTTATTTTTATTTACCATGACATACGATTCAACTAGTAATTGACTTCTAACACTCTTGTACATTAAAATCCTTGTTTTCACTTGATATGAATTCGACCCTAACCTTTGTTAGGTTACTATAATGATGATGACCATTTACCTTTTTAGCATCTAGTTTTAGTGTCATCAAATTTTTGTGCCATAACTGGGGAGTGAAACATAGTTTTTAGCCTTGTAGCATTTTTAGTTACTTTTGGTTAGCCATAGAGATTAATTTTACATTGTTTATTGTTTTTGTTCTTTCTTAGATAAAGATAATTGTGTATAGGATATGATGAGCTAACACGGTAGTAATATTGATACTTTTGATGAACATATCAAGGACTAGGATCATCTCAGTGATGCAGGTCAATCTAGTGCTATTCGCATTTTACCAACAGAAGGAAATAGAGTGTTTCACATTACTAGTGTGATACTTTATTTTTTTCAAATGAAAGAGTTGTTTGGAGGCCAAGCACATGAGGATGACAATCTACACTTGAAGAATTTTATTGATGTGGTTTTTTTTATTTGACATAGACCACATCTCTCAAGAATTAATTTGCTTTTTTCTTTTCCCATTCTCTTTGATAAGGGGAGCTATCTTATAGTTGTGGTCTTTACCCATGGGGTCTATCATTTCATGGGTTAAGATCAAAATTTTTTTAATTGGTACTTTCCTCCTACTCGGATGTTGCAACTAAGGGATGATATCATCAACTTTTGCTAATTTAATAGCGAATAATTTTATGAGGCTTGGCAATAATTTAATAATAATATGGTGTAATGCCCAAATCATAAGGTCCCAAATAAAATGTTTCTTAAAATTTTCTATAGAGCATTGGTTCAATTGAACAAGATGGTAGCCAATACTGCAGCTGGAGGATCTATTGTCAAACAATCTTATGGTGTTGTTGTAGCTTTATTAGATAAAGTGAGCAATAAAAGTAGAGGTTGCGATATAAGAGATATCGAAGTGTTTATGGGGGGCGCTCTGCGTCTTTTGTAATCTAATTGAAAAGAAAAAAAATAATAAAAAAGATGACAACATGGATAATGTGATGACTCCACTTGATTTTCTCACCAAGCATGTAATGGGATATATTGAAAAGGCTGTTAACATTGTTTCTTCTAAGAGTGTTAAAGATTATGACGATAATGAATAAGATTCTCTTGAGAAGGAAATTCAATTCTTGTCGACCTAATAGGGGTTTCCCATTCAACGTATCAAAGAAAAGGTAGGAATCAAGTTTGGATGGAAGGGGATCGTAATAAAGATTGGCATGATATAGATTATGATAAAGATAGATATTGGAGAGATAAATATAGAGATTATGATCGGTACATACCTCCACATGATATATCCAAGGTTTAAGAGTCAAGATCCATTGACCTGGAGAATTTCAAATGTGAAGATTTCCTTTCTCATATCTTGATGTGTGTTGAGGGAATCGATAAAATAGTGAGAGAGCTGGAAAGTTATATCACATAACTCAATAAAATGGTGATACGTCACTCATATCTATCAAACAACTTGAAACTCAAATGAGTCAAATCTTGGATTATCTCAGTTCAAGGCCAAAGGGTTGTTTACCTTGTTACACGGTTACTATTTCGAAGAATGATGCTCACGCCATGCCCATTATAATTAGGAGTGGTCAGACACTTAGAAATGATGTTACTAATTTTGATAAAGACCCCAATGAAAAGGGAATTGATGAACAAGAGAATGAAAATAAAAAGAGGCTAAAAAGTTTAATGATGTGGTTCCAAAAACCAATGAGTCAATTGTTGATAAGCTGAAGGTAGTTGAAAAAAAAAGTAAAAGTGAGGACACCCCAAAAGTGGTTAAAGGTAATGCTCTAAAATTGGATGAAACTTAAGTTGTTCTTTTATCACAAATAAAAATTCTTCCCCCATTCCCACAAAGGCTTAAGAACAAAGTAAATGATACAAAGTTCAAGAATTTCTTTCAATATTTATCAACCTATCAGTAAATATTCCATTGTTAGAAGCTTTACAAGAGATTCACGAGTATGCTAAAATCATGAAGGACTTAGTTACAAAGAAATGAGTCGTGGTTGTTGAAACTGTAGAGGTAACCCATATTGTAGTGTCATAATGTCTATCACAATGGTGGTGAAGAAGGAAGATCCAGGTACATTCACTATTACTTGCATTATTGGGGTGCACAAGTTTGGAAATTTATTGTAAGATCTTAGGAAAAAAATTAGTTTGATGCCATCTGCCATGTTTCAAAAGTTAGGTTGGGGTGTCCTCACACCAATCACAATGCATCTTTTAATGGTTGATCGTTCTATCAAGAAGACTGTGGGAGTGTTATGTGATGTTCTTATGAAAGTGGACCAATTCCTCTTTTTGGCCGACTTTGTTATTCTTAATTGTGAGATGGATCACGAGGTCCCCATAGTTTTTGGTAGGTCGTTCTTTTTTATCGAAAGAGCCTTAGTGGATGTTGAATATGGTGAAATGAAAACCTATATTGATTACACAATGTGTGTAAGTTTGTGAACAACCTAAGGATTTGCAAGTTGTTTCAGTGATTGATATAGTTGATGATGAGCTGACTAACACTATAAAGGAGAATATTATGGATGAACCCTTGGTGGGTACATTGCAGAACTTGGAGAGTAAGATGATTGAAGAAAAGGATGAAGTTGTTAATTGATGATGAGCCTTTGTTCTTGCAGTAGAAACCCCTATGAGAGTAAAACTTTGCCAATCATTGGTGTGGATGATCTATCGCCTTGGCAAATGGAAACCTCAAAATCTATGGTGAAAAAGTCCATTCATTTTTTATGTCCCATAGTAAACATAAAAGGCAGTCTTCTTAAAAGTCGTTCAAATAAAGCCAAAAGGAAGAGGCGGAACAAAAGTGAAGACATTGAATTGAGAATTTTGAAGAGATTAATATATGTTCCTCTTTAAATATAGGTTTAAATAATTCACGTGAAGGCTTAAATCTAAGTGGTTAGGCCCATTCAGGGTTTCGATTGTCTATTAAAATGGAAAAAATAAATTAAATGACCCTGAGATAATGAATTTTGTGGTGAATGGACAAGGATTGAGGCATTACCATGTGGGTGGATTCGGAGCATCTACGGTTGAGTTGCTTTGATTAAAGAATCCAAACTGGTGATCAATTAACATCGTTCCATGACAATAGTAAGGCACTTCATGGGAGGAAACCCATGATTTATTATTATTGTTTAGTAGTGTTTTGGATTTTCATTTTAACTTACTTTTGGTGTTTTTGCAGGTTATAACATAAGTCAAAATAGGTGAAGGAAGGTTTGAGGGAACAAAACTATTCCTCGAGTTAATATTGATTCAAATTTTGCTCAAAATCTAGTTGTTCTATCCTAGACCTATGCTAGACCTACTTGACCAGCCAAGAGCAGGTCAGGAGCAGCCAAAATGCAACTGGTGATAACCTTCACTGCTAGGACATGTACTAGATATTCTAGAGGATTCCAAGCATAAAACAAGTACATATGGTACACAAATGGTAGCAACAAAACTACCTTGACGTATGCAGAAGATGCTTGCACAGTTTAGGCATAGCATGAATTCTGGAGAGCCAAAAACATCATTAGGCAGTCTGTTCTAACGTCTGCTAGACATGCTCGAGCAATCCAGGTGCAATTCCTGTGTAAATTGCACGTATTTGGCCTATTTTTGAACAATATCACTGGAGCATTTCATACATATCTTTCACACAAATGAGTCATTGAGTGATCTAAAAATATTGTTATACATTACAATGCAAAATTTGTCTTTTCTTCCTTTTGTCACAATCTTAACTTCTTTCAACAGTATTTCAAATTTCTCAATTTCTTATCTCAATTATGCAAAACTGAATAAATACATTGGATTTTATTTCATTTTTCTCTCTTAATTAAATTTAAAATATATGTTCTTTTATAATATTGTCGTTTAATTTCCTTTAGATTGAAACCGGTGCTTTATGTCCCATGGTACTGTTGCTTTTGAATTTAATTTTATTGAGATTATTTTGGTAAATTATCATTTTTGAGTGAATAGTTTTAAATGTGTACCTTGTTTTACATGCTAAATTGGAAATTCTTGCTTCTTTAAACTAGTACACTATATGTTTGATGAAGTACCCACTTGAATTTTTGTTGAGAAATTAAGCGACGGGTGATCTAATTGGGTTAGTATGAGTACCAATGGTGTGTTTGGTGATTACTTAGTGAATTGGGGTTTCTCAGATGTGATTTTAGTCTATTTTTCCATGCTCTTATCTTTCATGTTCACCATATGTTTGTTAAAACATTAATGAGAGAGGGATGCCTTAGATATTACTAATGGATAATGTATTCATTCTTATGGCATAAATATGACTTCAATTTCTCCTTAATGGTAGAAAAACGGTGGTTTTTGCATGAAGTTTCTCATACATGATGCTTTCATGGTTTGGTTGGTAAATGTGCTTATCATAGTATTTACGGGTGAAGTCTAAGTAACCCGAGAGACACAAATTCTTGCCTTTCCCTATGATAGATCGAGTGACATCATTCTTAAGGGTATTGGGTAATTATTGTTTCCATTGGGGGTAATAGATGTGCTATGAGCTAGAATGATGAAATGTGAAGAATGTGAGAAAATGTAGAGTCCAGATGGTGGAGTGTTGTGATGAAAGAATCCCATAAGTTACAATGATGAAGATACCTTGTATCCACCTTCATTTTTCTTTAGCTTTATTTTATTTCATAATATATGAAAATCACAAAAATATGTTTTATAATTTTTTTTAGATTGGTGTTGATCTTTTTTTTTCATAGGTATGTCTCTAAGGATGAATTTATCATGGGATGCTAAGAAGGAAACCACTTAGTAAAAGGACTAGGCATAAGCTACGTCTAGAAAGGTCAAAGAACCAACCTCTAAAGTAATCCAACAAGGCTTGGAAATGCAAACCAAGATAAGTTTCCTATTATAGTAAACCCTCTTAGAGGAGCCCAGTCTGATAAGTCTCCTACTCTGATAGTGCAACAACCCTCTGACGTAGACCCAAGCACCTAGTGCATCATTGGGAGTCTTTACCTTCCTCTACCCTCTTGCTATTTTTACATTGGGGATAGTATAATGATTTTTAATAGGGGATAGGCATTCTTATTTTCATTTGATGTCATTGGTTTGATTGATTGTATAGACATACATACTCTATTTTTACATTTTATATTTAAGTTGTTTATTTACGTTAGGCCTTGTGGGGATTGCACTTTGATGCTTATTTACTTTAGCCCTTGCAGGGCCTATGTAATGCCATGAGATCCCATCCCGAGATGTCACACTGTGCTCATTATCCCAAAGGACCACAAGCTAACCCTTTACTGATATCTATACATGTACACAGCATAATATTGGAAATAAATGCAGAAATGAGCCATAAGGTTCAATACATCTATGAATACTCATAATATAGAAAACTAAATACTAATACATCCATCTGAAAATCCTTTAAAATGTCTGAACTATGGAGTTTATGGGATAGGTCCCCAACTAACTCCGTCAACTAAAAATAAACAAGGTATGAAGAAATAATAGTAAACGGAGATTCATCCTAGAAAGAAGAGGACTTACTGCTACTGTTGCTGACTGGACTGAACTGCTGAGGATAATTTGATCCTGTGCCTCTTAACCTATGGTGTCAAATAAAACACCATAGCACAAATGCGTCAGTACAGGAATATACCGAGTATGTAGACGAGGTAGGCTAATTCAAGGGCTCATTCATGCACAATATCTAAACTGACTAATCATAAAGATGGCGCATAAGAACCCATACATGAATGCACAGAACATGAACACAATCATCACAACTCTAGATACTGAAACTCATATACTACCTTATTGCAGACTTAACTCACTACTAAAACTGAGATACTAAATCACTAACTCATCTGATACTGATAACTGAGGATCTGGATATACTTACATCAAGGACTGAACTCTGAGCTTACTGTTTTCGATTGAAAGAATTAGAGATCAACTTTTCTAATTGATTATTCCAGAGCGATTCTCAATAATTAGAAGTATGATCATGTTTGAATCTGACAACATGAATACTTAATATAATCTGAGATGGAGATCAAGCCTATCTGATGGGAGATCTCTAGATATGATAACAAGAATACTCAACATGGTCTGATACTGAGATCAACTTTTCTAACAAATTACTTTGTAACCTTTATCAATGATAAGAAATATGGTTATATCTGAATCTGATGACAAGAATATTCAATAGAAATCTGATACTATGATCAAGCTTGTTTGGCGGCATATCTCTGAATATGATATCAAAAAACTGTATATAAGACAAAGCCAATATGACGGGATGGTCCATAAATCAATGGAACTATTTGAGTTCCTCACTGAGATAAATGATTGTACCACACAATGCTGATTTCTGAATATTGATTCTGAAACTTAGATTGAATTTGAAACTGAAACTGTGGGAAGTAGTCAGCTAACTGATATTCCCCAACCTACCACAGGTGGATTCCAACCTCTACTCCCGGTTGGGAGGGTTACAATATCATGCCACGGGTAAAGACATTATATTTTCTCTGAGGTCAGGCTCTTTTGCGGTGACCCTCAACAGGACGTCAAGCTTTCTTAACGGGTAACTAATTTTCCTGTGCTGGCTACACAGGTCTAGAATTCAAGCATTTCTTCTAAGAATCACACCCTCTACTAGTAGGTGAGTTCCCATCCTTGGGTTCGCTTGGTGCTGAATCCTACTCCCAACTGAAAACACTTTGGGTTGATTATTAGACTGTACTAAACAAAGCTGAATCTAATACTGATCATGTTTCTCAAAAGATCATACTAAGTAACACTGAGATTACTTAGTTCCAGATATGACGAAAAAGATATCTATTCATGGTATCTGACTGACAATATAGATCTTAAATAGATTACTCAAATCGCTTCTGAGATTAGAACTGAATCACTTGAATACTATTAGAACTAAGCTGATTACAGTACTAAGGCTAGATTACTAGTGATACAGAAATTACGGAGATAACTGAGATTACTGAGCTTTCCTAAGTTATGAAATTGTTTGAGTATACAAAGTTCTATAATTCACTGAGTTCGAAGAATCATGTCTCGACTAGAATTATCAAGAAACTGACACGGGCTCTAGACAACAGCTATATTGTCGAGTATAAATACTTCTAGGACTAGATGACATAAAAGTAAATCATAATCATTAATGCATCGTCACAATTATCAAAGCATCTCATAATCATTAAAGCATTTTTACAGTCGCCGAGGGGTCACTTTAGGCATCTCGGAATCATAATCATATAATAACGTAGGGGAAACATGCTACTAAATTGTATTCCATTCAACAAGGTTTTACCTAAGCTATTTCATACCTAAATCAATCTTGACACGTGTTTGGATATCACATAGATTGGGGAAACTTCATACTATCACATCATAACCTACTTGCTAACTACATGGCATGTATTAAAAGATTAGCATAAATCAGGAGCACATAGTTGGGGAAATTAACACTATCACCTCTCCACTTATTCACTAAGGTCCTTCAACAAAACATTAGACATGCATGGGTTCACACATATTTGGGAATTTCTTAATACCATGGAATAATTCATTCACTTGGGTATTTTATCAAACACTAAGCAGAAACTAACTCACAATTTGGGGTTTCCTATTCAACATACTATAATGGTACTTATGATTCACCTATGCTCTTTATCAAAACTATGGGGAACATGCTTCACTTATTCAACCATTTCTACACCTAAAAGTCATGAACACATCACATAGAAAACACCTTCAAGAAGGTCTATCAAAAACATCACATGAATTCCACATACTAGGGTCAAAGCTCATAAATTTTGTAGGCAAACATAAATTAAAACTCAACAACACATTAAACATCAATTTAAACTCATACAAATTATTAACAACACATAAAAATTAAAAACTTTTAGTTTTAAAAAGGGTTCTTGAGCTTCTTGGATGAAAGAGACCCAAGAATCGACATCTACATACCTTAATCTTTGAAATTGGATGAATTCTACTGCTTGAGACTCTATCGGCACTTGTAATAAATAATTATTAAAGCCAACACTATGAGGAACTTGATTCTTGAAGAAATCTTAAAGAATTTATGGATAATTTTTGGAAGATTAGGGTTCTTGAATGAAACCTTAGATATTCTCTCTTTAGAGAATTGGAAGAGAAAATGAAGGAAAATAGGGTTTTGGATGAGGTTTTACATATTTATAGAGGCTTTCAAAAGGTGGGAAATTACCAAACTACCTTCGCAAAAACGTTCTAAAATTGCTGAAAAAATATTCTTGACGACATTCCTGACAAGCCGTCAGGCCCATGATAGGCCGACACAAATTGTCGTCACAAAAAGGGGTGGAATTCTGGATTTTCTGTCCAGGGCTGACTACATTAGGTGATAGGCCATCACGGGCCTGATGGCTGGTCACAATTATCGTCACCAGTTTCCCGGCCAGACATGCTGGAGTAAAATGGGCATAACTCTTTGCTCTGATATCGGTTTTTAACAAAATTTGTATCGTTGAAAATATAATCAAAGATCTTTCATTTGATATACAGTTGGTCCTATAATTCGATATATACAAGGAGTTATGGTTGATGGAAGTTGACCAAAATTTTGATGCTAACTAAAACTTGAACAATATTTAACTCATCCATGAATTTAGGGAACTCTATGATCTCAATTCATGCTCAAATAGTTTCCCACACGATTCAAAGTATTTCATACTTGGGAGGATATTTCTGAAACATTTTGACTCGGATTTTTTTGTTTACCAAAATGCGCTCTAAGGCTTGCACTGGAAGAGGATTTTGTGAGGCATTACACTATGTTCCCCTTGACAATATTCATCGTCGAATGTCGCTTGCTAGACTGAGAATACGGATCAACAAATCTTACTCAATAAATGGAAACATCTTAGATCAGGACTACGCAACTAGAATGACTTATATATAGACTTGTCACACTGGGCATGCATATTTGATGCATGGTCTCATAACTGGGATGATCTCATGAGTATATGACTGAACACAAGCTGACAAGCTTAACTCTTTCTACTGAATGTGCGTATCTAATGCATGAATGTACGGCTAACCTGACTTTTGAAAGCACGACTTGACAATGCAATGACAATTGATGCTGACTCCATAAAGAAAATATGAACATCCACAGGGATAAATTTAATGGCATGAAACATTATAACACTATGTGTATGTCCCTCTTGGGACTCTATGTCCGTCTAAACACACTTTGCTAAAATACTGGACGGTGCGCGGGGCACCTACAGACTGGGTCATAATTGATCGATCAACATTTGTATGTATCATGCTAACATATAATCTCAAAATAGGAGCAAAGGATCTAATAATGCATATCACAAAGATGAATGGCTCACAACATACTCGGGTCTATTTTAGGAAATCCTTCCCAATTAAGGCGAGCCTGAAACACATGAAGTCTACCTATTTGAGTTAGCACTCTGCATTTTTGCATTCTATGGCCAAGCTCACCACACCTAAAGAATACAACGCTACCAGCCCTACACACACCTTGGTGACGTCTTCCATACTCTCCACAACTCAAATGGGTACTAACACCACTAGTACTACTCTAGGTTTTAGAGCTTGGTGCTTCCTCAGATGTGCCACCCCCAAACACAGGTGTGGGTACTCTAGCTGAAGATGGAGCTGGGACTAAACATCTCCGACCATACTGAGAACTTCTACCACCTTGAGACCCTGACTGTCGGAAACCACAACTACCTATCTTGGCTCTCTTACTTACTGTCTCTCTTCAAAAACATGTATAATCTAGGTGATCTTCTTCACCTCCTCTAGATAAATCTGCGAGTTCTCACCTAATACTGAACCAAAGAATTTTGGTGGGTTTATTTTCATGAAATTTATAACCCTGGCTATGGCAAAATTCCCATCTTGCTAAGGTGGGGCTACAGCCTGACGGTTTCACTGAACATTAGTCACAGCTTGGGCTAGCGCCTAAACATCTGCCCAAAACTGTATATATGACAACCTCTTTCCTAGGATATACTGGCTGTGAGGGTTGATCACTAACCCTACGAACAAAATATGTGTGAGGAGACATACTCTATAATTAGAAGAAAGAAGTGGATTAGACTAAGGATCAACTTGAGCTCATGCTCACTCACACAAAATGATCATTAAAAGAAGAGGAACTACTTCTAAGAATATCCCATAGCGTCTTGTACATAAATGTAGCACGCTACACACCCATGCAACAGACTCTACTAGATACGACTTTTCAGACTCCCTAGAACACTCGTGAACCTTAGGATCTTATACCAAGTTTGTAATGCCCTAAGATCCAATCCCGAGATGTTACATGGTGCTTATGACCCAGAAGGAACACAAGATAACCCTTTACTGATATCTGTACTTGTACAATGCATAATATTGGAAATAAATACAAAAACTAGCCATAAGGTTCAACACATCTATGAATACTCATAATACAGAAAATTGAATACTAACACATCCATCTGAAAAGCCTCTAAACTGTCCGAACTATGGATTTGATGGGACAGGTCTCCAACTAACTCTATCAACTAAAAATAAACAAAGTATGAAGTAATAATAGTAAACTGAGATTCTTTCTTGAAAGAAGAGGACTCACTACTACTGCTACTGACTGGGATTGAACTGATGAGGATAATTTGGATCCTATGCCTCTTAACCTATGGTGTCAAATAAAACACCATAGTGCAAATGCGTCAGCAAAGGAATGTACAGAATATGTAGATGAGGTAGGCTAATGCAAGGGCTCATGCATACACAATATCTAAATTAACTAATCATAAAGATGTCGCATGAGAACATATAGATGAATGCACAGAACATTAACACAATCATCACAACTCTAGATGCTAAAACTTGGATACCACCTTACTTCAGAGTAAACACACTACTAAAACTAAGATACTGAATCACCGAATCATCTGATACTGATAACTGAGGATCTGGATCTACTTACATCAAGGACTGAACTTTGAGCTTACATCTTTTGACTGACAGAATTAGAGATCAACTTTTCTAACAGATTACCCTATAGGATCTCACAAATGGAACCATGAAATAAACCACCATAAATTAAACAACTCCAACTCAAATAAAAGTGTCACAGGGAGTTTCTATTTTCATAAGAAATTTCCTTATCGCTGACACTGGTCAAAAGCTTAAGCAAAGTAATGAGCATCCTAAAAGATAGTGGGCCAATAATACCATTATTACATAATTTTATGGGTTGTTCAAGTACCACCATGATGATCCCCAATTGGCGAGGAATGATATGCCTCAAGGATGCTTAGCATCTCTACCTCTAGAATATATCTAAGAATTACACCAACTACAGATTTGAAAGTGATAAGGGTCATCCTTGAAAAATTTTCTCACCTCATGCATGAACTAATTTCTTTTTTGGAATGACAAGTCATTCAAAATTATATCACTTGCTAAAAAGTTCATAAAATCAGCAAACCAGGGGATTAAGTCTTGAGATACTGCCAAGACCCGCTATTCTGGAAAAGTATCATCTATGTCAAACTCAGCCCCTAACTTCTGCATTGCCTTCTTCTTAAGGTGAGATAAGTGATTTGCAACCTGGTTCCCAGTTCCCTTTCAATCTTTCAAATCCAATTCAAATTCTTGCAACAAGAGGATCCAATGTATCAACCTTGGTTTAGCATCCTTTTTCGACAAGGATGCCAAAATTTGATGTAGCCCAAACTATTGCCTCCAGGAAGATAAAATGTGGTATTTGTTTAATTATAGTAAACCAAATAGATTGGGGTTGATCCCATAGGGAATAGGTCAAATTTTTCTCTCAAACTTGTTGAAGTAGACCAAAGTGCAGGAAATTAAATAGGGGGATTTCTTAGTATACTGTAAAAATAACAATTTGTTAATGTTTTTTATTGTAAAAAATCTGAGACAATCACTAAGATTGTGTTCCCCTGGCTTCCTAACTTAATAGTATTTTCATGCTCAATCCAACTATCTCACCTCCATACATGTAAATCTGATAAGCTAGATATTACCAACTGTCTTATGAATGCATTGGTAAATCTCATCCTTTACCTTGTAAGTCTTAGGGTGTCACCTTATAACCCTTTTCTTTGATCCAAGTTTAAAAATCTCCTTGTGGGTCTCGAGTTATTAGGTAAGGTTTGATAGTCTTGAATCACTATTGTAATCCCCTTTTTCCTATCACAATCTCTCTTATGAAGATGATCTCAAATACAGGCAGGTTCTTAGAGTAGGAAACTATTAAGAATGTAATTAAATTAAAAATAACCATAATTTAAGTGTAAACAATTGTCCATAAGAACCTCACACTATTGCTACTTTGTTATTCTGTGAGGGTTCCTACAACCCTAGCTAAGAGAATTAGCCGATCATAGTGGCAAAACAATCCATGGAATTCAAGAGAGAAAACATATGAATAGTATCACAAATAATTGACAAAGAAAACCGAAAGTCTAATTAATTAATCAACTAAAATATAAGAACAAAGAGGATTCCAAGATCAAAACTCAATCTTGAAATCAATATAGGTTTGTTAGAGTATAAAGTGCATAAACTATTACAAGAATATCCAATAGGTATTTATAGTTTCTCAAAATAAGAAAGAAAGTTAAAATAAAACAAAATAGGAAAATAAAGTCAGCAGCGGCTACGCCTCAGGAAACAAGTCATTTGGAATGATAATGACTCATTGTCAGCCCCATTGTCTCCATTCTGCACTCATTGATAACAACTCATGGTCATACACTACGAGTCATTGGCTAGATTTATTGTCACTCTAATAGATTTCACCTCTCAAGACTTTTTCTCTACTCTCAAAGTGACTAGTCACTACAAGTCGTACCCTATCATAATGACTCATAGTCATCCTTCATTTCCACTGGGATTTCCTTGGATTCCTCAAGACTTTTTGATAGTTTTCTTAGAACAACTCACACCACGACTTATTATCACTTCTAACTAGTCGTTGTCAACCTCAACTTTTCTCCTAGAATTTGTATCCTTCCCCGTTACCACCACAACTTGGGGTACAAGTTGTATAGTCACATAACGACTCAAAGTCCAGTCTATGTCTTTTATTTTCAGAATTTTTATTCTATTTTTTATTCAATTCATTTCCATCCTAATTTCCCTGCAACATACACCCAAACACGCATCATATGTAATAAAATAACCTAAGTATTTTCTTTCTTCATAATTTTAAGCATCAAAAGTACCATGAAACCATGGCACATCAACACCCTTAACTTATCACGTTTCCATGTCCTTAGACAACAAAAACACAACCAAACACGATGCTTAACAAAGAAAAAACTAAGATACCTGTGATAGTGAGTCTCAAATTCATATTAAAACATTACCACCTCATATTTTATATTTTCAAACCCAACCATGTGAATAAATATAGCACAACAACATGACCCAAGAGAATCAAGTGATAACATTATATTGCAACAAACAATGAATCATAGGTACAAACTACCCTAACCAAGAAAATAAACAGCTAGCAATACATCCTAAGTGCACTCACAACAAAGAAGTCATACTCGCTCAAATAAATCATGTATATTCATATAGGGATGGTCATGATAAATACTCACTCATAAAGAAGCTCTAATAATGTGCACAAAATACCTAATATTTCCCTTGTTTTCCTTACCTTAGTTTGCAGATAGTTGGTTTAGGATAACTATAGGACTTTACTCAAATTGTAACATAGGCTTGGGGATGGTATGGTACATTATAACACTATGAAGTTTTTCCTAGATATATTTTTGTCCCTAAATTACCAAGAATTGGCTTTTAGAATGATTTATACTTTTTCCTGGTGATATCCCTTATATTTCAATTTTTTATTTCATAGATGATCGAATACGTTTTTCGTTGACATAAGATGCATCCAAATGAAAACTCAGTGATGACTTATGGATAATTTAATTCCTAGTCATAAAACATCATCATTCCTGTCCTTGACACGTCGCAGAGAGGGTGTAAATAATGATGGTCAATTTCTAGTGGGACTTCACGATTGTGGAGCATCACAGATTGGGTCAAATTCCTATTCATCAATTTCCAGTGATCCACTAAGATGGTGGCATATCGCGGTGGCCCATGAAATTGGGATCCCAGTTATATTTTAATACCAGTCTCATTATGGGTATATTGGATATATTCCACACCCTTATCATACCAAACACGAGATTTCTTTCCAAATTGAGCATATTACTCATACATTCAACAAAAATATTTAAGAACACTCTCTAGTGTTCCATATTGACAATCCAAATAAATCAAGATTCAACCATAGGTTTTCAAAATAAATTGAAGATTTGGAATCCCCAAGTCGTGGGCATCAAGAAGAATCCTTTAAATTTCTATATAAAGGTACGTGGGATTTATCCTAAAAAAAACTACCTGGTCTTAAAACAATTAGAGCATGATTTTTAGATTTTATGCATGAACTTCAAAGTGGTTTTGGAATCTATATTCTAAATTACGTACTCCAAATGTTTTAATGTTACTATTGTTTTGACCTTATGGTCCTATCCCCTAAATTGATATACATGTATATGTATATGGATGGAATTTGAGATTAAAGATAGTTGAGAGCATAAATTATGAAATCCCTCTTATGTATTGAATTAAGGATTATAGTTTTATGATTTGAAAGATGTTTTCACAATATTATAGCATTTGAGCTTGATTTGAAATTGTTGAGAAGGTGTTTCTTGATATAAATGTGTTCTTGTGTTTAAGAGAAAGAATTCCATGTGAATTGAGAACTTTGACATGACCCCCTTGTACTATAGTACTAAAATGCTTGGCAAAGATGAGTTCCTTGCATGTGTTTACATGAGGTTTGAGAAAGAGTTTATTTGAATTGAATTATTAAATGGCGGTTCCAAAACTTGTGTTTTAAGAATAGATATTTATGATAGACTATTAATGGCTTAGATATGTGACTTGCAAGTTAATGGTATGACGATAATATAGGTATTTATGCCATAACAGTGTATGTTTTCAGAGTATGTTTTCAGAGCATGTTTTCAGAGCATGTTTTCAGAGACTGCTTATTTTGATAGAGTTTTAATAAGGGTCTTAAAGAGGGTTATATGGTTACCCGAAGAAGGCACGAGTTTAACCAACTCTTAGCCTGAAACCGTATTTGCCAATACGAGTAAATTATTATTATACACTGGCAACGGCCGTGTCGGGTAGTAGATTCAGATACTTCGACCCTTATGGCATACTTGGGTTGAGGGCTTCACTGTCG
This sequence comes from Capsicum baccatum var. pendulum, assembly GCA_030864225.1. Taxonomy (NCBI): domain Eukaryota; kingdom Viridiplantae; phylum Streptophyta; class Magnoliopsida; order Solanales; family Solanaceae; genus Capsicum; species Capsicum baccatum. The sequence continues at coordinate 186,564,253 of CM061560.1, read as the reverse complement.
AGTTAATGGAAGTTTCTATATAGCCCATGGAATTTTTTAGAGTTTTAGGGTATACCACCTAGCACATAAGTAATACAAATTTCTTAGAGTTGAGATGATTTTTATAGAGTCTTTAAAATGCCCATGTGAATTATTACTATATGATATGCTTATGAATTAATTTAAATTGCTCTCATATATGTTGAATAATAAATGATTATTTTAGATATTCTCTATGTACCAGTACATCTGTATTGAACCTTCCTTCCCCCTACCTCTCAAGTTCAGAGACTTAATTTAGGGGTCCAGATAGGCAGTAGATAGTTTAGACAGTTGATCAGATTGTGCAGTGGTGAGCCTTCTCTATTCTAGAAAGCCTATCTTTTTAGATTATGTCACTTATTTAAAATTTGGTCTATTGGGGGATTTGTCCCAGTTTCAAATAGTTGTCAGATTTTCATTTAGTAGAGATTTCACGGACTGAGTCAGATGTTATTTAGATGTAGTTCCTACATCGGGAGTACCTTTTGTACTGACCTGTCCTCCCAGAGCACTCCGGACGAGGGCCAATCGCACTCAGCTTCGTGAAGGAGCAGTTTCTAATATTGAATTCAGATAGTCTATTCATATGCTGGCACAGCTGGTAGCCGCACAGACTTAGAGGTAAGAGTATACTGGGTCTACTTCTATTACTTATGAGGCTACTAGGGTGGGTCAGTTTATGAGAATGAACCCATCCAAGTTTTCTAGCACCAAGGTAAAAGAAGATCCACAGGAATTTATGGATAATATAGAGAAGATCTTTAAGGTGATGCAATAGAGGAGATAGAAAGGGTGGAGTTGGCAATTTATCAGCTCAAGGATGTTGCAAATCGGTGGTATAATGAGTGGGAGAATAAGAAGGGAGAAAGTACTGAGCCCACAGTTTAGGGCAAATTTGTGGAAGCCTCCCTTAATTGGCTCTTTCCTCTATAGTTGAGGATGGCCAAAGCTGAGGATTTTATGAATCTGAGGCAAGGAAATATGAGTGTACAGGAGTATGCTTTGAAGTTCAAATAATTATCCTGCTATGCACCATAGATGACTACCAATATAAGAGCCCGGATGAGGAAGTTTACATCTGGCCTTTCAGATGATCTAGTGCTTGAATGTCAAAGGGCAATGCTAAATAGGGATATGGACTTTGCTAAGTTTTCAGTCCATATGTAACAGGTAGAACAAAAGAAAAAGAAATTCATTGAGTCTAAAGAGAAGGATAGGCAGGACAAGAGAGCTGAAAAAATAGACCAGAGTCATAATCAGCAGCAGAACGGTAATTAGGGTAGGAAATGGCAAAAGAAAAAGAATTGGGATAATGCACAGTCGGTAGCTAGTGCTCTAGTGTATAGGCCCATATCTGAGCTGTACAACGAGAATTTTTAGTATAGTCAGGGCTGAGGATGCAGGGTACGCAATTACAGGGAAGTATATCCAAGACCTCTCGATCTAATTCGCATTGTGAGAGATGTGGGAGAAATCATCTTGGGCGATGTTAGTTTAGCACTTTGGTATGTTATTCATGTGGCCATCCATTCCATATCAATAGAGACTGTCTGACAGAAAATATTAATGTTGGAGGAGCCAAGTCGCAGGAAAATTCATTTGCACCCTCACCTCAGAAGGGTGCCACTTCTACCACTGGAAACATTCAGAATCGGTTGTATGCTTTGAGTAACCACCAGGAGGTAGAGGCCTCACTGTATTTAGTCACCATTACATTTCAAATATTTTTTCAAGATGTGTATTTATTACTTGATCCCGGGTCTACCTTGTCTTATGTGAACCCATACGTAGCTGTTGGTTTTGGGTTTGAGCCTGTTGTGATTGCTGAAACTTTTTTTGTTTCCACTCTGGTGGGTGATTTTGTTGTGGCTAGATGATATATAAAAATTGTGTTGTGTCTATTCTTAGCCGAGATACTATGGCAGATCTCATAGAGCTTGATATGGTTTATTTTGATGCCATCCTAGGGATGGACTGACTCCATTCTTGTTATGCCACTCTAGATTGTAGAACTTAAAAGGTTACTTTTTCTTTTTCGAATGAGCCATCAATAAAATGGTAAGGGCACTCTTTAGTACCAAGAAGGCACTTTATATCTTATCTCAGGGCCCATAAACTCATTATTAAAGGTTGTTTGTATCATCTTATTCGGGTTAAAGATTCTAGTGCCAAAAGTCTCTCTCTTCAGTCTGTCCCCGTAGTGAATAAATTCTCGGAAGTCTTTCTAGTTGATCTCCCAGGAATACCACCTGATAGAGAGATAGATTTTGGTATTGATTTATTTCTAGATACCCGTCCTATTTTGATTCCACCATATAGGATGGCTCCTTCAGAGCTAAAAGAGTTAAAATATCATCTAGCAGATCTTCTAGATAATGTTTTTATCCACCGTAGGGTGCACATATACTTTTCGTGGGAAAGAAATATGGTTCCCTGCATATGTGCATAGATTATCGCTAGTTAAACAAGGTCACTATAGAAATTTAGTATCCCTTTCCTAGGATTGATGATCTATTTTATCAACTTTTGGGTGCTAAATGTTTTTTCATGGATAGACCTTCATTCGGGATATCACCAGTTGAATGTTAATGAGTCAGATATTCCCAAAATAGCTTTCCAAACTAGATATGGCCATTATGAATTCTTAGTCATGTCCTTCGGGTTGACTAACGCCCCTACATATTTCATGGATCTAATGAATAGGATTTTTTGTCAGTTTCTGGATCTGTTTGTCATTATATTCATTGATGACATTTTGGTATATTCTATGAGCGAGAAGGACCATGCCAATCACCTCCGAATAATTCTTTAGAACCTTAAAGATCATAAGTTGTATGCAAAATTTTCCAAGTGTGAATTCTAATTGAATGCTATTGCATTCTTGGGGAATATTATGTCCAGTAAAGGGATTAAGGTTGATCCTCAAAAGGTTGAGGCAGTGATAAAATGGACCAGATGCATGACTCCAACCGATATTTGGAGCTTCTTAGGTTTGGAAGGCTATTACATAAGGTTCGTAGGGAGTTTTTCTTCCATAGTTGCACCACTTACTATGTTGACTCAGAAAAAGGTGAAGTTTTTATGGTCTGACTCTTGTGAGAATAGTTTTAAGAAGTTGAAGCACAAGTTGACTACTGCTCCTATTTTGACTCTTTTGGAGGGTACAGAAGGTTTTTTTGTATATCGTTATGCGTTCCAAGTGGGACTTGGATGTGTTCTTATGCACCACAGTAAGGTAGTGTCTTATGTATCCAGGAAGTTGAAGGTTCATGAGTGAAACTACCCTAGTCATTATTTAGAGTTAGAAGTTGTGGTTTTTGAACTTAAGATCTGGCAGCACTATTTATATAGGGTACATGTTGATATATTTACTGAGCATAAGAGTTTACAGTATGTTTTCTCGCAGAAAGAACTGAATCTCAGGCAGAGATGATGGTTGGAACTTTTAAAAGACTATGACAAGATCCTGTACTATAATTCGAGTAAGGCGAATGTGGTAGACAACGCCCTCAACAGGTTATATATGGGTAGTCTTTCTCATGTGGGGAAAGAAAAGAGGGAGATAGTGAAGGATATTCACTGACTTGCAAATCTAGGAGTGCAACTTTTAGATTCGGAGGATAGAGGAGTGGTTGTTCATGAGATATCTAAATCTTCCCTTTGTGTAGAAGTTAAAGAAAAGCAGGTTAATCATCCCATCTTGATGCAGATCAAGAAAGATGTGGGTCAACAAATGTTAATGTCATTTGAAATTGGTGGTGATGGTATTTTGAGATACCAGGGTAGGTTGTGTGTGTTAGATATAGATGGTCTGAGGAAGAGAATCCTGGACGAAGATCACACGTCGAGGTATGTTGTTCACCCTGGATTTACTTAGATTTATAATGACTTGAAATCTATTTATTAATGAAATAATATGAAGCATGATGTGCTAACTATAATTCCAAGTTTTTGAATTGTCTACAAGTTAAAGTGAAATATATGAGGCCAGGTTGTTCTTCTCAGTAGATAGCTTTGCCTTTGTGGAAGTGGGGGATGATTAATATTGACATCATTATAGGACTTTTGAGGTCCCGTAACCAGTATTATTCCATTTGGGTGATTGTAGATAGGCTGACCAAGTCAGCTCTCATTCTACATGTCAGGACTAATTATTCGAGAGAAGATTATGCCAAGCTATTCATTGAAGAAATATTTTATTTGCATGATGCACCTGTGTCAATCATATTTGGTTGAGTTACATAGTTTTCTTCACATTTTTGGAGATTGTTTCAAAAGGATTTAGGTACCCAAGTGAATTTGAGCACGACTTTCCACCCTCCGATAGATGGGCAAGCTGAGTGCACCATCTAGACCATTGAGGATATGTCGAGGGCCTACATGATAGATTTTAAATGTAGTTGGGTAGAGTACTTTCCATTGATAGAGTTGGCATATAATAACAGCTTCCATTCCAGATTAAGATGACACCAATTGAGGCATTATATGGGAGAATATGTAGGTCTCCAATAGGATGGTATGAAGTTGGTGAGATATAGATACTTAGGATTAATCTTGTTCATTAGGCAATGGAGGATGTAAAATTCATTAGAGAATGACTTAAGATAGCTTACGCCGATGTTAGGAGAAGAGATCTAGAGTTTGAGTTTGGAGATTGGGTGTTTCTCAAGGTTTCTCCCATGAAGGGATTCATACGATTTGGGAAGAAAGGTATGCTGAGTCCTCACTATATAGGACCATATTAGATTGTGAAAAGGATAGGTGGAGTTGTATATGAGTTAGAATTGCCAGCTATTTTGGGTTCAGTTCATCTGGTATTTTATATATCTATGTTAAAGAAGTGTATTGGAAACTATTCTTTAGTATTGCCTGTTGAAGAAATCAAAGTGACAGACTGCTTATCCTATGAAGAAGAGCCTGTACAGATTTTGGATCGCCAAGTTAGAAGATTGAGGAACAAAGAGATAGCCTTAGTTAAAGTGTTGTAGAGAAACCAGAAAATTGAAAAAGTGACTTGGGAATCAGAAGTTGACATGACAGCTAGACACCCAAACCTTTTTTATCCAATGGATGACGAAATGGAAGGTACAATCTTTGCCTTATTCTTTCTATGCCTTAGTATTCTTGAAATTATACTTGTTTGGATACCGTGTCAACGTTCGGGGACGAATGTTCCCAAGGAGGGATACTGTAACGCCCATAAGTTTTTCCTATATAAATTTTAATCCCTAAAGTATCAAGCATTGGATTCTAGAAATATTTATACTTTTTCCTGGTGGAATCCCTTAGATTGCAACTTTTTATTTGATAGATGATTGAATAAGTTTTTCAATGATATAAGATGCATCCAAATGAAAACTCAGCGAATGACTTATGGATAATTTAATTCCTAGCCGTAAAACACTGTCATTCCTGTCCTTGGCGCATCGCAGAGAGGGTGTAAATAATGATGGTAAATTTCCAGTGGGACTTCGCAATGGTGGAGCATCACATATTGGGCCAAATTCTTATTCATCAATTTCCAGTGATCCACCACAATGGTGGCTCATCGCGGTGGCCCATGAAATTGGGATCCAAGTTATATTTTAATACCGGTCTCAATATGGGTATATTGGATATAATCCACACCCTTATCAGTCCAAACATGAGATTTCTTTCCAAATTGACCATATTACTCATACATTCAACAAAAATATTCATGAACACTCTCTAGTGTTCCATATTGATATTCCAAGTAAATCAAGATTCAACCGTAGGTTTTCAAAATAAATTGAAGATTTGGTATACCACCTAGCGCAGAAGTAACACAAATTTCTCAGAGTTGAGATGATTTATACAGAGTGTATAAAATGCCCATGTGAATTATTACTATATGATATGCTTATGAATTATTTTATATTGCACTCATATATGTTGAATAATAAATGATTATTTTAGATATGCTCTATGTACCAGTACATCTGTATTGAACCTTCCTTTCCCCTACCTCTCAAGTTTAGAGACTTAATTTAGGGGTCCAGATAGGCAGTAGATAGTTTAGACAGTTGATCAGATTGTGCAGTGGTGAGCCTTCTCTATTCTAGAAAGCCTATCTTTTTAGATTATGTCACTTATTTAAAATTTGGTCTATTGGGGGCCTTGTCCCAGTTTCAAATAGTTGTCAGATTTTCATGTAGTAGAGATTTCACAGACTGAGTCAGATGTTATTTAGATGTAGTTGATTTATAGTTTCTATACTTCTGTTAAATTCAGAATTAACCATGTTTTCATAGCAGATTATGTTTCCACATCTTCTTTTATTATATGAATATTATGCATGATCACCAGATTGAGAAGGGCGTTCTGGGACTTAATGGTTAGGGATGTTCTTCATGGCCAGAAAATCATTCGAATTATGACAAACTTGGTATTAGACCACGGTTAATGGTCTCGGGGTGTCTGCAAAATTGCGTCGGGTAGAATCTTATTTATGGGTGTGTAGCGCGCCACACTTATAAGCAGGAGGCTACTAGGCATTTAAGAATATTTCTCTTCTTTGTGATTTAGTTCGTGATTCATAGTCTAATTTGTCCCCTAATTAGTGACCTCTTGCTTTTCAGAAAAATAGTGATGCCTTCCCATCACACCAACGTTAATACTCAGGATGATAAAGTTTGTCCTACCCATGAGATGTGGACCCGTAATAGAGCTTATACCCCAAAATCTCCTACTTTGGGAGTACCTTTTGTACTAACCAGTCCTCCCAGAGCTCCCCGAACGAGGGCCAATCACACTCAGCCTCATGAAGGAGAGGTTTCTAATATTGAATTCAAATAGTCTATTCATATATTGGTACAACTGGTAGCCGTATAGACTCAGAGGTGAGGGCATACTGGGTCTGCTTCTATTACTTCTGAGGTTACTAGTGTGGGTCAGTTTATGAGAATGAACCCATCCAAGTTTTTTGGTACCAAGGTAGAAGAAGATCCATAAGAATTTATGGATAAGATAGAGAAGATCTTTAAGGTGATGCAATAGAAGAGATACAAAGGGTGGAGTTGGCAACTTATCAGCTCAAGGATGTAGCAAATCAGTGGTATAATGAGTGGGAGAATAAGAAGGGAGAAAGTACTTAGCCCATAGTTTAGGGCAAATTTGTGGAAGCCTTCCTTAATCGATTCTTTCCTCTAGATTTGAGAAAGGACAAAGCTGAGGAGTTTATGAATCTGAAGCAAGAAAATATGAGTGTACAGGAGTACACTTTGAAGTTTAACCAATTTGCCCGCTATGCACCAGAGATGACTACCAATATGAGAGCCTGGATGAGAAAGTTTACATCCGGCCTTTCAAATGATCTAGTGCTTGAATGTTAAAGGGCAATGCTAATTAGGGATATGGACTTTTCTGGGTTTTCAGTCCATATGTAATAGGTAGAACAAAAGAAAAAGAAAGTTGTTGAGTCTAAATAGAAGGATAGGTAGGAAAAGAGAGCTGGAACAATAGACTAGAGTCATAGTCAGCAGCAGAACGGTAATTAGTATGTAAAATGGCAAAAGAAAAAGAATTGGGATAATGCACGGTCGGCAGCTAGTGCTCTAGTGTCCATGCCCACAGCTGAGCAGCACACTAAGAATTTTTAGTCTAGTCAGGGCCGAGGATGCAGGGTACGCAATTACAGGGAAGTGTATCCCAGACCTCTCAGTCAAATCTGCACTGTGAGAGATGTGGGAGAAATCATCTTGGGATATGTTACTTTAGAACTTTGGTATGTTATTCATGCGGCCATCCATTCCGTATCCAGAGAGACTGTCTGACAGAAAAGATCAATGATGGAAGAGCCAAGTCGCAGGCAAATTCATCTGCACCCTCACCTCAGAAGGGTGCCACTTCTACCACTGGAAATTCTCGGAATCGATTGTATGCTTTGGGAAACCTCCAGGAGGTAGAGGCCTCACCAGATTTATTAACCATTACATTGTAAATATTTTCTTGAGATGTGTATTTATTACTTGATCCCGGGTCTACCTTGTCTTATGTGACCCCATACATAGCTATTGGTTTTGGGTTTGATAATAATGTGATTGCTGAAACTTTTTTTATTTCCCCTCTGGTGGGTTATTTTTTTGTGGCTAGAAAGATATATAAAAATTGTGTTGTGTCTATTCTTAGCCGAGATACTATGGCAGATCTCATAGAGCTTGATATGGTTTATTTTGATGCTATCCTAGGGATGGACTGACTCCATTCGTGTAATGCCACTCTAGATTGTAGAATTTAAAATGTTACTTTTTCTTTTTTGAATGAGCCAACAATAAAATGGGAAGGGCACTCTTTAGCACCAAGACGGCACTTTATATCTTATCTCAGGGCCCGTAAACTCATTTCCAAAGGTTGCTTGTATCATCTTATTCGGGTTAAAGATTCTAGTGCTAAAAGTGTCCCTCTTCAGTTTGTCCCTATAGTGAATAAATTCTCGGAAGTCTTTCTAGTTGATCTCCCAGGAATACCACCTGATAAGGAGATAGATTTTGGTATTGATTTATTGCCAGATACCCATCCTATTTTGATTCCACCATATAGGATGGCTCTTGCAGAGCTAAAAGAGTTGAAAGAACAGCTAGCAGATCTTCTAGATAACGGTTTTATTCTCCCTAGTGTGTCTCCCTAGGGTGCACCTATACTTTTCATGCGAAACAAATTTGGTTCCCTGCATATGTGCATAGATTATCGCTAGTTAAACAAGGTCACTATAGAAATTTAGTATCCGCTTCCTAGGATTGATGATCTGTTTTATCAACTTTTGGGTGCTAAATGTTTTTCAAGGATAGACCTTCATTCAGGATATCACCAGTTGAAAGTTAATGAGTTAGATATTCCTAAAATAACTTTCCAAACCAGATGCGGCCATTATGAATTCTTAGTCATGTCCTTCGGGTTGATTAATGCCCCTACATCTTTCATGGATCTAATGAATAGGGTTATTTGTCAGTTTCTGGATCTGTTTGTCATTATATTCATTGATGACATTTTGGTATATTCTATGAGCGAGAAGAACCATGCCAATCACCTCCGAATCATTCTTCAAACCCTTAAAGAACATAAGTTGTATGCAAAATTTTCCAAGTGTGAATTCTAATTGAATGCTATTGCGTTTTTGGGGCATATTGTGTCTAGTAAGGGGATTAAGGTTGATCCTCAAAAGGTTGAGGTAGTGAGAAAATGGACCAGACCCACGACTCCAATTGACATTTGGAGCTTCTTGCGTATGAAAGGTTATTACAGAAGGTTCGTAGGGAGTTTTTCTTCCATAGTTGCACCACTTACTATGTTGACTCAGAAAAAGGTGAAGTTTTTATGGTCTGTGTCTTATGAGAATAGTTTTAAGAAGTTGAAGCACAAGTTGACTACTGCTCCTATTTTGACTCTTTCGGAGGGTACAGAAGGTTTTTTGTATACTGTTATGCATCCCAAGTGGGACTTGGGTGTGTTCTTATGCATCACGGTAAGGTAGTGGTTTGTGTATCCAGGAAGTTTAAGGTTCATGAGCAAAACTACCCTACTCATTATTTGGAGTTAGCGGTTATGGTTTTTAGACTTAAGATTTGGCAGCACTATTTGTATGGGGTACATGTTGATATATTTACTAACCATAAGAGTTTACAGTATGTTTTCTCGCAGAAAGAACTGAATCTCAGGCAGAGAAGATAGTTTGAACTTTTGAAAGACAATGCCATGATCCAGCACTATCATTCGGGCAAGGCGAATGTGGTAGCCAACGCCCTCAACAGGTTATCTATGGGTAGTCTTTCTCATATGGGGAAAGAAAAAAGGGAGATGGTGAAGGATATTCACTGACTTGCAAATCTAGGAGTGCAACTTTTAGATTTGAGGATGGAGGAGTGGTTGTTCATGAGATAGCTAAATCTTCCCTTTGTGTAGAAGTTAAAGAAAAGTAGGTTAAAGATCCTATATTGATGCAGATCAAGAAAGATGTGGGTCAACAAAAGTTAATGTCATTTGAAATTGGTGGTGATGGTATTTTGAGATACTAGTGTCGATTGTGTGTGCTAGATATGGATGGTCTAAGAAAGAGAATCCTTGACGAAGCTCAAACGTCGAGGTATGTTGTTCACCCTGGCTTTACTAATATTTATAATAATTTGAAAAACATTTATTGGTGGAATAATATGAAGCATTATGTGCTAACTATGTTTCCAAGTGTTTGAATTGTCTATAAGTTAAAGTGAAACATATGAGACCAGGTTGTTCTTCTCAGTAGATAGCTTTGCCTTTATGGAAGTTGGAGATGATTAATATGGACTTTATTACAGGACTTCTGAGGTCCCGAAACTAGTATTATTCCATTTGGGTGATTGTAGATAGGCTGACCAAGTCAGCTTACATTCTACCTATCAGGACTAATTATTCGAGAGAGGATTATGCCAAGCTATTCGTTGTAGAAATAGTTTATTTGCATGAGGAACCTGTGTCTATCATATCTGATCGAGGTACACAGTTTTCTTCACATTTTTGGAGATCGTTTCAAAATAGTTTAGGTACCCAAGTGAATTTGAGCACGACTTTACACCCTTTGATAGATAGGCAAGCTGAGCGCACCATCATGATATGATTGATTTTAAATGTAGTTGGGTAGAGAACTTTCCATTGATAGAGTTCGCATATAATAACAGTTTCCATTCCAGTATTAAGATGACACCAATTGAGGTATTATACGGGATAAAATGTAGGTCTCCAATATGATGGTATGAAGTAGGTGAGATACAGATGTTTGGGATTGATATTGTTCATTAGGCAATGGAGGATGTAAAATTCATTAGAGTCATCATAAATCCTACGCCAATGTTTGGATAAGAGATCTAGAGTTTGAGGTTGGAGATTGGGTGTTTCTCAAGGTTTTATCTGCCCTAGTGTGTCTCCCTAGGGTGCACCTATACTTTTCGTGCGAAAGAAATATGGTTCCCTGCATATGTGCATAGATTATCCCTAGTTAAACAAGGTCACTATAGAAATTTAGTATCCACTTCCTAGGATTGATGATCTTTTTTATCAACTTTTGGGTGCTAAATGTTTTTCAAGGATAGACCTTCATTCGGTATATCACCAGTTGAATGTTAATGAGTCAGATATTCCTAATATAGCTTTTGAAACTAGATACGGCCATTATGAATTTTTATTCATGTCCTTCGGGTTGACTAACGCCCCTACATCTTTCATGGATCTAATGAATAGGGTTTTTTGTTAGTTTCTGGATTTGTTTGTCTTTATATTCATTGATGACATTTTGGTATATTCTATGAGCGAGAAGGACCATGCCAATCACCTCTGAATCATTCTTCAAACCATTAAAGAACATAAGTTGTATGCAAAATTTTCCAAGTGTGAATTCTAATTGAATGCTATTGCGTTCTTGGGGCATATTGTGTCCAGTAAGGGGATTAAGGTTGATCCTCAAAAGGTTGAGGCAGTGAGAAAATAGACCAGGCCCACGACTCCAATCGACATTTGGAGCTTCTTGGATATGGAAGGTTATTACAGAAGGTTCGTAGGGAGTTTTTCTTCCATAGTTGCACCACTTACTATGTTGACTCAGAAAAAGGTGAAGTTTTTATGGTCTGACTCTTGTGAAAATAGTTTTAAGAAGTTGAAGCACAAGTTGACTACTGTTCCTATTTTGACTTTTTCGGAGGGTACATAACGTTTTTTTGTATACCGTTATGCGTCCCAAGTGGGACTTGGATGTGTTCTTATGCACCACGGTAAGGTAGTGGCTTATGTATCCAGGAAATTGAAGGTTCATGAGTGAAACTACCCTACTCATTATTTAGATTTAGCAGTTGTGGTTTTTGCACTTAAGATCTCGCAGCACTATTTATATGGGGTACATGTTGATATATTTACTGACCATAAGAGTTTACAGTATATTTTCTCACAGAAAGAACTGAATCTCAGGCAGAGACGATGGTTGAAACTTTTAAAAGACTATGACATGATCCTGTACTATAATTCGGGTAAGGCGATTATGGTAGCCAACGCCCTCAGCAGGTTATCTATGGGTATTCTTTCTCATATGCGGAAGGAAAAGACGGAGATGGTGAAGGATGTTCACTGACTTGCAAATCTAGGAGTGCCACTTTTAGATTCGGAGGATGGAGGATAGGTTGTTCATGAGATAGCTAAATCTTCCCTTTGTGTAGAAGTTAAAGAAAAGCAGGTTAATGATCCCATCTTGATGCAGATCAAGAAAGATGTGGGTCAACAAAAGTTAATGTCATTTTAAATTGGTGGTGATGGTATTTTGAGATACCAGGGTAGGTTGTGTGTGTTAGATATAGATGGTTTGAGGAAGAGAATCCTTGACGAAGCTCACACGTTGAGGTATGTTGTTCACCCTGGATTTACTAAGATTTATAATGATTTGAAATCTATTTATTGGTTAAATAATATGAAGCATGATGTGCTAACTATGTTGCCAAGTGTTTGAATTGTCTAAAAGTTAAAGTGAAACATATGAGGCCAGGTTGTTCTTCTCAGTAGATAGCTTTGCCTTTGTGGAAGTGGGGGATGATTAATATTGACATCATTATAGGACTTCTGAGGTCCCGAAACCAGTATTATTCCATTTGGGTGATTGTAGATAGGCTGACCAAGTCAGCTCTCATTCTACCTGTCAGGACTAATAATTCGAGAGAAGATTATGCCAAGCTATTCATTGAAGAAATATTTTATTTGCATGATGCACCTGTGTCAATCATATTTGGTCGAGTTACATAGTTTTCTTCACATTTTTGGAGATTATTTCAAAAGGGTTTAGGTACCCAAGTGAATTTGAGCACGACTTTCCACTCTCCGATAGATAGGCAAGCTGAGCGCACCATCCAGACCCTTGAGGATATGTTGAGGGCCTACATGATTGAATTTAAATATAGTTGGGTAGAGCACTTTCCATTGATAGAGTTCGCATATAATAACAGTTTCCATTCCAGTATTAAGATGACGCCAATTGAGGCATTATATGGGAGAATATATAGGTCTCCAATAGGATGGTATGGAGTTGGTGATATATAGATGCTTGGGATTGATCTTGTTTATTAGGCAATAGAGGATATAAAATTCATTAGATAATAACTGAAGATAGCTTAGAGTCATCAAAAATCCTACGCCGATGTTAGGAGAAGAGATCTAGAGTTTGAGGTTGGAGATTGGGTGTTTCTCAAGGTTTCTCCCATGAAGGGATTCATACGATTTGGGAAGAAAGGTAAGCTGAGTCCTCACTATATAGGACCATATTAGATTGGGAAAAGGATAGGTGAGGAGTTGTATATGAGTTAGAATTGCCAGCTATTTTGGGTTCAGTTCATCTGGTATTTTATATATCTATGTTAAAGAAGTGTATTGGAAACTATTCTTTAGTATTGCCTGTTGAAGAAATCAAAGTGACAGACTGCTTATCCTATGAAGAAGAGCCTGTACAGATTTTAGATCGCCAAGTTAGAATATTGAGGAACAAAGAGATAGCCTTAGTTAAAGTGTTGTGGAGAAACCAGAAAATTGAAAAAATGACTTGGGAATCAGAAGTTGACATGACAGCTAGACACCCAAACCTTTTTTATCCAATGGATGACGAAATGGAAGGTAGAATCTTTGCCTTATTCTTTCTATGCCTTAGTATTCTTGAAATTATACTTGTTTGGATCCCGTGTCAACGTTCGGGGACGAATGTTCCCCAGGAGGGATACTGTAACGCCCATAAGTTTTTCCTATATAAATTTTAATCCCTAAAGTATCAAGCATTGGATTCTAGAAATATTTATACTTTTTCCTGGTGGAATCCCTTAGATTTCAACTTTTTATTTGATAGATGATTGAATAAGTTTTTCATTGATATAAGATGCATCCAAATGAAAACTCAGCGAATGACTTATGGATAATTTAATTCCTAGCCGTAAAACACTGTCATTCCTGTCCTTGGCGCATCGCAGAGAGGGTGTAAATAATGATGGTGAATTTCCAGTGGGACTTCGCAATGGTGGAGCATCACAGATTGGGCCAAATTCTTATTCATCAATTTCCAGTGATCCACCACAATGGTGGCTCATCGCGGTGGCCCGTGAAATTGGGATCCCAGTGATATTTTAATACCGGTCTCAATATGGGTATATTGGATATATTCGACACCCTTATCAGTCCAAACATGAGATTTCTTTCCAAATTGAGCATATTACTCATACATACAACAAAAATATTCAAGAACACTCTCTAGTGTTCCATATTGATAATCCAAGTAAATCAAGATTCAACCGTAGGTTTTCAAAATAAATTGAAGATTTGGTATACCACCTAGCGCAGAAGTAACACAAATTTCTCAGAGTTGAGATGATTTTTACAGAGTCTATAAAATGCCCATGTGAATTATTACTATATGATATGCTTATGAATTATTTTATATTGCACTCATATATGTTGAATAATAAATGATTATTTTAGATATTCTCTATGTACCAGTACATCTGTATTGAACCTTCCTTCCCCCTACCTCTTAAGTTCAGAGACTTAATTTAGGGGTCCATATAGGCAGTAGATAGTTTAGACAGTTGATCAGATTGTGCAGTAGTGAGCCTTCTCTATTCTAGAAAGCCTATCTTTTTAGATTATGTCACTTATTTAAAATTTGGTCTATTGGGGGCCTTGTCCCAGTTTCAAACAGTTGTCAGATTTTCATGTAGTAGAGATTTCACAGACTGAGTCAGATGTTATTTAGATGTAGTTCATTTATAGTTTCTATACTTATGTTAAATTCATAATTAACCATGTTTTCATAGCAGATTATGTTTCCACATCTTCTTTTATTATATTAATATTATGCATGATCACCAGATTGAGAAGGACGTTCTGGGCCTTAATGGTTAGAGATGTTCACATCGGGTAGAGTGTTATTTATGGGTGTGTAGCACGCCACACTTATAAGAAGGAGTCTACGAGGAATTTAAGAATATTTCTCTTCTTTGTGATTTAGTTTGTGATTCAGAGTCTAATTTGTTCCCTAATTAATGATCTCTTACTTTTCAGAAAAACAGTGATGCCTCCCCATCACACCAACGTTAATACTCAGGATGATAAAGTTTGTCCTACCCATGAGATATGGACCCATAATAGAGCTTATACCCTAGAATCTATCCCTACTTCGGGAGTACCTTTTGTATTAACCAGTCCTCCCAGATCTCCCCGAACGAGGGCCAATCGCACTCAGCCTCGTGAAGGAGAGGTTTCTAATATTGAATTCAGATAGTCTATTCATATGTTGGCACAGCTGGTAGCCGCACAAACTCAGAGGTGAGGGGATACTGGGTCTGCTTCTATTACTTTTGAGGTTACTAGGGGGGTCAGTTTATGAGAATGAACCCATCCAAGTTTTCTGGTACCAAGGTAGAAGAAGATCCACAGGAATTTATGGATAAGATGGAGAAGATCTTTAAGGTGATGCAATAGAAGAAATAGAAAGGGTGGAGTTGGCAACTTATCAGCTCAAGGATATTGCAAATCAGTGGTAGAATGAGTGGGAGAATAAGAAGGGAGAAAGTACTGAGCCCACAGTTTAGGGCAAATTTGTGGAAGCCTTCTTTAATCGCTTTTTTCCTCTAGAGTTGAGAAAGGACAAAGCTGAGGAGTTTATGAATCTGAAGCAAGAAAATATGAGTGTACAGGAGTACACTTTGAAGTTTAACCAATTAGCCCGCTATGCGCCCAATATGACTACCAATATGAGAGCCTGGATGAGAAAGTTTACATTCGGCCTTTCAAATGATCTAGTGCTTGAATGTCAAATCTGCACTGTGAGAGATGTGGGAGAAATCATCTTGGGAGATGTTAGTTTATCACTTTGGTATGTTATTCATATGGCCATCCATTCCATATCCAGAAATACTGTCTGACAGAAAATATTAATGATGGAAGAACCAAGTCGCAGGCAAATTCATCTGCACCCTCACCTCAAAAGGGTGCCACTTCTACCACTGGAAACTCTCAGAACCAGTTGTATTCTTTGGGAAACCGCCAGGAGATAGAGGACTCACTGGATTTACTCACCATTACTTTGCAAATATTTTCTTGAGATGTGTATTTATTACTTGATCCCGAGTCTACCTTGTCTTATGTGACCCCATACATAGCTATTGGTTTTGGATTTGATCCTGATGTGATTGTTGAACCTTTATTCGTTTCCACTTTGGTGGGTTATTTTGTTGTGGCTAGAAAGATATATAAAAATTGTGTTGTGTCTATTCTTAGCCTAGATATTATAGCAGATCTCATAGAGCTTGATATGGCTTATTTTGATGCCATCCTAGGGATGGATTGAATCCATTCGTGTTATGCCATTCTAGATTGTAGAATTTAAAAGGTTACTTTTTCTTTTTCGAATAAGCCAGCAATAAAATGGGAAGGGCACTCTTTAGCATGAAGAAGGCACTTTATATCTTATCTTAGGGCCCGTAAACTCATTTCCAAAGGTTGCTTGTATCATCTTATTCGGGTTAAAGATTCTAGTGCCAAAAGTCTCCCTCTTCAGTTTGTCCCCGTAGTGAATAAATTCTCGGAAGTATTTCTAGTTGATCTCCCAGGAATACTACCTGATAAGGAGATAGATTTTGGTGTTGATTTATTTCCAGATACCCGTCCTATTTTGATTCCACCATATAGGATGGCTCTTGCAGATCTAAAAGAGTTGAAAGAACAGCTATCAGATCTTCTAGATAAAGGTTTTATCCGCCCTAGTGTATCTCCCTAGGGTGCACCTATACTTTTCATGCGAAACAAATTTGGTCCCCTGCATATGTGCATAGATTATAGCTAGTTAAATAAGGTCACTATAGAAATTTAGTATCCGTTTCCTAGGATTTATGATCTGTTTTATCAACTTTCGGGTGCTAAATGTTTTTCAAGGATAGACCTTCATTTGGGATATCACCAGTTGAAAGTTAATGAGTCAGATATTCCTAAAATAGCTTTCCAAACCAGATACGGCCATTATGAATTCTTAGTCATGTCCTTCGGGTTGATTAACGCCCCTACATCTTTCATAGCTCAAATGAATAGGATTATTTGTCAGTTTCTGGATCTGTTTGTCATTATATTCATTGATGACATTTTGGTATATTCTATGAGCGAGAAGGAACATGCCAATCACCTCTGAATCATTCTTCAAACCCTTAAAGAACATAAGTTGTATGCAAAATTTTCCAAGTGTGAATTCTAATTGAATGCTATTGCGTTCTTGGGGCATATTGTGTCTAGTAAGGGGATTAAGGTTGATCCTCAAAAGGTTGAGGCAGTGAGAAAATGGACCAGGCCCACGACTCCAATCGACATTTGGAGCTTCTTAGATATGGAAGGTTATTACAGAAGGTTCATAGGGAGTTTTTCTTCCATAGTTGCACCACTTACTATGTTAACTCAGAAAAAGGTGAAGTTTTTATGGTCTGAGTCTTGTGAGAATAGTTTTAAGAAGTTGAAGCACAAGTTGACTACTGCTCCTATTTTGACTCTTTCGGAGGGTACAGTAGGTTTTTTGTATACTGTTATGCGTCCCAACTGGGACTTGGGTGTGTTCTTATGCAGAACGGTAAGGTAGTGGCTTATGTATCCAGGAAGTTGAAGGTTCATGAGCAAAACTACCCTACTCATTATTTAGAGTTAGCGGTTATGGTTTTTAGACTTAAGATTTGGCAGCACTATTTGTATGGGGTACATGATGATATATTTACTGACCATAAGAGTTTACAGTATGTTTTCTCGCAGAAAGAACTGAATCTCAGGTAGACAAGATGGTTGGAAATTTTGAAAGACTATGACATGATCCAGCACTATCATTCGGGTAAGGCAAATGTGGTAGCCAACGCCCTCGGCGGGTTATCTATGCGTAGTCTTTCACATATGGGAAAAGAAAAAAGGGAGATGGTGAAAGATATTCACTGACTTGCAAATCTAGGAGTGCAACTTTTAGATTCGGAGGATAGAGGAGTGGTTGTTCATGAGATATCTAAATCTTCCCTTTGTGTAGAAGTTAAAGAAAAGCAGGTTAATCATCCCATCTTGATGCAGATCAAGAAAGATGTGGGTCAACAAAAGTTAATGTCATTTGAAATTGGTGGTGATGGTATTTTGAGATACTAGGGTAGGTTGTGTGTGCTAGATATAGATGGTCTGAGAAAGAGAATCCTTGAAGAAGCTCACACGTCAAGGTTTGTTATTCACCCTGGATTTACTAATATTTATAATAATTTGAAATATATTTATTGGTGGAATAATATGAAGCATGATGTGCTAACTATGTTGCCAAGTGTTTGAATTGTCTATAAGTTAAAGTGAAACATATGAGGACAGGTTGTTCTTCTCAGTAGATAGCTTTGCCTTTGTGGAAGTGGGAGATGATTAATATGGACTTCATTGCAGGACTTCTGAGGTCCAAAACCTAGTATTATTCCATTTGGGTGATTGTAGATAGGCTGACCAAGTCAGCTCACATTCTATCTATCAGGACTAATTATTCGAGAGAGGATTATGCCAAGCTATTCATTGTAGAAATAGTTAGTTTGTATGAGGAACCTCTGTCTTTCATATCTGATCGAGGTACACAGTTTTCTTCACATTTTTGGACATCATTTCAAAATGGTTTAGGTACCTAAGTGAATTTGAGCACGACTTTCCACCCTTCGATAGATGGGCAAGCTGAGCGCACCATGATGACCCTTGAGGATATGTTGAGGGACTACATGGTTGATTTTAAATGTAGTTGGGTAGAGCACTTTCCATTGATAGAGTTCGTATATAATAACAGTTTCCATTCCAGTATTAAGATGACACCAATTGAGGTATTATATGGGAGAAAATGTAGGTCTCCAATAGGATGGTATGAAGTAGGTGAGATACAAATGTTTGGGCTTGATCTTGTTCATCAGGCAATGGAGGATGTAAAAGTCATTAGAGAATGACTTAAGATAGCTCAGAGTCATCAGAAATCCTACGCCGATGTTAGGAGAAGAGATCTAGAGTTTGAGGTTGGAGATTGGGTGTTTCTCAAGGTTTCTCCCATAAAGAGAGTCATACGATTTGGGAAGAAAGGTAAGCTGAGTCCTCACTATATAAAACCATATTAGATTGTGAAAAGCATAGGTGGAGTTGTATATGAGTTAGAATTGCCAGCTATTTTGGGTTCAGTATATTTGGTATGTCATATATATATGTTGAAGAAGTGTATTGGAGACCATTCTTTAGTATTTCCTGTTAAAGAAATCAAAGTGACAGACTCCTTATCCCATTAAGAAGAGCCTGTACAGATTTTGGATCGCCAAGTTAGAAGATTGAGAAACAAAGAAATTGCCTCAGTTAAAGTGCTGTGGAGAAACCAGAAAATTGAAAAAGTGACTTGGGAATCAGAAGTTGACATGAGAGCTAGACACCCAAACCTTTTTTATCCAATGGATGACGAAATGGAAGGTACAATCCTTGCCTTATTCTTTCTATGCCTTAGTATTCTTGAAATTATACTTGTTTGTATCCCGTGTCAACATTCAAGGACGAATGTTCCCAAGGAGGGATACTGTAATGCCCCAAAGTTTTTCCTAGATAAATTTTAATCCCTAAAGTATCAAGCATTGTCTTCTAGAATTATTTATACTTTTTCCAAGTAGAATCCCTTAGATTTAAAATTTTCATTTCGTAGATGATTGAATAAGTTTTTCGTCGACATAATATGATTCCAAAATGGATACTCGGTGAATAAGTTATGGGTAATTTAAGTCCTAGTCATAAAACACTATCATTCCTATCCTTGGCGCATCGCGGAGAGGGTGTAAATGATGATGGTCAATTTCTAGTAGGACTCCATAATGATGGCGCATCGCAGAGTGGGCCAAATTCCCATTCATCAATTTCTAGTGAGGCACCACGATAGTGGTGCATCACGGTGGCCCATGAAATTGGGCTCCCAGTTATATTTTAATTCCAGTCTTATTGAGGGTATATTGGGTATTTTCCCACACCCTTATCAGTCCAAACAGGAATTTTCTACCCCAATTAAGCATATTACTCATACATTCAACAAAAATACTCAAGAACACTCTCTAGGATTCAATATTGAGAATCCAAATAAATCAAGATTCAACCGCGGGTTTTTAAAACAAATTGAAGATTTGCAATTCCCAAGCAGTGGGCATCAAGAAGAATCCTTTAAATTTCTATATAGATGTACGTTGGGTTTATCCTAAAAAAAAACTACATAGGGTTAAAACCATTAGAGCATGATTTTTAGATTTTATGCATGAATTTCAAAGGGGATTTTGAATCTATGTTCTAAATTACGTACTCCGAATGTTTTAATGTTACTATTATTTTGACCTTGTGGTCCTATCCCCTAAATTGATTTACATGTATATGTAAATAGATGGAATTTGAGATTTTAGATCATTGAGAGCATAAATTATGAACTCCCTCTCGTGTATTGAATTAAGGATAATGATTTTCTAATTTGAAAGATGTTTTTGCAATTCTATAGCATTTAAGCATGATTTGAAATTGTTGAAAAAATGTTTCTTGATATCAATGTGTTCTTGTGTTTAAGAGAAAGAATTGCATGTGATTGAGAAATTTGACATGATCCCCTTGTACTGTACTATTGAAATGCTTGTCAAAGATGAGTTCCTTGCATGTGTTTACATGAGATTTGAGAAAGAGTTTCTTTGAATTGAATTATTGAAATGGTGGTCCGAAAACTTATGTTTTGAAAATAGATATTTATGATAGACTAATAATGGCTCATAGATGTGACTTGAAAGTCAATAGTATGACGATTCCATATGTATTTATGCCATAACAGAGTATGTTTTAAAAAGCATATTTTTAGAGTAGGTTTTTAGATACTACAAGTGTTGATAGATTTTTAAAAAGGGTCTTAAAGAGGGTTAGGTGGTTACCCGAAGAAAGAGAGATTTCAAGCAACTGTTATCCTGAAACTGCATTTACTGATACGGGTAGATTATTATTGAACGTTAGCAATGGTCGTGTGGCATAGTAGATTTAGAGACTTTGACCCTTGTGGCACACTTGGGTTGGAGGCTTTGCTGTCGAGTTAATGGCAGTTTCCATAGAGCCTATGGAATATTTTAGAGTTGTAGGGTATACCACCTAGCGCAGAAGTAACACAGATTTCTCAGAGTTGAAATAATTTTTGCAGAGTCTTTAAAATGCCCATGTGTATTCTTACTATATGATATATTTATGAACTATTTTAAATTGTTCTCATGTATGTTGAAGAATAAATGATTATTTTGGATATACTTTGTGTACCAGTACATCTGTATTGACCCCTCTCCCCTACCTCTCAGGTTCTAAGACTTAGTCTAGGGGTCCAGATAGGAAGTAAATAATTTACACATCTGATCAAATTGTGCATTGATGATCCTTGTCTATTCTAGAAGGCCTGTCTTTTAAGATTATGTCACTTATTTAAGTTTTGGTCTACTAGGGACCTTGTCCCAGTTTCAGCCAGTTGTCAGATTTTCATGTAATAGAAATTTCGCAGACTAAGTCAGATATTATTTAGATGTAGTTGATTTACAGTTTCCATACTTATGTTGAATTCATAATTGACCATGTTTTCATAGAACATTATGTTTCTGTATCTTCTTTTATTATATAAATGTTGTGCATGATTACCAGATAGAGAAAGGCGTTTTGGGCCTTTATAGTTTGGGATGTCCATTATGGCCAGGCCCTCATTCGGGTCATGACATACATTTAGGAATTTAGTGACTAAGCCTCCTTTGACACTACAATTACATTTTGGGTTAACTTATCAACCAAATTTTCTTTCATTCTACCCTTATTTCTCATTTTTCCTTTTATTGCTTATTCAAGCAGGATATGATTTCTTTTACTCCTTATTTTTCTTTTTTATTTTTTGTTTCCACACCTAGCCCTACATTTTTTTATGCTATTTGCACCCTTAGTTATACCCACTTCTAATCATGAACCCCTATGATAGACACCCTCAACTTAGGTGATTTGCTTGAGTTGAGGCGCATAATGTCCAAGGAGGACCAGGGCCAATATAGGTTCATTGTAATTTAAATGGGAAGGTGAAAAGTGAAATAATAAAAATAGTTTGTAAAGGCTGAAACAAGGATCAAGGTATTACTCATTCACATTGAGTAGGTCATTTGGCAAAAACTTGACTAATTTCTAGAATAGCCTATAATCACGTCCTAACCGACTACCCGACAACCTAGGTAAGACTAAGTAGGAAAGTTATGTATTCCATACATAAATGACTAAGTAGTATCTCTGGCACACATGGCGCAGCATTGAATCACAAGCTACTACCTATCTGATTCATATAAATGTTAGTTACGATTATGATGTCCCTAATTCTAATGTCATAACAAGATTCACAATGGTCATATATATATATATGATGTGCTATAGAAATATAGCGTTTTCAATTCATAAAACGAGGAAAATATGCCAGTTTCTTAGGTTGTTTTGTTAGATATGTTAATTTTTTGTTATGTTTAACAGGAAACTAGGTTTTGGATTCTAAGTTCATGAAAAAGATAAGAAATGGAGTTCTTGGAAACTTACTTGATTAATTTTTGGTATTTGTGATGCTTTTTGGATATACGTGACCAAATCATGTGATGAAAGTTCATGATTTGAATCTTGGTTGCAAGTATTAGAAGGCTTGACACTTACCTATGTCTACATGTGGACCATACATAGAACATGTGGTTTATATAAGACTAAGATAAATATTAGAATTTAGAACCAGAGGGTAAAATGAGCTAAAAAGGAACTTTTGCCACTTACCTATGTCAACATGCAGACAGTATGTAGTACCTGTGGACCACATGTGGGTAAGGTAAGGGTTAGAAGTCCAAAATCCCAAGAGTTGAAGCTGCAGGAAATTTTTCTGGCACATATAGGTGTCTACATGCAAGCCTCGGGACGCATGTGGTACATGCGCCCAAGGCCAGGATGCATGTGGACACACATAAGTAGTCACCGACCCATTTTTTTTCTTTTCTTCTGGGCTTTGATTTTAGGGTTTCCTTATGTGCTATAAATACCCCTTATGTATTGTTAGTAGAAAAAACACATTCTTGATACTTACAAACATATTTTTATTTTGATATTTGATTTTGGTCTTGGAATTCAAATGTATTGATTTTGGTTGATTAATTCAGTTAATATTTTGGGTTTTCTAATCATGATTATTGTAATTCATCGTATGTTTTCAAACATGAATATTGTTCATTACTTCATGAGCATGAGAGGCTAAAAAAACCTTAGCTAAGTTTGTGAAAATACTGGTGGACTAACGAAGTCGGGAAAATACTATTGTTGTTCTGAATTGATACATATGCATTGTATTGTCTTTACTGTAATAGATATCTTAGCGTTTGCTGATGAGTGGTAAATTTACCACTCATATACATCCAAATATATGCACACTAATATGATTAAAACATGTAAATGATGGAAATTTGTCGTTTGAATGATCTAATTCCCATGGTTTGCAGGTTTACAAGTAAATGAAGGAAAATAAGTAAAGTGAGCAGGAAATAGACCAAAACTGGAAAAGTTAGTGCAAAAGATGGAAAATCTAGAGCAAAAATTGACCTTCAGTTATTGTGATTGTTGTCTGGGGGTTACGATTGGAATAAGTCAAAAATAGTTAAATTGATGATTGTGATGGGCTCACCATGATCACCGGAGCAGCAATCGTATTAATCACTAGCAATCATGATGGTGCAAAATATATCCCAGGGTAAGATATGTAATTTTTCCCAGTTGGTTCCAATTCTCTATATGGCAAAAACCCTTTCACTTTTGGGATATCTTTCAATTGCGAATGGAATTTTTGGATAGTAAAACTCATACTAAATTAGGAAGATTCTTGTAGCTAGTTTTCGAAGAGAGTTTAGTTTTAATTGAAGAATACTCTTTCTTGCATCTTCAATGGAAGCTTTGAATATGTATTTAGGTTTAATTCTTTTCTCAAACTTTATGAGCAGTTAAACATCTATCCTAGGGTTATGTTAAAATAGGGTGCAAATGTGTTTGGGTCATGATTGCTGGTGTAGGTTCTTGATTAATGATGTTGGGTTTCATTAAAACTTGATTGCTGAATTTGAGTTTGTGGGTGGAAGCCCCAAATTCCTAAAATCCCACATCATCCTTGAAAGGGGGTTGTGAGTATACTTTTAGATCCCATATCATCCTTAAAGAGGGATATGGGTGACAAGTAATAGTGAACAATAAGTAAATTTTAGCTTATTCCTTTGCATTAACTTAGAAATAAGGATGGATTGTAATTTTCTATGTCTTGGGCATCTTCTTAGAAATAGGGATGCCCAATTGAGATTTTGGGATAATTTATTTGCCACACCCATGAGGTATTCTAATTGTCCATGAGTGATATTTTGGTGTTTGTTTGAAAAACGAATATCAAAACCCCTTACCTATCCTACCCATATAGACATTAATCAGAGTTTGCATTTGACTTTCATATACCCATACCCTATATACCAATAGGAAGACATAATCCCAAGACCATTCTTCTATTAGAATCTTATATATAATTATTGATCTTAATTGGTAGTTTAATTAGAATTTATTTGAAGAATCTTTCAAACCATATCCCTTAATTTTAATTTATATTTTACTTTATGTTTACATTGTGGGTAAATACTGAAAAGCGTTCAACACACATAGGATTCGAATATTAGTTGCACTCCTAGTGGATTTGACCCCAACTCAAGTTGGGTTATTATATTTTACAATGATCATCCTACACCAAAACAATGGCATAGGTGAGCGTAATCAAAATAGCGACATTTTCGGAGAGTGAAACATAATTTTTGCATGTGTGGCATTGATAGTGACTTTGGGTTGACCCAGAGAGTGTGATGTGGAGAGATCTAGTGAAATATACATCCCACCAAATGTGGGGAATGGGTCCTTCCATGTCATAAGTAATATGTTACATATGCTTCAAATAAAAGGACTCTTTGGTGGTCAAGCTCATAAAGACCCAGACTTGCACTTGAAATATTTTGTGGAAGTATGTGCCTTGTTCGACATTGCTCACATCTTATAAGAATCCATACGGTAGTGCCTCTTCTTATTCTCTCTAATGAGTGGGGTGGTGTTGTGGTTAAGATCTCTTCCCGATGGTTCAATTACATCATGTGTTGAGCTTAGCAATGATTTCATAGATCGTTACTTCCATCATCAAAGATGTTGCAAATGCAAGATGAAATCATTAATTTTTGTCAACTTAATGGGGAGCCACTATATGAAGTTTGGAAAGGTTTAATGATAGTCTTGTGAAATTTCCTAACTATGAGGTTCCGGACAAGATGCTCCTACAAATATTCTATTGGGTATTGGACCAACTTAACAAGACAGTTGTAGACAATGTGGCCGGTGGATCACTTATGATGTTGTCATATGTAGTGTCTTCAAACTTTCTTGAGAAAATTACAAATAAAAATAGATTGTGTCACACATGGAAACTAAGGTATCTATAGGTTCCCATACCACCTCCTATATGTATAAGGAGCATAGAAATAAACAAGAAGAACGAGAGGAAAACATGGAAAAATGATAACATAATTAAGAATCCTTGCAAAGCATATGATACTTTAACCCATAAAAACTATAAAAGTCATGGCATCCAAAGGATATGATGAAGAAGAATACAAAAATCTCGAAAAAGAAATTTGATATTTGGCAAACTACTAGGGGTTTCTCGCCCTGAATATTAAAGGCAAGGTGGGAACCAAGGTTGGACTGATCATAATCGAGATAGGAAATATTATGATAAAGATAGAGATCATTAATGGAAGTTAAAGAAAAGAGAGTATGATAGATATGTTCCCCCTATGACCGAGTGAAAATAAAGGAGTCAAATCTCGAGGATTCTAAGAAGTTCAAAGTCGAGGATGTGATTTCAATAATCTTAATGAGAGTGGAAGGGATGGACAAGATGGTCGGAGAATTAAATGAGTACTTTTCTCAAATCAACCAAATGATTATATCACACTCCACTTCAATCAATCAAATGGAGACTCAAATTGGAAAAATCTCAATCGCACTCAATGTAAACCCCAAGTGTGGACATCCATGTGATATAGTGAAAAATCTAAAAAATGATGCTCAAGTCTTAGTAAATCACCTGAAGTGGTAAATAACTTGGTGCACAAGAGGTTGAGGTCAAAGAAAACTCTCATGATGATCTAGTGAAAACAAAGAAGAAGAATATGGGTGAGTCTAAGGATGAGGCTCCAAAGTCTTAAGAAGAGGATGATGAAGGACCAATGATAAATGAAGATATAGTTGATAAGGGGGGAACTCATAAGGTGGTTAAAGGTGATGAAATTCAGTATGACCCATTGTTCTAAATGAAAATCCCTCTTTCTTTCCCATTGTTCTCTCCTCCATGTTGTCCATTCTTAGATGCATATTCGTGAAAGGCCTCATTATTTCCTCCATAATTCTTTCAATGAAGGGTTTGAAATTTTCCCCCATATAGCCAATTATTTTTCAAACCTCTTCTGTGCTCAGACAATCTTTGTAAAGTTCTCTTGGTTCAGCCTATACTGAGAATAATGGAGCAGATATAATGCAGAAGTTGTGGTCCCAACCATAGGTATTGAAGTTGAAACTATCAATGTGGTAGGAGGCATGTACGTAGCAAGAGGTAGTGGCATACATGAAGGGAATTCTGATGACTCAAGAATTGGCACTGACTGAGTTTGTTGAGCTTGGGGTCTATTGACTCGCATATCGAACTTTAAGTCATCCCTACTCTTTTCAATATTCTAATTGTGTATTTCTTGAATCAAATTATCTATTCCGCTAATCAAAGGTACCTTCGCTTGCTTGCATAATTCTGTGATAAGGCCTGGAAATGGCAGTGCAGTCTGAGTCTTGTGAGCGCAGTAAAACAACTCGTTAAAAAAGATTTGGCCAAAATTAACAGTCAACCCCTTAATCAAAGAAGCAACAATCATAGCTCTAGTTAGTTCTAAGAGGTCATCACCGCCTGTTGGCATCAACCTCAGCCTAACAATTTCCCACCAAAACTTGGCCCTAAATCTTAGGGATGACTTATATATCTTTTCATGAGGGTTGTATAGCCATCCAGGCCCTTCTCTATCTGTAAATATTCTAGCTAACCATGGCTTTTGTTGAGTCCGTGTGAAAAACCGATGCTCCAAGTCCGGTATTGCACCTGGTATCTGATATTTAGCCCCGAACAAGAACTTTTTCAACGTACGTTATATGGTGTCTATGTTAACTCCACGAATAGGAACTGTGTCCAGCTTGTGCATGTCAGCAACTGACTTCCTAGGGGATTATTGTTCTCCAGCAACATAAAGTAATTGGCAAAAAACTCACGTACCATGTTCGGTTGATAGGATCTAAGTGGTCTACTTATACATGCCAACTCGTATTCATTGAATCGGCATTCAAGTTCTGGGTACTCGAGAAAGCTTGTTCTCACAATCTGATGTTCTTAAAAAATGGACCTCTTTATGGCTACCCAGTCTGTTAATGCCAACCCTTTGTATAAATGCTCTAGATCCCTCTCAACCTGCCATCTTATAGCTTCTCGCACTTTTAGATCCTTGTATTGAACCAAATTTGGGTCCTCTTATTCTGGACTCACTTCTTGGGCGGGGTTAGTTACTTTAACCCCTTACTCAACTAGAGTTGAACCTGAGTTGTTGCTTCTACTGCTTTCACTCTCCTCTTCAGACCGAAAGGATGAAGAAATGACTTAATGATTATGTCAGGTGTTTAGTGTCAGGGAATTTGCATTTTGTGCTAGCCCTTGTCTGGCCCCTTGTCCTCTACCTCTATCTCTGGTGGTTGGTAATTTGGTTTCCATGATACCTACAAGCAATAGATTATCAGTTCACAGACTTAAAATAGAAAATAGAAGAAATTCTTGGCCAATGATGGCTATGGCGATGGTCCATCGATCCTACAATGGTCCATCGACCCAAACCATTGGGGTCATTCCAGTAATATTAACTCTGAAAAAGTAGCGATGGTTTGAGGTGATGGGTCATCGAGTATCCAAAGTCCATCGCTCTGACCGTCGCCTGTCATTTTCACTTTCAGGCTTTATTTTGGCATTTTATCAAACAGCTTGCACATTTTCATTACAAGCACGATTATTCATGGCTTGTTCACTAATAATACACTACTCATTTTGCTTTTTCATGATCCATGGGCTATTCGAACTTCACCCAGGATAGATTTTGTCATATTTTCTCTCAGTTTAGACCCACACAGAAGAACTCCAGATCAGAGAGAAATATTTTAATATTGCAAATCTCACATACTTTCTTTATTCTTGGTGTTGAATAACATAGAAAGTAATAGAGAGAACATACCATAGTGTTGTAGTACTTGGTTATTCTCCTGACTTATACTCTAAACTCCGAACACAATATGACACCTGACTTTTATGAAGAACTCTTGCTGCTTGTGATTGTAAAAACAAAGAGAATGTAGACTTTAAATAGATGGGGAAGAGGAAAGTGGAAAATCTTCAGAGAGAATGAAAGGGTTCAGGTGCGTTGAATAGTTTAAGAGTTTCTGAACCACTTCAAATTAACTACATTTAAAACCATTTGGGTTGTATAAGAATTAAAATTTTGCTATTTAAATCAATCTGACCCGACCCGACCCGACCCGCTGAAGTAGGTTTATGTCCGACGGTTAGAGCGACGGTCCTTCGCATTAGCGACAATCCATCGGGTGACCCATCAGTCCATTCCAAAGAACTTTCCTTGGGGCATATTGGTGATAGTTTAGGCAAAGGTCCATCTATCAACCCGTCACTATTGTTCTAGTAGATTGGTTTCTAGACTTTGTTGCGATGGTTACAACGATGGTCCATCGAGTCACCGAAAGTCCGTCGAGTTACCCATCGATCACCCCAAACTTTCTTAGCTTCTATTTTCCTGCACTGTCAGACCTGCAAACTTACACAAACCCTTTACCTTGTATAAAATAACAAAACAATCACCCAAAATAACTTTAACTAGTTCTTTACAACAACACACTATGGGTTGTCTCCTACTAGCGATTGATTTATTATCACGGTATGACTCAGTTATCTCAATTACTCAGACTTCATCGAGATAGACAGTACCAATACTCTTTATCGAGTACTTTGGAATAATATAAAGTTTCACACATTGCCTATTTACCTTGAAGACACTTCTATTTTCATTTTCAAGTTCCACTACTCCAGACAAGTAGACTTAAATCCTGCTGTTGTGGTACTTCTTCATTCTTTCCTTGTGTAGATCAGCCCGATCATAAGCTCCAGGATGGAACTCATCCATCTCATTTAAATGCCCCTGTCTTATATTCGTTGCCTCATTCCAGTTCAGATTAAGCTGCTGCAGTGCCTACAACATTTTATGCTCTAGCTCAATCAGCAAATAACACGTCTTTCCATAAACCAATTGGTATGGCTATATGCCAATGGGTGTCTTGAAAGCTGTTTGATATACCCATAAGGAGTCATCCAGCTTCCTATACCAATCCTTATGACTAGCATTTACAGTCTTGACAAGTATAGCTTTAATTTCACGATTAGAGATCTCCATCTACCCACTAGTCTGTGGGTAGTATGGGGTAGCCACCTTATGTTGTTTGACACCATATTTTTCCAAGGCAGCTCTGAATATCTTGTTGCAAAATTATAATTCTCCATCACTTATGATGGTATGTGTTACCCCAAAGTGAGAAAATATATTTCTCTTCAAGAATGCAACAACCTGTATTCCTTCATTAGCCTCTAGAGCCACAGCCTCGACCCATTTTGACACGTAGTTAATAGCAACTAGTATGTACTTCATCCCAAAAAAAATCAAAGGCCCCATGAAATCAATGTCCCACACATCAAATAATTCTACCTCTAACATTTTAGACATTGTCATATCATGGTGCTATGAGATGGACCCTTGCCTTTGACATTGGTCACATCTCTTAAAAAATCATAAGCATCATTGAACAAAGAGGGCTAATAGTGTCCACTCTAAAGCGCTTTCCTTGCAGTTCAATCACCGGCATGGTGAACTCCAAATGGGTAATCATGGCTTGCTTCCAGTATACTCAACATATCTACTTCTGGAATGCGCTACCTAATAAAACCATCTGCACGTTCCTGAAATAGATATGGCTCATCCTAGAAGTAATGGGTCACATCATGGTGAAACGTTTTCCTTTAATGAAAGGGAAAGATTTTTTGGTACCACCTCGCTCACCACATAATTTGTTATATCAGAATACCAAGGTATTTTCTCCATAACAGCAGTCAAGATTTCCTCATCTGGAAATGCATCATTGTCTCAAGTTCATCTCTAACTGCTTGTGCACTTTCCAGCCTGAAGAGATAATCCATAACTTATTTTTCACACCCCTTTCTCTCTTTGACTTCAAAGTCAAATTCTTAAATCAGTAGTACCCATCTAATCAACCTTGGCTTCACATTCTTTTTGGATATCATATATATCAAGGTTTTGTGGTCAATGTGGACCACCACCTTGGTTCCTAGAAAATAAGCCTAGAACTTTTCAAAGGCATAGACAAATACATGAAGTTCCTGTTCTGTGTTGTTGCAGCGCAGCTCCTAGGGAAACACTACTTACATCACACATGATCTCAAATGGTTTTAACCAATCCGGTGTAACTATGATAAGGGCCTCAACTAGCTTCATTTTAAGGCATTCAAATTCCTTCATGCAAACATCATCAAAAGAGAACTTAGTTTCCTTCTCCAAAAGTTTGCAGAGTAGATTTGCAATCTTGGAGAAGTTCCTTATAAACCTTCGATAAAACCCAGCATGACTAAGGAAACTAGTGAAGGGAGGTGGTAGCTTCTCAATAACCTCAACCTTGGCTCGATCAACCTTAATCCCCTTTGCTAAAATTTTATGCCCAAGTAAAATTTCCTTCTTTACCATGAAGTGACATTTCTCCCAGTTAAGCACCAAATTGAATTCCATACACCATTGTAAGGCTCTACTCAGGTTCGCCCAACATAGCTCAAATGAATCTACTACCATAGAAAAATTATCCATGAACACATCTAGGGTGTCTTCCACAATATCTGAGAAAATAGACATTATGCACCTTTGAAAGGTAATGGGTGCATTATATAACCCAAATGGCATCCGTTTGTTCAAAAGTGCCATATTCACACGTGAATGTCACTTTCTCCTAATTTTCAAGAGCAATACAGATCTGGTTATAACCAGAATAGCCATCCAAGAAATAATACCACCCGTTTTTGTCAAACGATCAAGTATTTAATCCAAGAAGGTGTAATACCCCACATTTTAGAATAGGATGAAAATCCATCATTCCTATGCGTAGATGTTTCAAAAGCCTCGAATCCTATGTAAACTTAGTGTGTTAATAAATTTTGTAGTGTGGGAATCTATTTCAGCATGAATTTATATCACTGAGGGCACCTAACTCAAGTACAAGTTGAAAGCATTCCTATCGTTCAAGTTTTATTGAGCGTAAAAACTTAGGTCAACTTCAGTTGACCATAAATCATTGTATATGATGAACTGGGTGTTTTACTATATATAAAATGAAATATCTTTGAATTAAATTTCTAACGATACAAATTTTGCCTAAATTAGATATTGGAACAAGGAGTTATACCTATTTTACTCCAGCATGTCGGGCTTGCAACTGTGTGATGAAAATTTTGACAACTTATCACATTTGTTACGCCTTGTAAAAATGTTTTTCAGCCTTAGGATGAAACCAGCTTCTGTGTGATGACATTTTTGATGGCCTGTCACATTTTTGATGCCTTATCACTAATGTCGTCATCTTTCTTTCTAGAAATTGAGAGACATTTTAGTAAGGGTATTTTGGTCTTTTTCCTTTACTTCCCATGACTTATAACCCTCAAAGAGCATATTATCTTCCATTATCTTTAGTTAAATATCTCAAAAAGCTCTCTTATATGCTTTCAACTACAAGATTAGGGTTTTCTCTCAAGATCATCTCCTCAAGAACAAGAATGTTCTCTCCCAAAGGGGTTAAATCTTAGTCAAGAAAAATCAAGAGCAAGCTGATGATTGGCGAATTTACACGCCTATAGAGCTATATTATACCCATATTTTAGCCAAGTTGTGAGAACAAATTATATAATTCATGCACTTTTAGTCCTTTTTCCTGTAAGTGAGCTAACGAACATGATTAGCAAGTTTTCAGGTATAAATGATGAAGAATTCAGCATTTTATGGATAACTTGATGCCAAAGAAAGCTTCACGAAAGAAGGAAGGGAAAG
This sequence comes from Capsicum baccatum var. pendulum, assembly GCA_030864225.1. Classification (NCBI taxonomy): domain Eukaryota; kingdom Viridiplantae; phylum Streptophyta; class Magnoliopsida; order Solanales; family Solanaceae; genus Capsicum; species Capsicum baccatum. The sequence goes on along the minus strand of CM061560.1, from coordinate 186,531,839 downwards.
CTTGGACGCCAAGGACCAAAAGTGGCGCATGGAAAATCTGTCCCAGGCAAAAATAGAAATTCTAAAGACTTTGGGGATTAGTAGTAACTTAGTAGGATTAGGATAATGATTCAGTAACCCAGTAGGAATGGGTTAAGCAATGCAGTAACTTATTAGGATTAGGATAATGATACATTAACCTAGTAGGATTTGGTTAAGTAATGCATTAGCTTAGTAGGAATAGGATATGGGTATTATAAATACCCTATTCTGCTAGAGATTTTTATTCATTCTTCTATTATTCTAGTTCCACATACTACTTTTAATACATTCTATTATTTCATTAGTTCTAATTCCAAAATTCACATATTCTTCTTCTATTCATCTATTCATTCTTAATTTCCACAACAAGAGAAACGTTACTTTACAAGGAAGTTCACGCCTAACGCCTACCACACTTCACTACACGAGATCTTTATTGTGGTATAATAACAATGTCGATTGTGATTTCCTTCGCACTCATGGGTAACTAAACTTCTCTATTGGGGTTATGGAAGCCATATGAGATGCTATCTATTGCTATGAGTTTGTGAATTCGTGACACGTATGCTACTTATATCATTATTCTCTTCATCTTAATCTAAATTCTTTGTGGTTGCAAACGCATAGAATACGGCAGTATAGCATTAACTTGTTCGAAAGAAAAGTTATATGTCTGGAAAAGAGATAATGTCAAGGTAATAGGGTCCCATCCCCTATTAAAAAGTTAGAGCCGTAAATGGATTAACCTCTTGGAGAATTTGTACCGTTAGATACGCTTTAAGCTCGAAAGAGTTAAAGTGAAATAGTCCTTGTTGAGGTCAAAAGACGCCTGGATTTACCATCAAATACAATTCTCTATAAGCACATGCATGTTTGAATTCCACATAACTCATAGCCAATAGAGACATACAACTCATAAGGTGGACATAACTCCAACTTCTCAATTCTCATTGTTTTACATCTTACCAAACATTTTTTCTTTTTACTTTGCTATTTTTCGTTTTTATTTTAATATTTTGGTTACATTACTTGCACGACAAAACTCCCCCCTTTTACGAGACTTGTACTAAAAGTCTAGTAATCTTTACTTACTTGTTGACCAAGCTATTCCCTGTGGGATCGATACCCAACCCAGTTGGGTTATATATTTGACAACGACCGCTTTACACTCCTATGAGAGTTGTAGATTGAGCGTTATCACAAGCCCAAGGATTTTTTCAAGAACCTTCAAGAAACATTAGATCTCTTTCAAAGATCAAGCTTTAAGGTATGCGTAGTTTTCATCCATGGGTCCCTTTCACCCATGGAGCTCAAGAATCATGTTTTAAATTATAAATTGTGATTTCCTTGTTGTGTTATGACTATATTCATGTTGATGATTGTTTTTTGGATTCAAGTTTGTATCTTGATCTTTTTTTCATGAAGTATGTGAATAGGTTAGTTGAAACCCATGAATTTTCGATCGATTAAGATTTTCAAATTTATAAGCACACCTATTCCTTAAAGAGTGCATGCAAAGTATTTGATAAAATGCTTAGGATACTATAAATTCATGTTTACATGGTTCCATGATATCTAAATGACAAGTCCATGTTAGCTATATATCTCGATATGAATTTCATGCTATTGATGTGTTGCTATTGTTGTGGTATGAAGCATGTATGATAATGGAGATATACAATATGTACATGAAATATATCCATGCAGTCCATACCATGATTAAGATGTTGAATAACTACATGAAGTATAATATCCCCTACTTATGACAATGTGAATTGTGGACTCCAATCTTATGATCAAGTCAGTCATGTTATGTCAGTTTTATTCCATCGAGTCCTAGGTGTATTCATACCCAAAATTATAGTTATGTGCCTAGATCTATGTCATTTTATCATGATACACTCAGTTAAGTCATGATCTATTGAATTCAGTCAGCCATGTGACTCAGGAAAACTCAAAAATCTCAGTATTCTCAGTAGCTCAGTAATCTCACTGATGTCAGTACTCAGTAATATATGTAAACTCAGTATTCATAGTCAATCTCAGTAACTTCAATACTCTTAATTAGTCCTCAGAACTCAGTACATTTCATTAGTCATCGAAATTTAGTAAAATCAGTTTAGCCCTGCTAAACAATACCACTAGTATCAGTTCAGCTAATCAGTTCAGTTCAGTTATTTAGTTCAGCCCAGTTATTTAGTTCAGTGTCTACTTAGTTGGGAGTAGGATTCAACATTGAGTGAACCAATGGATGAGGACTCACCTGCTACAGTCAGAGGGTGTGATTCCTAGAAGCAATCCTTGCATTCCAGAACTACGTAGCCAGCTTAGGTTGAGATATCCTTACCCATAGGGCTAATGCATCTCCTTTGAGTTTAACTGATAGTAGGGCAGATGGAATAAGCTCCCAAAAATAGAATAGGGTTACTTATATGTTATCTCTACCCATGGCATAGTATTGGTGCCCAACTAATCATGGTAAATATCGGACCCCGCCAGTTCTGTTTTGGGGCATGTCGATTAGATGATTACTTCTCATAGTCTCAGTTTCAGTCTTCTTCTCATAGTCTCAGTTTCAGTCTTATTCTTAGTCTTAGTAAAATAACTCAGATATTTCTTTAGATTCATGACTATTAGCTACAGTCGCCCCTCAATGCGGAACTCAGCTAGTTGCAACACATTCATGACTATCAGATACAGTCACGCATGCTATCAGCTACATCATTTATCAAAAATCATATTATCATTATTCATATTCATGACTGTCAGTACAGTCAAATATATCAGCTCTTCATATTCATGGCTATCAAATATAGTCAATAAGATTTATTCTTTATAATTAGACTTCCAGATGTAGTCAACTAGGCCAGTTCTTCATAGTCAGAACTGTCAGAAATAGTCATTCATATATCAGTAATATAGTGTCAGTCCTTCAGTATCAGCTCCTCACTTATTAGTGATTCACATATCAGGATCACTAAACTCAGTCATTTGGTATCTCAATACCAGTAAACTCAAGTTGTCAGTATTCACGCTCGATAGTCAGCATCTCCATGAGTTCAGTTATAGTTATGTATGTATGTATTCTCACATTCATATCAATCATTATTGTTTATGCATATATCCCTTTGCATTTAGATTATCTCACTTGTATAATCAGTACATTCAGATGTACTAATGCATTTGTGCTATGGTGCTTTCTCTTATATTACACCATAGGTTGAAAGGCATGAGCTCCAGATCAGCAGTAGCATTCCAGTATTCAAAGTTTGCAGTGAGTCCTTATCATTCGAGGATGATATGATTATTGCTTCATTTTCTATTTTAGTTCAGTTGCTAGATGGAGTTAGTTAGGGACATCTCCCATTAACTTATTCAAGAAGTTAGAGTCTTTCCATACTATAGAATGTTAGACAGTTACTTTAGATTTGTTTTGGTATTATTATAACGTCTTCAGACATTGTTCTTATTTTGGATTTGAACCTTAAGGCCTTTCAGTACATATTTTTCTGTATCTTCATGCCATATTATGCAGTATATAGGTATAGATATCAGTCATGGGTTAGCTTGTGGTCCTTAGAGGTCGTGAACACCATGTAGCATTTCAATTCAGAAAATTAGGGTGCTATAGAAGGGAATTGGGAAATGGTCCTTTAAGGTCCATGAGTTCAGTTTGCATCTATGTAAACCCTTCATCTAGTCACAGGCCTGATAAGAATCAACTCATTCTTTTCATTTGCAGCAACAGCCATGCCCCTTTTATTTGGAACGCGTTGAACTATGCTTACCCATTTACTGAAGAAAATATGATTAACCACTCCTGCATACTTTCACTTGATAATCTCCTTCTTAACCACCTCTTACATCTGTGGGTTAAGTCAGAGTTGATGCTCGATGGTTGGAGTATAGTCATTCTAAAGTTATATCTTATGAGTGTAGATGTTAGGGGGAATACCAATAATATCAGCAATAGTCCAACCTATTTCTCTTTTGTAAATCTAAAGCATTGAAATAAGTGCTTCCACCTTCTGCTCGCCCAAATAAGCTGCAATAATAATGTGTAGCATATTTCCACTACCTAGAAACACGTACCTTAAATGCCCGGGCAGCTCTTTCAATTCCAACACTAGTGGTTATTCAATGGATAGCTTAGCTGGTGTTGTTGATCAATTCTTCAGATCAAGATCATGATTTTTATGAGCATAAGAGTATGATCCCATTACTTCCAAAGCACAAATAGTCTGTTCATACTCCTCAATACCTTCCCGATCAAAATTCATCAGTACTACAGCTAAGGGCTCGACAACAAATTTCTCCTCTATAGGCACCTCCTGCTCACCCTCATAATATACATCAACAATTGAGAAAACACTTATTCTTTCTGATACTTCATTGATTGGCACACATAAAATCACACCACTTTATTATTCAGCCTAAATAAGAGCTCATTAGCTTGCAATTCAATCAGCAGACTTTCGATTGCGAGGAAAGATCAACCTAAGATTATGGGCACCTCAAAGTCTACCTCGCAATCAAAAATAACAAAATTCATAGGAATATGAAGCTAGCAACCTTCACCAGTATATTATACAAAATACCTATAGGTCATTTTACCGACCTACCCGCTATCACAAGTCATATGTTGGTGAGTGTGGGGTCTCCTAAAGCCAAATATTTATAAACATCTAGCGGTATCAGATTGATGCCATCTCCTAAATCACATAGAGATTTTGCAATGTCAAGAGGCCCAATAGTGTATGGGATAGTAAATTTTCCCAGATCTACCTTTTTCTACACCAGAGACCTCATGGAAATAGCACCACAATGAAGGAGATTGTCTATCTGCTCAAAACTAGCTGACCGCTTCTTCATATGAGATCTTTCATGAACTATGTGTAACCGATCATTTGCTCCAATGCCTCCACCAATGGCAAATTAATTGTCAACTACTTAATCATAGCTATGAATTTGCCAAACTTTGTGTCGTCAGCCTTCCTCTTCGTACAATGGGGAATAAAGGAGGTAGTTTTGGAAGAGTGGTAACCATAACTTTAGCTTCTTTTCCTTTATTCTTCTCCAACTCATCAACCTGTTGACTGTTGGATAGTGCATCATCAATAATCTCATCTAATTTTCCAGACTCCACCAGATGATCAATCTCTGTCTCTTCAATATCATCTTCTACTATATCAACCACAGGCTTACCCATAGGAGGGTTTTCCAACACCTTACCACTTTTAGTAGTGACTGTCATACATGACCCATCCTTTCTTGGGTTCTACATTGTGCCACTTGGGAGAGTGTAAGTCTTCCTCTGATTGAATACAGTAGAAAGTTGGTTCATTTGCTGCTCTAATTGTTTTATCGAAGTAGAATGAGAGTCAACTAGATGGTTCATTGAGGATAACTCATTTTTCATCTTATTCACCCCGGTACTTATTGCTTGTACTCCCTTCAATAGCTTGGCCATCATGTCTTCCATGGACATCTTCCCCAAACTAATTGCAGTGGCCTCACAGTTTCCAGGAGGGACATACAACCCACTCCTGTCACTCTTACTATTCCAATTTCCTTTATCACACTCCTCATATCTAGATTTATCATAGTAGTTCTGAGCTTGGTTTCCTTGGCCACCACCTTGGAAACCCCCCTGATTGTTCAGGTAATTGGCTTCCTCCTCAGAATCGGAGTTAGCCTTTCCCTATGATACTATAGCTTTAACTTTCTCTGTCTTTCCCATTAATAAACGTTTTAAAAGAAGATACATCTTTGTCTTTATGTGAGCCATCTCCTGGTTATGCTCTTCTTCTCTTCTCCTCTGTTCTGTAGTCATTCCTATAAATATAGTAGAGCTTGCTACCTCAAAATCCCTGGTATGCCAAGCTCTACTTTATTTTATCATACAATCAAGCATGTCAGCTACTTCATGGAATGTCAAGTCCATGAAACACCCACTTTCCATATTTTCCACTACTAGCTTAGTCACAGAGTTCAAGGCATGATATAATATCTCCATCAAGTGGAAATTGGTCATCTAATGATTTTAGTCACTGCATAAGCTTCTTATTGAACCTCTCCCAAGTCTCATGGAGAGCTTCATTTGGACGCTGTCTGAAATTACTTATTTCATCTCTCAACTATGCCCTCTTGAATTGCTAAAAGAATCTTTCTAGGAAAGCATCTTTCAGCTGCCTCCAATTAGTAATAAAGTTGCCTTTCCAGATATATACAATGGAAATACCCATAATTGAATAGCATTTTGTCCAACCCCTGGGTTGTCAAATGACTTGCATATTGAGATAAAATTAACCAAATGCATATTCGGGGCGTTACTCGTAAGTCCACCAAATAATCTTTTGAGATCCAATAGCTGGATCATAATGCTTTTTATATTAAACTTGTCTCTGTGTGTTAAGGTTCAATAATCTTGGTCCTGTTGACCATCCATTCTACTAATAAGTTAAGGTTCTGAATAAATAGGTAATAAAGGTTCACCTGATCTCTGCATACTTGGCATACAAAATGATCACCTTGCACAAAACAAAAACAACAAATAAAAAGTAAAATTTTAGGAAACTTTGACCAAAGGTCAAGCAACAAACACAAACTTAATTGACAACCGTATTCACCACCAATGGCGCCAAAATTTGATACGCCTAAATGACAACTTTCTTACAAAAGTGTAAGCGATCACTGTCAAATATAGAACCCAACTAGGTTAGGTGTCGAATCCTACAGTGAATATTGTGTTGACTAACTAATGCGGCATTCCAAAATAAAGGGGGTTTTGATATAGTAACAATATTCTTTTGTATTTGTATCCCATAGAAGTCCAACTAATGAGAGCTAATGTAAATGTAATTTTAATGAGAATGAATTAACTAGATTTATGCTCTCCAAGATGTTCAAACAGTTAGAGTTGTGAATTTGTGATTGAATTCTAACTTATGTATTCAATTGCAAGAATTATTGAATTCTAAGAATTACCGACGTGTTTCTTAACCTAATGGGTGTTTCACCCTTTACTTCTCTTGAACTTAAAGGATTTATGCATTGTTAAATAATACTCTCATGAGGGTTAATCCTGTTAAGGCATTAACCCATCAACCTAAAGGGTAAACCTATGGATCACATATGAAACACTTTTTTTTTCAAACATCCACTTTCTTGTCAAACAAGTGGTGTTCATGGACTCACCTCTCAAGTTTGCAACCAAGCGATGTCATTATAATGAAGAAAGATTCATACAATTTTCATAGACGTTTGAACTTTAACTGATTCATTACCCCAAATAGTTCTCTACATCAAGGCTCCCATAACCCTAGTTATGGGAGTTTAGCTACTCATCTCTATATACGAAAACAAATATTTATTGATATTAATAAATAACTTTATAAGATTACTTACAAAAGTCATAATATTATTCTTCTTAATCTTTAATGAAAAATATAAAAACTAATAATCAGATCTTAATCTTTATATTCAAATCCCAATGAAAGGTGTTACAAAATTCTCACTAGAAGGGAATGTGTGAAAACCAACTACATAGAATGCATAATAAACCCTAATACTTGGTATTTACATGATTACAGAACTGGGGTTTTCAAATTCAAACTTAGATTTTGTGTGTTGTGGTTGACGGGTCAACCGACGGTCTATGGCATGGCCGATAGTCCATCATCTGAACTGTCGTGGACCTATACTTTTTATTCCTCATGATGGTTTAGGGAGACATATTATTGCAATGCCGATGGTCTATCTCTTGGACTGTTGTATGACTTCCAGTGATAATGCATTTAGCTTTTTAGCGATGGTTTAGACCAACGGTTCATTGCAGAGTCAAAGGTCCATTGCTTGGACCATCACAGGATTTCCAAAGTCTATGACTTCTATTATTAATTAACAGTTTAGGTCGATGGTTCAGCGCATAGTCGACGGTCCATCGCCTAAGTCGTCGATGCTCATTTTTCCTTTTTTTAGATTAGATTGTCCAAGTTATCCTTTACTCTCAGTTCTTATCTTGAAATCACTAAAATACCCTATTAAATACAATAATGGTTGCTTGAAATCACACAATTATGCTAATAAAAAGGCCTAAAATGTTCTTCCAAAAGTTGAAACATCAACCAAAAATCTTTCAAGTCTATTTCTTGGCCAAAAATTTCCAAGAAACCACCCTATTAGCTTAATTTAATAACATAGCATAGTTTTCATATATAAATGTTGATAATTAATGCTTTTGTGATATTTTAAGGTTTCTAAAGCTAAAAATAGGAGACTACAGCCAAACCTATTTCATGGATACTGGGTCTTAGAATCTATACTATGTTGACTTGCCCAAAATAAAGTTACTACCTGAGAGAGGCATTTTCTTAGACAGGGTGCAAAGAAGCTCCTGGCCTTTCATGTCTACTTCTTAGCCATCGGTTGGAGGTGTTCTGCCCCAGATCCATGCTGATCAAATGAGCATTGGGTGAGGGAGTTTTATGCAAATCTCAACTTAGTCTCTATCTCTAACCCAGTTATGAAGATCCGAGGGAAATTTATTTATTTTAGGGATGAGTAGATAAATAACATCTATAGGTTACCAGATGTTGACATAAAGCCATATAAGGATAAGGGTTATGAACCCAGGAGTTGGTTTACTAATAAGTTATTTCCTTCTAGTGAGGTTTCGAGGGTCGCCACAAAAATTGGGATATCACTACATGAATTCATAGTTGAGGCTTGAATTTGGTTGGCTATTGATGTGCTATAGAAATATAAAACTTTTGACTCTTCGAACGAGGAAAATATTCTACTTTTTGAGGTTGTTTAATTAGATATGATAGGTTTTGGGTGTGTTTTATAGGAAATCATGTTTTAGATGCTATGTTCATGAAAATATTAAAATAGGTGTTTTTAGCTACTTATTGGAGTAATTATGGATGTTTGGAATACTTTCTAGCTTGTTCATGATCAAACTATGTGTGGGAATTAAAGAAAATCTAAGAAAATGACTCCTAACACTTGCTAAGTCAACATGTGGACCGTAAGTGGAACTTATGGATAGCATGTGGGTAAAGAAAGATCTAGAAGTCCAAAATTCCAAGAGCTTACTTGCAAGAAAATTTTTGTCTGGCACTTGCAGTTGCCACCTGTACCCTTTCTGTGATCGTAAGTGCCACCTGCGCCCAGGGATAGGGTGCAATAGTAGCCTTAAGTGGCCATCGACCTTGTTTTCTCCTATTTCATTTGGTCTTTTGTTTTAGGATTTTCCTTGTGTACTATAAATACCCTTTATGTATTTTTTAGTAAAAGTTACATACTTTTGGTATTCACAAACATATTTTGATTCCAAGATTAGATTTTGATTTTGGGATTCTCTTGTATTGTCTTCAGTTCATTAATTTAGTTATGGTTTTGGTTTATATACTACTTATTATTGTGATTTCATCTTATTCTTTCAATCATAAATATTGTTGATTAGGTCACAAGTATCAGAGGCCCAAAACATATAGCTAGGGTTGTGGGAACCCTGGCGGATTGACGAAGTAAGGGTAGTGCTATTGTTGTTGAAATAATACCTATGCATGAATTGTATTATCTTCACTTTAATAATTATTCTAACAGTTCTAAATTTTAGGATCCCACTTAGATTACTGCTACTTACTCCTAAAGGGTAGTGACTAAGAAAATATAATGACAGCGGTAATGTAGAGTTTAACTATCGATCCATGTTATTAGGTTTTATTTACAAAAGATAGTTTTATTTCATCTATTAACTAAAGAGTCAAAAGTTAATAGTTAACTGGGATCAATATAAGGGTTAGTAAAGTGACATCCTGAGACTCAAAAGGTAAAGGGTGAAATCCTTCTGCTCGTCCAAAACACTATAGAAGGTACATAACTTATTGATTCTTCATGCAAGTTATTGGGTTAGTTCAATATAGCAAGATAAGCCTACAGAGTTGAGAATCTATGGAGAGTAAAATCCTATTGTTCACTTATTACTGATTACAACTGAAGTTGATATTCGTTACTTGTTCGATATTGAAAATATAACCCCTATTTACTTTTCTAGTTCCTCCTGTAAATTACAACAGTTGAGAAATACGATTCCATGTATTCCTTTGGGATTCTACTTTAACCTTTGTTGGGTTACTATATTTAGCAGCGACCATATCATCTTCTGAGAGGAGGTGTATCTTGGACATCACTAAATTTTTGTGTTGTTGCTCGAGATGGCAGTGTTGATTTGTGAATCAAAGTTGTTGCAGTTTTTGGATTTTTGTTTTTGTTTTTATTCTTAGTTGGGTATACGCTGATGTATTCCTATCACTTAGAGTAGAGTCAATACCTTACTCCTACTGAATCCAAATCCAAAGAGGAACCTATAAATACCTAGCAGAATGATGGAGCCAAAAAAAATACTTTGCCTCTCTCTCCTCCTAAAAGAGTTTAGGAAATTATCGACCAACAGAATGGTGAGACTTTTAATAAATCTTAAAATAAGAGGAGGGTAGTAGAAGAAGCTCAATGTATAGATCAGTAGGCAAAGTTAGCTGAGTAGAGACAGGCAGCTGATCGTCGAGCATTAATCGGTGAAAATTAGAATATAGTCAGAGGAGGTCGACCTCAAGTGATCGCAGAATATTAGTATGTTCATCCGTATGAAGATAATGAAGAAGATCTGGGATATGTTGAGTCAAAGATACTGGAGCTATCATTCCTCTTATTATGACCCCTGATGTCAAGTTCAACATTCTTAGTGCTATGATTTAGCTCTTATACTTGAAGGGAGTGTTTGAAGGGTTGCCTACAAATGCTAAAAACATGTGTCTAGGAAATTTTACAGGGATATACACTTCATACACCATTATAAGGGTAGATCAGAAGTCATTAAAACTGAGGTTGTTTCCCTTCTTTCTTACTGGAGAAGCTTCTTTGACCTATCTTTGGAGGTTATTTTTTTATATCCTCACCACTTCTTAAAATGATTGCCATTACTTATTTAGGATTTTTAGTATCACTTGGCAAACCACCTTGAGGCTTGGTATTCTGTATTACTGTTATCTGACCTATCTGTAACTCCAAGTTCCTTATAGCCACTTGCTGGTGCTTCATATCTTCTCGCTGGATCTTTATATCTACTACCAATTATGTTTGATCGCTAAAAATTTGTTTCAACATCTCTTCCATATTGCTAGTGGCCTAATTTAGTTGAGCTTGTGGCTGCTGAAACTGTTGTTGTTAGGTGTTCCATTGTTGATTTAGTGGTTGAGCCTGCCACTTTATATTGTAGGTGTTCCCATAATTCAACCTTTGAACATTACCTACGAAAATCACTGACTAAGGATTACCGACATTCTACAGAATAGCCACTATGGACACAAACTACGTACTAAGTACTTGTTTGATGAATTGCATTCACTGTTGATACAGGATCTATACTCCCTAATTTTATATCATTGAATTGAGTTGTTAACTGATTATGTAATGAAGAAATTTTAGTGAATATAGCAGAAAACTAGTCCACCTCCAATACACCTGCAACTTTCTTTGTAGAACTTCTTGAGTCAGAATGCAACTCAGGATTTCTTTGTTCCATTTGGTTCAACAAGGTACACATCTCATCATATGTCAATTACAAAACTTTACCACCTACAGTTGAATTTAAAAAAGATTTCATGTTGTGATCAAGTGCCTCAACAAAAAAATGAGATAATACCTGATTGTACTGCTGATGATGTGCACAGTCTCGAAGAAGGGCTTTAAACCTCTCCCATAAATGATATAAGTTCTCATCAGGCTTCTATTTAAATCACACAATCACACTACACATTCTCGTAGTCTTACCATATGAAAAGAATCGAATGAGGAATTTTTGTTGTATGTCATCCCAAGTTGTGATTGAACTTATTGGCTCAACATTCAACCACTTCTTCACTTCCCCCAATAGTGAAAAAAAATAGTGTCAGCCTAACATAATCAGTTGACACACCCATAGGAATGAATGTGTCACTAATCTTCAAGAATTTTCACAAGTGGAATTATGGATCTTCACATGAAATTCCCATAAACCATCCACTACTGATCAAAAGTTGCACCATGTTGTATTTTAGCTCAAAGTTATCACCAGCAGTCGATTTCTAAAAATAGAAGGTCAAATCTATCAGAAGTAGGATTGCCACTTTGCAAATTGTCCTACGGGATGGTTGATATTTAGCCATGAGAGTAGTGTTTTCTTATTAATCTTTAATTTGCGGAATATGGGGAAGAAGGACAGCATCTCTCCTTAATTGATGAAAGCATTACTTGGGTTTGGGGCTTGGTGCAACTAATTGCCAATTCCTTGCCATATTACCAATTTATAAACCTATTTTATGCAAATTCAATACCAATATCAAGTGTAAAGAACCATAAAACTCAAAAAAGTAAAACTAAAACAAAAATAGTTGCCAATTTTCAAGTCCCCGACAACGGAGCCAAAAACTTGTTGCGCTCAAGCGTATATGCAAGTATACGTAGTCTCACCAAGTAATATACTGTCCTTAAATAAATCTTAATATCAATCTCTCAGAGACTTGTGTTAATCAACTACCAAATTCTAATTCAACTATTGAAATTAAACTAGTGCAAACTGATCTGAGGTGGTTCTATACACTTTGGTGTCATTATTCTAGATTATTTCACCTTGTTTTGAGATAAATTCATGTTCTTAATGTGTTAATATTGATCTAAATAATTATTTAAGTGTCCAAGTGTGTGATTACAAGATTCAAAGTTTTTTTCAAACAAGTTTGTGCTTAATTGAGTCATTTAGAGTTCAACTCGAAAAACTAGTTTTACTAGCTTGAGCTATGTATGTGTCTAGTTGGTTTTGGTGGATTATAATGTGTTTAATTTGTTCCAAATATTTTAAGTGTGTAATTATGAGTGGAATAACTTATTTGTGATGCACAAAGCTCAATTTGATTAAGTCAAGAATCGAAACATAAAAGTGAAGATCATTACGAATTTGCCTTATCTTAGCTCTTTTTTTGATTCATTAATGAGAATATTATATTGTTTTGATCTTTAATATGTGGTGTATTATATTATAGGAGGCTTTGTGAGATCAATGTGGTGATATATTGATGATAAAAAGGCTCAAAATTCATTGGAAATACACCATAAAAGGTATGGGAAAAAGGAGGGATGCTCAACACTTAACCAGAATTTTGGATGCAAATTCCAATGAGTTGATACAATGTCAATGCATCGTGTTGCTCTTGTTTATGCGATCCTTGAAACGTTTTGTTGTGGATCATGCACAGAATACTATTTTGTCGGCACGCTTTGGATTTTGTCCTATTTTTAGTTGAAGTATATGGCATACGATTTGAGGAATTTTTTGGGAATCTTTTAGGGAATTTTCTTGGAAAACATGCAAATTTCTCATCCCACAAAAATTAGGATTAATATAATATGTATGCACACATGACCTGGACAACTTGGACAAGATTAATTTAGTGGAATTATTTTGGAGGCTACACATTATTTAGGTTTTATCAATTTTTATTTAGCTTTTAATTTATCATATTATGTATTCAATTATTTGGATCGTGCTTATGATTATTATCGGTTAAAAACCTTGTTTTCGGGGTTAAACCCAAGATCTTGAGTACTATTGTTTTGGATTAAATGCAATTATTTTTTCTTATCATATTTGGTTGTTTGTTTATTCTTGATTAAATTATTTTATGGATTGATCACCTGTTACATACATATATTGTCAACCTTTTGATCTCGGAAGAGGGAATAGGATGATACAACATGGGAATAGACAAAGTTTGGGTTTTCATTCTTTTATAAAAAAAAGAATTGAACTTAGCGTCTAGGACAGAGATGTACTTCGATGCCTTACTTGATTCAAATGTAGGATGATAGCTTTAATTCACTTAATTGGATTATTGCATACCCTCTCAATGATGTAGTTGTAATTTCCAAATTAGGTAAAAGATTAGAGGTTGGGAAACCATGATCATGCAATTAACCTTATGAATCAACAACCAAGATAAGCAAGTAAACGAATGAAATTTAATAACATAGTATGATTGTTTGGAGTGTTTTAACCCTAGGTTTTACTCCATTAATTGTTCCAAGTACTTTTATTTACGAATTATTACTTTATTTTTAATTACCAATTTCCAAACTCTCTTTTAGTTACCTTTGCACTAAATTAATCTAAACAGTAAACTAAAATTGAATCATTACTAAATCAAGTCTCTATGGGATCGATACTTGGCTTTCATTAGGCTACTTTACAACTTGATAAGACCACGTACACTTGTGTGTGCGCTTGGGCGTTGTCACAAACGTAACCAAAAGATTTTTGAATGTTAGAAATAAAAGTAAACTTAAAATAATGCTTAAAATTAAAGACTTTGGACATTCAATATATGAAAGCCTAGGGTTAAAGCACTATGAACAATCATACTTTACTATTGAACTTCATTAGTTAGATTGCTTAACTTTTTTGTTTATTCATAGAGTTTATAGTATGATCATGGCCTCCCGACCACTAATCATCTACCTAACTTAGACATTACGACTACATTGTTGAGCAGGGATGTAATAATCCAATTAGATGCATTAAGCTATCATCCTACGTATGAACCAAGAAAGTCTTCTAGGTATATCTCTATCCTAGTCACTAATTCAAATTCCTTATTTCATAAAAGAATAAGAACCTTACGCTATCTATCCCCATGCTCTATCTTTCTATTTCCCCACCCCGAGATCACAAGGTCGATAATACATATATATATATATTTTAAGGTTAGATAATCCTTAAAATAGTTTTAAAAAATATAAATAAACAACCAAATATGATAATAAACTCCAAAAAACTCAATTCAAAGCAAAAGTAAAAAAGTTCTTGGCCTTAACCTCGAAAAGGGGGCGCTTAGCCACTAATAGACATAACCGTAAATCAAATTAATGAATAGATTTTATAATCCATTAAAAATATAAATTAATGAGAAATAAAACCTAAAAGAAGTGTTTATCATACCCTATCCAAGTCAAAAGATGTCCAAAAGTGAATGCAAACAAGTTTAAGTGTCCTATTTATAGGAGCAGACTCTTGTCCGTGTTGGGAATAGAGGTTGCGGCGCAATAGGAAGTAAACTTGACTAGGTTTCATAGCAAAATGGCTGGTAAATTTAATTATGGTTTGCACCACACTTCTTGTTCAAGTCAAGTTGGGGTTACGGTGCACCTCCATCGCGAGGGCTCTCTGGAAATTTCCATTTGACATGTAAAGCCTTGTGGTGTTGTTGACTTGATTTATATCTTTTTAAACATTAATATATCATCATAATCAACTCAAAAATCATCTTGCATCATTCCAAACTATGTATTAGAGCTCAAAATAACACAATATCATGAACGGTGAACTAGAAACTCGAGCTAAGACTAGGTTGCCCGTGTTGACCTTTAACTTATTATTTTGACTCTTAGCTTGATCCAACTGCACTTTGAACACTATGAACAAGTTTTTACACATGTAATTACACAATAATTACCTTAATAAATCATCAAACACATTATAATCCATCTCGATAAATTAGAAAACACCTAGCTTATGCTAGTAACACTAGTTTTCTCGGTTGGACTCAAAGTGATCGATTGGAATACAAACTTGTTTGGAAATACCTTTAAATATTGTCATCACATAATTAGGAACTTATATGATTATTTATATCATTATTTACTCATCAATCACATAATTTTCCCTCAAAACAAGGCTAAATAACCTAGGATAACAACACTAAGGTGCGTAAATTCACCTCAGATCAAGCAACCTCTAGAGTTCATTAGTATGAGATAGAGGATGAGGCAAAGTATTTGGATCATCAATTGGTGATTTTTTGAGCCCAGGGACAAAATAATTATAATGACTGATACAGTGACTGGAGACAAATAGATGATTATAAGGAAAAGGGAGATAAATACATTCCACCTGGCAGAAAAGATACGAAATCAAGAGTAGAAAAAATGTTGTCTAAACTGGTAAAGGATCAAGTGAGTAAATAAACTTTCCTTAAATAACTTAATGCTGATATTTCAAGATTTATCCAAAAGTTTGAGTCACATGCAACGACTATCAACCAGTTAGAGCAATAGTATAGTCAGATTACTACAACTTTGAATCATACATAGCTAGGTTCCTTTCTTAGTGACACAGTGTAGAATCCTCTAAAACTTGCTCATTGTATGTCTATTAGCATTAGAAGTTTCTCCCCACATAATGAGAATTTTATGTCTGCCACTAATGAGCTGAAGAAGGATTATATTTTTATTGACGATCCATTTGAAGCTAAGTTTGAGAAGCTGACATATAGTGATAATGATTATGAGAGGAAGTACGTTGATGAGGGTAATAGGTGATTCCAAAGATAAGGTACAACATTTTAGCATGGTTTATCTTGCACCATTATTATAAAATAAGAGGGACCCAAGGTCAGTCACTATCCCATGTTTTATCTGGCATTTTGATATTAATCAGCCTTTATGTTATTTGAGAGCATGCATAAATTTAATGGCACTAGTGATACACAAACTGTTAGGGTTAGGAAAACTCAATCCTACATCTATAAGCCTATTGATGGCTGATTCATGTATAAATAAGTCTATGGGTATTTTATGTGACGTAGAAGTAAGGGCGGCATCCTTTACCTACCCAACAGATTTCATGATCCTAAACTGTAAAGTTGATATCCAATCTCCAATTATATTGGGTGGACCCTTCTTATTTACTGGTCGGGTGTTGGTTAATATGGACTTGGAGAAAATTAACTGCAAACTGAATGATAAGAAATTAGTGTTTAATGTGTGCATAATAGTACAGCAGCCAGATAATATGAGAGTAGTGGCAGTGATAGATATTGTAGATAATGACGTGATTGCAGTGGATGTGCCTATTAAGGAAATTCTTAGGGTAGAAACACTAGCAACAGTAATTATAAACTTTTAGAGTGGTGGGATAGATGAATATAGTAAACTAGTTAATGTATTACATGGCATAGGTTCTTACAAATATGATGCTAAAAAGCTATATCTCGACTAAAAAAATAAAACCATGCCTCCTAAAAAACTATCTATTAAGGAGCCGCTGGTCTTGGAATTAAAGGCACTCCCATCTCATTTTCAGTATGTCTTTTTAGGGGCCAACAATACCCTACCATTTATTATTGAAGAAAATTTGGCAGGACAATAGGTGGAATATTTGATATCAATGTTGAAAATATACAAATGAGCTAATGGGTGGACTATTGCAGACATTATGGGGATTCCACTAGGTATATGCACACACAAGATACAGCTTAATCCAGATATCATTCCCAATATTGAGCATCAGAGAAAACTGAACCCTTCTATATAGGAGGTATCAGAAAGGAAATAATTAAGTGGTTAGATATTACGGTGGTTTTCCCCATTGCAGATAGCAAGTGGGTATCTAGTTAAACATGTGTCGAAGAAAGAGGAATCACTATGGCTCCTAATAAAATAAATGAATTAGTACCCATAAAGATGGTGACCGACTAGAGAGTCTGCATGGATTACAAAAAACTGAACAGATAGACACAAAAGTACCATTTCTCTATGTCATTCTTAGATCAGATGTTGGATAGACTAGAAGGCAAGGGTTGCTATTGTTTTCTTGATGGGTACGTGGGCTACATTCAAATTATGATTCATCTTGATGACTAAAAAAACTACTATCACTTGGAATTATCGGACCTTTTGAGTTTAAGAGGATGTCGTTCGGATTATGCAATGTACCAACCACTTTTCAGAGATGTATGATATCCATATTCTATGATATAGTGAAGACAAGATTGGAGTATTCATGGATAGCTTTTTAGTGGTTGGGGACTCATTTAATGATTGTTTGGCTTATTTGGCTAGTGCACTGTAGAGATGTGAAGAGTACAATTTGGTGCTGAACTGGAAAAAATGCCACTTCATGGTAAAAGAAGTTATAGTTCTAGGTAACAAGATCTCCTAACATGGTATTGAGGTGGATAAATATAAGATTGAGGTAATTGAAAAAAATTGCCAACAGTGCTAGTTAGAGGCATACGAAGCTTTTTGGGTCATGCAGGCTTTTATAGGAGGTTCATCAAGGACTTCTCTCAATTGAAAATCCTTTATTCAAGGTTTTAGTGAAGAAGGTGAATTTTTTGTTTGATTATGCAAGTATAAAGGCTTTCACATGCCTAAAAGAGAGATTGATTTTGGCATCTATTAGTATGTCTCCTGACTAGCCTACAGCTTTTAAGGTTATGCATGATGCGACCACAGTGGCTTTAGGTGTTTTACAAGGAGAAAATAAGATAAAAGATCTTGCATCTCATCTACTATGCCAACAATGCTTTAACTCTGCACCATAAATTATATAGTTACACAACAAGAGTTATTTGCGGTGGTTTTTGCCATTGAAAATTTTCATTATTATTTGATTAGGACTAAAGTTATATTTCATAGAGACCATATAGCCTTGAGGTACTTGATTTTGAAAAAATATACCAAACCAAGACTAATTAGTTGGGCTTTATTTCTACAAGAGTTTGATTTTAATGTAAAGTACCGAAATGGATAGAAAACTAGGTTACAAATCACTTTTCCAGACTTGAGGATGAGTCAATGTAGAGACTAGGGGATAATATTAAGATAGATGATACATTTTGAGATGAGCAATTTTACTCAGTATCATAAGACCTAATACCCCGGTTTGCTGATTTTGCCAACTATTTGGCAAGCAATTTGGTCTTAGAAGATCTATCCTTCCAGTAGCGAAGGAAATTTATGCATGAGGTGAGGAATTTCTTTTGGGATGAGACATAGCTTTTTAGAGTTTGTGCTAATGGTGTGATTCAGATATGTATCCCAGGGGTGGAGATGATGAGCATTCTCGAAGCTTACCATTCATCACCAGTTGGGAGTCACTATAGTGGTACTCGTAGAGCCAAAAATCCTATAGTGTGTGTTCTAATGGCCTACAATCTACAATCATGCTCATTATCTTGCACAAGTCTGCGACCAATGTCAGCTTCAAGGCAATGTTTCATGGTGCTATGAACTCCCCATGACACTTATACTAGAGTTGGAGTTGTTTGATGTGTAGGGGGTAAATTTTATGGGCCTATTTATGAGATCCTATGGAATTAGATATATCTTGGTGTTGACTATATGTTGAAATGGGTGGAGATAGTTGTACTTCTAGACAATGAAGGTAGAAGTGTCACTGCCTTTTTGAAAAGAAATATATTTTCTCGATTTGGCTCCCTCAATGAAATTATCAGTGATGGTGGATCTCACTTTTTCAACCACCAATTTAGAGACTTTATTGATATACATGGTGTAATTCATAAGGTGGAAACACCTTACCACCCTTATTCAAGAAGGCAATTTGAGGTCTCCAATAGAGAGATAAAGTCCATCTTAGAAAAAATTGAGAATGCCAATAAGGCTGACTGATCTAGAAAATTAAATGATGTATCGTGGGGCTACCGGACATCCTAAAAGACCCCATAGGTTCCTCCCCATATCATCTTGTATACGGTAAGTCATACTATTTATCTGTTCAACTTGAGCATACGGCACTACACGCGTATAAAAGGCTAAATTTTAAGTGGCGTGATATAGCAAACTTGAGGTTGAGCAAGCTGAATAAGTTATCTTAATTCCAACTCTGTACTTATGAAATATCTACCAAATATAAAGAAAGAATAAAGTTGTATCATGACAGGAAAATCAGGAAAAAAGTATTTAAACCTGGTGATTTGGTCTTGTTTTATAATTTAAGAACTCCGCTTATTTTCTGGCAAACTAAAATCTAGGGTGGAATGGACCATTCATTATAGTTAAAGAATTCCACATGGTTCTAGAGAAATAAAGTGTGATGGTCAAATCCCATTCAAGGTGAACAAACAGCGAGTGAATCATTTTATGGAAAACCTAGAGAAAGTAAAAAATTATATTGATATCGACCTTAGCAATGTCTGAATATCGAAGGGAACTGAGTCATACCGTGATAATAAATCAAGGCTTCTTGGTAGGTAACCAAAGGTACAAGGTGCTTAGCGCATCCCAGGTATGTCCTCATTCCCTTTGTTTTATATTATTTTACCACATTAGGATAGTACACAGTTTTTAGTTGTGGTGGGGTATTTTTTGCTTTCATTTTTGTTTTCTTGTCAACTGCGGTATGGTGTAAAACTGACATGTCTAGGCTAAAATTATATCGTATTGTGTTTTATTTTGTATTGTGATGTGTTATTGTGTAATCGGGAGATTTTTAAGTATTTAGGGTAGTTGTCATGTTTTTGATTGACTTTTGTGAAAAATGATACGCCTCTAAAATTTTTTTTTAGAACTGTGTGAATATATATATATGTATAAACATTGTGGACATTGTTATGGTATTAGGATTAGGTACATGATAATCACTTGCTAACAATTGTATGAACCTGATAATTAGTAGCTTGTAATATTAACTCTGTGTCATTTATGTGTGAGATGCTACTTAATTCCCTTTTTTCTGTTAAATTCAGAATTTTCCCGGTTAGTCTTTCCTAGCTTATAGGATAGTTGGTTAGGAAAGGATCATACGCCATTTTTATTTTTAGTCCATTGTTTCCCTAAATGACCATCCCTATGTGAAATAGTATCTTTTGATTCCTGTTTTGAGCCTTATAGCGTATTTTTGTGTTTCAACAATCAACTTACCATTTTTGTTGTAATAACTTGTTTTGGCCCATTCCTTAATGGACATTGTGCATCTCAACTTAGAAGAATTGCCTAAGTTGAGGGTGACCATCATAGAGGTGTGTGATGTAAAGTGGGTATGTAGAAGGGTAAAATAAGAGAAAAAATTACTAAGACTGGGTGTGGAAGAAGAAATAAAAGAAAGAGAAAAGAAAAAAATTGTGAAAAGTGAAAAAGAAAGAATAAAATACCACACCCAACCAGAAGGTGCAATAAAGAATAAAAAGGGGAGAGATAAGGGGTCTAATAAAAAAATTAGCTAATACATAAGACACCAAGATTAGTGTAATGACAAATAGGCGTAGTCACTTGATATGTACATATTTACCATACCAGTCCCCCAAGCCTACATTACAATTCGAGAAAAGTCCTATAGTGATCGTAGTCAGACTGCCTAAAAACTAAGTGAATAAAATAAGGGCAAACCTATGGTATTTGATGCATATTTATTGAACTTCTCTTCTAATTGTGAGAGTCTCTTGATTGTCCCTGCATTGACATATACTATTTCATATGAGTGAGAGGGACATCTTTGTTGTGAGGGCACGTGAGTCATATTGCTAATTGCTACGTGTTTGAGTAGTGTAACTATGCATTATTGTCTATTGCTAATATAGTGTCATACTATGATCCTATTGTCTGACATTGTTAAGCTTCATGTTTATACATAGTTGGTTTTGAAAAGTTAAGATAGGAGGGGGTATTGTGGTTTGAGCTTAAAGTGTCTATTGACTGCCTTGAATAACTTAAATTCTCCTAATTAAGTATTGTGCCTTGTTTTGTTTTGTTTTCTTGTGTTGTGTTACCTGAGGACATAATAACATTCTAAGTTGAGGGTGTTTTTGTGCTATAGAAAAATAGCATTTTCGATTCTTAAAATGAGGAAAATATGCAGGTTTTTTATGTTATTTTGTTAGATATGATGTGTTTTGCAGGAAACTAGGTTTTAGATGCTAAGTTTGTGAAAAGGATAAAAATGGAGTTTTTGGCCACTTACTTGATCAAATTTTGGTATTCATGACACTTTGCAGATGTACGTGACCAAAGAATATGATGAAAGTTGAAGATTTTAAGTTGGACTGCAGGTATTGGAAGGACTGGCACGTACCTATGTCTACATGTGGACTATATGTAGCACATGTAGTCTATATAAGACTAAGGTAAGTACTAGAATTGAGATCCAGAGAGTAAAAAAAGATGAAAAAACACTTCTGACACTTACCTATGTCAACATGCAGACTGCGTATAGTACATTTGGACCGCATATGGATAAGTTAAGTAACAAAAGTCCAAAATCTCGAGATAGAAGTAGCAGGAAATTTTTCTGGCACATGTAGGTGTCTACAAGCGCCCAGCATCAGGTTGCATGTGGACACACATAAGTGGTCACTGATCTTTTTTTGTCCTTTTTCATCAGAGCTTTGATTTTAGAGTTTCCTCAGGTACTACTAATACCCCCTATATTTTTTTAGTAAAAGGAATGCAATCTTAGTACTCACAACTATATTTTGATTTCAAGATTCTATTTTGGTCTTAGAATTCTTTTGTATTTATTTTGATTGATTAATTCAGTTAAATTTTTGGGTTTTTCAGTCATGATTATTATGATTTATATTATTCTTTCAATAATGAATGTTGTTGATTACTTGATGAGCATGAGAGGCTAATAAACCCTTAGCTAGGGTTGTGGAAGCCCTAGAAGATTAATGAAGTAGGGGAAGTGTTATTGTTGTTTTTAACCGATACCCATGCATTGTATTGTCTTCACTTTAATAGATATCTTAGTGGTTACAAATGTTAGGATCCCAACTAGATTATTTCTACTTAATCCAAAAGAGGATTAATGACTAGGAAAAGATAATTACAACAGTAATTTGAAGTTTAACTGTCCATCCACACTACTAGGTATTATCTAAGTAAGATGGTTAGTTGTCATCTAATAACTAGAGACTCAAAAGGTAATAGTTAAGTAGAAGCAAGATAAGCGTTAGTAAGGTAATATCCTGAGATTCAAAAGGTAAAGGGTGAAATTCATTAGGTTGTCCAAAAGATTGTTGATGGTACATAACTTACCAGATTTTGCATGCAAGGTATCAGGTTGGTTTAATAAAGCACGATAAGCCTATGAAGTTGAGACGTTGGGGGGAACACAATCCTAGTGTTTTCCTACGATTGATTACAACCGAAGTTGATATTAGCTACTTGTTCGATATTACTAGTCAAATCCCCCATCTACTTATCTAGTTTTGCCCATTGATTACAATAGTTGAGAGCCAGAATTCCAAGTATTCCCTTGGTATTTGACCCCAACCTTTGTTGGGTTACTATAATTGGTAAAAACTACATAATCTTTAGAGTGAATGTGTATCTTGGGTGTTATCAATATATATCACACAGTTTTAAAAGAACATTTGGGGGGAAGAGTATCATTTTTCTCAAAAACAATATAAGTAAAATCAAATGAAATGCACCGTCTTAGGTACTCATTTTTCTCCTAGTAAAACTAAAACATAATACAAAATAAATCACAATACGTAATAATTTTTTAGATATGTTTGTTCTACAATCATACCACGGTTGACGGGAAAAGAACCTGTGGCGGCTGTGGTACATCCACACCCCGACCTAAAGCATATGCATTGTCCTTCGTGTATCTATAAAGTAAAAATAGGTAATGATGACATACATGGGCCCACTAGGTTCCAGCTCATAAAGTCTTAGAGTGGGGCCCCTAGAATAGGCCCCTAGACGCTCACATAAGAAGTGGCACCAACTAGGGTCGGTACGGTCAATTGTATATCTGTAGGCAAAGTGGTACTCCCACTCAAATTTGTTGCAGCAGTAGCTATAAAATCAACTACTTGGAATCTATCATCTCCCATTACCATCTCATGGACCCTCTCCTGGTGGTCCTGTGCTGATCGAACTCTGGCTTCCCGACCGCATCCACATCTTTACCCTTTTTAATCATTTTTTTCTTTATCTGCCTCTTACCACCCTCACCATCAGTAGCTGGTCCTTCTTCCTTGGTTCCATATTCATCACTCATTGTTCTGATATCCCTAATCTCTTTATCATGCCAGTTAAGAAGTCCTACGAGACTATATCATAACCAGCAAGGGCTGGCCTGGATGTCAATGGCCTCGCAATAGGAGGTAGGATCAGAGTCAAAAAAGCACCAGCTACATCTATTGAGGACTAAGGCTTAGACTAGGCAGTCTTAATGGGGGTATCACAAACATTGGTAAACCCCAGAGTATAAATACCATACCCTCCATCCTAAAATACCTCCCTAAGTAAAGTATCCAACACCTTTGGCTTTGATATGGGGTTAGCAAAAACTTGAATCAAACCTAAATTAATGGTCCTACAAACCTAGAAAAACTTATCCACACTCAAGATCTCTTTCACACATAGATCTAAAAATGGTTGTATCAATAGGCATGGGAAGGATAAGGTTGTGTCTGTGCTTACCTTTAAATTATGAATCTCCAAAGCTATAATCTTGTCTACATCGATTTTGTAGCCCTCTATAATGCCTAATACCAGGGCAGATTAGTCAGGACTGAGTTTATTTTCCCCCATTTATAGGACTAAAATAATGGCGCACCATCATCTACCAAGCCTTCACCATAAGATTTAGCAGACCCTCCATAATTCACGACAAAGGGCAAACCACCCAAGGTGCCCTCTCCTATGCCATAGCAATAATCCCAGCCATCCACCGAAAGTGAGTAAACTTTTATTCTAAACCAATTTTCTTATCTTTACTTTCTACATTTCATCCATGTAGTGATCAATCTCATTAGTGTTGGTCAGCATCTGGAAATTTGGTCCATATAGAAACCCGGAGATAGTCTGTATTGAGATTTTTACCTAAACATCTCTAATCATAACTGCAACCAAAGGGTAACCACCCTTCCATAAATGCCCATATGGATAGAGATACTTCATCTCCATCTAATACGTAGCATAACACTCTCTTACCAATCTTGGGCTATACTGTCTTTAAGCCCTACCTATTTACTCAAAGTGATATTATCTAAAATATGCCTCAGAGTCAGGAATCTCAGACATACTTATTGTACTTAGTGTTAGCTCTAAGTAGCACCCTCCTTTTTATCTTTGAGTAGAAGGGGTGATGAAATTGTCTCTCTTATAGATTTCTTTCATCCTGAGGTACCCCCACTAGTTAATGATAGGTAGCGAGGTAGTCACAATCTATAATGTATCAACGGATAGAGAAAAAGGTGGTACCTTTATAGTCTATCACTAGACTCGCTTTCCTCTTCCTCAACATTATCATACCCTCATTTTTAAATTTCTCATTCTCTGACCCATTATTGTATCATCAGATTCCTCTTTCTTATCCTCAAGCCTAAACCCTGACTCACTATCATCTTTAGACTAAGACTATGAATATAGTGGTGATTGGATAGAATTTTTCATCCTTGGCCTAATGGGCGGAGGTGAGTCTTCTAGTGGAGCAAATTAGGGCCTTTAGGTAGGATGTTTCTTGGTTCCACCACTCTTTCAAGTGGATATTCTTTTACAGAGCCACTTGAATCATCGTCAGTGGCTTCATTCCTGATGTGACTAATGGGGGTGGGCTTTCTTCTTAGTGTAATCCTTCTTGGGTGCCATTGGTTCCTATTAAGGCATACACATTAGTTAATCCTAGGAAAAGAGGAGAGAAACAAGAAAAAAACTAGTATGTTACAGTAGTTGAGAACACTATGAGTCAGGTTATGTCTCATTGACAATGGCTAGGAGTTGTCATGATAATTACAGGGTGAAAGGAGATATATGGATTATGTACTATTCAGTCTATGAGTCCTCCCAACAAGTCATTATGTACTAGTAGTCTGACTAGAATATTTTTCTTAATATAGTTTCCTTCCCAATCACCACGAGTCCAGACCATAAGTCGTATGGTGAGACAAAGACTTATACTATGACTCATGTTATGATAAGAAACCAATTATCCCTTGGCATCCATGTTCCCAGTGGCTAGATGTCATTTAATGACTCATTAAGAGACCCTACGATTTATTATGTGCCCTATAGTAACTGTTACTTGGATGTTTATAGGTTTTGATTTTCAATATCAACTTCCCAATGGCACTCAATATTTCCCGTGGGTTTAACAACTACTATATACTCCTTACTCATTTCCATATTCCAAATTCAACCTATTCTCAGTTATTTTTTGTTTACTTCTATTTCTTAAGAACAAATATAAATGGGTAGACCCTAAGCACATAATTAAACGTATAATTAAATTTTTCTTTACAAAAATCTTGCACCAACTAAGGGTGCATATCATTAAATCTGCAATACTTACTTAGATGACTGAATAATTTGCTTAAATTCCTTATGATTTTTGGGTGTTTCCATTTGTACTTGAGAACAGAGCCATTTAAAGAGATTAAACTTTGATTTAGATATGAAAGGGATGAATTTGTGTGTGTATTTTAAGATTTAATAAGCAGATATGGAAATGAAGGGAGTCACAGACATTTGGAATAGGAGAAAATTATGGGGTTTGGTTTCCTTTTATTTCATTCGAGTTGGGTCGGGTCAATGTATTGTGCCAGAAATGTCAAGCCAAAAAATAATTTGTGGAAATGACTCATAGCCAAAGGCTATAAGTCGTAGACCCCCTCCATTGTGACTGGAACCTCACGTGGGTTATCTACTCATGACTACTAAAGGTGACGAGTCATTTTCACTAACAACTACTCATTTTAAGATTTTTCATTACTCTAGGTAACACTTACCTGAGATGGCCTTGGATTCTTCTTGCTACGACTCCTAGTGATGAGTCATAGGGTGACCCTATGACTCGTAGGTTCCCTCGTAGGGACCTAGAACTAGAAAATTTTTTGATCTTTTTTTGAAATCTCCATCCCTTCACACTGAATACACAAGTTACACTATAATGTAATAAGTACAAAACATGGGTTGCCTCCAATGCAGAGCTTGATTTAACATCATGACACAATAAGGCTAAAAGTTGGATACTCAGTCTTTACTAACATGCCCATATGTTTCCTCTCATGCAGCACCTGATTTAACATCACGGGATGACATAGTTGGCTTGGTTGGTCAAACTTCACTAAGGTCCTTATCAACACATACATTCATCTCATTAGGGTTTATAAAATAGTGCTTCACCTGCTCCCTATTCACCTTGAATGAGTATTAGCCATCATATTTCAGCTCAATAGAACCATGTGATAGTAACTAAACCATAGTGAATGGTCCATACCACCTATACTTCACTTGCCAGGGAACAAGCAAAGTCTTGAATTGTACAACAAGACCAAATCACCAGGCGTAAACACTCTTTTCTCAGTTTTCTTACCATGATACAACTTCATTTTTTCTTTGTATAGAGTAGAACTCTCATAAGTAGGGAGTTGGAATTCATCCAACTCATTTACCTTGCTCAACCTCAACATAGTTGCATTATGACACTCCAAATTGAGCTTTTTCAATGCCTATAGTGCTTTTTGCTTAAGTTAAACCGGTAAGTGACATGCCTAGCCATACACAAGATGATATGGAAAGGAACCAATGGGGGTCTTAAAAGGTATTCAGTAGGCCCACAAAGCATCATCTAACTTTCTTGACCCGTCAGTCTTGTTGGAATTCATAGTTTTTGCCAATATGGACTTAATTGTTCTATTGGAAACCTCAACTTACCCACTAGTCTGAGGATAGTAAGGTGTGACCTCATTATGTTTCACACCATATTTATCGAGTAAGGCCTTAAAAAGGGAGTGCAGAAGTGAGACTCACCATCACTACTAATCGCACGTGGAGTGCTAAACCAAGAAAAAATGTTCTTTTTTATGAATGATGACACTTTGACCCTGATTTTTTAGAAGCACAACTGCCTCCACCCACTTAGAAACATAGTAGACTACAACTAGAATGTACTTCATCCCATGATATCTCACAAACAAACCCATGAGTTCAATTCCCCATACATCAAACAAATCTAACTCAAAGATAGGTGTCATGGGGAGTTTATGTTTCAGTGAGATATTGCCTTGTCATTGACACTGATCGTAAGCTTGAGCATAGTCATGAGCATCCTTTAAGGCAGTGGGCCAATAATACCTACATTGTAGAATTTTATTGGTTGTGCGGGTACCCCCATAATGACCCCCAACTGGTGAGGAATGACAAGCTTCAATGATTCTCATCATCTCCAACTCAGGAATACGTCTAAAAATTACACCATCCATACAAATCTGAAAGAGATAAAGCTCAACCCAAAAATAATTTCTCACCTTATGCATGATCCGCTTTCTCTGCTAGAATGACAAGTCTTCTGAAATAAGATAACTTGCTAAAAATTTGGAAAAATTAGCAAACCAGGGGTTTAAGTCTAGAGATGTTGCCAAGATCTGCTCTTCTGTAAAAGTATCATCTATATCAATCTCATACCCTAACTTCTACGTCGCCTACTCCTCAAGAAAATATTAGTGATCTTAAACCTAGCTCATCTTATAACTTATACATCACCTCCTTCTGAAGGCAAGATAAGTGATCCACAACCTAGTTCTCGGAGCCCTTTTGATCTTTCACCTCAAAGTCAAATTCTTAAATCAATAGGACCTAACATATCAATCTTGGTTTGGCATACTATTTCAACAACGGCACCAAAATTTAATGCCGTCCAAACTATACCCTCGAAGAAAATACAATGTAATTACTGTCCAATTATAGTAACCCGACTAGGTTGGGGTCAATCCCATAAGGAATAGGTCAAATTTGTTTGTCGAACTTGCTGAAGTAGCCATAAGTGTAGGAAAGGAAATATAGGGATTTTGTAGTAAACATTAAGAATAATAAGTTGTGAATGCTTTTGATTGTAAACAATATGAGATGAACACTAGGACTATGTTCCCTCTGTCTTTCATGTTCTAGGTTTCTCGTACTCAATCCAACTATCTCAATGCCACAAGTGCAAAATATAATAAGCTAGGTATTTCCAACTGTCTTGTGAACGCATTAGTAAATCTCACCCTTTTCTTTTTTATTCTTAGGGTGTCGCCATATTAACCCTTGTCTTTGATACCAATTTAACTATCACCTTCTGGATCTCAAGTAATTAGATAAGGGTTGTTAACCTTGAATCAATGTTGTAATCCCTTTTTCCCAATCTCAATCTCTCTTATGAAGATGGTCTCGAATACATACAGGTTCTTAGAATTTTCCACCACTAAGAAAGTAATTAAACTAAAGAAGATCCCAATACAAATGTAAACAATGGTCCAAAAAAATTTCACACTTCTCTTAGCCTCTCATAGTTATGAGACTATCTATGGAATTCAATAGTGAAAACATATGAATAATATCACAAATAAGTGATTAAGAAAACCCAAAATCTCAAATTAACTGATCAACCAAAAACTAAGAACAAAGAGAATTCCAAGATTGAAAGTCAATCTTTAAATAAATATATGTTTGGAAGAGTATAAAGTGCATAAAATATTACAAGAATATCCAATGGGTATTTATAGTTTCTAAAAATAAAAAATAAAACCTAACCAAAAAATTAGGAAAACAAAATTGGTGGTGGCTATGCCTCAGGCAATGAGTCGTCTGTACTGAAAATAAGCAGTTGTCTGCCCCCTTATCTTTATTCTATGCTCAATGATAATGACTCGTGGTCAGACACTACGAGTCATTATCTAGACTAGTTGTTAGTCTAGTGGATTTTCACCTCTTAGGAATTTTTATGTTCTCTAAAAATGATTAGTCACTACTCAAATGTGTCATCCTCCGTTCCCACTAGGGTTTTAACTTGTCTTCCTCAAAACTTTTTGATAGTTTGCTCAGAATGACTCACCCCATGACTCTTTGTCACTCCTAACGACTTGTGGTTAGCCTTAATTTTACTTCTGGAATCAGTAGCCTTCACAATTATCACCAGAACTTGGCCTACAAGTCGTATAGTAACATAAGAACTCATAGTCCAATTTGTGCCTTTTATTTGCAGACTTTTTTTACTATTTTTTATCCAATTCACTTCCAACCTATTTTTCCTATAACATACACACA
Source organism: Capsicum baccatum var. pendulum (assembly GCA_030864225.1). NCBI lineage: Eukaryota > Viridiplantae > Streptophyta > Magnoliopsida > Solanales > Solanaceae > Capsicum > Capsicum baccatum. The sequence goes on along the minus strand of CM061560.1, from coordinate 186,501,941 downwards.
AACACATATCATATTTAACAAAATGGCCTAAGTACTTGCATCTTTTCATAGTTTTAAGCATCAAAATTGCCATAAACACATGGCACATCAAGGGCGTGCCATGCCTAAGGGCATAGAAATGCTAATTCTTTTTAGTTCTTTTGAGGTTTTTTAGGTCTTTTACCTATAAAATGACTCTATGATGATGTTATACACAAATCCCACCCTCATAACTCAGATTAAATGATCTCTTTTCTCCTAAAACCTGAAGAACACAAAAAAGAGTTTTTCACCAAAATTCAACATTGTAAGGTTCAAATTCAAGTTTCCCTAAAACAATTCACTAAGTCCAGGTATGTGGGATTTGAAAAAGGATAACCTTTCATCCTTTTTCCTAAAAGTTGAGTTCTTACCATGAATTTAGGATTTTACAACTAGGGCTTAAACCCATTTTAATTAGTCTTAAATTTATGGTGTTTCATCATGAGTTGCACATTATTTTGTAGATGTTTTAATGCTTATTTAAGTTTAAACTACTAAAGTGATCTTAAGAATTGGTTTGTGTCATTTTGATATGAAGTTTCCATGAGTTGATAAAAGATTATAATTTGAGCATTAAGTACTTAGTTTTTAAGAAGTTCAATTTGCTAATTTGAGATACAAAAGCATTGCAGCATAATAACTGTTTTAGTTTTGATATATGATTATCAATAAGCTATGAAGTTCACATCGGAAATCAAGATTTTGATATAAAAACAAAAGAATATTATGGTTTCAGAGTTATTAGCTCATATTCTTATTTTATGATGAACTTCATAGATATAGTATGAGCAATAGTATTATTTTGGGAGTAGTACCTAGCACCGAGAGGGATTGTGGGTTTAAAGCATCCTATTTCCTAAAAACTACATGCCACCAAAGGTTATTATTCATCTTGTCCAAATGGGCATGTAGCTCTTCCTAATGGACATGGCATATATTATTCCGTTTGCCTAAGTGGACATGTTTAGGTGATCACCAGAGTTGGTGTTTATACCCTGGAAAAGTATATTGGGCTTTTTCAATGGTGGTTTTATACATCGAACTCCATGTTGCTCGCATGATTTATTTTGGTTATGAGAATCTCTCTCAACAATAGATTAATTTTAGAAACTAAGAATAATAACTCAAAATCTTTGTTCCGATATTATCTTATGATAATTTCTTTATGAGATTCAACTTTTAATCTTGTTATTGATCAAGGTGAGTCTATTTACAGTTAACATGTATGATTTGAAAGTCTTTTCAGTTTGAATTTTACTTATTGCATTCACCCTTGCATACTCAGTACATTCAAAAAGCACTGACCACATATATTTCTATGTGGCTACATTATTTCATAATGTAGGTTTTAGTGTTCATCCCCAGCAACAACATTAGCCACAATCACCATTTCCTGTATTCATCCAGTTGGTGAGTCCTCATAGTTCGAGGGCTAAGATTTTGTTGGCTAGAGATGCTTATTGCTACTATTTTAGATATTATTATTTTAGTTTTAAGTTAGCTAGGGTTTCAAGACCCAAACCAGGTCCTGGCAGTGATGGCTATGTCAAGTTCATCAAGGATCGGAGACCACCCCATTTGCCTATTCAAACAGAACATAATACAACTAGCAGCGTATAAGTTCCAAACATTGTCACGACCCAAACCTGGGCCTGGCCGTGACGAGCATTTCAAACCATGGAGTACTGAAATGCACCTATATATCTGTTAATCATACACCTAATTCATATGATCAAAGTAATGCAGAACAAACGCAATAATTCAGAAACATAGTCATAAATATAAGAAGAAACAATAATGGGGAAATAAGGTTTCTCCAAACATCAATCAACCTCTAAAAAACTATCTGTGAAAATCTCTATCAAATAACTAAGTCAAGTAATTGTATATAAACTGTTACAAGGCCCCCAGTAGACCCCAAAACTGAATATAAGATAAAAGGACTGCAAGAAATAATACCTTCCGAATATAGCAGGCTCACCACTTGTCTCTCTGCAACTCTGTCTGAATGATCTACTGATTCTCTTGACCCCTAGACAGGGCCTGTGAACCTGAGAGGTTGGACAGGGGAGGGGGTGCAACATAAAAGTACTGGAACGCAGAGATATCAAAACAAAACATAATATTTTTACAAAATATAGTTGAGAGCCATTATAAAGCAATTTCATATCAAATCATTTGAAAACACATGGGTGTAATGCAATAGTTTCTCAACAACAATGAAATGCAACTCAGCTAAGTGGAATACCTTACATAATTTACACCAACTGTTAAACCTCGGTTGCCGCCGAGATTTGAGTAGAAGTGAGGGAGAGACACACAAGACCACGAAGCATGGTGTCTCGACCCACAGGTAGTGCCCAAAATCACTTAGCTCGGGCTCCTACCTATAGTCCCAATTTGGGAATGACATAAGCTCAAGTACATAATATCACTTAGCCTGGTACCAAATTTCTATGTCGGCAAACACGTTTTCCAGCAATGAGCCCTTACACTCAAACGCCTTCTTCGGGCATCCACCTTTCTCATGTAAAATCAATGCATTCAAATTTTATCTGATGCAATCACATATCATAATCTATAGGATATCGTCATAACCGACTTGCAAGTCGTCAATATCACTTCCACATATGCATAATCATGTAAAAACCAAGGTGTTTCATCATTTACAAATGTTGAACAGTATTTATTTCAAATTCATGCACTCTTTTGTTGGTCACAATATGATATGGGGTATTAAGATATTTTCATGGGAATTTGAAAATAATTTATCATTCATATTTATCAAACTTCCATGGAAAATATCAAATTACATATGCAGGGTTTCAACCATTGAAGTATATAGGCAAACAATTCCATGACATAAAGTAAATGACTTAGAAATCATATTGAAAGAAGTTATTAGCATTTGATTGAAAACCCCCATTTAAAAGCAAACATGTTCATAAAAACTACACCCATGAGATTTTAGGATAACCCCACGTACCTCTATTTCCAAATATAATAGATGCTTCTTGAAACTTGCGGATTGGTGATTCCAAATATGTAATTATCTTTGAAAATCTACAGTCGAATCTTGAACTATTTGGGTTTTTATTTTGAAACCCTAAGGAGAGTCTTTGAGCACTTTTGGAGAATGAAGGTGTATTTTGGGGTCCTTGGAACTGAATTTCGTGTTTTAGGGCTAAGTAAGGGTGCAAAAGGACCATTTTGTCCCCAAAGCAGAGCGTTTAAGTCACTTGAATTCTTTACATAGGCGCCGCCCAGCCCATTGCCTATGTTTACATAGGAGCCGCCTAGGCTATCGCCTATGTTTACATAGGCGCCACCTAGGCTTTCGCCTATGTGTACATAGGTGCCCCAAGTCTATTGCCTATGCTTTCCAGTGGCCATGGGCAATTGGTTAGGTGACGCATATCACTTTGAAAGGCAATAACTTCTTACTCGGGTGTCGGATTTTAGCAAAATTGGTATCGTTAGAAAGCTAACTCGAAGACCTATGATTTGACACATAGTAGGCTCTCTAATTCTAAATATACAAAGAGTTATGGTCGATGGAAGATGACACTTTACAACGTCCACTAAAACTTAGCCGATCGAAATAGTTTCAACTCGTCCTTGAGTTGAAGGACCTCTATGGTCTAAATTCAAGCTTGAATTGATTCACATGATAAACAAATAATTAAATGTCGTATTGTCATAGGATTTTATGGCTTCAGGATTTATCAGAACATCAGAATCATGGTCTATATTGTAGCCCGAAATATGGGGCATTACAAACATATAACAAGATATTTAAGCAACTAGGTCAAAAAGGAATATTAGAATTTCAACAACTATCCCAATCTACAGTAATCCCCAACGCCTCTAAAAAACATAGATAACCTAATCTAAGACATGCTCCCGGCCATAGCCAAAATGAGTCCAAAAGGAATAATGTAAACATAATGAATAAAACAAGAACATGAAATGAGGGTCTTTTGAGGAATGGAAGATCACCACTTCAAGGTGACTCATAAACAATCCATTAATCACCTAGCACTGCACAGAAAAAGTAAAAGTGTCTTCGAACCTTGCATCACATGGGGATATAGCATCTGGGGACGATTAGCAGGGTTAGCGCTTACATGTAACTCATAAAAGGGATAAAGAAATGCCATTATCAAATTATTCCAAAGCCATTTAAAATTAATGCACATAATTCTATATATATAAATAAAATATGTCAGGATAGGAAATAATGTTTAGCATAAAAGTTAAAATATTAGCCTATATGTGTAGCTTCAACTATCAAAAAAGGCACCCACGAGCTATATGGGTATGGCTTCCCCCATTGGAACGGCCCTAGTGTATGTTAGCTGCACAAACCAGAGGTACCAAGGAAGGTCGAGGAATCCACAAACCTACACCAATCCTTGATAAATATGTATAAGTTGTGACACAAGCACATGGTAATCAATACCAACCCCCACGTCGAAAAACACAGGTTTCGAGTATCGATGCCTCAAGACCTCCACCTTCACAACAATAACTTCTTACTCGGGTGTCGGATTTTAGCAAAATTGGTATCGTTGGAAAGCTAACTCGAAGACCTGTCATTTGACACATAGTAGGCTCCCTAATTTAAAATACACAGAGAGTTATAGTCGATGGAATCTGACACACTTTATAACATCCACTAAAACTTAGCCGATCGAAATAGTTTCAACTCATCCTTGAGTTGAAGGACCACTATGGTCTAAATTCAAGCTTGAATCGATTTACATGCTACAAAAATGATTGACATAGGATTTTATGTCTTTGAGATTTATCAACACATCGGAATCATGGTCTATATTGTAGCCCAAAATACGGGATAGTACATTATCCCCCTCTTAGGATCATTCGTCCCCGAATAATGATGCAGGGCACAGACAGACACGATTTCAAGCATAATAAAGGACTAGGAAAGATAAGATAGAAATAGTACCTTCTGTCTTATTCTCTATCGAAGCAAACAATTTGGGATATCTAATTCTCATGTCATCTTCTGACTCCCAAGTTGCTTCTTCAACTTTCTGATTCCTCCACAGTACCTTTACTGAGGCTCTCTCTTTGCTCTTCAGCTTTTGAACTTAGCGATCTAAAATTTCAACGGGCTCTTTTTCGTAATACAAGAAGTCTGTCACTTTGATACCCTCTAATGGCAATACCATAGAATGATTTCCAATGCATTTATTTAACATGGATACATGGAATACCGGATGAACGAAACTCAAACTTGCAGGCAATTCTAGATCATAAGCAATTGCACCAATCATTTTTAGAATCTGATATGGCCCTATATAGCGAGGGCTTAATTTACCCTTTTTTCCAAACCGCATAACTCCTTTCATAGGATAAACCATGAGAAACACCCAATAACCAACTTCAAACTCTAGTTCTGTTCTTTGAACATTGGCATAGGACATCTGACGACTCTGAGCAGTCTTGAGTCATTCTCCAATGATCTTCACTTTCTCCGTTGCCTTATGAACAAGATCAGGCCCATACAACTGAGTCCCACCCACTTTAAACCATCCTATAGGAGACCTACTTCTCCACCCATACAAATCCTCAAAAGGAGCCATCTTGATGCTGGCATGGTAACTATTATTGTAAGCGAATTCAACCAATGGCAGGTGATCTACCCAACTACCTTTGAAATCAATGACGTATGCCCTAAACATATCTTCGAGGGTCTATATGGTATTCTCAGCTTGCCCATCCATCTGAGGCTGGAAAGTTGTGCTCAAATTCACTTGTGTACCTAAACCCTTTTGAAAAGATCTCCAGAACTGAGATGAAAACTACGTACCTCTATCAGATATAATGGACACTGGTTCACCATGCAATTGAACTATCTCCCCAATGTAAATCTTAGAATAATCCTCTTCCAAATAATTAGTCCTCACAGGCAAAAAGTGGGCTGACTTTGTCAACTAATCTACAATCACCCATATAGAATCATACTAGTTTTAAGATCTCGGAAGTCCTGTAATGAAGTCCATGTTTATCATCTCCCACTTCCATAAAGGTAGGGCTATCTCTTGGGAAGTAACACCTGGCCTAATGTGTTCTACCTTCACTTGTTGATAGTTCAAACACTTGGACACAAAATCAGCTACATCACATTTTATGTTATTCTACCAATACAAGGTTTTCAGATCATGGTACATCTTTGTAAAGCCTAGGTGAATGACATACCTCAAAGTGTGTGCCTTATTAAGGATCCTTTCCCATATACCATCAACATTCAGAACGTACAACCTACCCTAAAATCTCAAAATACCATCACCATCAATTTCAAATGACATAACCTTTTGTTGACCCACATCTTTCTTGATTTGCACCAAGATGGGATCTTCAACATGCTTCTTCTTAAATTCAGCACAAAGGGATGACTTATATAACTCATGAACAATCACCCCTCTATCTTTGGAATCTAAGAGTTGCACTCCCAGATTTGCAAGGCGGTGAATATCCTTCACCATCTCTTTATTTCCTTCTTCTATATGAGAAAGGTTGCCCATAGACAACCTACTGAGGGTGTTGGCTACAACATTTGCCTTGCCCGGATGGTAATGCAGACTCATATCATAGTCTTTCAAAAGCTCCATCCAGCGCCTCTGCCTCAGGTTCAATTCTTTCTATGAAAAAACATACTACAAACTCTTATTGTTAGCATAAATATCCATATGCACTCCATAGAGATAGTTCCTCCATATTCTAAGTGCAAACACGATGGCTACTAACTCCAAGTCATGAGAGGGGTAATTGCGCTCATGCATCTTTAACTACCTAGATGCATAAGTTATCACCTTACAACGTTGCATAAATACACAACCAAGTCCCATATGGGATGTATCACAATAAACTACAAAATCATCTACACCCTCGGGAAGGTTCAAAACAGGAGCAGTAGTCATCTTGTCCTTCAACTTCTCAAAACTGTTTTCACACAAGTCACACCACACAAACTTTATTTTTTATGAATCAGTTTAGTAATAGGAGAAGCTATGGAAGAAAAACTCTCTACGAACCTTCTGTAATACCCTGCCAAACCCAAGAAGCTCTGAATATTGATTGGAGTCATGGGTCTGGGCCATTTTCTCACTGCTTCAACTTTCTGGGGATCCACTCTTATCCCGTCACTGGACACAATATACCCCAGGAAGGCAATATTATCTAAACAGAATTCATACTTAGAAAATTTGGCATACAGCTGATAATCCTTAAGGGTCTGAAGAATAATTCGGAAGTGATTGGCGTGATCCTCTTTACTCTTAGAATAAATTAGAATATCATCAATAAATACAATGAAGAACAAGTCAAGAAACTGATGGAACACTTTATTCATAAGATCCATGAAGGCTGCAGGGGCGTTAGTCAATCTAAAGGACATGACTAGAAATTTGTAGTGACCATATCGGGTTCAGAAGGCTGTCTTGGGTATGTCTGACTCCCTAACTTTCAACTGATGATAACCCAAACAAAGGTCTAGTTTTTAAAAACACTTGACACCCTGAAGCTGGTCAAAAAGGTTGCCAATCCTAGGAAGAGGATATTTATTTTTAATCGTGACCTTATTTAACTGGCGGTAGTCTATGCACATACGAAGGGACCCATCCTTCTTTCGCACAAAGAGCATGGGCTCACCCCATGGGAAACACTAGGACGAATAAAACCTTTGTCTAGGAGGTCTGCAAGTTGTTCCTTTAACTACTTTAGTTCCACAGGAGCCATTCTATATGGGAGAATAGAAATAGGACGAGTGTCTGGAAACACATCAATGCCAAAATCTATCTCCCTATCAGGGGCTATCCCTGGGAGATCTTCGGGAAAGACTTTCAGGAATTAATTCACTACAGGGACTGATTGCAGAGAAAGATTTTCAAATTTTGAATCTTTTACTCGAATTATATGGTACATACAACCTTTGGAGATAAGCTTTTGGGATCTAAGATAAGAGATAAAGTGACCTCTAGGTTCCACGGAACTCCCTGCCCATATAATTGGTGTCTCATTCAGAAAATAAAAAGTGACCTTTCAGGTTCTGTAATCAAGTGTGGCATAGAACGAATGGAGCCAGTCTATCCCAAGGATGGCATCAAGATCTATCATATCAAGTTATATAAGGTCTACCACAGTTTCCCTACTATGAATAGACACGACACAATTTTTATACACCCTTCTAGCAATAACATAATCACTTACAAGAGTAGAAATAGAGAAGGGTCCTACAATAACTTTGGGTTCAAACCCAAAACCAACAGCCACATAAGGGGTCACATAAGATAAAGTAGACTCAGGATCAAGGATTACATAAACATCACGAGAGAAGATTCATTACATAACGTTGACAACATCTGGTGAAGCTTCCACCTCCTAGCGGTTAGTCAAAGAATATAACTGGTTGTGACCGCTCCCGGCAGCTGAAGGGGCACCCTTAGGAAGAGGAGTTGTGGAGGTAGCTTGGGACTTAGCCCCCCCGCCGCCAATATTTCCTCTAGCAGAAAGACAATCTTTCTGAAGGTGACCCACTTTGCCACAAGTATAGCAGTTTCTCCCCTTAAACCAACACCTTCCTAGATAATTTCTTCCAAAAACCTCACACCACGAATAAGTACGACATTGTTGGGCCACACTACCCTGAGACTATGTACCGAGAGCTTTGGATCCATGAGCAATCTTAAAACTCTGAGTTTGTCTATCTGTCGGTGGTCTGGGTGCTGGGGCACTGGCTGCTGACTGTACATTATTCCAAAACTTCTTCTTCTTTAACTACTTATTACCCCATTTACCACTCTACAGCTAACTTTGGTGATGGTCCGCAGATCTAGCTCTCTTATCCTATCTGTCTTTCTCTATAGATTCAGTAATATTTTTCTTCTTCTCTTCCACCTGTTGGACATGAATAGTAAGTCGAGAAAAGTCTAACTCCTTATTCAACATATCCCCCTGACACTATCAGCAAGGCCAGATACAAATTTCCTCATCCGGCCTCTCATATTACTAGTCAACTCTGGTGCATAGAGGGCTAGTTTATAAAAATTAAAAGTGTACTCCTGGACACTCATACTGCCCTGGTTCATATTCATAAACTCTTCTGCTTTGGTCTCCCTCAACTCCAAAGGAAAGAATCGATTAAGGAAAGCTTCAAAAAATCCTCCCCAAACTGTGGGCTCAGCACTCTCACCTTTTGTATCTTCCCAGTCGGCATACCACTGATTTGCAATGTCCTTGAGCTGATAGGTTGCTAGTTCCACCCCTTCAACCTCATCTACATACATCACCTTAAAGATCTTTTCTATCTCATCCATAAACACCTGTGGCTCTTATTCCATCTTGGTGCTACTGAACTTAGGTGGGTTCATCTTTATAAAATGTTCGACCCTAGTAGCCTCAGATGTAACAGATGCAGACCCAACATCTTTTGATCGTTGATCCTGGTTAGCCACCAACTGTATCAATATATGAATAGAAAGTCTGAATTCTGCATTTGAAAAATCTCCCTAAGCAGTTGGGGGACCATTGACATTAGTCTGTGGATCCCGAGGCAGACTAGTCGGGACTGGAGGGACTCTCAGAGTAGGGACAGGTTTTGAATCGTGAGCACTGTTATGGGTCTACATCTCATAGGTGGGACGGACCTCATCTTCCTGAGCATTCTGATCGATGATACGGAGTGGAGGCATAACTGTGTTTCTGAAACACAAGTGATAATTGATTAGGGGATATTTCAAACTCTGAAGCACGAACTAAATCACAAAGAAGGGAAACATTTCCTAAATGCCTAGCAGTCTCCCGCTTATAAGTGTTGTATGCTACACACCCATAAACAAGAATCTACCTAATGCGATTTCGCAGACACCTTGGGACTATGAATCATGCTCTGAGACTAAGATTGTCACGATCCAAACCAGGGCCTAGCCGTGATGAGCATTTCGAATCATACAGGATTGAAATGCCCCTATATATCTGGTAATCATGCACCTAATTCATATGATCAAAGTAATGCAAAAGAAATAAAATAATTTGGAAACATGGTCATAAATATGAGAAGAAACAATAACGGGGAAATAAGGTTTCCCCCAACATCAATCAACCTCTAAAACACTATCTGCAAAAATCTCTATCAAATGACTGAGTCAAGTAACTGTATATAAACTGGGACAAGGCCCCCAGTAGACCCCAAAACTAAATATAAGATAACTCTGTCTAAATGATCTACTGATTCTCTTGATACCTAGACTGGGCCTCTGAAACTGAGAGGTTGGAGAGGGGAAGGGGTCAGCACAAAAGTACTGGCACGCAGAGATATCAAAACAAAACATAATATTTTTTAAAAAATATAGTTGAGAACCATTATAAAGTAATTTCATATCAAATCATTTGAAAACACATAGGTGTAATTCAACAGTTTCTCAACAACAATGAAATGCAACTGAGCTAGGTGGAATACCCTACATAATTTAAACCAACTGTCAAACCTCGGTTGACAGCGATATTTGAGTATAAATGAGGGAGAACACACAAGACCACGAAGCATGGTGTCTCGACCCACAGGTAGTGCCCAAGATCACTTAGCTCGGGCTCCTACCTATAGTACCGATTTGGGAATGACATTAACTCAAGTACATAATATCACTTAGCCTGGTACCAAATTTCCATGTCAGCAAACACGTTTTCCAGCAATGAGCCCTTACACTCAAACGCCTTCTTCGGGCATCCACCTTTCTCATGTAAAATCAATGCATTCAAATTTTATCTGATTTAATCACATATCATATTCTGTAGGGTATCGTCATACCCGACTTGCAAGTCCTTAATATCACTTCCACATATGCATAATCATGTAAAAAACAAGGTGCTTCATCGTTTACAAATGGTGAACAATATTTATTTCAAATTCATGCTCTCTTTTGTTGGTCACAATATGATATGGGGTATTAAGATATTATCATGGGAATTTGAAAATAATTTATCATTCATATTTATCAAACATCCATGGAAAATATCAAATCACATATGCATGGTTTCAACCATTGAAGTATATAGGCAAACAATTCCATGACATAAAGTAAATGACTTGGAAATCATATTGAAAGCAAGTTATTAGCATTTGATTGAAAAAACCCATTTAAAACCATGCTTGTTCATAAAAACTACACCCATTAGATTTTAGGATAACCCCACATACCTCTATTTCCAAAGATAATAATGTTTCTTGAAATTTGCGGATTGGTGATTCCAAATATGTAATTATCTTTGAAAATCTACAGTCGAATATTGAACTATTTGGATTTTTATTTTGAAACCCTAAGAAGAGTCTTTGAGCACTTTTGATGAATGAAGGTGTATTTTGGGGTCCTTGGAACTGATTTTTGTGTTTTAGGGCTAAGTAAGGGTGCAAAAGGACTATTTTGTCACTTGAATTCCTTACATAGGCGCCGCCCAGCCCATTGCCTATGTTTACATAGGTGACGCCTAGGCTATCGCCTATGTTTACATAGGCGCCGCCCAGCTCATTGCCTATGTTTACATAGGCGCCGCCTAGGCTATTGCCTATGTTTTCCATTGGCCATAGGCAATTGGTTAGGCGACGCATAAAACTTTGAAAGGTAATAACTTCCTACTCGGGTGTTGGATTTTAGCAAATTGGTATTGTTGGAAAGCTAACTCGAAGACTTATCATTTGACACATAGTAGGCTCCCTAATTCTAATTATACAAAGAGTTATGCTTGATGGAAGCTTACACTTTACAAAGTTCACTAAAACTTAGCTGATAGAAATAGTTTCAACTCGTCCTTGAGTTGAAGGACCTCTCTGGTCTAAATTCAAGATTGAATGGATTCACATGATAAACAAATAATTAATATGTCGTATTGGCATAGGATTTTATGGCTTCAGGAATTATCAGCACATCAGAATCATGGTCAATATTGTAGATCGAAATGCGGGGTATTACAAACATATAACAAGATATTTAAGCAACTAGGTCAAAAAGGAATAATGTAAACATAATGAATAAAACAAGAAGATGAAATGAGGGTCTTTCGGAGAATGGAAGATCACCACTTCAAGGTAACTCATAAACAATCCATTAATAATCTAGCACTGCACAAAAAAAAAGTAAAAGTGTCTTCGAACCCTGCATCACATAGGGATATAGCATATGGGGACGCTTAGCAGGGTGAGCTCTTACATGTAACTCATGAAAGGGATAAAAAATGCCATTATCAAATCATTGCAAAGCCATTTAAAATTAATGCACATAACTATATATATATATATATATAAAAAAAAAAAAAATATGTCATGATAAGGAATAATGTTTAGCTTGAAAGTTAAAATATTAGCCTATATGTGTAGCTTCAACCGTTAAAAAAGGCACCCACGAGCTATATGGGTATGGCTTCCCCCATTGGAAGGGCCCTAGTGTATGTTAGCAGCACAAACTAAAGGTATCAAGGAAGGTCGAGGAATCCGCAAACCTAAACCAATCCTTGATAAATATGTATAAGTTGTGACACAAGCACATGGTAATCAATACCACCCCCCACGTCGGAAACCACAGGATTCCAGTATCGATGCCTCAAGACCTCCACCTTCATGGCCAGCTACCAAACCCTCTTTAAGCCCAATTAAAACATTTACACATTTTCATCTTCAAACCAAGAACCATCCATTAAGGCACATAACATTGGTATCAACATACCAATTACTCTTATTAGCTAATTATAATACCCCTAATTGTTTCTTGAGTCTAGATCCATCTTTTGAGTATATGAAAATGACTTCTAAAGTGAATGATAATAGAACTATGTAGAAATGACTTTCCATCGATACCAATTTCATCAAAATCTAACATCAGATGGGGGAGTCATGACCAATATACTAAACAATATCAGCATCACCCAAGCATAATAGTGGACCTGACTAACCGCCAAGTCCTTATTGGACCGTCAAGTGTCTCATCAAGACAAGGTAGTGACCCCTCTTTTTGGTCATCGTATGATGGCCAAAGTAGTGGACCATCAAAGATTTGACGAACCATCAAGGGATCCATCAGGTCGAGGCAGAATGTTCCATTTTTGGCCCCCGAGTGACGGACGATCTGGTAGACCATCAGTGTCCTAACGTACCATCACTTTGACCATCACTCCAAGGAAGAACATCTCAGTTTTGATGATCGAGTTATGTACGACTTCGTGGACCGTCAATCCCTCTGACGGACCATCAAGACAATCGTCACAGGCCCCAATCAGTGAATTTTGACTTTTTTGAAAGGTCTTTTTGGTATTTTCCACCCATTTTGGTATTATAAATATATTCAAGTAGTAAAGGGAAGATAATTTTCTCTTATGTCTCTCCAATCTCTCTAAGAATTCTCTAGAAGCTAGGGTTTTCTTCCCAGACCCAAAAAAATCCATTCTTCTTCCAAGAAATTCAAGAATCTCCCATAGATTTCTCCAAGTGGTTAAAGAATCAAGTTGTCCTAGTCAAATCCATCAAGAATCTTAGCCTAAGAGTGTGATAAAGAATTTCCAATCAAGTCTCTTATTCTCAAATTTATAATTCAAGGTATGTGGGGTTTGAATAAGAATACTTCTTTCGTTCTTGTGCCCAAAGATTTAATTTCTACTATTGAAAACCATGATTTTGCAAAGTGGTCTTACACCTAAATTACTTTATTAATGATTTATGATATTTGAGAAAATCAAGATTGATACAAATGACTATTTCATCATTTTATTCCTTAAATTGAGAACTTATACCGTGAGTTGAATATTGTTATTATGAGTTGATGATTTCCGAATGATTTGAGATAAGAGTCATGATTTAGGCTTTTCTACAAGAAGTTTTATTATTGAATATATATATATATATATATATATATATATATATATATATATATTGATATTTGAGCTTGAGAGTCAAGAATGAGTTCTATGATGTTTTCTTGATGTTTTTGATACATGAGTATTTTACAACTTTTAAATTATTACTTGATATTTTATATTGTGAATTTCATGTTTCTACCATGAGTTGGTATTTCAAGTGCTTTCAAGACATGTGTCAAGCTTTAATCCTCCTTATTAAAAATTAGATTATTGAGTATATTGATTCAAGAGATTGAGTTGTTATAATGAGTCTTGATATTTCCTCAAAGTTATTGATGTTACCATGACTTAATGAATTGATACATCATAATGTTAAGAAAGATTGTTTGATTCTAAGTTGAGTTAGGAATCCACAGTTGTATATGATTTACCAAAGAGATATTTATTTATGTTTTGGTCTTTATAATAGACCCATGAGTTGATATTGATTAAGGTGTATATCCTAACGCATTCTGTGCTGAGTTTGGGAGTTTTATTTAGCACTAGCAAAAAATGTGGTATTTCTCCAAAACTACGTGCCACCATAGGATTGATGTTGATGATTGTGGTCCAAGGGCCAAGTATGAGATTGTGATATTGAGATTGAGGTTGTACTCCCTGGAAAGAGTACAACACCCCTGCCAATGTGGGTATCCCTCATTAGGAGGGCAAAACGTTAGAATCCATGAGGCTCACCTAGTGTAGTTATGCCGGTTATAAGAAACTCCCAAGTCCATAAGAGTTCAAGTTTAATGAGTTACCGAGTCACTTTAAGTCATGAGTTATAGATTTTGAGTTGAGTATAATGATTTATGAGATATATAATGCTTGCATTACTAATGGTGATTTTCAAGGAATATATTTCAATAATTCAAGCAAAGAAAGACATTATCATTAGCATGCATGATTTTCGTAATCATTTATGCTATTATTTATAATGTTGCATTGCACCCCCATATACTCAGTACATTCTTTAAAGTATTGATCCCCATATATTTCTATATGCTACTGTGCCTTATAATATAGGTTAAAGTTATAGCGCAGATACTTCATTCAGTTTGTTTGCAGCTTCCAGTCAGCAGGTAATGAATACTTTTGATTCGAGGGATTGAGTCAGTTATACTATTTGAGTATTATCATATTTTCTTACTTTAGTCGTATTAAGATTGGGTAGTTGGGAGTCATGACCCATCTATCTGAAATCAGTACTAGTAGAGGCTTCATAGACAGTCATTAGAAGTTGATGTATTTAGTTTTAGTTTCATTTGTAAAAGTAAAGTTATAACCTTATAACGTTCATAATTGTATTGATCAAGTTCAGATAAGTTGTATGTTTTTTATGATCTCATGTAGACTTGAGCATTTTATTCAGTTGCTTATGAGTTATGCCAGTAGAAGGGTTACCTTAGGGTCACTTATTCCCCTAAGCACCATGTGATGTCTCGGGACCTAATTTTGGGGTGTTAAAAACTTGGTATCAGATCACAGAGTTCAAGTATCCTAGGGTGTGTATGAAACCGTGTCTAGTAGAGTCTCACGGAATGGTATGAAGATGTATGTACTTTTCTTTGAGAGGCTACAAGGAATTTAGGAAAGGTCTCCATTCTTTCAAGTCTTAGATCATACTATAGAAAGGTTTGTTGAGAAACTTAGATAGATTCTCGTCTTACCCTATTCGGGGTATCCCCACTTTATTTTTAAGGTATTAGAGCCAGTCAAACTCAATTCTTTGAAGATAGTACTTTCATAAACAGTCCCCGTAGATAGTTATAAAGTTGTAAATGAGTAAGAAAGTATCCTATTAGTGCCTTATCATTCTTTGCTTATAAATCATCCAATAAGCCCAAGTCAATTGCGCTTTCATATTTCCTCCTCAAAATCTATATTGATAGTCTATACTTCTTTATCTATGTACTTTTCTTGGGGTAACATAATTAGCGAATTCTAATTTTCTCCCTCTGATAATGCTTTCAGACTTACTAGTGTGGAGTTTTAGAAGTTTTACAAAGCGGCTTGAGTGAAGCCTCCCAGCATGTTATAAGTTACCCAAGCTTAATGTTATGTCCTCACCCTTACAAGTCATTCAGTTAAGATAGAGTGGTATGCGTATTCCTAAATTACCAAATATTGTATGCCAAGTTTCTACCTTTTGTAATTTTATCACCATTATGTTGTTGAAACTGAAAGTCTAGTGAAGCCGTGTGGGGCTCTTTCGATTCACTAGCATAATTGCTTTGTTATTCACCTCAAATTCTTTTTCAAAATGCAAAAGTTAAAGACTAGCAAAGCCGGGTGAGGCTTATTTTGATTCACTAGTGACTTTTTGTGTATCTTGTTTTCTCGTGCTGATTGGAACTGGGTTTAGAGGTGTGGTCGCAAGAAAAGTGGAAAGTGTGATTTATTGAAAGTATGTATATCCAAGCCTTTTTATATGTGATCAAGTTAGTGATAAAGTGATATGTCCTTGTACATTTTCTCGTGAAAGTAGAAGAAGGAGTTATTGGTTAAGGTAAATAGTAGTTTGCTGAAGTACGAAAAACGTTGTTGATGGTGTGTTGCATATGAGTATTATAGATTATAGATGAAGATACTTAGTGAATATGTGTTGTTAACTAGGGTGATACTGGTATTGGAAGAGCAAGTTAAGATAAGGCTTAGAGAGCTATGAACTATGGAGCTACTACATGGAGAAAAGACTAGTCAGGTAATGAACGCTACTCTTGATAGCGGAGTTAAGGGGTTTAGATTGAAAATGTTAAGCCTTTTTTGTGTGAGTTTGATTCAAATTGTTTGGAAATATAAGTCTACAATCATGATATTAGTAGGTTATAATAGTAGTAGTATGTTCCGTCAAAGGTTGGGAAGCATTCAAGTTGAGCGTTAGAATCTAAGATTTGAAATTGCAAAAAAATGAGTTAATAGGACTGAGGGTTGAGTGTTAGGTGGTGTATACTCCGACTATGGGGATGATCATATAGATCTGAAATTAGTGAGCGTGCGGGTATCATATGATGAATATTGGAGGTATAGGGGGACAGGATGTGATTCAGACAGTGGTATAAGGAAGTTGTTGTATAATTTCAGATGTAGTCACTCGGATTAAATTCTATTGTTCTTGTGTATTGATTATATCCCAAACTCTAGAGCAAAATGATTTCAATTTAGATTAGTGCGTATATGGTGGTTCATCTATTCAGAGTGATGACTTAAGTATAAGGGGGAGATGATATGACGAGTAACCAAGTTAAGCTCCTAAATTTTAGGAGATATGCCAGTAAGTTGTAAGGTACCGGTAGGAAAAAATAATGCTCGACCCATTCTTATTTCAAGCTTTTCAAATTTTCCAATAATTACTCATAGTTTACGCTTCAGTTCCATAATCCTAACTCATGCATATTATAAAGAATTGTTCCCTCTCTTAGTTCCCGAAATGTGGAGTTTCAGATCTTTAGTAGTTGGAATTACATTCTGTAAATTACGAGTTCCAGATTTAGGCCATGCAGATCATGACTCATGTACTCAAGTCTTGTGGTATGTTCAGTTAAAGTACTCAAGTAATCCTTCTAATGATCAACAAAAATTCAGATTTATATCGTGCATATCCTCGGGCTATATTTCTTTGATAAGTTTATGATGTTAAATCCTCTATTCTTCAAGCCTCAGTTGAGTGTTAAGTTATTCATAGTATCTATTCATGTGTAAAATCCTCATGCTCTAATATTTTAGTTGCCTTTCCTTAATCAAGATATTAGTGGTGAATGGTTGTTTAGAAGGGAGAGAGAAGATATTTCCTTATCCACATCAGAGGGTGGCACGCTTACTTTGTCTAGGCGGTAGGGTGAAGTAAGATTGAGGCTAAGTCTTTGATGCATTCCATGGTTATTTGAAGTTTAATATGTTATGATTGGAAAGATTGTTGTATGTTCGTTTTGTGTAATTCAATGAGTCTGAGGGGAAAATTAAAGTGAAGCATTTGTGTGGGACTTGATTAGTTAGGAGTATGTCGGGTGTACGTTTCTAATGTGAGTGCATGAAAGTTGTTCTTGATAAGGGGTGTGCAGGACATGAACAAAAGGCTTTATACTTTATAAGTGTTTGATTAGGAACGCATATGTGGTTATGAAGATGGGCTCGGAGGTCGAGTTTGTGTACGTGTGGATAGATACATTGCGCCTTAGTAACTGACTAGTACTAGATGGATTGGTGTTGTCAAAAAGGTAATAATAATTACTCTTAAAGTGAGCAGTTGTAAAAATATAGATATGTGAAAGTCAATGATTCAGAATGGTGTCATGTGGCGAATTTGGTGGTTCTAGGTTAGGCATAAAAATGATGAGAGGTTTTGGTTTGAGGAGATATGAGTAGGTAGGATCATCAGTGCCATGTGAGGATTATAAGTCATATCGATTAAGTATAGTATTAGAGGGGTATAGTGTAGTTAAGAGAGCATTCGAGAAGTATGGTTACATTTGAGAGTAAGAAGTCCCATCACTTGAGGCCTAGTACTTCTATCCCAACTTACAATTTATAGGTTTATGTTCCAACCTAAGGGATTATGGAATTTCTATGATTTCTGATTCACATGTCTTGTTTAGATCTTGCCCGAAGTTCCTTGCTCCTTCATACCATTAAAATTCCTTGGAAGAGGGTTGAAGGAATCCTACACTTAATTATGAGTATCTAGTATGATTCTGTTTGCATAGTCGGCAACCCAGCTTTTAAAATTTTGCAGATAGGTTCTATGGTCTTCCATTTTTTGAAACTAGTCTGTCTTACCACTCAAAGTTTCTTAAGTACGGTCAATCCGGCAAGTGGTTGCACGCACCCAAAAGCTACGAATTCAGTTCAGTATATGTATCAGGCATCAGTTTCAGATATGGATATCTAATTATGATTTAGTCTATAGGTATTCATTGAACGGACTTTATTTTTTTCCAAGTATTCTAACCCAGACAATGCAATACCCATTGTATAATTTTAGCCTTGTTCCTTGCGATCTATGCTTGCATAAATTATCACTTCGCAGTCTATGAGTACGAATGCACCCTGATCACATCAAGTGAATCCTAAACTCTCAACATGAGCCTGCTCTTTATTATACGTAGAAGGCAAACTAGCTCAGACTTAGTTGAGAGTTACAGATGTCCTCTAATATATTATTTTCTAGTCTCGAATCCAATGGTATAACTATTCTCACCACGAGTAATACATTCAGCGAAGTACTCCAAAGCTTTGAAAGATATAGATTGAGATTAAAAAGTTGTTTCAGCTATGTATCTGTAGTTTTCTGTGTTCTTGGCGAAACTAGCAACATTCGAGGACGAGTGTTTCCAAGGGGGAATATTGTAATACCCCCAATTGTTCCTTGAGTCTAAATCCGTTTTCTGAGTATATGGAAATGACTTCCAAAGTGAATGATTATAGAACCATGTATAATTTCTCTAATTTATACTTTTTATCATGTAGAGTATTGAATAATCATTCCATCGATACCAATTTCATCAAAATCCGACATCGGACGGGGGAGTTATGGCCATTTTACTAAATAATAGCGGAATTGCCCAGTCCTGACGGTGGACCTGACGGACAGCCAAGTCCTTGGTAGACCATCAAGTGTCCCGTCAAGCCAAGTCAGTGATCCCTCTTTTTGGTCATCGTGTCACGGCCAAAGTGGTGGACCGTTAAAGTGGTTCAAGAATCAAGCTTTCCTCGTCAAAGACATCAAGAATATTAGCCTAAAAGTGCAAGAAAGAAGTTCCAATCAAGTCTCTTATTCTCAAATTTATAATTCAAGGTATGTGTGGTTTGAACAAGAACATTTCTTTCGTTCTTGTGCCCAAAGATTTAATTTCTTCTATTGAAATACATGATTTTGCAAAGTGGGCTTGTACTCAAATTACTTTATTAATGATGATATTTGTGTAAATCAAGATTGATACACATGACTAATTCATCATTTTATTCCTTAAATTGAGAACTTATACCATGAGTTGAATATTGTTATTATGAGTTGATGATTTTCGAATGATTTGAGATAAGAGTCATGATTCAAGCTTTTCTACAAGAAGTTTGATTATTGAATATATATATATACATATATATATTGATATTTGAGCTTTAGAGTCAAGAATGAGGTCTCTGATGTTTTCTTGATGTTTTTGATACATGAGTATTTTACAATTTTTAAATTATGACTTGATATTTAATAATATGAAAATCATGTATCTACCATGAGTTGGTATTTCAAGTGCTTTCAAGATGTGTGTCAAGCTTTAAGCCTCCTTATGAAAAATTGGATTATCGAGAATATTGATTCAAGAGATTGAGTTGTTATAATGAGTCTTGATATTTGCTCAAAGTTATTGATGTTACCATGACTTAATGAATTGATACATCTTAATGTTGAGAAAGATTGTTTGATTTTGAGTCAAGTTAGGAATCCACAGTTGTATATGATTTACCGATAACATATATATTTATGTTTTGGTCTTTATAATAGACCCATGAGATGATATTGATTAAGGTGGATTTCCTAATGCGTTATGTGTTGAGTCTAGGAGAAGTATTTAGCACCGAGCGGGAAATATGGTATTTTTCCAGAACTATGTGCCATTGTTGGATTGATGTTGATGATTGTGGGCCAAAGGCCGAGTATGATATTGTGATATTGAGATTGAGGTTGTACTCCCTGGCAAGAGTACAACACCCTTGCCAATGTGGGGATCCCTCCTTAGGAGGGCAAAATGTTGGACTCCATGAAGCTCACATGGTGTCGTTATATCGATTATGAAAAACTCCCAAGTCCATAGGATTTCAAGTTTCATGAGTTACCGTGGCACTCTAAGTCATGATTTAAAGAGTTTGAGTTGAGTATAATGATTTATGAGATATATAATCCTTGCATTACTAATGATGAGTTTCAAGGAATATACTTCAATTAATTCAAGCAAAGAAAGTCATTATCGTTAGTATGCCTGATTTTCGTAATCATTTATGTTATTATTTATAATGTTGCGTTACACCCCCCCATACTCAGTACATTCTTTAAAGTACTGACCCCCATATATTTCTATATGCTACAGTGCCTTATAATGTAGGTACAAAATATAGCACAGATACCGAATTCAGTCAATTTGCAGCTTCCAATCAGTAGGTGATGAGTCCTTTTGATTCGAGGGATTGAGTCAGTTGTACTGTTCTAGGAGTATCGTATTTTCTTGCTTTATTTGAATTGATATTAGGTAGTTGGGATTCATGACCCATAGATCTGAAATCAGTACCAGTAGAGGCTTCATAGACAGTCAGTAGCAGTTGATGTATTCAGTTTTAGTTTCATTTGTAAAAGTAGAGTTGTAACCTTGTAACGTTCTTAAGTGTATTGATCTAGTTCAGATAAGTCTATGTTTTCACTGATCTCATGTAGACTTGAGCATTTTATTCAGTTTCTTATGATTTATGCTAGTAGATGGGTTACCTTAGGGTCACTTATGCCCCTAAGCACCGTGTGACATCTCGGGACCCAATTTCAGGGCGTTACACTAATATCGTAATGTCATTCAAACTATTCATCACCTTGGGGGAATGTCTTGACCCCCGTCATTTATCAAGTGAAATTGTGGGAATGCCTTGATCCCCATAGTTTATAAAAAATCAACTTAGGAGAATGTCGCGACCCCATAATTTATAATTAATTCAACACATGTCCAACAAGGCCTTCCAAAACCCTTTTTTTATTCGTTTAACCATTTATGTAATACAATAGTTTAGGGAAGTAAGACAAATCTTATGATTAATCATATTTCAAAGCCAATTATGCAAGTGGGTATAGGGAACACAATATCCAAAACCAAATTCTAAACAAAAATTTTCAAAGTGGAGGGATGTCTTGACTCCCACCACATTCACCATACCCATGCACCACGACAGGTTTCAAAATACATAGATAAAACACAAGCACATCCATTATAGCCATGAAAATCAAATTCATGTAACCATCATTCCAACCAAAATAAATTCCATATTTAAATCCATATGAATAATGATGAAACCCATTCCTTTAGAGAAAACAAGTTTAAGGGAAGAGATTACATGCCTGAGATATCAAGAGTTATTGAGAAGAAACCAATCTTAGAACCTTATATGATCAACCCTGAGAAACCCTAGTTGTTCTTGACTTGGCGTGTTTGAGAGAGTAGAGAGTAGTTTATGATAGTTAAAGTGATGAAAATAACCCTCTTTAGGTGTTTTACGGTCGTGGGTTTTAGTTGAGGAAAGAGGGAATTGACAAAAATGCCCTCAATTAAGAGTGTAGAAAAAAGATATCAGTCGCTATAGGTCACATCAAGACTCATGACAACTGGGTACGAGTCTTAGCCTGAACTCATAGTATAGATAGACTCTTGGGAAACCTTCACTGGTTTGGTCACGAGTCACACCCAACGACTCATGACCAGACCTTACAACTCATAGAGTCCTGTCATCATCATAATAGTAGCTTTGGGCACTTATACTTGTTTACTTACAACTTGTACACCACGATTCGTAATGAGTTATTATAACTCGTTAGGTGCCAATCCTGATTATGGAAGAAACTTAGGAAACTTATACTTTTTTGGGTACAAATTAAACTATATGATAGGTATAGAATCTTCACAACTAATAACCAAAGTTTACCCTGGGTAGTGAGTTCAAAACTCAGAAATTTTAGAGCCAAAAATTAGGGGGGTTACATTCTCTCCCCTAGGATTATTCATCCCCAAATTACTAATCAAAGAATCTATTATCATGATTATAATACAGGAATCCAATCACAAAACCTTTAACAACGCCAAAAAAACAAAGAGAGTAGGAAAACGCATACCTTAAGCATGATTATCTAACTCAGGTAATAAAAATGGACATTTGAACTTCATGTCCTCTTAAGTTTTCCATGTAGTTTCTTGTACCATATGGTTACTCCAAAGGACCTTCAACAAAGCTACATTTTTAGTCCTCAAACAATGCACTTGCCTATCTAAAATCTCAACAGGAACATTTTCATGAGATAAGGAGTTAGAAATACCAATATTCTTAACAGGCACCATCAAAGAAGAATCACACACACACTTTTTAAACATCGAACCCCAAAAAATTGGATGAATGGAACCCAAACTCTAAGTCAATTCCAACTCATAAGAAACATTATTAACTATCCTAAAAACAAATATAGGCCTATGATGTTGGGCATATTTACACGCCTAAACACCATAATTTGCCCATGTTATAGCTAAGTTTTGAGGATAAAATATATAATTCCTACACTTTTAGTCCATTTTCTTGTAAGTGAGCTAACCTATGTGATTAGCATGTTTTTCAGGTATTAATGATGAAGATTTTAGCACTTTGTGGACCCGTGGGTAGCAAAGAAAAACTTCACACATGAGGGAAGGCAGCTTTTGGAAGCTTGTGGACTGAATGTGATGCATGGAGAATTTGTCCCGGGCAAAGGCAGTATTTTTAAATACTTAGTGGTGCAGCAGTAACTTAGTAGGATAAGGATATTATAAAAACCTTATTTTCCGAATTTTTCAGCATTCATTCGATAATTATTCAGCACTTTTCATTATTCAGTTTATAGATTCTGTAAGTCTAACACAGAGAAACATGCTATATACTTGGGAAAGGCTAGAGAGGGCAAAACGTCAACCCTTATTTGACGCCAAAACTCATCCCCATCGTGAGAGTATTCTAACTTTGGTATGATGATGATGATGTCTTCTTTGATTTCCGTTGTAATCATGAGTAGCTAAACTTCTCTGTTAGGGTTATGAAAACCTTTTGAGATACTATCTATTACTATGAGTTGGTGAATTCTTGATGTGTATGCTACTTATATCATTACTCTCTTTGTTTTAATTTAATTCTCATGGTTACAAACATAGAGAACATGCCATTATAGAATTAACTTGTTCGGGAGAAAATTTACATGTTTGGAAAAGAGAGTATGACAAGGAAATAGGGCTACCACCCCTTATTTACACGTTAATGCCTTAACCGGATTAATTTCTTGGAGAGTTCATACCATTAATTATACGCTTTAGGCTTGGGAGAGTTAAAGTGAAATAATCCTTAATGGTTGAGAAACACTAGGATTTACCATTAGAATACGAATCTCTATAAGTGCATGCATGTCTAAATTCCGCATTACTCATAGTTAATAGATACGTAGAACTTACAAGGTGGACATAAACCTAACTTATTATTCTCTGTGATTAAATCTTGCTAAATACATCGTCTCATTTGTGGAATTTTCGACCAACAGTCTACTAATAATTGCAACACTTAGTGACCAAGTATTCCCTGTGGGATTCGACACCCAACCTAGTTGGGTTCTATATTTGACATCAACCGCTTACAATTTCTAACGAGAGTTATAGTTTGGGCGTTATCAAATTTTGACGACGTTGTCGGGGAATACGGTTTTCAACTAAGTTTGTGATAGTTAATAGACCCTTTGGTCAAAGATTATCGAATTTTACTTTTAGTTGTTGTTTTTGTTGTATTCAGGTTCTGTTCAGTGCATGCCAAATACCCGAAGTTCTGGTCAGCCATTATTACACATAAATCTTGAACCTCAACTTATTGGCATAATGGATGCATAACGAGACATTGAAAGAAGGTCTTCTCAACAGGAGCAGGCCAGATTAGCTGCATTGATAGCTGCTCAAGTGCATCAATAGAATATTGATAACCCAGGGCAAGCAACAAATCCTGATGATGAGGACCTGGGTGATGATGAGGACCTGGGTGATGATGAGTTGCTAAATCCAAGGTGCACAGATGAGGTTCCAGCGCCTGAGAACAGGAGAGATCGTCAAGCTAGAATGAGACCTGAACGTCGAGCTGTGCAGGCTCCTTTTGATGATGATGATGACGATTTGGATGGGTGCCACAGGGGCTATTATTCTTCCGCCCTTGGCGCCCGAAGCCAAGTTCAATATCACTAGCACCATGATTCAGTTATTGCAGCTCAATGGGTTATTTGGTGGACTTGCAGGTGATGATCCGAATATGTATCCGATCAATTTTATCTCAATATGCAAGTCGTTTGACAATCTAGGAGTTGGGCAGAATGCAATTCGGCTGCGCTTATTTTCATTGTCTTTGTCTGGGGAGGCAACTCTATGGTTGAACGGGATAACTCCTGATTCTATTAATAATTGGAGGCAACTGAAAGACGCTTTCCAAGAAAGATTATTTCCGCCATCCAAGAGATCACAATTAAGAGATGAGATCAGTAATTTTTGATAGCTACCAACTGAAGCTCTCCACGAAATATGGGAGAGGTTCAAGAAGAAGCTTATGCGGTGTCCAAACCATCAGATGACCAATATCCACTTGATAGAAATATTATATAGGGCTTTGAACTCGGTGACAAAGCAAGTGGTTGATAATGCTGCAGGAGGGTCATTCATGGACCTTACTTATATTGATGCAAGTGATATGCTGGATCGTATGACAAAGCAGAGTAGAGCTTGGCATACCAGGGATTCTGAGGTAGCGAGCTCTACTGTATCTATTGGCATGACAGCAGAATAGAGGCGAAGACAAGAGGAACGTGACCAAGATATGGATCACATTAAAACACATATGGATCTTCTTACCAAGCATTTATTATCAGGAAAGACCGAAAATGTTAAGGTCGTTGTATCACAGGGAAGATATAAACCCGACTCTGAAGAAGAAGCGAACTACTTGAATAATCAGGGGGGTTTCCGAGGCAATGCCCAAGGAAACCAAGGTCAGAACTATTATGATAAATCCAGATACAAGGACCGTGATCAAGGTAGTTTGAAGAATAAGACTGACAGGAGTGGTTTGTATATTCCTCCTGGAAATCGTGAGGCTGTGGCGTCTGGCTCTGGAAAGATCTCCATGGAAGATATAATGGCTAAGCTGTTGAAAGGAGTAGAGGTAACCAACATAGGAGTAGATGAGGTAAAGAATGATTTGTCCTCATTAAATCAACTGGTTGACTCGCATTCTACTGCAATAAAATAGTTGGAACAATAAATGAGTCAACAATCAGCAGCATGTAATCAAAGAAAGGCTGGCACCTTACCTAGTGACACTGTGCAAAATACAAAGAATGATGGATCATGTATGGCTATTACTACCAGGAGTGGTAAGGTGCTGGAACATCCGTCCAAAGGAAAGCAGGTGGTTGATGATATAGTAGAGTATGTTAGTGAAGCAGATTGTGATGATGCCGTAGAAGCTGGAGAGAGTGTTCATGACGTTACCCCTAGACATCTGCAGCTTGAAAAGATCGATAATCGGAAGCAAGATAAAAAGAAAGTGGTGCAGAAAACTATTCCCCTTCCTCCACCACCTTTTCCTTAGAGACTGAAGAAGAAAGTTGATGACACCCAGTTCAGTAAATTCATGACTATGTTGAAGCAGCTGACTATTAATGTTCCTTTGGTGGAGGCGCTGGAGCAGATGCCTGGATATGCTAAATTCATAAAGGACCTTTAGACAAAGAAATGGGCAGCAAGCTATGAACTGGCAGATAATGTTCATCATTGCAGTGCAATCGCTACAAGATCGCTAGTTCAGAAGAAGGCAGATCCTGGTGCTTTCACTATTCCTTGCACGGTTGGATCTTTGGATTTTGCTAAGGCATTGTTCTATTTGGGAGCTAGCATCAATTTGATGCCGCTATCTATTTACAAAAAATTAGGGTTGGGTGATCCTACACCAAATAATATGAGGCTCGTGATGGCAGATAGTTCGGTAAAACGACCTGTTGGTATCTTATATGATGTATTGGTGAAGGTTTCCACCTTCATTTTTCCTGCAAACTTTGTTATTTTGGATTGCGAGGTGTATTATAAAGTTCCCATAATCTTGGGGTGTCCTTTCCTTGCAACAGGAAGGGTGCTTATTGATTTAAGAGCTAATGAGCTTTTATTTTGGATGAATGACGAAGTGCTCCATTTGATGTATTCAAATCAATGAAGCATCCCAAAGATATGAATGTGTTCTCTGTAGCTGATGTTTATTTTGATGATGAGAAAGAATTATCTGTAGAGAAGCAGCTTATTGTTGATCCATTGGCGACTGTGCTTATGAATTTTGAGCGTTAGGGTATTGAAGAGTATGAAGCCACTATTTGTGCTCTAACAAGAATAGGCTCCTATTCACATGCTCCTAAGAAGCTAGATATGGATCTTAAAAATCGACCGTCACCACCAACAAAGCCATCCATTGAAGATTCACCAGTGCTAGAATTGAAAGAGTTGCCCAGTCACCTGAAATATCTATTTTTTGGAAGTGGTGATACACTTTCGATTATTGTTGCGGCAGATTTAGGTGAACATCAGGTTATAGCTCTTATCTCTATTCTGAGGAGATACAAGAAAGCCATCAGTTGGACTATTGCTGATATTATTGGTATCCCTCCTGGGATAGGTATGCACAAGATTCAGCTCAAAAAATATTTCTTGCCCACAATTAAGCATCAGCGTCGTCTGAATCCATTCAGAAAATGATGCACCATATATCTCGATGAAGTCTAAGTAATCAAGATAACTATGTCGTGCCGCGACAATAAATCAAGCACTACATGGGAGACAACCCATCATTTTTAATTGTTTTGTTTTACTAGGAGTTTGTTTTAGTTCAATTAAAAAAATCCAAAAAGAAGAGTCGAGCCATGACCAAAACTAAGGCGCTTGATGGGAGGCAACCCATCGTTCTAATTATTTTTGTTGTTTTTGAGTAAGTGTAGGTGCAAGACGTATAAAGAAGGAGATTGGTCCCAAATTTTGATTTGAAAGTAAGCCATGTTAAAGGTGGTAAGTTAGGAATGAAGGAGCAAAGGCTATCGTTTAGGCATTGACTATGCTAATCTAGGCAATGGACAAGGCAATGCCTATGCGAATTTAGGCAACGACCAAGGCAAGGCTGATGTCATTGCCTATGCTCATTGCCTCAACTAGACAATGGACAAGGCAAGGCCTATGCAAATCTAGGCAATGGACGAGGCAAGGCCTATACCATTGCCTATGCTCACTGCCTCAACTAGGCAACGGATAAGGCATTGCCTATGCAAATTTAGGCAATAACATAGGCACCGCCTATGCAAATCTAGGCAAACCTAAAGGTGCCTCCTATGCCATTGCCTATGCTCACTGTTTCAACAAGGCAATAGCATAGGCACCGCCTAAGCTCACCAACTTGGCAAAGCAAAAGGCACCGCCTATGCCAAGCATAGGCAAAGCATTAGGCACCGCCTACTTATGCATTTTTGTCTCCTAAACCGATTCTACATGGGTCAAACCTGACCCATGGCTTGGTCTATAAATAGATCCCCAATCTTAGAACACATTCCTATTGTTTGCTCAAGATAGGCGCCGCCCAACCTTCCAATTTCTCTCAAAATTTTTCTTTTTGCTCATCTAATCTTGCAAACTCATCTTCCGGAATCCATCACCAAGTAAGTTATTCTTTTATATTCTGTAGTTGTTGAAATACTACGTTATAATGATTTATTAGATCTTGAAGTGGTGTTGGTGATTTGAATGTGGTTGGTTTGTTATGATACATCTAGTTGAGTGAAAGAATACGTGTGGGTGTTCTTGACTTTGTTCCAACTTGTATTTGATTGTTATACACTGTCATTGTTTTATGAAGTCAAAATTATGAAGTTAATACATAATCTTGTAAGTTGAAAGCTTGAATGTTTGAATGACTCGTTCATCGAGATACCGATTATGATTGACCACAAGCATAAGATGGTGTGATTATGCCTATGCAATAACTTGTTTCTATTTGTGCTACGAACCTTATGTGGTAGTCTTGTTCAAAAAGTGCATTCATCCAGACATGAAAGTATTGACAACATTACATGCAATAGAATTGGAAAGGGAAGTTAAGATGACATGAACGTATGACTATGCTGAACATATTGTTGGAACATATCGCCTAAATGTATGTCGATGAAGTCTGAGTAATCGACATCATTCACTTAAGTAGTCTATGCCAACAAATTAAGTGTTAGGTGGTGCCACTACTGTTTGTTTTCCGATTGAATCTACCGAGATGAAGCTAACATGACTCTATTTTAAATCTCAGGAAGACTGGCCCCAAAAGGACGACAAGGAAAAGAAAAAAGTGTCCACCTCGTAGAAAGGTCAAAAAAGGGGAAGAAAAGATCAAGCTGAATCCTTCTCTCTACAAATACCTCAACACACTTTTGGAATAAAGTGGGTCCTAGAGGAGGAAGGAAAGGACTGGTACAAGAACAACAAAATGAAAAAATATGTTCACGTGGATTTGATGCAGCAAGAGAGTCTAGCAAAGAGAGAGCCATGCATTTTGGCTAAAACCATGGCGCTAAATCTTGATTTCATTTTACAAGATATAGGGGAATGCAATCTTGATCTAACACGAGAGTTCTATGCCAATTGGTCCCCAAAAACTACCAGAAGTAAAGTGAAGATTCGGGGCCAAGTCTTGCAACCGAATATGGAGTTCTTCAACTCTTTTCTGGGTCCTCCATATGTAGATCCATCACCGCTCAAGGAGATTTATCACAGACCTTCTTACAGGGCAATCAGACACACACTGTGCGGAACAAGGTCCATGGCTCAGTGGATTCGCCACAAGGATACCGGTCGGCACAATACCTTCCCGTATACTTCCTTGAACAGAGAAGCTCGGATATGGTTGAGGATAGTCAACTCTTGCCTGATTCCTGGGACATAGTACACAAAGATCACACGAGATAGAGTATGCCTGGTGTACGCTTTGATGACGAATATTCCCATCAACATTGGTGCAATTATTCGATCTTCAATGCGTAAGGCTAAGCTGCACAAAAGGTCCTATTTCAGCTTTGGTAATTTGTTGACTGCGATATTAAAGAAGGAACACATTGAAGAGGAACCTGCAGATCATAAGCTTCCACACAATCCGAAGAAGGTTGATCTCACGAAAGTTAAAGACCCTGAAACTGGTCATGGCATCAACCTGACCACTGCAGAAAGACATGCTCGCGACAAAAGCTTCTTTCGCCATTTATATGGCATGACGAGGTTTACCATGATGAGTGGGGGTTGTATTCCGATTGATGCAGAGCTCTAGCAGTTGGACTTGGACTACTCGATAAATGCGCATGCGTGGGCTATATGTGGAGTAGGGGTACATTTCGAGGAATATCTCGATGATGATGTGCCTATTGACGATGATCGCCGACTGCCAGACTCAGATGTGGAGGAAAACTCTGATGACGGCTACTCTAATAATGATTCTGATGCAGAGGGTATGACCCCAAACATAGAGAAGGAGTCCGACTAATCAGGTTTTCCTTATTTATTTTCCACTGAGGGCAGTGTGTCCCATCTAAGTGTGGGGTGCTGGTATTTGTATGCTGTATTGTACTTCTTTGCCTACATTTATTCTTGTTTGTAGTTAAATTCTTAGATTTTTAGATTTTTTTTTAGATTTTGCATGAGATTGTTCTGATAGACGGTATGGTATTATGACAAGAGTTTGTGCTAAATCATTGCTATTGAGACATTTAGGTTCTAAGTGTGACTCACTGTGTGATATTTGTGTGGTTTAATTCCTTCATCTGTTGGGTCAAGAGTCTATACTGCTCCCAATAAAGTTGACCATGTGCCTTGTGTGTGTGAGGTTATAGTATATTCTGTGTTGTGACTGATGCTAGAACTTTCCTGGTGTGTGTGTAAAGCGAAATAAAGAGTGTGAGTTTAGGAGATGATTTAGGCATTTCTTTGGCAGCCTATAATTGTTTACCTTCTTTTTACCTACCTGTGAACATTATCCTAGTTAACCCCCTTTGAGCCTTTAGCTATTTTCTTTGACAGCCTCATATGTAACCTAATCCATTTTTTTTCAAGACCATAATTTGAACCAAATTCCTAAGCGCTTTAAATTGTAGAGTCATGTGGCAAAATAAGAGGAAATTTGGTGAGAGTGATGCCTCAGAGAGTCTTGGTAATTGAAATTGTTGGGAAAAAGAGTGCCTATCATAGAGGTGTTTTATAAAAAAAAAATCAAAAAAAAAATAGAAAAATGAAAAAATAGTTATGTTTATAATTGAATAACAAAATAGTGAAAAGGGGTAGTAGATGAAAGGAAAGTAGAGGGGTTGTTTAAAAGAGAGTGTTAATGGCATAATGTGATGTATTAAAGCGCTTAGGGAACAGTCACTATTTCTGACAAAAATAGTCTTACCTGTCCCTTAGCCTACATTACAACTTGTAAAGACCTATTTGATCCTAATCTTAGCACTATGATATTAGTAGAGCATTACACTAAGGGCAAGCCTATGGTCATCAGTTCCAAAATATGAATTCTTTGTGAGAGTGAGAGCAAGGAGAATCTTGTACCCATGTTTCGAAAAATGCAAAACTTGTGAGTGATTATGGGTGATATCTTATGTGAGACACATATGGTTGATGAGTCTTGGGTAGTGTTATATGATTCTTTGTGGCTTAACGTGTGGATACGAATTAACCATCATCTCGATTCTATGTTGGAGGTTGAATTGTTTCTAGTAGTGATCAAGAAACCTACTCTTTGTTAATAGTTGTCGTGCATGTCTTGTTGAACATTTTGTGTTGCCATTGTAAAATTCTAGTTAGGTGTTTGCATGGACGTAATATTTTGTTCAAGGACAAACAAAGCTTTAAGTGTGGGGTGGTGATATTGGGCGTATTTACACGCCTAAACGCCATAATTTACCCATGTTCTAGCTAAGTTTTGAGGATAAAATATATAATTCCTACACTTTTAGTCCATTTTCCTGTAAGTGAGCTAACCTATGTGATTAGCATGTTTTTCAGGTATTAATGATGAAGATTTCAGCACTTTGTGGACCTGTGGGCAGCAAAGGAAAACTTCACACATGAGGGAAGGCAGCTTTTGAAGCTTGTGGACTGAATGAGATGCATGGAGAATTTGTACCGAGCAAAAGCAGTATTTTTAAATACTTAGGGGTGCAGCAGTAACTTAGTAGGACAAGGATATTATAAGAACCTTATTTACTGAATTTTTCAGCATTCATTCGATAATTATTCAGCACTTTTCTTTATTCAGTTTACAGATTCTGTAAGTCTAACACAGAGAAACACGCTACATACTTGGGAACGGCTAGAGAGGGCAAAACGTCAACCCTTGTTTGACGCCAAAACTTATCCCCATCGTGAGAGTATTCTAACTTTGGTATGATAATGATGATGTCTTCTTTGATTTCCGTTGTAATCATGAGTAGCTAAACTTCTCTGTTAGGGTTATGAAAACCTTGTGAGATACTATCTATTACTATGAGTTGGTGAATTCTTGATGTGTATGCTACTTATATCATTACTCTCTTCGTTTTAATTTAATTCTCATGGTTGCAAACATAGAGAACATGACATTATAGCATTAACTTGTTTGAGAGAAAAGTTACATGTTTGGAAAAGAGAGTGTGACAAGGAAATAGGGCTACCACCCCCTATTTACACTTTAATGCCTTAATCAAATTAATTTCTTGGAGAGTTCGTACCATTAATTATACGCTTTAGGCTCGAGAGAGTTAAAGTGAAATAATCCTTGATGGTTGAGAAACACTAGGATTTACCATTAGAATACGAATCTCTATAAGTGAATGCATGTCTAAATTCCGCATTACTCATAGTTAATAGATATGTAGAACTTACAAGGTGGACATAAACCTAACTTATTATTCTCTATGATTAAATCTTGCTAAATACATCGTCTCATTTGTTACTTTGATATTGTTTATTCACACATAATCAAAATCCCCCCTTTCTGTGGAATTTTCAACCAACAGTCTACTAATAATTGCAACACTTAGTGGCCAAGTATTTCCTGTGGGATTCGACACCCAACCTAGTTGGGTTCTATATTTGACATCGACCGCTTACACTTTCTAACGAGAGCTGTAGTTTGGGCTTTATAAGCCTATATATTTAGGACTGAGCTTCCCTTTCATCCCAAACATCATCACTCCCTTCATGGGATATACCTTCAAGACTACCCAATCGCCAACATCAAAATTCAACTCTCTTCACCTCACATCTATATAGGACTTTTGGTAAATCTGAGCAGTCTTAAGCCTATCTCTGATCACCTTGACCTTCTCTATAGCCTGATAAACCAAATCAAGACCAAATAACCTAATCTACCTAACTTTGAACCATCTAATAAGATATCTACACCTCTTACCATTAAGAACTTTAAAAAGAGTAATCCTAAAACTAGAGGGATAACTTTTATTATACTCAAACTCAATAAGAGGCAAATGATCCACTCAACTACCTCCAAAACCAATAACACATGCCCATAGCATATCTTTCATAGTCTGAATGGTCCTCTTTGCTTGTCCATCTATTAGAGGTTAGAAAGTGTTGCATTCCTTGATCTAAAATAATAGAAACTGGAGCACCATGCAATCTAACTATCTCCTCAAGGATCAACTTAACATAATTCTCTCCAGAGTAGGTATTCCTCAAAAGAAAGAAATGAGTAGACTTAATCATCCTATCCATGATGACCAAAATCGAATCATACTAATTCAGAGATCGCGGAAGACCAGTAGTAAAATCTTATTTGACCACTTACTATTTCCACATGTGAAACTTCATCTCTTGAGACAACCCACCGAGCCTCAAGTGCTTAACCTTCACTTGCTGGCATACTATGCACATAGCTATGAAACTAGTTGCATCCCTCTTCATATTGTTCCATCAATAGATCTCATTTAGGTTATGACACATCTTTGTCAAACCAGGATAAATTGTGTACCTTGACTCATGAGCCTCAGTCAAAACCCTTTCTCGTAGCCCATCAATATTAGGAACACATAATATACCTTGCTACATCAAGATAATATCTTCACCAATATTAAATGGCATGACCTTCTAATGACCCACATCATCCTTAATTTGCGTCAAGTTGGGGTCCAATACCTGCTTCTCCTTCACCTCTACACCAAGAGATGACTGCACCACCTCTTGTTAAATCATACCTCTATCCTTAAAATCAAAAAAATGAACTCAAAGATTAGTCAATTAATTAATATCCATCACTAATCCCCGATTCTCCTAATCCACATGACATAAGCTACCCATGGACAACCTGATACGAGCATCAACAACCACATTACCCTTACTTGGATGGTAGTAGAGTCTCATGTCATAGTCCTTGAGCAACTCAAGCGATCTCCTTTTCCTGAGATTCAACTCTTTCTAGGTAAATACATATTGTAAGCTTTTATGGTCTGAATAGATAATAACATACACTCCACACAAGTAGTGATGCCAAATCCATAATGCAAATACCACAGTCGCCAACTCTAGATCATGAGTAGAATAATTCCTTTCATAGACCTTCAACTACCTAGAAGTATAATCCAAAACCTTACCATGCTACATCAAGACACAGCCTACTCCTACACATGACGAATCATAATAAACCATCAGTACCTTCGGGCAGGGTAAAAATTGAAGAAAACGTCAACTTATAATTTATCTTTTCAAGACTACCCTAACAAGAATAAAACCATAGAAACTTTACCTTTTATTAGTCAATTTAGTAAATGAAGCAACAATAAAAGAGAAGGTCTCCACAAACCACCTATAATACCCAGCTAAACCCAAGAAGCTCTGAATGTTGGTTGGAGTTGTAGGGCTAGGCCATTTTTAATAGCCTTAACTTTCTATAGATCTACCATAATGAAACAATCCAAGACTAGCCCCTTGTCGTCAAATGGTGCTTAGGACCACAGGTTATCCCAAGCTATTCCTTATACTGGTATAACTCATGAGCAACTAAATGAAATAAATAAAACTGAATGAAATAAACAGAAGATAAATCTTTTTTGAATATGATTAATATAAAACTATATTATAATGATTACAACTCTTCTTATACAAAACAAAATTGGAATCAAATACATTAACTCTACTGACTGTCTATGAAGCCTCTACTAGTATTGACTATAAGTAGTCGGGACATGACCCCCAACTATCCCAAATCAATATGACTTAATAAAGAAAACAAAATGCTACTCAAAGTATGACTGACTCAAACCCTTGAATCAAAAGGGCTCATCAGCTACTGATGGAAAGCTGGAACTGTCCGATTATAATGTGCATGCTACAACTTGTACCTAAATTATTAAACAATGTAGCACATAGACATATATACGGATCAGTATTTTTGAAATGTACTAAGCATGTAGGGGTGAATGCATAAGTAAAAAAATAGTAACTAAATATACATATAACTTGTAAAGAATGCATGCTAAGTGTAAATGACTCACATTGGCTTGAGTAATGTAAAAGCTGCAAAATATAAATATACTATAATAAAGCATAATGGAAGTCTCTGTGAGCCATCACCCTTAGTTTTAAAAGTTGTACTGTTACGCTTTGTATTTGGGGAATAAGTAGAACTAAAGTTAAGTATAATGTCAAATCATGCAGGCTAAGTGTAAAGAGACTTTCTTTTTCATACTTAAATGGAAATTTGAAATCTCATAGCTGATATGTGATGTAAAATAATAGCTGAATAAAATTGTGGGCCTTTACACTTAGTTTCTAAAAGTTATTTTGTTACTCTATTTTAGAAATTAGGGAGTTTCATCTAACTGATATACACCATGTGAGATATCATGGTGTCCAACGTCTAGTTCCCGTAAGGGAAAAAATTCAAATTGGGGAGTGGTGTTATACTTTTGCCAAAGAGTATAACCTGAGCTGAATGATCACAATCTATATCTATATCCATATAAATAAAAATAATATGAATAATATAAACCTATGTTGGCTCATAGTTCTGGGGCATATGAACTGAGACACATACCCAACTCGGTGCTAAATACTACTCTGTTACTTATATGCTCATTCTATAGAAAATCTACCTTAAAATAGTATAAGGGTTTATAATGAAAACTAGTTATGCATTTGTCTATTTTTAACTATAATCAAAACTAAATATGTGGATTCCATATATCACCTGAAGATTAATAGATCAAATCTTGCTTAAAATCTAAATACATGTTTATCAAAGAATGCTTAAACATCATCTTTCTTGAAATATCAAGGCTTAAACTTAGGGATTATAACCCATGCTTGAAAATCATGTAAATCACAACAAACTTCATGCTCAACAATAATAATGTTGAAATACTTTAACAATTCTAGTCAAGATAATGAAATTCAAATCTCAATATATGAAATCATGTCTCAAATATAAACATGTGAAAGTAGATATGCAATTCAACAATTAAATCACTTGTAACTTCATAAACTTCCAGTAATGATATTTGGGTATGAACCCAAAATCAAACATGTAAATTCAACTTTTAAAACTAGTTTTGGGCACAAGGATGAAAGAAGTATCATTGTTCATAAACCTGTATATCTTATTATTCTTAATTTGATGTAAAAGCTTGACGTTAAACCCTTGGAAATGTTCTTGAAGGATTTTCTTGAAGTTCTTAAATTATGAACCTTAAATTCTTGATTTTCTTGAAGGGGAGGTGGTGGAATAGATAATCTTAAGGGAGAATGATTAGAGTTTATTCTTGACAGTAAAATAGGAGAATGAGGGAAAATAATGCCCTGTAGATGCTTAACATCGTATTTTTACATCCTGGGTTGATGTGGGAAAAGACCCAATGGACCCTCACTCATTTAAATCAAAAATTCATAACTCTAATTGTGGTGACCTACTGGTTCTGACAAAAATGATCATAACTTTCTTCTCGAGTATCGGATTAGGGCAAAATTGATATAATTGAAAATATGACTCAATTATATATAATTTGGTGGGTCTTGAGCTGAAAATTTCAATAACATCAAAAGTTAAACACTTTCAAATTTGAAACTTACAGAATCGAACACCAAACTGTGAAGGAATCTAAGGTTCTTAGCTCAACTTGGCTCTAAGTGATTTTTAATGAACAATTTCACATAATAAGAACTTCACACACTGGGCTAATTTCTTAAATGCATGCACTGATATGAGAATGGTTATAAGGCTGAGATAGGAACAAGAGAGTTAACATATGAGTAACTCTTGCCTCAGGCTAGATCTAGTTTTGTGAAGAAAAGTTTAGAGGTTCAAGACATTACTTAGCTAAAATACTAAAGAAATACTAAGATGACACACAGGACACTTACGAGCTGAATCCTGGCTAAATATCTGAATCTAAAACTGATGGATGTTGCATGGACTGAGCTAAATTCATAATTTGCATTAATACGAGTATTTTACCTCTTGGAATAACCTTACTCATAAAAATTTGTGTAGGAAGACCCAACAAAAAGTTAGAAATCAATAAGAGTTTATCTGCTTTATTTCTAAACTAGATTGCATATGGACCTGACATACTGACTGCCCATACTCAAATAGAGTATTTCTCCAACACTCTTCTAAGAAATTCTAATAATATTATGGAGAAAGGAATTTTTGGCATGATCTGAACAAAACATCTAATTAAGAAAACACAACATTGATACAACTCTATAGAATGGAACATAAACATATGAATCATAAGCTACGATAGAATTACTAGGACTTAGGCAATGCAACTTCTTACTTTCAAGCTTAGTAATACTTCTCAAATACTCCCTCAACTAAACTATTCCCCCCTTATATACCATACTCATTTGATTCAACATATAAATATTCACATGGCATTGGTAAATCTATCTACTAAAGTCTAAACTGAACTAAATTCTTTCACCATAATCAAGCCTAACTCGGAATCAGAAGATACAACATGCCTAAGAATAACATTCCTCACCACTTCAATGACTAACCCTAAACTCTTACTATGGATTCACTAACGGATATTGAATTCCTCCCCTTCCATCCTAATATGACATTCAAGCTTATTATTATACCCACATGTGAACTGCAAGGCAAACACCCATAAAGGCATCTTTTTTATATTCTCTAAACCTCTATCAATAATCATTTTCTTGCACTATAATTATAAATACATACCAAGAATTCTCAACTAACTATGACATATACCAATGATTTACCTCAATATTCCTTCATCCCCTAGCCTCGGATAGAAAGGCATAAATAATCTTTCTTAATGAGGGTCATCAAATCCCTCTCATCTAAGCCATTGCTTATCCCTTATCATCACCACTATCTTAACATAGGAAGAGGTCACTAAAGGGATAACGCATAAGGACCTGAAGCATGAAGGAATACTATAGATAACTTTGATACTTAACTGAGGCCTGAGGAATAAAATGTCAAAGGCATTGATTCATTAAAAAGATCTAAGCTGAGGGCATTCATGACATAAACTGAATTTCATTGATCATTAGAAGTGTAGCATGAGTAGATACTGTGATGACTAAACACTTTGAAACAAGATAAGAATAGTTTGGGCATCATCCTTTCTTACTATTGTTCTATAACATATCAACATTACTACTAGAATTTAGGGGCCTGACTTGGTTCCTTGTTCTTTCGTATCCCCCCTAGCTTTAAGCCATCATTTTAAGTCTGTAGAACCCTTTACTAAACTCTAATCTAAACTGCAATCACTTACTTTAGAGACTAGGGTATAACAATACACATAAATAATAAAGTTACCCTAAAAGACTACCTGAGAATGTGAAACCCATTACTAATACTTTCTTCCGAGATACAACTCTATCTTTGTATAGCCTAATAGTCATCAATATTAACTTGAACACTTACTAGCATAGAAACTTCATGAGTAACACCATACCCTAAGTTCACACCATCTAGAGCTTCAACTCTTATTTTTGTTAGCTCAATCTTCAAAGATTCAAACTTAGATTCTAACACTTACTATGGATATCCCCAAACATTTAATAAACCATACTAACTCCATTCTTGGTCATTCTCTTAGTACATACCACCCTTAACTTCCTTTAGCTTCAATATTCATCAACATAGACTTACACTCTATTAACTCGACAAACATACTTGCCTCACTAAACACATAATCATAGCCTACCAAGATCGTATCTCAAAATTATATTTTTCTAAAACCATAAGAATCAAAATCATATATAAAAGACTCACCACCAACTATCCATAACTCCTTAACTTATCTACTACGAACATCATGTACTATATAGCTATCCTTCTTCCACTTAACCACTCAAGGGTACTATTATCCATACCCAATACATAATAAACTTCAAAAATAATGTATACCCAAAGCACCTTGGGCACATCTCTACATCATACTTATAACATCATACTTAATTATGAATACATGAACTTAAACTCTTGCATAAACTATTCAATCCTACTAGATCACTTCCATATAACTAGCATCACCAACCAAGCAATCATTATTTCCACATTTATGACCATCCACTATTCAAACTTAGTGTCTAGTTCTAGGCATAATTAACAAGCCAACCTCACATACTATTCTCACTTGGAAGATATAAAATAAAATACCAAGAAACACTAGTCTAATAGAATCTCATAATAACAATAATTGATCATAATCATATAATATATCTTATTAAAATACATTAGAAAATCCTCCTTTTACATATTATAACTATTTAGCCATTTATACACCTAAATTACTTTTATAGCTCTATAAGTTTTAGCTAAACTCCCTTTTTGCAACCTCAAGGGAAGCCTAAATTAACAATACTCAACCACCAAATACTTCATGAATATTCTATACTTTTCTAACATAATAAATATCATAAATAACTCTTTTCATACTTCAAGCAAACAACAATTCACCTTAACTAATAACTCCTTCACTACCTTCAAACAAGGGACCTATACCATATTCATTACCCCTAAGTTGACACACAAGTACATATCACATTAACACAAACTCGATAACATGCACAAGTTCATCTATATATTTCTAATCAATCACCATTCCCCCTTTTTTTACTACAATTCTAAACCCACACTTCTAATTATATGAAGATCCACTACTTATAAATCATAACACTGTAGGTTTTAACATCCCTCTAATGCAAACTCTATTTAACAATCTAGGTTCATACTATCTCCTCTAACGAGCACTATCTATGTTGAAGTGTTAATGAGAAATCTAAACACACATCTTATTCTATCTTAACTGAACAACTTATATGGATGAGGACATAACTTTTGATTTGTGGAGCGTATAACACACTAGAGAGCTCCTATCATGCCCTTTGAGTGACTTCCAAAATTACTTATAGTAAACCTGAGAGCATCATCTTGGGAGGAATTTGAACTTGCTAATCATGTTATTTTAAGAATATGTCATATATGGAGGATTATGGGGTAACACACAAATTAATATAATTTTCTATGAGAACGACTTTATAGCATGATCTAGAGCATAAAGAAGGGAAATATTTCTTAAATGCCCTATATCTTCTCGAAGAAAAGTATAGACGTCTTTGTACCATCCTGCAAAACTCTACTATACATGGCTTCATAGACACCCTAGGACACTTGAACTCTGAGTTGTGATACCAAGTTTGTAACGACCCAAGACTACCCCTTAGTCGTCAAACAGTGCTTAGGACCACAGGTGATCCCAAGCTAACCTTTATGCTAGCATAACTCATGAGCAACTAAATGAAATAAATAAAATTGAACAAAATAAGTGGAAGATAAATCTTTTCTAATTATGATTAATACAAAACTATATTTAAATAATTACAAGTTTGCTTATATAAAACAAAACTAGAATCACATACGTTAACTCTACTGACTGTCTATGAATCCTCTACTAGTATTGACTATAGGTTATCGAGACATGACCCCCATCTATCCCAAATCAAGACGACTGAATAAGGAAAACAAAATACTACTTGAACTATTACTAACTCAAACACTTAAATCCAAAGGGCTCATCACCTGCTGACTGGAAGCTATAACTATCTAATTATGATATGCATTCTACAACTTGTGCCTACTAATATTAAACAATGTAGCACATAGACATATATGTAGATCAGTAGTTTTGGAATGTACTGACCATATGGGGGTGAATGAATAAGTAAAAAAAATAGTAACTAAATGTACATATAACTTATAAATAATACATGCTAAATGTAAATGACTCACATTGGCTTGAGTAATGTAAAAGATGGGAAATGTAAATATATTGTAATAAAGCATAAAGAAAGTCTTTGTGAGCCATCAACCTTAGTTCTAAAAGTTGTACTATTACTTTGTGTATTTGTGGAATAAATAGGACTAGAGTTAAGTATACTGTCAAATCATGCAGGCTAAGTGTAAAGAGACTCACTTTTATCATACTTAAACTGAAAGCTGATATCTAATGTAAAACAATATCAGAATAAAATTGTGAGCCTTTACACTTGGTTTCTAAAAGTAGTTTTATTATTTTATTTTAAGACATAGGGAGGTTCTTCTAATCGACATATACCATGTGATCTATCATGGTGTCCAACGTCTAGTTACCCTAACGAGAAAGCCTCACATTGGGGAGAGGTGTTATACTTTTAAAAAGGAGTATAACCTGAGTTTAGTGATCACAATCTCTATCTGTATCCATATA
This sequence comes from Capsicum baccatum var. pendulum, assembly GCA_030864225.1. Taxonomy (NCBI): domain Eukaryota; kingdom Viridiplantae; phylum Streptophyta; class Magnoliopsida; order Solanales; family Solanaceae; genus Capsicum; species Capsicum baccatum. Next base: position 186,460,438 of record CM061560.1, on the reverse strand, counting down.
AATAGGAATAATCTAAATAATCTGAACCTATGTTGTCTCGTAGTTCTGGACATGTGAACTGAGACACATACCCAACTCGGTGTTAAACACTACTCCCTTACTTATATGTTTATTCTGTAGGTAATCTATCTTAAAAATAGAATAAAGGTTTATAATGAAAACCGATTATGTGACTATCTATTTTAAACTATAATCAAAACTAAATGTGTGGATTCCATATCTTAGCTGAGGATCAAAAGATCAAGTCTTGCTAAAAATCTAAATACACGTTTATCAAATAATGTTTAAACATCAAATTTCTTAAAATATCAAGGCTTAAATGTAGGGCTTACAACCATGCTTGAAAATCATGTCAAATCACAACAAACTTCACGCTCAACAATAATAACCTTTAAACACTTAGCAATTCTAGTCAAGATAATGAATTTCAATTCTCAATATATGAAATCAGGTCACACACATAAGCATGTGAAAATAGATATGCAATTCAATACTTAAATCACATATAACTTCATAAACTTCCAGTAATAATAATTTCGTATGAATCCTAAATCGAAATTCATGTAAATTCAACTTTTAAAACTAGTTTTGGGTACAAAGATGAAAAAGGTATCCTTGTTCATTACCCTGCATACCTTATTATGCTTGATTTGATATAAAATCTTGACTTTGAACCCTTGGGAATGTTCTTGAAGGATTTTCTTGAAGTACTTGGATTAGAAACCTTAAATTCTTGATTTTTCTTGAAGTAGAGGTGGTGGAAAGGATGATCTTGAAGGGGAATAATTAGGGTTTTTCTTGAGAATGAAATAGGAGAATCAGGGAAGATAATGCCCTAATGGACGCTTAACATCGTGTTTTTACTACCTGGGTTGAGGTGGGAAAATACCCAATTGACCCTCACTCATTTAAACCAAAAATTCGTAACCTGAATTGCATTTTGAAGGCTCACCGCGAATGGTATAATCGCGGTGGCTTACTGGTTCTGGTGAAAATGGTCATAACTTTTGGCTAGAGTATTGGATTAGTGAGAAATTGGTATCGTTAGAAAGATAAATCAATTATATACAATTCGATGGGTCTTGAGCTGAAAAAGTTTACATACATCAAAAGTTATACACATTCAAAGTTGACCCTTGTTGAATCAAACACCAAACTTTGGATGAATCTAAGGTTCTTCGCTCAACTTAGTTCTATCTGATTTATATGTACAATATTCACCTAATAAGTACTTCATACACTAGGATAAAGATCATGACATATTAACTCAAATTATGAATCAAGAATATGGAGAATATACCTTCACTGCAACACGATGAGTGTCTCATCGCTATTTGTGGTGTGATGGAGTGGAATAGCGTTGAGCTACTAGAATTGAAATCCTAACATGACCCAATCCTCATTCAAAGAATCTTAAACTTACCCGAGACATTCTCCTTACACCCTTTAACATGAATCAACTCAAAATCATCATATTGGTGTCTGGAAGGTCGACTCAAAATTCCTCGAAGTTAGAAGGCCTTAAAAATGGCTAAGTCCTCAACACATTGCTAAATTTTCAGGCTTTTAGCCTCTTATGTAAGAACTAGGAGCTAAATTGAACTAATAAAAGTATGGGGTATTACACATGATCCCCTCACTATAAACAACATGACCCAAAAAGTTCACAGCATTTTACCAAAACTCACATTTTGAGAACTTTGGATACAATTATTGATCCTTAAGAGTATGCAACACTACTCGGGGTGATTGGCATGATCCTCTTCACTCTTAGAATATACCCAGATATCATTAATAAACACAATCACGAATAAATCCAAGAACTACCTGAATGCCAGATTCATGAGATCCATATATATAGCTAGAGCATTAGTCAACTCGAATGACATCAGTAGGAACTCACAATGATTGTATCGTGTTTGTAAGAAACTCTTAGGTATATATGCCTCCCTAATCTTCAACTAATGATAACCCAACTGAAGATCAATCTTAGAAAAACATCTAGCACCCTCAAGATGGTCAAAGAGATCATTTATCCTAGAAAGAGAAAACTTATTCTTCACTATCACCTTATTCAGCTGCCAATAATCTATACACATCCAAAGAAAACCATCTTTCTTATGCATGAAAAGCAAGGGAGCATCTCACGGGAACATACTAGGATGGATAAAATCTTATTTAAAAGATCCTTTAAGTTCTTTCAACTCAGTCAAATCCATTCTATAAGGAGGAATAGAGAGAGGATGGGTATCCGATAAAACATCAATATCAAAGTCTATTTCTCTATCAGGAGGAATACTAGGAAGATCATCAGCATATATTTTAGGAAATTCGTTAATAACAGGGACAAATTGTAAAGAGGGAACCTCAGAGCTAGAATCTTTAACCTGAACTAAATGGTATAAACACCCCTTGGAAATTAACTTTTGGGCTCTAAGATATGAAATAAACCTTCCCTAAGGAAATAAGGAACTTCTCTCTCATTTTATTATCATTTCATTTGGGAATTAGAAACTCACCCTTTGGGTCCGACAATTGAGAGAAGCATAGCACAAATAGAGCCAATCCATCCCAAAGATCATATCAAAATTTATCATATTCGGTTTACTCAGATCCATCAATGTCTCTATATCACCAATAGATACTACACAACCCTTATAGTCCCTTCTAGCCACAACATAATTACCTATCGGGGTAGACATAAAAAAGGGATCAGAAATACAATTAGGATTGAAAACAAAGTGAATAGCCACATAAGGGGTCACATAAGAAAGGTTAGAACCTAGATCAAGCAGAAAATAAACATCATGAGAGAAAAGTTTTAACATACTAGTGACGACATTAGGAGATGCCTCAAATTCCTGATGGGTGGCAAGATCATGAAAATGGATCCAACCAATGTCGGTATTACAAGAAGCACCTTTTGGTATAGGAGCTAAAGAAGTATAAACTGGAACCTTATTTTCTCCAATTACAAAATTTGCTGACAGACATCTCCTCTGAATATGACTAGGCTAGACATATTTGAAACATAGATTTCTCCCCTTATCAAAATAACCATAATACACCTATCTATAGAATCTGTAAGGAGGATATCATAGAGATGAATGAGCTTCACAATCTTGGGTTTGGGTACCCTTGGTCTTAAACCCACTGTTATCCTTAAAATAACGATCACTAGACCGCTTAGGATAAGGAGCACTAGCCACTGAATAGTCTTAGTACACAGTCTATAATCCCTTTCACTAGTTCGTTGACCTCCATCTTATTCTCAATACAAAAACTTTTTAGTATGCATCTCTCACATCTTTGTCTGTTTCTTCTTTTCATCTTCAACCTGCTGCATATATTCCATAAGCCTATAGATATCCATGTCATTATACAACATTGTTGCCTTACACTTTAATACCAAGTCCAAAGACAAACCTAAAGAAAAATTCATCATTCTTGCATTTATACTAGACACCATATTCAGGGCATAACAAGACAGTTGGTGGACATTCAAAGCAAACTCTTTCATAGTAATCTTTCCCTTCTTTAAGTTCATAAACTCCTTAGTTTTAGCCTTACCAAAACTCTGAAGAAAGAAATAATCAAGGAAAGCACCAAAATATTCCTCCCATATAGACTGCTAAGCACCATATCCCCTTAACTGCTCCCACTCCTTGTACCAGTGACTGATAATGCCCAAACTACAGCTCTCGTTAGAAAGTGTAAGCGTTCGTTGTCAAATATAGAAACCAATTGGGTTGGATGTCGAATCCCATAGGGAATACTTGGTCACTAAGTGTAGCAATTATTAGTAGACTGTTGGTTAAAAATTCCACGAAAAGGGGGATTTGATTGTGGCGTGAATTACTATTATTAAAGTAACAACAGAATGCTTTGTTTAGTAAGTTTTAATCACAGAGAATAATAAGTTAGGGTTATGTCCACCTTATGAGTTCTACGTAACTATTAACTATAAGTAATGCAAAATTTAGACATGCATGCACTTATAAAGATTCGTATTCTAATGGTAAATCCTAGTGTTTCTCAACCATCAAGGATTATTTCACTTTAGCTCTCTCGAGCCTAAAATGTATAACTAACGGTACAAACTCTCCAAGAGATTAATCCGGTTAAGGCATTAACGTGTAAATAGGGGTTGGTAGCCCTATTTCCTTGTCACACTCTCTTTTCCAAACATGTAACTTTTCTCTCGAACAAGTAATGCTATACTGGCATATTCCCTATGTTTGCAACCATAAGAATTAAATTAAAACAAAGAGAGTAATGATATAAGTAGCATACATATCCAGAATTCACAAACTCATAGTAATCGATAGTATCTCACAAGGTTTTCATAACCCTAATAGAGAAGTTTAGCTACTCATGATTACAACGGAAACCAAAGAAGAAATCATCATCATCATACCAAAGTTACAATACTCTCACGATGGGGATGAGTTTTGGCGACAAACAAGGTTCACGTTTCCCTCTCTAGCCGTGCTTTTAGTGTAGCATGTTTCTCTGTTGTTAACTTACAGAATCTGTAAACTGAATAATGATTAAAACATTTAACTTGCTGAAAAATTCAGCAATAGGGTTTTTATAATATCCTTGTCTACTAAATTACTGCTGCATCCCTAAGTACTTAGAAATACTGATTTTACCCGGTACAAATAATCCATGCATCACATTCAGTCCACAAGCTTCCAAAAGCTGTCTTCCTTCTTATGTGAAGTTTTCCTTTGCTGTCCAAAGGTCCACAAAGTGCTGAAATCTTCATCATTAATACCTGAAAACATGCTAATCACATAGGTTAGCTCACTTACAGGAAAATGGACTAAAAGTGGAGGAATTATATATTTTGTCCTCAAAACTTAGCTAAAATATGGGTAAATTATGGTTCTTAGGCATGTAAATACGCCCAACATCACCACCCCACACTTAAAGCTTTGTTCATCCTTGAACAAAATATTACGTCCATGCAAACATCTAACTAGAATTTCACAGTAGCAACACAAAATTTTCAACAAGACATGCACGGCAATTACTAACAACGAGTAGTTTTCTTGATCACTACTAGAAACAATTCAACCTCCAACATAGACTCGTGATAATGGTTAATTCGTATCCACAAGTTAAGGCACAAAGAATCATATAACACTACCCAAAAATCATCAACCATGTGTGTCTCACACAAGATATCACCCATAATCACTCACAAGTTTTGCATTTTTTGAAACATGGGTAGAAGATTCTCCTTGCTCTCACTCTCACAAAGAATTCATATGTTCCAACTCATGACCATAGGCTTGCCCTTAGGGTAATGCTCCACTAATATCAGAATGCTAAGCTTAGGATCAAATATGTCTTTACAGGTTGTAAAGTAGGCTAAGGGATAGGTAGGACTATTTTGGCCAGAAATAGTGACTATGTTCCCTAAGCGCTTTAATACACTACACTATGCCATTTACGCTCTCTTTTAACAACCCCTCTACCTTTGTTTCATCTACCAACCCCTTTTCCCCTATTTTGTTAATCAATTATAAAAACAACTATCTTTTTATTTTTCTATTTCTGTTTTTTTTTCTTATTTGATTTATCTATTTATTTTTTTTATTTTTTTATATTTTATTTTTTTTTTATAAAACACCTCTATGATAGCCATTCTTTTTCACAATAATTTCAAGTACCAATACACTCTGAGGCATCACTCTCACCCAATTTCCTCGTATTTTTTCACATGACTCTACAATTTAAAGCGCTTAGGAATTTGGATCAAATTATGGTCTTGAAAAAAAAATGGATTAGGCTACATATGAGGCTGTCAAAGAAAATAGCTAAAGGCTCAAAGGGGGTTATCTAGGATAATGTGCACAGGTAGGTAAAAAGAAGGTAAATAATTATAGGCTGCCAAAGAAATGCCTAAATCATCTCCTAAACTCACACTCTTTATTTTGCTTTACACACACACCAGGAAAGTTCTAGCATCAGTCACAACACAGAATATACTATAACCTCACACACACAAGGCACATGGTCAACTTTATTGGGAGCAGTATAGACTCTTGACCCAACAGATGAAGGAATTAAACCACACAAATATCACACAGTGAGTCACACTTAGAGCCTAAATATCTCAATAGCAATGATTTATCACAAACTCTTGTCATAATACCATGCTGTCTATCAGAACAATCTCACGCAAAATCCAAAAAAAATCTAAAAATTTAACTACAAACAAGAATAAATGCAGGCAAAGAAGTACAATACTGCATACAAATAACAGCACCCCACACTTAGACGGGACACACTGCCCTCAGTGGAAATAAATAAGGAAAACCTGATTCGTCGGACTCATCTTCTATGTCAGGGGATATACCCCCTGCGTCGGGATCATCATTAGAGTCGTCATCCTCAGAAGTTCCTCAAAATGTACCCTACTTGATCCCAAAAGTGCGTCGAGGTATTTGTAGAGAGGAGGACTCAGCGTGCTCTTTTCTTCCCCTTTTCTGACCTTTCTGTGAGGTGGACACTATTTCTTTTCCTTGTCATCCTTTTGGGCCATTCTACCTGAGATTAAAATAGCATCATTTTAGCTTCATCTTGGAAGATTCAATCGAAAAACAAATAGTAGTGGCACCACCCCACACTTAATTTGTTGGCACAGACTAATTAAGTGAGTGATGTCGATTACTCAGACTTCATCCACATACATTTAGGCAATATGTTCCAACAACATGTTTATCACAGTCATACTTTCATGTAATCTAAACTATGCTTTCATGTTTGAATTAATGAACTTCTTGAATAAGGCTACCATAAAGAGATCGTATCAAGTTATTGCATAGAAATAATCACAACATCTTATGCTTGTGGTCAATCATGATCGTTATCTTGATGAACGAGTCATTCAAACATTCAAGCTTTCAAATTTCAAGATTATGCATTAACTTCACAATTTCGATTTCATAAAAATATGACAATGTATAACAATCAAACATAAGTCGGAACAAAGTCAAGAATGCCCACACTTATCCTCACACGCTACGAGATTCATCATAGCAAACCAACCATACTCTTTATCACCAAACACCACTTCAAAATCTAACAAATTATTATAAACGTAGCATTTCAATAACTATGGAATATAGAAGAATAACTTACTCGGTGATGGATCCGGAAGATAGTTTGAAAGATTAAATGAGCAAAAAGAAAAGTTTTGAGAGATTTGGGAAGCTTAGGGTGCGCCTAGGTTGAGAAAACAAGTGCATTTTGTTCTAATGTTGAAGATCTATTCATAGACTAAGCCATGGGCCGGGTTTGACCCATGTAAAATCAGGTTAGGAGATAAAAATGCATAAGTAGGCGGCGCCGAATGCTTTGCCTATGATTAGCATAGGCGGTGCCTTTTTCTTTTCCTACTTAGGCATAGGCGGCGCCTATGCTATAGACTAGTTGAGCATAGGCGGCGCCTATACTATTGCTTAGTTGAAACAGCGAGCATAGGCAAAGGCATAGGCCGCACCTTTTTCTTTGCCTAGATTTTCATAGGCGGTGCCTATGTTATTGCCTAGATTTGTATAGGCCTTGCCTTGTCCATTGCCTAGTTAAGGCAGTGAGCATAGGCAATGGTATAGGCCTTGCCTTGTCCATTGCCTAGATTTATATAGGCCTTGCCTTGTCCATTGCCTAGTTGAGGCAGTGAGCATAGGCAATGACATAGGCCTTGCCTTGTTCGTTGCCTAGATTCGCATAGGCATTTCCTTTTCCATTTCCTGGATTAGCATAGGCAATGCCTAACCGATAGCCTTTGCTCCTTCATTCCTAACTTACCACCTTTAACATGGCTCACTTTCAAATCAAATTTTTTTTTTTGATTAATCCCCTCCTTTGTACGTCTTGCACCTACACTTAATCAAAAACAACAAAAATGATTAAAAAGATGGGTTGTCTCCCACCAAGTGCCTTAGTTTTGGTCGTGGCTCGACTCTTCTTTTTGAATTTTTATTTAACAAAAACAAACTCCTAGTAAAATAAAACGATTAAAAATGATAGGTTGCCTCCCATGTAGAGCTTGATTTATTGTCGCGGCATGACATAGTTATCTCGATTACTTAGACTTCATCGAGATATATGGTGCATCATTTTCTGAATGGATTCAGATGACGCTGATGCTTAATTATGGGCACACAATATTTTTTGAGATGAATCTTGTGCATACCTATCCCAGGAGGGATACCAATTATATCATCAATAATCCAACCAATAGCTCTCTTGTACTTCTTCAGAACAGAGATGAGATCCTTTACTTGTTGTGTACCTAAATCAGCCGCAACACTCACCGAAAGTGTATTTTCACTTCCCAATAATGCATACCAGAAGTGTATTTCCACTTCCCAATAACGCATACCTTAGATAACTGGGGAGCTCTTTCAATTCTAGCACTGGTGGCTCTTCAATGGAAGTCTTCGCTATTGGTGAAGGTCGATTCTTAAGATCAAGGTCCAGCTTCTTAGGGGCATGAGAATAGGACCCTATTCCTATTATAGCACAAATAGTTTCTTCATGATCTTCAACATCCTCACTCTCAAAATTCAAAAGCACAGCAGACAATGACTCAACAGTCAGCTGCTTCTCTACAGATAATCTTTTCTAATCCTCATGATAAACATCAGCTATAGAGAACACATTCATATCTCTAGGCTGCTTCATTGATTTACATACATCAAAATGGACCACTTCGTCATTCAGCCGAAATAAAAGCTCATTAGCTCTTAAATCAATAAGCACACTTCCAGTTGCGAGGAAAGGGCGTCCCAAGACTATGGGAACTTCAGAATCCACCTCTCAATCCAAAATAACAAAGTCTGCAGGAAAAATGAATGTAGAAACCTTTACCAATACATCATATAAGAAACCAACAGGTCGTTTTACCGATCTATCTGCCATCATAAGTCGCATATTGGTAGGTGTAGGATCGCCCAACCCCAACTTTTTAAAAATGGATAGCGGCATCAAATTGATGCTAGCTCCAAAATGGCACAATGCCTTAGCAAAATCCAAAGATCAAACCGTGCAAGGAATAGTGAAAGCACCAGGAACTGCCTTCTTCTGAACTAACGATCTTGTAGCGATTGCACTGCAATGATGAACATTATCTGCCAGCTCATAGCTTACTGCCCGCTTCTTTGTCAAAAGGTCCTTCATGAATTTAGCGTACCCAGGCATCTGTTTCACCGCCTCCACCAAAGGAACATTAATAGTCAGCTGCTTCAACATAGTCATGAATTTACTGAACCTGGTGTCATCAGCTTTCTTTTTCAGTCTCTGAGGAAAAGGTAGTGGTGGCAGGGGAATAGTTTTTTTTACCACTTCTTTTTTATCTTGCATCCGATTACCAACCTTTTCAGGAGTGTCATTAGCCTTCTTCTTCAGTCTTTGATGAAAAGGTTGTGGTGGAAGGGGAAGATTTTTCTCCACCACTTTCTTTTTATCTTGCTTCTGATTATCGATCTTTTTATGCTGCAGACATCTAGGGGTAACATCATGAATGTTCTCTTCAGCTTCAACAACATCATCACAATCTGCTTCACTAACATACTCTGCTATATCATCAACCACCTGCTTACCTTTGGACAGATTTTCCAACACCTTACCACTCTTGTAGTAATAGTAATACATGATCCATCATTCCTTGGATTTTGCACAGTGTCGCTAGGTAAGGTGCCAGCTTTTCTTTGATTGAATGTCGCTGATAGTTGACTCATTTGTTATTCCATCTGTTTTATTGCAGTAGAATACGAGTCCACCAATTGATTTAATGAGGACAAATCGTTCTTTACCTCACCTACTCCCATGTTGGTTGCCTCCACTCCTTTCAACAGCTTAGCCATCATATCTTCCATGGACATCTTTCCAGAGAGAGATGCCACATCCTCACGATTTCCAGGAGGAACATACAAACCACTCCTGTCAATCTTATTCATCCAACTACCTTGATCATGGTCCTTGTATCCGGATTTATCATAATAGTTCCAACCTTGGTTTTCTTGGGCATTGCCTTGGAAACCCCCCAGATTATTCAAGTAGTTCACTTCTTCTTCAGAGTCAGATTCATATCTTCCCTGTGATACAACGGCCTTAACCTTTTCGGTCTTCCCTGATAATAAATGCTTGGCAAAAAGATCCATCTGCGTTTTCATGTGAGCCATATCTTGGTCACGTTCCTCTTGTCTTCGCCTCTGTTATACTGTCATGCCAATAGATACAGTAGAGCTCACTACCTCAGAATCCTCGGTATGCCAAGCTCTACTCTGCTTTGTCATATGATCTAGCATATCACTTGCCTCAATAAAAGTAAGGTCCATAAATGACCCTCCTGCAGCATTATCAACCACTGGCTTTATCACCGAGTTCAAAGCCCTATATAATATTTCCATCAAGTGTATATTGGTTATCTGATGATCTGGGCACCGCATAAGATTCTTATTGAACCTCTCCCATGTTTCGTGGAGAGATTCAGTTTGAAGCTGTAGAAAATTTCTGATCTCATCTCTTAATTGGGCTCTCTTGGATGGCGGAAAGAATCTTTCTAGGAAAGCGTCTTTTAGTTGCCTCCAATTAGTAATAGATTCAGGAGTTAGCCTGTTCAACCATAGAGTTGCCTCTCCAGATAGAGACAATTGAAATAAGCGCAGCCGAATTGTATTCTGTCCAACTCCTGGATTGTCAAACGACTTGCATGTTGAGATAAACTTTATCAGATGCATATTCGGATCATCGCCTGCAAGTCCACGAAATAACCCCTTGAGCTGCAATAACTGAATCATGGTGCTAGTGATATTAAACTTGGCTCCAGGTGCCAAGGGTGGAGGAATAATAGACCCAGTGGCACCAGCTCCATCCAGATCGTCATCATCATCCTTAAAAGGAACCTGCACAGCTCGGCGGTCAGGTCTCATTCTAGCTTGACGATCTCTCCTGTTCACAGGCACTGCCACCTTATCTGCATGCCTTGGGTTTAGTAACTCATCATCACCCAGGTCCTCATCATCAGGATTTGTTGCTCGCCCTGGGTTATCAATATTCTGTTGATGCACTTGAGCAGCTGCCAATGCAGCTAATCTGGCCTACTCCTGTTGAGCAGCCCTTCTTTCAATGTCACGTTCTGCATCCATTTTGCCAATAAGTTGAGGTTCAGGATTTATAGGTAATAATAGTTGATCAGAACGTCGTGTATTTGGCATGCACTCTACTAAACCTGAATAAAACAAAGATAACAACGAAAAGTAAAATTCGCGAATCTTTGACCAAAGGGTCTAGTAACTATCACAAACTTAGTAGACAACCGTATTCCCCGGCAACGGCGCCAAAATTTTATAACGCCTAAACTACAGCTCTCGTTAGAAAGTGTAAGCGGTCGCTGTCAAATATAGAACCCAATTGGGATGGGTGTCGAACCCCACAGGGAATACTTGGTCACTAAGTGTTGCAATTATTAGTAGATTGTTGGTCAAAAATTCCACGAAAAGGGGGGATTTGATTGTGGCGTGAATTACTATTATTAAAGTAATAACGGAATGCTTTCTTTAGTAAGTTTTAATCACAGAGAATAATAAGTTAGGATTATGTCCACCTTATGAGTTCTACATATCTATTAACTGTGAGTAATGCGGAATTTAGGCATGCATGCACTTATAGAGATTCGTATTCTAATGGTAAATCCTAGTGTTTCTCAACCATCAAGGATTATTTAACTTTAGCTCTCTCGAGCCTAAAATGTATAACTAATGGTACAAACTCTCCAAGAGATTAATCCGGTTAAGGCATTAACATGTAAATAGGGGTTGGTAGCCCTATTTCCTTGTCACACTCTCTTTTCCAAACATGTAACTTTTCTCTCGAACAAGTTAATGCTATACTGGCATATTCCCTATGTTTGCAACCATAAGAATTAAATTAAAACAAAGAGAGTAATGATATAAGTAGCATACATATCCAGAATTCACAAACTCATAGTAATCGATAGTATCTTACAAGGTTTTCATAACCCTAACAGAGAAGTTTAGCTACTCATGATTACAACGGAAACCAAAGAAGACATCATCATCATCATACCAAAGTTAGAATACTCTCACGATGGGGATGAGTTTTGGCGACAAACAAGGTTCACGTTTTCCCTCTCTAGCCATGCTTTTAGTGTAGCGTGTTTCTCTGTTGTTAACTTACAGAATCTGTAAACTGAATAATGATTAAAATATTTAACATGCTGAAAAATTCAGCAATAGGGTTTTTATAATATCCTTGTCCTACTAAGTTACTGCTGCACCCCTAAGTATTTACAAATACTGATTTTGCCCGGGACAAATTCTCCATGCATCATATTCAGTCCACAAGCTTCCAAAAGCTGCCTTCCTTCTTATGTGAAGTTTTCCTTTGCTGCTCAAAGGCCCACAAAGTGCTGAAATCTTCATCATTAATACCTGAAAACATGCTAATCACATAGGTTAGCTCACTTACAGGAAAATGGACTAAAAGTGCAGGAATTATATATTTTTTCCTCAACACTTAGCTAAAATATGGGTAAATTATGGTTCATAGGCGTGTAAATACGCCCAACATCAGTGACATGCCTCATTCTTTAACTGATATGCAGCAATGCCAAACCTTCCATATCAGTAGCATGTATCACCCTGAATATCTTCTCTATTTCATCAACAACTCCTAAGGATCCTCCTCAACCTTAGATCCAGTAAAGTTCAGAGGATTTAACCTTATAAATTAGCCAACTCTTGTAACCTCAGAAGATTGATCAACAAAACCAATATGATCAGGCTGACGAGACTAACAAGACACCAAATAAGTCAGCAAATGAATAGATCGACAAAATTCAGAATTAGAAATGTCTTATTAAGGTGGTGGGGCATGAACATCATCAACCCAAGAAGCATAGGGAGGAGTGGTAGGGGCTAGTGGAACTCCATATGGGCAGTAAAGAGCAGGGACCCTAAATCGAGTTTGTACTCCACAAGTAGAACAAGTTCCATCCATATTGTCCTCAGGTGGGATAGAGGAGTTTCCATGAGCATCAAATATTTGAAGAGGCATGATCTAAAATACGAACAAACAAAATCATAGAGAATTTCAAGACCTTAGACTCTATAGCCCAAAAAATAGTTCACAAAAAAGGGAAACATTCCTAAATTCCTTATAACCTCTCTCTTATAAGTGTGGCGTGCTACATACCCGTAAAAATTACTTTACTTGACATAACTTTGTGGGAGCCTAATGACCATAAACCTAGACTCTGATACCAAGCTTGTCCTGACCCAAACTAGGGCTTGACTATGATGGGTATCTCAAGTTCAGCGAGGACCGTAGACCATACCCTTTTCCTACTTAAACAAAACACAATACAACTAGCAATGGATGAGTTCTGAATATATAACAAGATAGTTAAGAAACTAGCTTAGAAAGGAATCTAAGAATTTCTACAACTATCCCAATCCATAGTAATCCACAAAACCTCTAATAATAAAGGAAAACTTAAGTTGAGATATTCCTCCACTATAGCCAAAATGAGTCCAAAAGGAATATGTAGAACATAATGAATGAAAAAAGAACATGAAATAAGGGTCTTCCAGAGAATGGATGCTCACCACTTCAAAACAATTCACGAACATTCTAGAAATAACATTTCACTGTGCAAGAAAAGAACAAGTGTCTCCGAATCCTGTAACACATGGGGATACAGCATCTAAGGATAGTTAGCTAGGTGATCGCTAGCGTATAACTCAGAGAAGGGAAAAAGTAATGCCATGATTAAATCATTCTAAATCCATTTAAAACCAATGCACATAATCATATACTTATATATATATATATATAATATTCTAGGTTAGGGAAAAGGTTTAGAATGAGATTTAAACATTAGCCTGGACTGTGTAGCCTCAACCATTAAAAAAGGTACCCACCGTCCATATGGTTCTGGCGCCCCCACAAAAAGGACCCCAGTGCGTGTTGATCGTATGAATTGGAGGTATCAAGGAAATTTGGGAATTCACAACCCTTCACCAATCCTTGATAAATATATATAAGGTATGACACAAGCATACGATCATCAAGACATACCTCTACACCGACAAACATCGGTTTCCAGTATCTATCTCTTAGGAACTCCACCTCCATATCTATCTACCCAACACTCTTTAATCCTAATTAAAACATCTACACATTTCTATTAACAAACCAAGGGCCATCCATTAAGGAAAATACTATTGGTATTGGCATACTAATTAAGCTTGCAAGTTAATATCATTATTCCATTCCAACTATTAATCACCTTGGGGAAATACCTCGACCCCTGTGATTTATCAAGTCAAAATTTGAGGGAATGCCTCGACCCCCATAATTTCTAAAAAATTAACTTGAGGGAATACCTCAACTCTCATAGTTTGTCATTTATTCAACACACGACCAACAAGGCCTTCTAAAAAAATTTTATCTGTTTAACCATTTATGCAATGCAATAGTTTAGGGAACTAAGCTAAATAATGTGATTAATAATATTTCAAATCCAATTATTCAAGTGGGTTGAGGGAACACAATTTCTAAAACCAAATTCAAAACTAAAATCATTAAATTAGGGAAATCCCTCGACCCCCATCCCATTCACCATACCCATGCTTCCCCAAAGGGTTTCAAAATACATAGATAAAATTCAAACAAATGTATTATAGGTATGAAAATCCAATTAAGTAACTATCATTCCAAAAACTTAACCCAAATAAATTCAACATTTAAATTCTCATGAATAGCGATGAAACACATGCCTTTAGAGGAAACATGTTTAAGGGAAGATATTACATGCCTGAGATATCAATAGTTATGGTGAAGAAACTAATCTTATTGCCCTAGATAATAAACCATGAGAAACCTTAGTTGTTTTTTACTTGGGAATTTGAGAGTGTAGAGAGTAGTTTATGATAGTTAAAGTGATGAAAATAACCATCTTTGTGTGTTTAATAATCGTGGATATTAATTGGGGAAAGAGGGAAATGAAAAGAATGCCCTTACTTAAAAGTGTAGAAAAAGACGCTAATTCATTATGGGTCACATCACGACTCATGATAACTGGCATAAGTCTTAGACTAGACTCATAGTCTGGGTAGAATCTTGGGCACCGTTTACTGGTTTTGTCATGAGTCACACCCTACGACTCATGACCAGACCTAACAACTCATAGAGTCCTATCATAGTTACAATAGTAGCTTTGGGCACTTATACTAAATTGCCTATGACTTGCACACCATGATTCGTAATGAGTCATTATGACTTGTTAGGTACCAATCATTATTAGGACAAAAATTTAGGGAGCCTATATTGGTTTGGCTATGAATAATTCTATGCAACTCGTATAGAATCTTCATGACTCGTTACCAAAGTCGTACAATGGGCAGTGAGCTCAAAACTCAAAAATTTTAGAGGCTTGTCAAGACTAGTCAGATGATGTGAACTTTTAGTTTCTCTTAAATTCAAATGCTACTAAGTTGCATCATTTTGTTAAGATTATTCATCTATTTGACCTAATTTATAAGTTTTCTTTAGTTTTTGCCCATGTTCTAAGTTTACTTCAATATAGTTTAGTGTCGAACAGATATCATAGGTTAGCTTAGGTCTACTTATAGTCCTAAGCACCGTGTGACGTATAGGGTATATCCTTGGGCCATTACATATGTTCATGGAACTTTGAATGCATTTTGTGGATTTTATATCTGAAACCCTTAAACCATGGGTAAAGTGATTTATTTACAAAATTCCTATTTTATCCTTATATTTTTTAGGTTGATTATCAAGGTGAATTTGGATCAAGAATCAAAGTATGCCAATATGGGTATTGCTAGTTTGTATTTATGTATAGATTCCATATTTAAATAGATTTGCTCATTTTATGGAATTTTAGGAGAGAGCATATTTTCTTTGATTCTTTGGAATTGCTTTAGCTTTGTAAATCTTATTTAAGGCAAGTCTAGATTTATCTTGATTCTTTCCTTGGGTATTTATTTTTTATGTACTAGTTTCTTTTATATTACAAATTACTGGGTATTTGAGGGTCCTGTATAGATGAGATAATGAGTATCTATACGTTTACCCATATTTATTGTTGTATTAAAGTAATAAATTGAATATCTTGATTGTTCTCACTACCTATTGACATTCTTATGATGAGTTAAGTTGATAAATGACTTAATAATTATATATAAATTGACAGTGAGTGTCTACTTAAGGGTTTGAATTATGTATAGTGAAATTTGATAGAATAACTGGGGTTAGTAAGTACTTATAATATAAAGAGATTAAGATTACAAATAAGAAGTTAAGAAAGGAAATCTTGGTGTAATTCTATGTATTGTGAATGAAAGCGAACTTCTAAATATGCTTTTTGATAAGTATATTTATCTTTTGAGTATTTGAGTCTAATTCTGTTAGAGGTGGCCAAAGGTAGGAAACATATCTTATGATGATTTTTTATAGGTTGTGTGAATTTTACATAGTTGCACTACTTGGGTTGACTATTAGTATCCTGATGCCTGTGTAGGGATTGTGTGAATCTTATCATTGATCTAGGGATTATTATCATTCTGTTGTGATAATGGGGGCTTGTATTGACTTTATTATAGCTTAGAGAGGTAATTATCATAGTGATTCTCAAGTGAAGGCTTGTGTTTACCTTATTGGTGTTTTCTTTGGTTCTTTTATTATGTGGTGTTCATGTTGGGGATGATTTACTAAGATTTGGGTGATTTGTGTTCATTTATACCATTATTTAGCTGATTATTGTGCATTGTTTATTTTGCATAACCAAGCATACTTATTCAAAATTTCATAATTCATGAAATTGGTATCATTAAGAAATACTGAATTTTAAAGAAAGTGAAGCATTTCATAAAATTCCATCACTGAGGGATGTGGAAACAAGGTAGATTGATGAGATTGTGATTACTATATAAGTTGTAAAACCCTCATGGGTCCTCTCATAAAATCTCAGGCTCATAAGGTGTATATAGGTTGTAATTTGGTCATTTTATTTCATATCATATCACCACATTGCATTACATGGCATTTTCACTTTCTCTTGGGTGATATTATAGATATGTTGTGTATTGTTTATGACTTGATCCATTGAGATTGTTGTGTCACATCCATTGGTTTTGTGATTTTTATTTTCTCTATCTTAGCTTGGATTGCTAGTTTGGCTTGGTAAGTGGATATGATATATTTAGTGGTGAAATTATCTCCTGATATGGCCTATTACTATTGATATTAAATATGTATGAGTCTACCTTAATTGAATTAATATGTCTACTTTTATAATTTTTTGTATCTGTTAGAACATGCATGGACATTTATAAGTGTGGGGTTATTTGGGGTAATCTTGGATGATTGGTGTGGTAGTTCTCGCCATCACATTGGATTAGGGTCGGTTGTCTACAATGGTTGTTAAGTACACATGTTTGGTACTCACCCTTGCTTTTTTTATGCACCTATGTTCCAGTATTGAGTGTGTAGTTGATCACTGATAGTGGCTCGATATAGCGACCTTTGGATTTTAAAGCTTACTTATAGAAAAACCTTCTTTTATTTTATGCTTATTCTCACTTTAAGGTACTTTAGAGTATTTCATTGTATTTACCATTGGAGGATTTTACTAATGACAACTAGACCTAAGATATTGTGTTTGATATTATACCTCTTTCTTATGTCTTTTGGGGATTATTGCTATTTTTTTATTCTTATACTTTGATAATTGTGTTTGCGTTGGGATAATCTTACTTGTACTGAAAGGTGCAACAAGCACCATCACGGTCCCTATTTTGGGTCGTGATAAGTTGGTATCAAAGTCAAGTTCATTGGACTCATAAATACAAGCTGAGTCTAGTAGAGTCTTGTGAATTGATGTGATTACACTTGTCATCTATCTTTAAATGGTATAGATCCTTAGAAGAAACCCACTGCTTCATTCTTTGTCATGCATTTATAGCTTAGGGTACATCAAAAACCTCTCATTCACTCTCTTATTACCATGACCCGTAAATCAAGGGTCATGATGGCACTTATTGAGGAATGGCTTGATAAGTATGTCTGTCAACCAAATAATATTAATTGAGAAATCAAAACCAAAAACAAGGCAAGACCCCTAGAATGGATTTGAACCATACATATATAAGGTAAAAATGAAAATATGATCAATATATCAATAAATCCCAAAACCTGGCATCACGGTGTTAGAACAAACTAGTACAAAAAGTACATAAGATATCCAAAAAGGAGCAAGACTCTATCTCTGAATACAAATAAGATATAGTCTAAATAGGAAAAAGGTATAAGTCAACTATGGATGAATAGATCAACCGCTACCTCAAATGGACTCAAAGTATCATCTGAATCAATTGTCTGTGTGGTGCACTCATACCTGAATCTGCACCAAAATGGCAAAATAGGTATGAGTAAAGTCCACTTTTACTCAATAGGTATCATAGGCCTACATAGTAAATTAGAAAATAAGCATATAAACACAAACCATGGTCACGTCACTTGCAATTAGAAAATGTCACAAACAGTAGTCAAAATCATCTCCACTAACAGTACTATAAACACATAAAACAAATATTTATAGGGAAAGAAGAACAAGTATACACATATATCAAATACAAGTATAGGAAGATAGAATAAATGGACAAATATCAAGTCAAAGATAAAAATACAATCATAACATGAGTATAATATATGAAGTGCAACGAAGATCATTATGATGATGATATGACGCATGAGGTCATCACACAACCTATGCATACACCTACAGAGCTAAAGATTTCTAAAGTAGGACCCATGGAGGATTCATAAACCCATATATAATCAATGTCCAATACCAATATCCATGTCTCCTGTCTGACACATACATTGGTAGAGGATTTTCAAGATGTCACATTTTATGTTAGAAAAAAACAATGTTCCCAGTATGTCAATATTTCATGAATAAGTATGTTATGAGTATATAATGATCACAACCAATCAAAATGAGAATATCCAATATCTAACCAAACATACCAGCCATGTGAGTTAAAACTCCACTTAAATAAACCAACCAACCATGATCTAAATTAATCCAAAAAAAACCCATCAAGTGAAACATACAAAAAAGAGACATTAATACCATATATATCTCAAAATCTAGGATTTTTCCCATCAAAATGAGTGTAACCAAACAATTTCATATCAATACCAGAATAACAACATCATTTAAGACCCCACATAGTCACACATAAATAAATAATGTCATAAAATGTAATGCCCCGATTTTCTAAATCGAAATGCTACGCGGTGCTCATGACACCGAGGGACCACAAGCTAACCCATGATAGATATTTGTACCTGTACACTGTATAATTTACATATAATAAACCTGAACATGTAGGCCATAAGGTTTAACTGAAGATATATAGTAACATATATTGGGTAATGAATACCCAAAACAACTGAATAATGAATCTGATAGCTAAATCTGACTAAATCTGAAAGCCTCTAAGTATTGTCTGAATAAGGAGTTGAAGGAACATGTCTCCAACTAACTCTGTAAAACTGAACTGCAGTAATAAATGAATAACTCAAATCATATTATCCTCGAATTGATGAGGACTCACTGCAACACTGCGACTGACAAGCTACTATTGGTCTGGAACTCGTGGCTCTGGACCTATGTTGTAACATAAAAAAAATCACCATAGTGCAGATGCATCATTACAACTAGAGTACTGAGTATACAAGTAAGGTAGGCTAATGTAAAGGGTTTACATGCATAAATAATGCTAACTGACTGACTGATATAAACGTAAGAATACAAACATACATACATAGTAACTGAGATCATGAGTACGTCATATCTAAATATGCATGCTAATACATGACTGGAACTGTAGCTCTGATAACATGAGTGACTGTGTCTGATAGTCCTAAATCTAGTAGAACTCTCTGAGTCCCGTGCTATAACTGAATTTGACTTTATCTAACAGTCCTGGTATACTGATATCTAAAGAACTTTCTGACTGCTTTTACTGAGAATGATACTAAAATTTTGGTAGATAGTTGTTTAATCGATATGCCTTATGTATACCATCACGGCTAAGTTGGGGTCTAACTTCTTCCCCGACTGGAGGGGTGTCAATACCGCACCACTGGTAAGGACAGTTATGAGTGACCCTTATCTGGAAGGTACTCAAAGTGAGAATGGTGGGACCCTAAACTAATAGGTTAATCCACCTCATCAACCCTAATCTGATAGGTTAAGATGTCTCAACCTACGTTGGCTACATGTTCTTAAACACAAGGATGACTGCTAAGAATCACACCCTGAACTGGCAGGTAAGTTCTCATCCTTGGGTTCACTCGGTGCTAACTTTTACTCCCATCTGAAGGGACTAAACATGATTCAACTGGTTGTACATGGACTGAATAACTGACATCCGTTGATTGATGGAGTACTATTATCTGAGAGTTAACTGAGATCATGAGATTTCTGATGTTTTCTGAGTCACATGACTGACTGAGTTCTATAGAGTATAGCTTGACTAAGATTTATTGTGGCATATGACATAGATCTAGGCACACATCTATATTTTTTAGAACAAATACCTCCAAGACTCGATAGAAGGAAACTAGCACATATGACATGACTTGATCACAAGATTAGAGTCCATAATTTACAATATTATAAGTAAGGGATAGTATACTTCATGTATTTATTCACATCTCAACATGATAGGGAGAGCATGGATATATTTTGTGTATATAATTCATATTTGCATTATCACACATGCTTCATGCCACAACAACAACAACACATAAATAGCATGGAAATTCATATAGAAGTGTATAGCTAATATGGACTTGTCATTTAGATATCATGGAATCATGTAATTATGGGTTTCTCCTAGGCATTTTATCAAACACCTTGCATGCATTCTTTAAATCATAGGTTTATTTCATACTTTCATCACATAAAACCACGTAAATTTCATGTTTTTCAACTAATAACTACATGTATTTCATGAAAACATCATTAGATATCATTTTGAAACTCAAACAACAATCATCAACATGTACATGCTTATATCACCACAAAAGAATTTTACAAAATAACATTTAAAAACTTGTTTATTGATATCTATGAACGGATTGGATCCATAGATGAACATTACGCATACCTTAGATTAAAAATTCATAGAATCTACGATTGAATTTTCTTGAAGCTTGAAACCCTAATGGAAACCCTAGACTTGTTCTTGACTGTTCTTGAGTGAATTTTGATAAAATTGATGTAAAAGGATGCTTTAGGGCTTCAATCCCATGTTTAAACAGTATATATAGGTTTTAGGTAAGTTACCATATTACCCTTGAGGAGTTTAAAATGAAAACTGAAAACTATGCAAAATTTATCCCGATTTAGGGCCCCAACGTGACATGGAGCTTGGTAAAATTCCAATTATTGAAAAATGGAAGCTTGGAATGAAGCAGGTCTATCATGGAGGATTTATGTAAATTTATGAGTGCTATTTTGGCCTCCAGCACGACGCGCCATGCACTAAAATGGCATTTGTCTTACAGCAGAAACTTAAAATAGCCATAACTTCTTCACCCGGTGACCGTTTTAATCAAATTTGGTATAGACAGAAATATTATTAAATTATATATCCATTGGTATGTAATTATATCAAAAATTCATAGTATAATGATAGATATACTCATTTGAATTTGATGAAACCAATATCCTTCTCAAGAATTCAATCGGTAAGGAATGTTTTGATTCGCACAATAGCTAGGACATATTTGAGACCTTAATTCATATCAACCTTGATCATGTAAAGGAACCATTATGTACTATGCATGATCTTGAAACATGGAGCTAATATTGAGTTTGATATTTTGGGGTATTACACAAAACCACCAAATATTAATCATATAGTCCCTCACACGGTCATATAAATCACCTAAAAATATTTTCCATGATACAAACACGTACCTATAGCATGATTTTACATTATTATTAACTTACCTACATAGTCTGAAGAAAGTTAAGTCATAACCTACCTCAAAAGCTGAAAATTACTAAAATACTTTTATCTAGAGTTTATCCCTCATGAACAAACATAGAATCAACTAAAACATACAAATACAGAATCTACATGTCAAAACAAAGCCAACAATATCCATATTGCTTATTTCTGAGTTAGGGACAAAATGGATGCCCAAAATGAGTTTTCAAAAAAAGAAGGTTTAAACTAGAATTTTTGGTGAAAATATATTTCCCAAGATTAAAGGAACTCATAGGAGAAAATCCAAGTGAAAATGAATTGAAATTGGGGTTTTATAACTCCCCAAGAATAGGACCCTTGTAAAATTTCCTTGGTTTTGGACTTTTAGGCTTGGTACGACTCAGGGGTACCAATTGTACCCTTGGATACGTGTTGAGGGAGGCTTTGATGGTTCAGTCGTACACTAAGCAGTGTGTTTGGTTTAGATTCTTCCCAAGATATAACTTATCAAGGTACTAGTCATATAGAAGTATATGAGGGTAGCAAGTCCTAGTCGTGTATTATCTTAGGTGTGGTCTTGTAGAATCTGTCCATGGTACGAGATGCAGGTACGATTTAGGGTAACACTCGTACCCTAAGGTACAAATTAGAGTGGTGTGAGTCATACTAAAACCAGTATGTAGGGTCTTATCAAAGTCTTGGGTATGAGTTGGGCTAACACTCGTACCCTAGGGTACGAATTCTATAGTGAGTCGTACCCTACATCATAGCTTGTTTTAATTCTTAAGTCAAAGGTTGTCCGGATATTTCCTACTTCAAAATCCTTATGTCCTCACATTATATAACCTTTGGTATCCTCTTATAACACTTTTTAAATTATGGAAACATTCCAAATACTCTCTCAAACTTACTCTTGAATATTGAAGGCTGGGGTTTCTTTATGTGTTCTTTAAAGGGCCCAAGATTCATGTTTCTTTTTGGAATCTTCTTGTATAATACATGTACTCCTTCCCTCATTGCTAGTTACAACTAAATTCATATGTATTGTGTTTTAAACATTGATTTATGAATCATTAATGGTGATTTTCCAAATATATGTTGAGGATCTAGATGCGCATTGTTTGGTATTGGTTTAAACTATATTTGTTACATAATTTTGGTAATGGTTTACACATGTGGGTGGTTGTTGGTTATGGTTTAATAAATGGGTCATGAGTAACCCTAATTATTATGGTTTATGCTTTGGTTTTGGACTTGGTAAGGCTATGTCCTCAACATGTTTGATAAAATGCCTAAAAGAATATTTTCACTTGATTATTGAACTTTCATTGGAACTCTTGCACGGTTTGGTTTGGTTTTGTAATGGAACTCTAAATGGATTTAGATGGTTTTACATGGTTTAAATGGTTTGGATGATATAAATGCTTTAAATGTTTGGAATGATCTAAAATGGTTTAAATTATGTGCATGGTTTGGAATGGTTATGGTTAGTTTAAATGAAAACCTTGTGTGGAACACAGGAATTCCCCAAGTAAATGGAAATAGTTTGACTAATGGTTATGGTCTAAATGATCATACTTGTTGGGTACAAAGGAATCCCCCAAGTGGTTTAATATGGTGAATTGAAGGGTACATGTGAATCCCTTAATCTATAAATGGTTAGCTATTGACAATACTTGAAAGTTATCATCAGTATAACGATACCACTACTAATGGCCATGGTTAATAAATGGATAATGGTTTGGTTGGTTAGTAATGGTTTTTTAATTAGGTAATAATGGTGGGCTTTGTAGAAAAGCCGTGGAAGGTGGAGGTCCCGGGAGGACTGAAATTGGAAACTCATATTTATTGATGTGAGGTTTGGTCCTTTGTAACCGTGTGCATGATGTCACACTTTATATTTTAGGGGATGTACTACTTATCCCAGGTTCTTTTCCCTGGTCGTGCGGCTACACGCACTGGGGCCCTTTCTAGGGGAAGTTAAACCCATATAGCCCATGGATAGTTTAGGACAACAAAGCTACACAGCCCAGGTAAAGGTTTTAAAGGCATGCTAAACTCGGTTCCCTTTTCCAGTATGGTTATATATATACATATATATACATACATATATATATGTATGTATGTATGTATGGTTTGTATGCATATGGATGGTTTTACTTGGTTTTATAAATGGTATTATTTTATCCATTTCCTAAGTTCATGCTAGCATTCACTCGCTAACCCATTTTTGGGCGGTTGTATCCCTACGAGATGCAGGAACAGGCCATTCTACTCCTCCTTCTTTGCTATCGACTTTGGGATCAGTTGTTGGATTGAAGTGGTCGGCTTTCATAGTTTAGAAGGCATCTATTTAATGCCATGGATTACTTTATGTATTTTTATCTTTTATAGACTCGGTATATGGCTATGTTGGGGGAATGTCCTGACTAGGTACTCTTTGGTATGGTTTATAGGCTTTGTATGGACAATTGTGGATTTGGTTTGGTATGGATTATTTCTGTTATAAGTACATACATACATTGGATTATTATCTTGGTTTTGTTTGGCTATTGGTTTGATGTGGGTGGTTAGACTTGGTTGGGTTAGTCTCGTATATAGACTTATCCCAAAGTCACTGCATGGTTAAATATGCTATCTTGTTATATGTTAAGAATTCAGTTGACTCAAGGTATGTGTTTGGTGGTTGGGTTGAGAAATAGGGGAGTTTCCTCGTCCTGGTTGGACTTGGGATTGCCCATTACGATAAGGCCTGGTTCGGATTATGTCAAGTTGGTATTAGAGCTAGGTTTTGGTGTCATGGGGCGTCCACAAAGCCGTATCGAGTGGATTCTTGCTTATGGGTGCATTGTGAACCACACTTATAATCAGGATGCTACAAGGCATCTAGGAATGTTTTACTTTCTTGGTTGTTCTACTTTCGAGCTATGAAGTCTAAGGTCTTGAAATCTTCTCTGAATCTTCTTTGGTTCACTCTTTGGATAATGTCTTCTCAATGATCTAAAGTTCATGGAAACTCATATGTCCCACTCGAGGACAACATGAATGGATCTAGTCCAACTCATGCAGTACAGACCAAGCCAAGGGTCGCAACTTATGGTTTTCCCCATGGAGTCCTACCGGTCTCCACAAACCCTATCTCAAAAAGTGGTACTCACACTCGATTACCTCAAAGAGAGGTTACCAATGTTGTGTTTTGACATTCTATTAATCTATTGACCCAGATAAGGACAACTCGGTTACACCAGTCTTGTCCTATTAGTACAGGGAGGAATGAGGTAAGGTTGGTGAATGGGTAAGGTAAAGGGCCTTGGTTTCCTAGACCAAAGGGAATACCAATAGTATAGTGGTAAATGGTCCAAGACCCAAGTAAAACCATCCATATGCACACAACCATACATATATATATATAACCATGCGGAGAAAGGGGACCTAGTTTAGTATGACTTTAAAACCTTTACATGGGTTGTGTAGCTTTGTCGTCCTAAACCACCCATGGCCTATATGTGTTCAGCTCCCCCTGCTAAAAAGGCCCTATTAGGTGTATCCACATGACTAGGGAAGAAAACCTGGGATGAATAGTATATCCCCCAAATATAGTGTGACATAATGCACATGGTCACCAAGACCAATCTCACATCGGCAAATATGAGTTTCCAGTTTTGGTCCCCTCGGGACCTCCACCTTCCACGGCTTTGCTACATATCCTGCCATTAATACCCAATTAAAATAATTTTCTAAATAACCAAACCATTAACCAATTATTATCCAAGGCCATTAATATTGGTAGCTTCATACCAACACTTACTTGCAAGTATCATCCATAGCTAACCATTTATAGGTTTAAGGGAACTTTCAAGTTTTCCCCTTCTATTTACCATACTAAACCACTTGGGGGATTCCATGTACCCTTCAAGAAAATCCATTTAAACAGTACCTTTCCAAGCTATTTAAACCATGCATAATTCCTTTACCATGTTTTAAAATATACAAGAGTTCTATTAAATTACTCAATGTAATGAAAACATGCATATAGGCATTTTGTCAAACACATTGGGGGCATAATATAACCAAAACCAATTACAATTACCACTAAACCATTCCCATGCAATCCAATTATCCTAAACCACCATTAATGCACATAAAGCATAATTAAAACCATGGAAAACCATTACCAACCATTTACTATCAAAACCCCCAAATAATATTTGAAACCAAAATCATACAATCAATGAAGTCATGAAAAAATTCATAAAAACCATGCTTCTAGTTAGAATTAACAATGAGGGAAGATAACATGCCTTAAACCAAGATGATAATGGAAAGAAATCACCAAGAAAAGCCCCCAAATCATTCCTTGAGTTGAAACCCTAGCTTTACTTGCCCAAAAGCTTTTGAGAGGATTATAGAGTGTTTTAGAAGAGTTTCTAAGTATTAATGAATGGAATAATAGGTTAATATCCTTACAAGTGGTTATAACTCATGGGACCTTATTAGGATAAGTGGGGAAATATCCAAATACCCCCACTTAAGTTTCACAAAATCCCATCACAGGGATACGACTGATCCTCATGAGTCGTACCCTCCTATATGAATGGTACCCTTCACTCATATCCCAGCTTCAACACTTGGATCCAACACTTCCCAGTATACAACTCATCCAACAAAGTCATATCTAAAGCATATGACCTATTCTCTTCATTCGTATCCCTGGCATATTTAAACCAAAGAAAGATTTAGACATTATCCACCATACGAGTCCTTGGTATGACTCATACTATGGCTTATATCTCATGTTGAGCCACTCATACTCAGTTCCAACCTAAGTAACCAAGTCTAAGATTAAATTAAGGAACCAAACAATCCTCAACCACTAATATGACGCATACCCCTAAGTCATATCCATTCCAGTAACCAAAATTGATCCCACCAACTAGTATTGGCCAGCATATGACTTGACCATACCATCAATACCCCAACATACGGCTTGTAGCCACAAGTCTTATTGGGTACAGAGATCAAATTAGGGTCCAAAAACTAGGGTGTTTCAATCTCCCCCACTAGGAACATTCATCCCCAAATGGCAAACTAGGTAAGGGTAACCACACGCATGAGTCATTTGTATTATCAAATATATTTCTAATTTTTAACAAATTTTGAAAACAAAGATGCAAAGATATTAATTTTTCCTTTAACAAAATCTAAAAATAAAGATATGTTGAAGAACATATACCTTCCGCACAAATCCAAGGAGAAAAAAACAAATACGGATATTTGGACTTCATGCCCTCCTCAATTTCCCATAGAGCTTCTTCCACCTTATGGTTCTGTAAAAGAACCTAAACTAAAGACACATCCTTGGTCCACAACCGACGAACCTTCCTATCTAAGATCTCAACTATTTGTGTGTTATTGTAATTTTTGGAGGCTTCATAAGCCTTACTTTGGACTTATGTGATTATCTTTTAATTTGTGTGATGGGTGGCTAAATGTACTGCTCCATTAGATCCAAAACGTTGATTTTAGAGTTGTAACATGGTTGTTGTGGTTTCATGGCTTTTAACTCTCATTTGAACCTCTATTTGGAAAATTATAATTTTGGATTTCGGGGGTTGACTTTGTGAAAATGATGTTTTTTCAAAATTTTGATATCGCCATTGAGTCTGAATCATTGAATTTAGTGTGGTTACATTATTTGTTTTTGTATATCAAATTTTGAATAAATTTTGGGCACCCAATCTAAGTTCGTTTTGGACTTAGAAAATCTAGCGAACTAGGTTAGTGGTGCAACCTTGATCACAAAGGGTAAAACACATTTGAGGAATGCATTTTATGCCTAATGCACTTGGTAACTTGGTATGAGTATATAAAATACATGTTAAGGGGATGGGAACTAATCATGAAATTGGCTATCTCAATATGTTATGCCTATTCGGGGGCTTATATGTGAAATAATTATTGTTTCGAGTACGTGATTTATGTGACCATGTGGGGTCATATATAATGTGGATAGCCTGATATACCTGTGAATAATTGTATAGTCTTGTTTAAATACTTTTTGTGGTACCATTGGTGTATTGTTCTATATTCATAGCTTTACTGGTGATAACGCTCAATCTATAGCTCTTGTAGGAGTGTAAAGCCGTCATTAGCAAATATAGAACCCAACCTGGGTTGGGTGTCGATCCCACAGGGAATAGCTTGGCCAACAAGTAAGTAAAATTACTAAACTTTTGGTGCAAGTCTCGTAAGAAGGGGGGATTCTTGTCGTGCAAGTAATGTAAACAAAAGCTGAAAATAATAAAGTAAAAATAGAGAGATTGTTGCGTGGGTTGTAAACAATGAGAATTGAGGCGTTGGGGTTATGTCCACCTTCTGAGGTATACGTCTCTATTGGCTATGAGTGTGTAGAATTCTGACATGCAATTGCCTATAGAGAATTGTAGTCAATGGTAAATCCAAGCGTCTCTCGACCTCAACAAGGACTATTTCACTTTAACTCTCTCGAGCTTAAAGCGTGTCTAACGGTACGAATTCTCCAAGAGGTTAGTCCAGTTACGGCACTAGCTTTTTAATAGGAAAGGGTGTCCTACTACCTTGACATTATCTCTTTTCCAGCCAAATAACCTTTCTCTCGAACAAGTTAAATGTTAGACTGGCGTATTCTTGCGTTTTCAACCGCAAAGAATGTAGATTAAGATGAAGAGAATAATGATATAAGCAATATACGTGTCACGAACTCACAAACTCACAGCAATAGATAGTAACTCATTCGGCTTCCATAACCCCAACAGAGAGGTTTAGTTACCCATGAATGCGAAGGAGATCACGATTGACATTGTTATTATATCACAATATTGAGTAATGGCGTGTAGATCAAGTGATAGGCGTGAGGCGTGATTCCTTGGCAAGTAACGATTCTCTTGTTGTGGAATAGATGAATAGAAGATAAGAAGGTGAATTAATTGTTGGAGAATGAATAAGAGAGGAGTGTGTATTGAAGATTGTTAGATGATGAATGTATTAATTGAGGAATGAATAAAAATCTCTAGCATGATAGGGTATTTATAATACCCATATCCTAGTCCTACTAAGCTAATGAAATAAATAACCAAATCTTACTAAACTAATGAAATACTTAACCCAAATGTACTAGGTTAGTGTAAAATTATCATAATCCAAATAAACTAATGAAATACATAACCCAATTGTACTAGGTTAATGTATCATTGTCCAAATCCAGTTATGCGTCTGTAAGTCCCCAAAGTCTTCAGAAATGTTGTTTTAGCCCGGGACAGATTTTCCATGCAGCAGTTTTGGTCCTTAGGCGTGTAGACTTTCTTCCCTTCCTTTGTGAGCTTTCTTTTGCGTCAAGTAAGCCATAAAATGTTGTATTTTGCATCATTTATACCTGAAACTTTCCTAATCATGTTTGTTAGCTCATTTACAGGAAAAAGGACTAAAAGTGCATGAAATATATAATTTGTTCTCAAAACTAGGCTAAAATATGGGCAAAATATATTGATATAGGCGCGTAATTTCGCCTATAAACTGGCATATGACTCATGTGGAATTTCATAGATGGTGGGAAATAATGAGTGGATATTGGCTCACATAGTTGTGGAATTTATCATTGTGGTTAGTTGTGGAAGTACATCTTGTAGTTGGTTGTGTAAATAGTCATTGTGATTGGTTGTGAGAATCTCATCCTCATATCATTCTTATTCATGAAATAAATGGTACCACCATGACAACATCTGAATAATACTAGCAATTTTTTTATATTCCGGGAAAGAGATATGGATATATGTGTGTGTGTGTGTGTGGATTGTATATGGGTTAATGAACCCCCCATGTGTTCCACGTAGGAAGGTTTTCCTCTGTGGGTGCAATGGAGGTTGTACGACAATCTCTTACATCATCATCATCATCATTATCATCTTATATATTGCACTTGCTTTATTGTATTTATGTTATGATCAAATTGTCATATTGACTTGTCATATATCTATTTGTTATATCTTATTTTATTTGTACTTGACGATCTTGTATATACATGTTCTTTCTTTTTTCTATTTGTACGTTATATGTTGTATACTTGTGTTCTATCTAGTTATTATTGTTGAAAATATATGTGATATATTAGAACTGTTAGTGAAAGTGGTGTGGGCTACCATTGTAGGACATTTTTCTGATTACAGGTGACGTGCCCTTTATATGCATTGTATGTTTTATTATTTACTTTGCTCAGTCAGCCTATGATATATACTGCGTACAAGTGGATTGTACTCACGCCTACTACGCCCTTTTGGTGTAGGTCCTAGTACGAGTGTACCCCATCTTGGTTAATTCGACTGATATTTGGAGCTTTCGAGGTAGTGGTTGACTTTAAGGCATCCAAAAGTATTCTACTACCTTTCTTATAGACTATGTCTTTACTTTTATTTCAGAGACAAAGTTTCTCTTGTATTTGGACTTCTTATGTATTTCTTTTGCATTCGAGTTGTACTAGATACGTTTTTATACTGTTGACATCAAGTTTTAGGAGTTATAACTGTATTGTTGATTATATTCTTTCCACACTTATTATCTTATATAGTTCGACTTTGTTCTAGAATCCTTACGTTGAGGGTATTTCTATCTTTTCTTCTTTTTGTATATAAGTTTGGGTGATAGGCTTACTTGTCAAGGTACGTCGCGATAAGTTCCATCATGACCCTTAATTTTAGTTCATGACACATCATGATGACGATAATCATAAAAGGAAGAACTAAATGGGTTCTCAAACAAATTCTTCAAAAGGAAATTGTCATCGTTGTAGCTTGAAAGGTCATTGGAAGAATGAAAGTCGAATGCCAAAGCATTATGCTAGGCTTTATCAAAATTCTTTTAAAAGAAAATAAATGAAGGTGCAGTCTCTTTTAGTGCATGAATGGATTTACACTTAACTTTTAAAATGATGATGAGGTAGTACCTTCACAAAAATATGATATCAATGTCGAGGTAAACTTAGCTTTGAAAAATGATTATCTTGATGGTGTTGATGATATTACTCATTTGGATGTCGAAGAACTTTTTTGGAGATCAAAACTAAAGTTTGATCAATTTATTGGGGAAGTTAAATATGTTGTTATTTTATTTATGTTTTTACTTGTATTGGGGTTTTACTCAGGAAAAAATTAAAAGTAAGATTGTGAGATTTCACATTGCTTATTATGTATTTTCTTTTATAAATATAATAAAATTTCTTCAATTTTCAACTGGATCCAAGATGAGTGGAGACATGTATTTTCTTGATAGTGCTACAACTCACACTATATTAAGAGAAAGAAAATATTTCTCTAATTTGATTTTAAAAAAGACCTATATTAGTACAATATTCGATAGTACAAAATTAATTGAAGGATCTAAAAGGGTGATCTTATTACTACCTGGGGAAACAATATTGGCTATTGATAATGCATTATATTATATGAAGCCTAAAAAAAAACTTATTAAGTTTTAGGGTTATTTTCCACAATGGCTATCATATTGAGACTGAAAAGGAAAGAAAGATTGAATACCTTCATATTACTTCAATAAAGACAGGTAAAATATTTGTGCATGAAAAACTACCCGTACTTTCTTCTGGATTATACCAAACAAGTATTAATATGGTTAAATCATATGCCGTAGTAAATAAAAGATTTACAAAATCTAATGATTTTATCATTTGACATAGGATTGGGACATCCCGATTTTAATATGATTATCAGAATTATTGAGAAATCATATGTGTATACTTTGATGAATAAAAATATTTTTTAATCAAAGAAATATTCGTGTGCTTCTTGTTCTCAAGGAAAGTTGGTTATTAAACCATCGGCAGCTAAGATTTTGATTGAATCTCCTGGATTTCTGAAATATATGCTGGACGATATATGTGAATCAATTCATCCATCATATGAATCTTTCAAATACTAAATGGTCTTGATAAATGCATCTATAAGATGGTCACATGTGTGCTTATTATCAACTCACAATATGAATTTTACGAGTTTGTTGGCTCAAATAATAAGGTTAAACACATAATTTCTAGATTATGCAATAAAGACAATTCGTCTAGATAATGTTGTTGAGTTTACATCTCAGGCCTTTAATGATATTATATGTCCACTGGAATAAAAGTTGAACATATTGTTGCTCATGTTCATACTCAAGATGGTCTAGTAGAATCATTAATTAAATGTCTATAATTAATAGCTAGACTATTATCAATGGGGACAAAACTTCATGTTTCAATATGGAGGCACATTATTTTGCATGAAACAACACTTGTGCACATAACTATTACAATTGATTTTTTGTCATGGCCTAAATATTTTTCATCTAAATTTTTTAAGTGTGCGATATATATTTTAATTTCTCCGCCACAATACACAAAGATGAATCCAAAAGAAGATTGGGGATATATGTTGGGTATGAATCTCCTTTCATTATAAGATATTTAAAATCTATGACCGGTGATTTGTTTATGACAAGATTTGTTGATTGTCATTTTGATGAATAAGTATACCAAACATCAGTGGGGAGAATATAAGCAGCTGAAAATGAGATGAATTGAAATGCAGCATCATTGTCTCATTTAGTCCTCGAA
Organism: Capsicum baccatum var. pendulum; assembly: GCA_030864225.1. Lineage (NCBI taxonomy): Eukaryota > Viridiplantae > Streptophyta > Magnoliopsida > Solanales > Solanaceae > Capsicum > Capsicum baccatum. The sequence continues at coordinate 186,427,723 of CM061560.1, read as the reverse complement.
CAAATCAATGTGAGCAACAGGTTCAGGAGATTATTTACTTGCAAAATATTGCAAATTAGCTGTCAAATGTATTTTACTAACCTTCAAAGGTTACTAAATCTTATATTCTAGCTATCAATGCTCTAGTTAAAGTTGATATCCTAATAGAATAAATTATAGATATAAATGAGTCTAGGTCATATTTGAAACTTGATAGGCCTATTACTTTCAAGGATAAAATTCCTCAAAAAGGAAAAAATATAAATGATCAGAATGATCACGATATGGTGAAAATGGCTAAAAAGAGTTTCGAGACATAAGAAATGATAAAACCATCGAGGAGGTTCAAATACCTGAAAATAATGAGAATGAAGAAATCTCAATAAGTTGTGTCTCGATGAAAAAGATGAAATGAAATAATATTGTGATTGACAATATTTTTGCTTACAATGTTGCTATAGAAATAATGCAATAAGATTAAAAAAAAATAGAACTAAAACCTATCAGTGAATATCAACAAAATGATTGGCCGAAATGAAAGAATACAATTCAAATGGAATCGGCTTCACGTTTTGAACCAATTAATAGTTCGAACACCTGAAGGTGTCAAGCCAGTGGGATACAAATGAATTTTTGTAAGAAAATAAAATGAAAAAGGTGAAATCGTAAGATATAAAGCACAACTTATGACACAATTTTTTGCAAAGGCATGACATTAATTATGTGGAGACATATTCTTCTGCGATGGATGAAATTACTTTCAGGAATATAAAAAATCTGATAGTGAAAAGTTTGTGTCTTGAGCCGGGGGTCTATCGGAAACAGTCTTTCTACTTCTTTAGAGGTAGAGGTATGGACTGCGTACATCTTACCCCCCCCAGACCCCACCAGGTGGGAATACACTGGGATTGTTGTTGTTGTTGTTGATAGTGAAAAGTTTAAAATACGCCTAATGAATATTATCACATCCTATTTGTATGGCTCATTAGACAATAATATTTATATAAAAATTTCAGAAACATTCAAAATCTCTATAAAGCATATAAAAGTTTACAAGAAACTTAATAAATCTTCAAAAGAAAATTTATGGATTGCAAAGCGAATATGATACAATGTCTTAGTCAATATATCCTTGGGCTTCAAGGATGAATTTTTGCATGGTCATCCATACATTTTGCCACATAGCAACTATTTAATATACACCAATTAATTCTATCAAAGTGCCCTTTTGCCAAACTCAACACATCTTATAATCATTACATACATTATCTTAAGAATTATAAGCATTTGCTGAAGAGCGAGTGGTATACGCCAAAGTTGAACAAAATAATGAAAGTAACGATGTTCAACGAAACATAATTTTGATTAAAAAAAATACTTGCACCCATATCATTTCCAAATTGCCAAAGTTAACACATATAAACAAATTATAGTTACAACTACAGCTATCAAGATGCAACTGACTAGGGGAAAGAAGCCAATGACACAAAATTCCTTTTCCCCTTGATCCCGTGATAAATTCATAGCTTCCAAAATGTAAAATAACCAGAATTATGAAAATGAAGCACAAGGACAAGCATATCTTAATATTAAGTTCGAGAATACCCCGTGGATGGAACAAGCACAGCTTCATTATTTGTAGTATTTTTGGCAGCAAGTTCTTCTAATCGTTTCCATGTAGCTTCGCGTCTTGATTTAATTTCACCGTCCTTCAATTCGTCTTCCTGAAACTTGTTCAAGCACTCCTTGAATAGCTCAGGATCAAGATCATAGAATATCTTTCGAATATTCAGTGACAAACTGTGAACAGCCTGATTCCAATGGTTTCTGGAATTTCTCTCCAGTGCAGGAAAGATGATAGGCAGTATCACCTTTCGATGTTGCTTTATCAAATTCTCAATATGATCACTGTTCCACAAGAATAAAGCCCTCTCTGCCACCTATAGTGAACACAAACAAAGTCTTCTGAATTGCCAAATGTGAAAATTAAGCAGAGCAAATAAAACAAGAGAATATTTAGAATGTTTCTATCCAAGTTAACTCCTGCAGCAACATGGTAAACACATGAGGTCCTCATCTTTTTCAGTCTAAACATTCTATGTATTCAAAAGAACGATATCCGTCAATCACAATTTGTGAAAACTCATTATGCAAAAACATCAAATGACTGAATTTTCTGAAGATACCTGAAATTTTCATCCAGATTTTAAAAATAAAAGGAATGTAAGGGAACCTCTATTCTACAGCAATCTATAGTTCCGAACATAGCAATTAGCTATACGATGTGTAAAATCAATAATTTAAGAAAATAAAATAAAGAGAATTGAAGAGGATGAGAAGAAGACATAACAGAAGAGGAGGAAATTGCACTTTTAGTTCCTTAACTTACTTAAAACTTCAATACTGACCTACTAAATACCACTAAGCATATTAAACCTTCAACTAACTGCCACAAGCCTTTTGGTTTGTCAGTAGAGGGACCAAACAGTGAGCTAGCTCCAAGCAACATGTCGCACAACATAAAGCAACATGCATCAACATGCAGCCAAATTTCCTGGCTTTAGCCCCACTTTACTGAAAAGTTGATCTTTCTTGTTGTAACAGCACTTTAAGATTACTCAAGCAGATGCAAATAGTACAAAAAATACCAAGTACAAAAGTGAACTTGTTATCTCTAGCACAGTGTACCCTATGGCCTATGCTAAAGATAGAGAGCTCAGAAAGTCGAAAAAAGGTGTCAGAGAAGGTGTTACATGAGTTTACAAGGGGAAAAAATTACTCTAGCTATATAAACTTAAAAGACATTTAGCTTTGAGAGAGTAAGTTGGAGTTGATATTCCATCATAATACCTATGGTTCCTTTCTATCTATACACCAAACAAATACAGGCAGGAACTTTTTCCAGATGCTCCTCATGGACCTACAAACTTTCTAGGCACTCGAGCATATATAGGTGTCCTTAATACACATCCACAGGCATGACCCAACTAAGTCCAAAAGCTGAAGAGACCATATCCCAAGTATCCGCAACAATTGTCGGTTTTCATGCTTTGTTGATACATATAGCAACAGTTGACAATATGTATGTTCCTTCAGCTGAGATTGCCAGTAAAACATGCTTCATAAAGTATTGCCCAGTTGAAACAAATCATTATTGAGGTAACTGTCGTCTCCAAATACGTTTGGGTGGTCACGTCCAGTTTTGAACTACTGAAGACTTGTTTCATAGTTTTAAACTGAGCGGCAGACCCAACGCGGCTGACAGATAAGCCAACTATAATGGACGGTCTAATTCCGCGATAAAAGAGCTCTGTTTCCAAACAGATTTGTCCATCAGTAGCCACTTATGCACCACCTCATTTTGGGCACAAAAGGATGAACATCCTGCTTCTATAGAGTACAGCCTATCAGCTTTATTGCCCCCACTTAGCTGTTTGAAAATTTGTTGATTGGTTGTGCAGTTCCCTTTGAGCCGGGGGTCTATCGGAAACAGCCTTTCTACTTCTTTAGAGGTAGAGGTATGGACTGCGTACATCTTACCCCCCCCAGACCCCACCAGGTGGAAATACACTGGATTTGTTGTTGTTGTTGTTGTTGGTTGTGCAGTTCCCAAGTCTTTCAATTAAGTTGAGTAGTTCATCAAGCTCCCAATCCTGCACATTCCTTTTCCACAGTGGGTTCCAAGTATTGTCTTCTCTGCTCCATCAGAATGACCCCTTAAAAAAAGAGAAAAGAACTGGAATGGGATTCTGGACTTTTGGGTTGTTGAAGATCTGGAAAAATATTAGAAAATTCAAACTGCAGAACTGAATTTCCCAGCCATCTATCCTTTTGAACTTGATGTTTATCTCATGTCTACTTATAATCTGCATCTTTGATAAAATTCATCCTACAATTTTAAGGTAACAATGAAATTCATTCCGCTACTTAATTTCATCTTTCCAGAGGCCAACACCATGTGGAGCAATAAAGATTTTGGAGCACCAATGGCTCTGAACACCATGTTTTGCAAACACCACGTTCTTCCACTGAAGAGGCTTTTCTGAACATATCTCGAAATACATTTCATGAGCATGCATTTATTATGGCGAGATTTCTGATCCCCTAACCACCTGGGGATTTAGGTTGTGACTTTTCGTCACTAACCAAATGAAACTTCTGTATTTTGCTGGTACCTTTTCAAGGAAAATTCCTTCTAATCATTTTAATTTGACAAAGTTAATTTTTTACGAAGAAAAATTCCTTCTAACCATGTGCAGCTTCTTTTGCAACTTATCTAGGACGGAAAACAATGTGGGAATGTTACCCAAAACATTATTGGTAAGTCACTTAGTGTAAGGTTGTAAGTCATTGAAAGGTATTGCATCTGCCAAGTAGTAGCCAATTTTCTTTCAAATTTTTCCACTATAACATCTCAAATTTCAGTTGATCTGAATCTAGCACCAAGTGGCGACCCTATGTAGGTTGTTGGAAAAGTACCAATATTGCAGCACCGAATAAATGGTGCTTTTCAACATATTGATGTGTGGTCCTGAGAGCCTAAAAAATAAACAATGTAAGATTCGGGTATAACACCAGGGATTCCTAGCACCACAGAAGATGAGGGTATCATCTATGTGAGAATTAATGGAGAAAATATTATTGAAATTGTGTCTACATAATTACACCGAGACCCTATTTATAGACACTTTAATACAATCCTTTTCCAAGTAGGATTTTGCATATACTATTCCTATTTCTACTCATATTCTAACCCTCTCCCTTAGCTGGTGCATACAAATCATATGTACCTAGCTTGTTACAAATGTAATTAATACGAGGACCGGTGAGGGACTTGGTGAAGATATCCGCAAGTTGATCACTTGAAGTCACAAATTTTGTAACAATATCTCCTGAGAGTATCTTTACTCTGACAAAGTAACAACCAATCTCTATGTGTATAGTCCTCTCATGAAACACTGGATTTGATGCGATATGAAGGGCTGCTTGACTATCACACACAAGTTCATCTTACCGGTTTCTCCAAACTTTAATTCTCTCAGCAACTATTTGATCCAAACTAGCTCACAAGTTGCTACAGTCATTGCTCGATATTCGGTTTTTGCACTAGATCGAGCAACCACACTCTGTTTCTTACTCTTCGAAGACACCAAATTACCTCCTACTAAAACACAATATCCGGAGGTAGAACGCCTATCAGCGGGTGATCCTGCCCAATCAGCATCTGTGTATCCAATGATATGCTCGTAACCTCGATCCTCAAAGAGTAGTCCTTTACCTGTAGCTGACTTTATATATCGCAGAATACGAACAACTGTATCCCAATGACTATCACATGGGGAAGTCATAAACTGGCTTACAACACTCACTGGAAAGGATATGTCAGGTCTAGTCACGGTGAGATAATTCAACTTTCCAACCAACCGCCTATCCCCTTTCAGGATCACGGAGTGGCTCCCCTGTCCTGGTAGAAGTTTGGCATTTAGATCCATAGGAGTGTCAATGGGTCTACATCCCTGACTCCTCAAGAATGTCTAAGCCATACTTGCGTTGAGAAATAACAATACCTGATCTGGACTGAGCAACCTCAATACCTAGAAAATATTTCAGTCTGCCGAGGTCTTTGGTCTGAAAATGCTGAAAGAGATATTGCTTCAATTTAGAGATACCATCTTCATCATTGCCGGTGATAACGATATCATCAACATAAACCACCAAATAAATACACAAATTTGGTTGAGACAATAAAACACTAAGTGATCAGCTCCACTACGAATCATGCCAAACTGTTGAATTACTGTGCGGAATTTTCCAAAACAAGCTCGAGGAGACTGTTTCAGACCATAGAGTGACCTGCGCAATCGACATACAAGGCTACTAGACTCCCCCTGAGCAACAAAACCAGGTGGTTGCTCCATATAGACTTCTTCCTCAAGATCACCAAGCATAAAAGCATTCTTAATATCCAACTGATAAAGAGGCCAATGACGAACGGCAGCAATGGATAGGAAAAGACGGACAGATGTTATTTTAGCCACTGGAGAAAAAGTGTCACTATAATCAAGCCCAAATATTTGTGTGTATCCTTTGGCAACAAGGCGAGCCTTAAGTTGATTAACCTGACCGCCTAGACCAACTTTGACTGCATAAATCCAACGGCAACCAACAGTAGATTTACCTGCAGGAAGGGAAACAAGCTCCCAAGTAACACTTGCATGTAAAGCAGACATCTCATCTATCATAGCCTGCTTCCATCCTGAATGAGAATGTGCTTCACCTATAGTCTTAGGTATGGAAATAGATGAAAAATATGATACAAAGGCATAATGGGGTGATGATAAACGATGACAACTCAAGAAAGTATAGTGTGGGTTAGCATTACGAGTGGCATGCATACCTTTTTGAAGTGCAACTGATTGGCTAGAAGAAGGCAAGTCCGCAATAGAAGCAGCGTCCGACACATGACATGAATCATTTGGGACTAATGGTGGACGATGACGACGATGATAAGTCAGAAGTGGTGGCACAGTAGCAGAAGACGTAGAAGTAACCGTTGATTACTTAAAGGTTAGTTCGGGCAAGTCTGGAGATGTGGGTAAGACCAAGGATGGTGCGGGTAAGACTGGAGATACGGGTAAATCTCAGAGATATCAGGATGATCAGAAGATAAATAGTAAGGTCGAGATTCAAAAAAAAAACGACATCGGCGGACATAAAGTAGCATCGAAGATCTGGTGAATAACATAGATACCTTTTTTGAACTCGAGAGTAACCATGGAAAACAAACTTGAGAGCACGAGGGGCTAATTTATCTTTTCCAAGGGCTAAGTTATGGACAAAACATGTGCTCCCAAAGACACGAGGGGGGATAGAGTAGAGATGTGAATGTTGAAACAATATAGAATAGGGAACCTTATTCTGAAAGGAAGATGATGACATTCTATTAATTAGATAACAAGATGAAAGGACTGCATCGCCCCAAAATTGCAGCGGAACATGGGATTCAATGAGAAGAGTGCGAGCGGTCTTAAGAAAATGCCTATTTTTTCTTTCTGCTATACCATTCTGCTGAGGGGTGTACGGACAAGATGTCTAGTGAACAATTCCTTGATGAGTCATAAACTCCTGAAACTGAGAGGATAAGTATTCTAAGGCATTGTCACTACGAAAAGTACGAATAGAAACACCAAATTGAGTTTGTATTTCAGCACAAAAACTTTTGAATATAGAAAATATCTCAAAACGATCTTTCATTAAGAAAACCCAAGTACATCTTGAAAAATCATCAATGAAACTAACAAAATAACGAAAACCTAAAGGTGAACCGACTCTACTAGGACCCCAAACATCAGAATGTACAAATGAGAAAATAGACTCTAAACGAATCTCAATACTACGTGGGAAAGTAGCACGGGTGTGTTTCCCAAGTTGACATGACTCACAATCTAATGTGGATAAACTAGACAAACTAGGCACCATCTTTTGCAGCTTGGATAGACTCGGATGTCCCAAACGTTTGTGAATTAGGTTTGGGGGTCTGTAACGGAGCATGCTTTGAAGGAATTTGAAGAGGTAAGATGGTAAAGGCCTTATGATTCATGTCTTGCGCCATTCGTCTGCCCCGTACTATGGTCCTGCATTAGAAAAGAGTCATCAAGAAAAGTAATACTACAATTAAGGGCACGTATCAAACGACTAACAGATGTAAGATTAAAAGGACAACTAAGGACATAAAGAACAGAGTCTAGAGTGATAGAAGATAAGGGTTTGGCTTGTCCAATTCCTTTTGGTTTTGTTCGGATCCCATTGGCTAAAGTAATAGCACGAGATTGTGAATAAACAATATTAGACAAAAGTGATTTGTTACCAAAAATATAATCAGAAGCACCTGAGTCTACAACCCATGATCCAAGAGTACTAGACTGTGAAACACAAGCCAAAGGATTACCAGGAAAAGAAGCATCAGGCTGGGCAACTGAGGCTACTTGTGGAGATGTCTTCTTACTTGCTCTATACTGGAAAAACTCCTCATATTCTGTTTGGGTAATATGAGCATTATTGGATGGTCAATTAGGCTGTGGAGATGTCTACTTACTTGCTCGATTCTGAAGGAACTAATTATATTCCTTTACAGTAGCAGGATCATAACTGGGTGGTGGACCATGCAAACTATGACATATATCCTGAGTGTGTTCAACTTTATGATAATAACTACACTTCGATCAAGATTTTCCAGAACGATCTCCTCGCCAATTTTCCATAGGCTGATATGTTCGTTTTTCTATGGTTTGAGATGCAAGAATAGAAGAGTCAACAGTGGGTGATGAAACTACTTTGTGACTGGGAGGCGCGGCAAGACGGAGAGAATAACTCATCAATTGTAGGAACCGTAGAACTAGCTAAAATCTGATCACGTACAGCATCATGGTCAGTAGAAAGTCCAGCAAGTGTAAGAACTAAAAACATCTGTTTGTGCTCTTGTTGTTTTTCTACATCCGCAGTGACGGACATCAATGTATCAAATTCCTCCATGACTGCTTGTACTTGTCCCAAGTACGTAGACGTCGGATTCCTGTTTCTTCAAGTTGGTCATTCGAGCTATCACATCATAAAAACGAGATATGTCATTAGTGCATAAAGCACGAGCCTTTTCCCAAACTAAATAGCACGTCTGGAATGGAAGAAACAAAGGCATCAACTTGGAATCAAAAGATCGCCATAAGAGACTACATAATTGAGTGTCAACTTTCTCCTATTGCTCTTTAGCTTTCGCATCGTCCGTGCTAGACTTTCCTTCATCTACCACACTAGCCTTGTTCGTTAAGTGATCTTGGACACCTTGATCTTTGCACCACAACTCAACCGAGGAAGCCTAGGCTAAAGAATTTGAACTTCCCATTAAAGGTTCGAAAGTGATCATAGGGCTTGAACTTCCAATTCCAGTATTTTTGGAGCCAAAAATATCATGCCCGAAAGACATCTTGGAAATTTAACTTGAAAACTCTAAGAAATGGTTGCCACTGGAAACAGAAAACAGAAGACAGTAACCAGAAATATTATGGAGTTGCCGGAATTTAGGTTCCGGCGATGGGAATCTGGAAAAGAATATATGGTCGGAGTAGGAATAGATCGGCGACCCCAACAGAAGAAAGAAAAACTTAAAAATTTGACCGGAGACTGTCTCACGCGCCGGCGCGTGAAGTAGATCTCACCGTAATTTCGAAATTCTGGCTGGCGCGTGGATGGTACTTTTCCGGCGGTTTTGGTCGGGTTTTAATCGTCTGATCTTTCCGATCCTTTTGGTGGTGGTGTATTTTTCACACAACCCACAAAAGTTTTTTTTTTTTTCTGATGTTTCTCACCAATTCTCTGATACCATGTGAGAATTAATGGAGAAAATATTATTGAAATTGTGTGTCTACATAATTACACTGAGACCCTATTTATAGACACTATAGTACAATCCTTTTCCAAGTAGGATTTTGCATATATTTTTCCTATTTCTACTCATATTCTAACAATCTACATAAAGTGAATGTGAAAGTTTAACTGTATTCCCATGATTGATGAATACTTCAAAACCCTTCCATAATCAGAATAAAGAGAAAGGGGAAGAGTGGGTTCCTTTTTTGATACCATAAACTGGCTTGAGTTGACCAAAACTAACTATTTATTAGTAGTGATGTAGAATTTTATGTGACTTATCTATCACCAAATCCCATTTTCCTCTTAACATTGTGATGAGATATTGACAGGTGTGCATATCAAAGGCCTTAGCTATGTCCAGCTTACAAAGGATGGATGAATCCCTCGTTTTTTTAGCTGCCAATCAAGTGCTTCATTGGCAAATAATGTTGTATCAGTGATCTTTCTGTCTTCGGTGAACTTATTTTGGTGTCCAAAGATAAGTTTTTCAATCACCTTTTTCAATCCAACAGCTGAAAACTTTGCAGCAAATTTATTAACACTATCAATTAGGTTGGTTGGTCTATTACCCTTGAGCTCAATTGCTTCTTCGCTGTTGGGTATTAGAGCAATAACAGGATCGCGGGACCTAACCGTATAGCACTTTTGGTAGAGTGCCTCAATTACATCTGCCTTGATCCCAGGATTTATGGAAGAAAGCCATATATAGCCATCTGGCCTGGACCTGAAACCTGGTGCCTAGTCCTCAAAAGCCTTCTTCAGTTCTGTCCTTTGTTCTTATGTGATATTCGCCATTTCACCAAAGTTTGTTGTTGATCTCCAAGTCTCACTTTCGCCTTTGGTAGAAGTTCAGGATTCCTTCTTAAATCTGTCCCCTCTCTTCAAAGATTTCATTGTGTTGAGTTTATCAATGTGGTTAATTTCTTCTGTGAGAGTTTCCATTTTCTGGAAATACTTGGTATTTTTGTCCCCTTCTTTAAGAAGGGATACCTAGATTTCTACCTCCATGAAATCACTTCAGCCTGCAAGCTACTGAAATTCCAGTTTCAAATCTAGCAATTTGGATGTCTTATGATACTGTTCTGCTTTCAGTGGCCTATTCTAGTGTCATTACTCTTCTGGTGCCCTGTTTCTTTGTTTCTCTACTTCGCCACAAAACTTCTTTCTTCCAAGTAGTAAGATCTTTGAGGAACTTCAACTTATTGTATTAGTAAAAAACCTGGACTATTCCTGACCATGTAACTTTGCCACCATTCTTTTACCTTGTCTATGAAATCCACTGCTTGGAGCCACAAATTTTCATAATTCCTTTTCTTAACTGGCTTGCATGTTGATTTTCTCTGTGGCAACTCTAGTTGTCTTCATTCCTCCATTCTCAATATGATGTCCAAAAGTTCATGTTCAAACCCAAAGGCATTAACTTCAAAAGCTTTGCATGCTTTAGCTATTGCAAGTTTAGTCCACTTTGATGTTCCTATTACAGTTGGCTTGTGGATTATCTGAAGGCATGTACATTCCTCATACCATGGAAGCTAGAGAGAGTGTCACTGTAAGAGTAAGGGGAGAGTTAAGATTCTAAGCTACTAGTCAGTGATATCTCCGGTGCTGGCTGAAAATTTTGAATCAAAGAATTAAAATCCATCATTGGTTCGGCTATGTCATCTGCTTCCGAGTGATTAGGTAAGTTTATAGTGGACTTGTAATTGATCTGAGAAAGGGTCATGTCTGTGATCCAACGTTAAAACATTAAGCCTACAAGGGTCAAAATCAAGCCCAACCGCTCGCCAAAACATGCTATTCCCTTTTTATGGCCTTTCGAATTACAATGTTGATTCAATCTTTGGCCCATAATTCTATAATCCAGTCTGAATCGTTGTTTTTAATTTAAAATAGCCACATGTGACCACTGGCATATACAGGCTTTCCAAAGATTGAGGAGTCAGACCTGCCAATCAGTCCCTTCACCTTTCGCCAACTTCGTCTTTTCCAATCGTCCCGAGTTCATGTGAGAATCTGGCAAAATCGGAATCTCAAAATTCCAATCACCCACATAGAGCTGTAACTTTCACGGAGGCTCACCATTGAAGCTCTTGATGCAAATATGAGATTAAAGGAGATGTGTTTGTTCTTGGTATCTTCTTCGATTCCGATATAGCCACCAGAGAGCTCTCTGATGATGCGGACTGTGTCAAACGACCAAGCATGTAAAGGAATGCACAAAGTTTTGACCCAGATTGGCCAAGCTTCCCTTTTGTTAGCATTATCTCACATGTCGAAGTCCACCAATCCAGCGATAAAATGTCTTATCATTCAAAACCCAATCACCTGTGTTAAGTTGTATTGCTTCAATCCAGTGATAAATGCCTACCATTCCAAAATCAATCACTTGCCTTAACTTGCATTGCCTTTTGCCTCGATCGAAGGTCAAACAGAATTGGTAGTGATTTAGTGGGGTTATTTTAATGCCAACACATAGTTTCCATATATCGATAAAGCATTTTTTATCACTCCCGGTTTGGGATATGATTGAATGGTCACTGAATCCTAAGTTACTCGGACTCTTCACTTTTAGTGTCGCACCCGTGTCGACACGACATGGTTGGGGGTGTGGGATCTATACTCGATCTGGTCAACCGATTGTGGGTACTTTGACCAAAATCGACAAGGAAAGTTTGGACAGATTTAATTATTTCTGTAATCAAAACAAAAGCTAAGGTGAAATGGAAGAAAATGGAATATCTTGTATATAGAAACTTCGATGCTACTGCTTTTCCTTTTATCTCCTTTCAGGATTCTCCTCAACCTTTCACATAATATCTCATAATTTAGGTTTTATAACTCTATTTTTAGGTATTTGAATTACTTTTAGCCAAATACCCACACCGTTATCTGTACCTGGATCCATATCCCCGAATCTTAAAATTGAGATCATGAAGGATTCAACCGCTAGATCCGCACCGGTATTGGAAAACCGCAGCCGACCGAGCAAATTAGACTGAAACAACCTGTGACACATTTTAAGAATATCCAATTGCCATTGTTAGTGCTGCTATGAAATCAGTGAGAATTAATGGAGAAAAACATTATTAAATTGTGTGTTTACATAATTACATCGAGACCCTCTTTATAGACACTATAGTACAATCCTTTTCCATGTAGGATTTTGCATATATTGTTCCTATTTCAACTCATATTCTAACACGCTCCCTCAAGCTGGTGCATACAAATCATATGTACCTAGCTTGTTACAAATGTAATTAATACGAGAACCGGTGAGGGACTTGGTGAAGATATTTGCAAGTTAATCACTTGACTTCACAAATTTTGTAATAATATTTCCCGAGAATATCTTTTCTCTGACAAAGTGACAATCAATCTCTGTGTTTAGTCCTCTCATGAAACACTGAATTTGATACGATATGAAGGGCTGCTTGATATCACACACAAGTTTCATCTTACCGGTTTCTCCAAATTTTAATTCTCTCAGCAACTGTTTGATCCAAACTAGCTCATAAGTTACAACCATTGCTCGATATTCTGCCAACCACACTCTATTTCTTATTTTTCCAAGATACCAAATTACCTCCTACTAAAACACAATATCTGGAAGTAGAACGTCTATCAGAGGGCGATCCTGCCCAATCAGCATCTGTGTATCCAATGATATGCTCGTGACCTCGATCCTCAAAGAATAGTCCTTTACCTGGAGCTGAATTTATATATCGCAAAATACGAACTGCGTCCCAATGACTATCATAGGGGAAGTCATAAACTAACTTACAACACTCACAGGAAAGGATATGTCAGGTCTTGTTACGGTGAGATAATTCAACTTTCCAACCAGCCGCCTATACCTTTCAGGATCATTGAGTGGCTCCCCTTGTCCTGGTAGAAGTTTAGCATTTGAATCCATAGGAGTGTCAATGGGTCAACATCCCATCATTCCTGTCTCCTCAAGAATGTCTAAGGCATACTTGCGTTGAGAAATAACAATACCTGATCTGCACTGAGCAACCTCAATACCTATAAAATATTTCAGCCTGCCAAGGTCTTTTGGTCTGAAAATGTTGAAAGAGATATTGCTTTAATTTAGTGATGTCATCTTCATCATTGTCGGTGATAATGATATCATCAACATAAACCACCAGATAAATATATAGATTTGGTTGAGAATGTCAATAAAACACTGAGTGATCAGATCCACTATGAATCATGCCAAACTGCTGACTTACAACGCTACTAGACTCCCCTCGAGCAACCAAACCAGGTGGTTGCTCCATATAGACTTCTTCCTCAAGATCACCATGCAAAAAAGCATTCTTACTATCCAACTGATACAAAGATCAATGACGAACGGCAGCAATGGATAGGAAAAGACGGACAAATGCTATTTTAGTCACTGGAGAGAAAGTGTCACTATAATCAAGCCCAAATATTTGTGTGTATCCTTTGGCAACAAGGCGAGCCTTAAGCCGATCAACCTGACCATCCGAACCAACTTTGATTGCATAAACCCAACGGCAACCAACAGTAGATTTGCCTGCAGGAAGGGAAACAAGCTCCCAAGTACCACTCGCATTCGCATGTAAAGCAGACATCTCATTTATCATAGCCTGCTTCTACCCTAGTCTTAGGGATGGAAATAGAGGACAAAGATGTTACAAAAGCATAATGGGGTGATGATAAACGATGATAACTCAAGAAAGTATAATGTGGGTTAACATTACGGTGGAACGCATACCTTTTTGAAGTGCAACTAATTAGTTAGGAGAAGGCAAGTCCGCAGTGAGACTAGCGTCCGACGCATGACATGAATTATCAGGGACTAATGGTGGATGCGGACGACGATGATTTGTCAGAAGTGGTGGTACTGGGAGCTGGAGACGTAGAAGTACTCGTTGATACCTCAAAGGTTGGTTCGGTAAGTTTGGAGATACGGATATGATCAAGGATGGTGCGGGTAAGACTGGAGATACGGGTAAAATCTCAAAGATATCAGGATGATCAGAAGATATATAGTAAGGTCGAGATTCAAAAAAACTGACATCGGCGGGTATAAAATAGCGACGAAGATTCAGTGAATAACAACGATACCATTTTTGAACTCGAGAGTAACCAAGGATGACACTTGAGAGCACGAGAGGCCAATTTATCTTTTCTAGGGGCTAAGTTATGAACAAAGTTTGTGCTCCCAAAGACTCGAGGGGGATAGAGTAGAAATGTGACTAGAGTAGAGATGTGATTGTGGAAACAATATAGAATGGGGAACCTTATTCTGAATGGAAGATGATTGCATTTTATTAATTAGATAAGATGTGAGGACTGCATCGCCGCAAAAATGCAGCGAAACGTGGGATTCAATGAGAAGAGTGCGAGCAGTCTCAAGAAGATGCCTATTTTTTCTTTCTGCTATACCATTCTGCTGAGGGGTGTACGGAAAAAATGTCTGGTGAACAATTCCTTTCATAAACTCCTGAAACTGAGAGGATAAGTATTCTAAGGCATTATCACTACAAAAAGTACGAATAGAAACACCAAATTGAGTTTGTATTTCAGCACAAAAACTTTTGAATATAGAAAATATCTCAGAACGATCTTTCATTAAGAAAACGCAAGTACGTCTTGAAAAATCATCAATGAAACTAAGAAAATAACGAAAACCTAAAGGTAAATTGACTCTCCTAGGACCCCAAACATCAAAATGAACTAATGAGAAAATAGACTCTAAATGACTCTCAATACTACGTGAGAAAGTAGCACGGGTGTGTTTCCCAAGTTGACATGACTTACAATCTAATGAGGATAAACTAGGCACCATTTTTTATAGCTTGGATAGACTCGGATGTCCCAAACGTTTGTTGTGAAGGAATATGAAGAGGTAAGATGGTAAAGGCCTTGTGATACATGTCCTGCGCCACTCGTCTGTCCCATACTGCGGCCATGCATTAGAAAAGAGTCATCAAAAAAAGTTAAGCTACAATGAAGGGCACGCGTCAAACGACTATTAGATGCAAAATTAAAAGGACAACCAAGGACATAAAGAACAGAGTTTAGAGGGACAGAAGATTGGGGTTTGGCTTGTCCAACTCTTTTTGGTTGTGTTCGGATCCCATTGGCTAAAGTAATAGCAGGAACAGATTGTGAATAAACAATATCAGACATAAGTGATTTGTTACTAGAAGTATGATCAGAAGCACCTGAGTCCACAATCCATGATCCAAGAGTACTAGACTGTGAAACACAAGCAAAAGGATTACCGGCAACAAAAGAATCAGGCTGGGTGGTGGACCATGCAAACTATGGCATATATCCTGAGTGTGTCCAACTTTATGACAATAACTACACACCTCGATCGAGATTTCCAGAACGACCTCCTCCTCACCAATTTTTCATAGGCTGATATGTTCGTTTTTCTATGGTTTGAGATGCAAGAATAGAAAAGTCAACAGCGCGGGTGTTAAAATTACTTTGTGACCGAGAGGCGCGGCAAGACAAAGCAGACGAGAGAATAAATCATCAATTGTAGGACCATAGGACTAGCTAAAATCTGATCACGTACAGCATCATGGTCTTAGAAAGTGCAGCAAATGTAAGAACTAAAAAAATTTGTCTATGCTCTTGTTGTTTTTCCACATCCGCAGTGACGGGATCAAATTCTTTCATGACTGCTTGTACTTGTCAAGTAAGACGACATCGGATTCTTGTTTCTTCAAGTTGGTCATTCGAGATATCACATCAAAAAAAGGAGATATGTCATTAGTGTACAAAGCACAAGCCTTTTCCCAAACTAAATAACACGTCTGGAATAGACGAAACAAGGGCATCAACTTGGAATCAATAGATCGCCATAATAGACTACATAATTGAGCGTCAACTTTCTCCCATTGTTCTTTGGCGTTCGCATCTTCCGCGCTAGATTTTACCTTTTCATCTACCACACTAGCCTTGTTCGTTAAGTGATCTTGAACACTTTGACCTTCGCACCACAACTCAACCGAAGAAGCTCAGGCTAAATAATTTGAACTTCCCATTAATGGTTCGGAAGTGATCATAAGACTTGAACTTCCGACTCCAGTAGTTTTGGGGCCAAAAACATCATACCCAAAAGACATTTTGGAAATTTTAACTTGAAAACACCAAGATACAGGATCTAGATGACTGAAAACTTGCAGAAAAGAAAGAAAAAAAAAATTTGATGTCGCCGGACTTAGGATTCCAGCAGTCGGAATCTTCAAATATTGCCGGAAGTAAGAAAAAAAAGTAACTGGTCGGAGCGGAGTGGATCGGCGACCCAGCAAAAAAAGAACTCAAAAATTCGACTGGAAATGGGTTCACGCGCTGGCGCGTGACCAGATCTCGCCGAAATTTCAAAATTCCGGCAGGCGCGTGTCGGCGCGTGGTTGGTAGTTTCCCGACGATTTTGGTCGGATTTTCGTCGCCTGATTTTCTCGATCCTCTTGGTGGTGGTGTATTTTTCACACAACCCACAAAATAAAAAAAAGGACACAAATCAATCACCGGAATTAACGCACGGTGAATGAGTTTTCTTTTCTAAAAGTTCTCACCAACTCTCTGATACCATGTGAGAATTAATGGAGAAAAATATTATTAAATTATGTGTTTACATAATTACATCGAGACCTTATTTATAGACACTATAGTACAATCCTTTTCCAAGTAGGATTTTTATATACTATTCATATTTCTACTCATATTCTAACAAAATCTATTAGGTGCTGCTTTTGCTGTTTGAGCTACCATTTATGGCAATTGAAGGATCTTAATCATTTTTGCATGATTTTGTCTGATGGGAAGTGATTAAATCTGGGATTGTGTGGTTTCCGAGGAAACTTAGAATTTTGTCAACAATGTCTTCCAACATTGTTGTAGTTTGATTTTAGGATAATCACCGCAGATTCCCTGTCTAACAACCAAGCTTCAATTTTCACAAAACGACTATAGTTGCGTTGTCTTGAAGTACTATTTATGTGTATGCTTACATCTTTCTTCCCCATATCCTGCAACGAACCCCCGCCCCTGGTGATGCCCATATAAAAGCATCTCGAACCCATACGAGATTTTCTTCATCTATTCTTATTCTGCTAGCAGATCTCCTGGTGCTCTCAATAAGTATAGACCATCTATCAAAGTTGATCAGTAAGAGCCTGCTTGGATGGGCTTGTAGCTTTTGGCTTATAAGCCAAAAGCTATAAGTTAGGAATTCTAACTTATGATGTTTGTCTTATTGTTGTCTTTTTGGCTTAAAAACGTTCTTTATTTTAACCAAACACTACAAAAGTGCTTAAAAGCAATTTTGCCCTAAAAACACTTTAAAATAAGCCAATCCATACAGGCTCTAATATTACTTTACTCAAAGATTGTTCTCCGGAAATAAAGAAGATCCTCTCTTCCATCACTAAAATGGAAGTGAGAAATCACTGGAAAAGAAGTTTAAAAGGGAAAGGAAAAACAGAGAGAGTATTTCCAAGTAAAAAGTGTTCTTCTCTATCAGAATGCTTTCATTTACAAAGAAAATAGGTTACTGCGTGGTTTTCTCGATGTCACTTACATAAGGTGTATTTTAATTTCTATCAAGAATTTTACAAAGGTATGCTGTCATGAATTCGAAGCTTAAAGTGAAAATAAACCTATATTTACAATAGGTCCAATTGATATGTACATGTAGGCTATTTATTTGACAAACAGGTTTTGTATGAAGAGTGTATTGACTGGACAGCAGGTTTAACAGGAAAAATAATGTTCTATTAGCTTAGTTCTCTCTAACGTGCATAGTACTCCCTAACTTTTGACGTGACTTCACCCACGTCATCAGCGCCAACGGCTTAGTAACATCAGCGACAGGTAAGTCCCCGCCCTCTTTCCCCTCCAAGCACCTCCACAGAATCTCCCTGGGGACTTTGGCATATGTCTCAAATCAATGAACACCATGTGCAAGTCCTTCTTTCTCTCCCTAAACTGCTCCACTAATCTCCTCACTAGGTGAATGGCCTTAGTAGTCGAGCAACCTAGCATGAAATCAAACTGATTCTCAAAAATAGTCACGATCCTCCTCAGCCTCGACTCTACCACCCTTTCCCAAACCTTCATAGTATGACTCAACAACTTGATATCTCTATAGTTGCTGCAACTCTGAATGTCCCCCTTATTTTTATATCATGGAACCATTATACTCCATCTCCAAGCTTCGGGCATCTTCGTCGCCCTAAAAATGATGTGAAACAACCTTGTCAGCCACTCCAAACCTACCCTACCAATATTTTTCCAAAAATTCATCGGAATCTCGTTGGGCCCCGTCGCCCCACCCTACACATCCTACGAATAGCCCCCTTAACCTTCTCAACCTTGATACGCCTATAATAACCATAATCGTGACACCTATCTAGTTCTTTAAGTCCCCCAGTACGAAACCTTTGTGCTCTTCGTCATTCAAAAGTCTATGAAAATAGGACTGCTACCTGTTCCTAATGAGGGTATCCTCAACCAACACTTTGTCATCCTCCCCCTTGATGCACTTCACTTGATCAAGGTCACGAGTCTTTTGCTCCCTGTCCTTAGCAAGCCTATACAACTTCTTATCCCCCTTTCTGCTCTAAAGTTGCATACAAGCTTTCGAAAGTTGTTGTCTTAGCCGTCATAACCGCTAACTTAGCCTCTCTCCTAGCTAACTTATACTCCTCCCTGTTCGTCTGCTTCTCCTCGTCATCCTTGCTCTCAACCAACTTAGCATAGGCCACCTTCTTAGTATCCACCTTTCTTTTTTAACTTCTTTGTTCCACCACCAGCCCCTCCGATGCTTGCCAGAGCGGCCTCTCGAAACACCCAACACCTCTCTAGCGGTCTTCCTAATGCAACAGGCGGTCGTATCCTACATACTATCCACATACCCTCATCCCCTCTACTCTCCCAAGCCCCCCATAGCCGTCAGTTTCTCCCCTATTTCCAAAGTACTGGCCAAAGTCAAGCTACCCCACTTGATCTTGGGTCTATCCTCCACAACCCCCTTCTTTCTGCCCTTTTTGATTACCAGTCCATCACCAACAGCTTATGTTAGGTCGAAAGATTCTCGCTAGGTATAACTTTACAGTCTTTACACAACGCTTTATCACCCTTCCTAAGGAGCAAGAAGTCTATTTGGGTCTTGGTCACCGAACTACGAAAGGTAATAAGTTGCTCCTCCTTCTTCAGAAAGCTCGAATTCACTACCCACAACCTAAAAGCCCTAGCAAAATCCAAAAGTGAAGCTCCTCCTTTATTTCGTTCCCCAAAACCGAAACCGTCATGCACATCATCATAACCTCTCGATAAAGACCCAATATATCCGTTGAAATCCCCTCCAATGGAAAGCATCTCAGTGCTCGGAATGCCTCTCACCACCTCATACAAAACCTCCCAAACGATCCTCTTCTCCTCCTCATCCAATCCTGCTTGCGGAGCGTAGGCACTAATAACACTCAACATAGACCCTCCAATGACCAGCTTAATCAACATCAATCTATCATTAACCCGAAAAAGGAGGGATGCAACACAAGGACTTCAGAGGGGGTCACCCATCCTAGTATTACTCTCGCCCAAGCAAATTTCAAACAGATCAAAAAAATTCTTTTACTCTACAACACATTGCAACTTTCAGATGTAGGGGATTCAATTCCTAATATGTGGCCGCCACTGATCGGCAGTTGATAAAATGGTTTAAACACATAAATATACATCATCTCAACACGATAGCAACAAGGAGGAAAACTCCCTGCAATTAACAGGGTTGGATATGAAAAGAGGAACAAGTTCAAGAAATTACGGAAGACATTTTCTTCCTGCCCAGTTTCTCCTTTTTGCAGATTTTGTCTCTATTTTAAGAACCTGAACTACATTTCATATTGCTTGTTATATTGAAGAGACGCATTGCAGCCAATCAGATCGATTTTAATACTCAGGTTAGTATCTCTTAATGGAAGTAACGCATCATATTAACACACATCCAGAAGATGCTGAATAAACTACATCCTGACCAAGAGCCTTTAAAGCTTCTGTACATATGGCTTTTATGCTAACGTTAGTTACATTAGTATTATTACAACAAAGAAACATATGCTAGAAACTTTTGACATCTTTTATGTTTTTAGTTTTTCAACAACTATAATGTTTGCTTGCTATCTTACGGCATAAGCATCTGCCGATTGCATCAGTACTTAGCAGGTACAGAATAACAGACAACTAATTTAGGCAATTCTATTCACCTTAAGATGGAACTAAACTAACACAACCTCAGTTCTCATGCTAAGATATCACGTATGGGCAGCGAATAAACTAAAATAAACTCGGCACCACCCCATCTCAAAATCAAAGGGTAGCAGCTCCATAATAGGCTCTGGCAAATACTAATGCTATTTCTTAATTTTCAGAATATTTACAAAACCAGTCACTGCACAATGAAAGCTGCATTTACCATAACCAACAAATCCACTACTGCCTAAATTATGACTCATCTCTAGACACCATAAAACATGTTGCACATTCACCAATTGGAAATACAAACAAAACTATAACTATCACAACATTGTGCCTTCAAACAACCACAAAATACAAATGCCTCATCCAAAAGTAAGGGGAGGGAGCAAAATGGCATGGGGAACTTCCAGATCATCCTAAACCAAAAGAAGAAAACTAACTGGCTAACTGCAAGAAGTTCAATTTTTTGAAAAGGAAAATGTTTACTTGAAGGAGAAAACAAGCTTTGGCAGGAAAGAGAAAAGAAGACAACAAAATAGAAGAATTGCATATCAGTCAATTTTTTCTAGCTTCAATTTTTCCTATTTTTCAATATTCCACCAGACAAATACATGGCCATTGCAAGTTATGAAACAAAAACATAATGTACACAAAGCATACATAATAACCTACATCACCTACAAAGATGAGGGATTAGTGCTGTTCTATGAAGCATATCATACATGCAAGTACTTCCATAGGTAATATATAGAAGAAGTCTATATAAATATAGCTCACACATACCTGAAAATGCAAGCTAGTCAAACACTGAGCAATTCGTCGAAACAACGGCACCATACACCTTTGGAAATCTGCTGGTTGAGTAGCTTCCAAGATTTCCTCCAACTCACCAAGGAACATGACCTCTTTTGAGCTATTTGTTATTGGCCAATACTTTAACAACCCCCTAATAACTGTATCAGCAAGCTTGCAGTCTTTCTCCACAAACTGCGTCATGCAATAATTTAACTGTTGATGGTACATGGCTAAGCATTTGGGTTTATGCAGGGGAATCAATGTCCGGACAAGAAAAAGCTTGTGTTCTTCTTTTAGAGGCAAAGCAAACCCATTGATTATGCTGCCCAGTATTTCCAGAAGCTCTGCAATCCCATTATGTTTTTCAGTCTCAAAAACGAAATGATAAAATATGTTATTAATAGCCTTCCTGATGTAAGGTCGGTGTACCATGAACTTCCCATAAACACGATGCAGTATTATTTTCAAGTACTCCCTCTCCCTAGGATCTTCAGAGTCAAAAAGATCAAGCAATCTGAGAACAAAGGAATGATCTATATATCTTTTCGCAACTTTTGCATCAGTTTCGGGTGATGCAACAAACCTCAGAAGAAACTCATACACAATCTGCAGATGTGGCCATGAAGGATCCATGGCAGGTTCGTCCTCTTCCACATCAAAGGCCAACGTCTTGTTCTCTCGAGGCTGGGGCATGAGTTCCCTGAACAAATTTACAGACACCATCTTTACTTCTGCTTGCATCACCACTTCTGTAAATTTTACATTTGCAGACGTTACGTACTCCACAAGCTCCAATAACGTCTGTCGCTTGGTCTCCTTTTCTTTAAGGTTCTTTGTAGGATCAGTAAAATCAAACAAAACACAACACATGTTGAGCTTCCTAATAAACAAGTTGTGCTTCTCAGAAATAGGAACATCCTTGAAACTTGACAATGCATCGTAAGAAGGTGCAACGAGATTCCCATTGGGCTTTAAACTCCCATCTCGGACAAATTTATCCCCCGTTGAAGCTGAAACAGAATAAGGGGCCGAAATAACAGTATTGTTATCTGATACCCCAATCTTTTTACTTCCTCCATCACTTTTCTTTGAACTAGTCGATGAACTGGTTGAGCCAGCCGTCTTCGACTGCTTCTTAGGGTTCTTCTTACCAAATATCTGCTTGATCATATTTCTCAAAAATTGTAACTTTGCAGATACAAGTAAAAATTCAACAACTAAAACTAAGTCAATATTTCCTCCTCAGCTGAAACCCACATGCCACTAGCTTGCAATTCCAAAAGGGTCAGCACAAAATGATGATTACTTCATCAACTAATGCAGGAGATAACAGAAATAACTATCATCTTCAACTTAGGGGCTAAAAGCACACTTTTTTTCAACTACAGGGGCTTCGAAGAAATTCCAACTCAACAATTGAGATCAAGAATGGAGCAGTACCTGAATCAATCTAAAGAAAAACTTGAGTTCTTGAACCTTTTATCAGAAACTCATGTATAAAGTTTGAGCCTTTTGACTTAAAAACCAGATGTGCAAAGAAAATTATGAGTACTAAATTCAAAGAAATACCACTTTTTTGTTTCAACTTTCTTCTTCCACTAAAACAATCATACCAAAATGCGGTTTACAAATAAAGTATATTCCCACACGCTCTCTTCACTTTTTCAATAATCCCCAAAATAATTTTTAAATGCAAATTGAAATCCAAAAAAAATAAAAAAATAAAACAGAAAATAATTCCTTTTTTCTTTCTTGTCACAGTTGAGAAAATGCGAATAGAGCAATTATTCAGAAGGAAATTTGGTTAATCAATTTTGGGATTCTTCATTTTATTTTTTTTAGTTTGTTTACATTTTTGGTGTTGTTTGTTGACGAAGTAAATGGTTAGTGGAGTTGTATTTTAGCGTGTGCAGCAATGATATGTTGACTTGGATCAAAGGATTAAAAGCCCAGTCTTAACTCTCTCTACTTTCTTAATTGCTCATTTGGTAATAAGTCAAGTCCCCAAACCAGACGGAAAGCAACTAACATATACAATCATATTCAAAATTGTTTAAAATATTTGCTAGTGGTATTATTAATATTTCTATATAAAATAAAAAAATATCACACATCTTGATATTTTCGATTCATAAGAAAAATTTAGGAACAAATTGCAATTTAATGGACTTTATTACTGATATGAGGCCAAAAAAGTATCTATTTAGGTATTATTTACTTTATATTTAGCGTTTTTTATCGTCACTTTGAATATTAAATTTCAAGAAATATGCTTATATTGGTTGATTTTTTTTCATAAGACAAAATGAAGAAATTTGAGCGGAAAACGGATATGTGGGAGCTTTGAAGTCGGAGTAAAAAGTCATAAATCACAACTCGAAGTTAGTTCCAAGTGCAAAATCAAGGACGAGGTGTTTGGACATTCAATTTCATCTCGTAATTTGGAATTATGAAATAAAATCAGTGTTTTAGACATGCGATTATATCTCATGATTTTAAATCATGAAATGAAATTCAATTTTTCTAAAACCGCGGAGTTGAAAATTTCATATCATGATTTCACCTTTTTCATATACAAAAATTAACCCACAAGTTTATATTTTTGTAAAAAAAAAATCATCATTTTAAATTTTATAAAAAAGATTCACATAATCATGATCATTCCCTTATTCTAGAATTTTTCTACCTTTATTCCACCTTAATTCTATCAAATTCATATTTATAAGGATGAATTCTAATCATGCAGTCATAAATTTATCCACCCTTGGCCAAGATCCAAGGATTACACCTTGTATTCACTAAGGTATACCAGAAAATCAACCTAGGTCAAGTTAAATTTTCCTCTATAATCAAGATCTAATAATTCTAAGGATTAATCATTCAAAAGATAATTAAATGGGTGAATTAACTTATCTCAATGAAGAAATTTGGATGAAAACTGATGATTTTAGTTCTAAAGTGCCTTTTTTTGCTATGAAACGAAACTGAAAAGAAAAATATTTTTTTAATATGATATAAAGTCCCTGAGGCTTACTTTAGTTAGAGGTTGCTTCATATCCATTTGAAAGCGTATAAATTATATTTTTCTCACAAATAATGTTGTCATGTGATCTTATGCTAATTAAGAATTCCGATGACAATTGTATAATAATTTTAGAGTAATTTCATCTGATTTACAGTTTCATAGGTTACTTCTTCGTACAGGTATATTTCAGTTGAGTATTATTTTTTTATTTTTTTTGTGTTGTCCTATCTATACTTGTTATTCTGTCTACCTTACATACCAATGCACATTGTATTTGTACTAATGACCCCATGGCATGGGACCTACATTATTTTTAATACATAACCAGGTACATAGAGTTACATACCTTTTCAGTAGGCAGTAGGCACTATCATGTATCAACAAAGCGGTCGGTGAACTCCATTTTTCCGGGAGCTAGTTAGGAAATATCACTCTCTTTTATGTTATATATCTGCACACTATGGGTATAGAGTTCAGTTTCCTCAACTTGGCCCGACCCAACATTAAAATTCAATTTTAATTTATTTTTCTTCCAGCAAAATATTACCCCCCGCATTTACGTGTCTCTCTATTCATTAGAAAAAGCAATATAATTTAGAATTTGATTGTCATTTGTGGGGGTGTTCATGGTTCGATTTGACTCGATTTTTAGTTGACATCAAATCAAATAAAAAAAGATGATTTTTTTAATATTCAAACCAAATCAAACTATTAT
The DNA here is from genome assembly GCA_030864225.1 of Capsicum baccatum var. pendulum. NCBI lineage: Eukaryota > Viridiplantae > Streptophyta > Magnoliopsida > Solanales > Solanaceae > Capsicum > Capsicum baccatum. Next base: position 186,402,536 of record CM061560.1, on the reverse strand, counting down.
TATAGTATAAATTCTATCGATTTTGATTTCATCAATTTTATCGATTTGGTTTGATTTTTACGGATTTTAAGAATATGTTTTAGTAGACAAAGCAATATGTCCGGACACGTAAAAGCTAATAGCAACTTCAAATTAATAATATTCAATTGGTAAATGAAAATGAACATAATGAGAACTTCACACAATTCATATTGTAGAGGGACTCACAAAGCAACAAGCACATACGTTATAGCAATCAACAGATATCTAAGCTACTAATATAGGATTAGGCTCCTCTTCATTACTTTTTATTCAAGAAATTATCAATGCACCTTTTGATGGTTGACATGTGGACGGTTAAATATAAAAGGTTAGGATTACATGCTAGCTTATGTATTATTTTTGATGTATTATTTATTAATAAAAATGTCAAAGATATGAAATCAATTCATTTTATTATTTTTTTTTTTATTAATACTTCTTACAAAAATATGAACTTTTCCACCTATAGAATCCCACCATCACGGATTTTTTCATTAAAAAATTAGTACTAATATTTATTCTTGTCTAAGGTAAACAACCACTGTCCTAATCTAAGAAGGAACAAATTTATTTTTTCATGTGATAAAGTAGAAAGCTCCTATGTTTGTTTTATTATTATATGTTTGATATTTTGTTAATTTCTTATTGTGCATACATATAACTTATAATACATAGAATCATCAAATGCATGTTTATTTTGTGTTTATTTTTTTTAAGTTCATTTCATTATATTTGTTCTTTCATATAATTTCATTCTTTTTGTTGAATTTTTTATTGTTTCTGTTACTAGTTTTTTTCTTGATTCAAGGTCTATTAGGAATAACCTCTCTATTTTGAAGTAGCGGTAAAATTTGTGTATACTCTATCCCCTCCAAACTTTATTGGGTAAAATATATATCATTGTCATTATTGTTCTATTGTTTAATATACACATTCTTTATTTATTATTTTAGTAAAGTACAAAATATTAATTTATATTTGTTTTATTTTTTCGAAGTATGATGGATAACATTCAGAAACGGGTGAATGATACTGTAGCAAAAGAAGTTCTACAATAAAACACAAGTTTATTTTGATCTTTAGCTTAGGCTTGAATTTGATAATGATAAGGATGCAATCAATTTTATAATGAATATGCTAGAAGAATTGAATTTAGTAGTCATAAGGAGTACGTGAACACGAATAAAAAACTAGGTTATGTAATGTCAAGAAAAATTATTTGCTTCAGAGAAAATTTGCATATAGATGATAAACGAAGAACACAAGTTATAAATAGATAGAGAGAAACTTGAATTGGATGTCAAGATTATATTGTTGTTACACATCAACCATGTGAAAAGTCTGCATCACTATGGTTGATGTAGAACACAATTATCAGCTTGTCCCTCCATCGATAGTTCACATGTTGCCATCTCATAGAAGGATAAATAAAATACAAGTTAATGAGATGGATTTGACAGTAGATGTTGGATTGATGTCTAAAGTAGCTTATGATTTCATGAGTCTTCAAGTGGGTGATCGAAAAAATTTAAGCTATACTAGACAAGATCAAAAAAAAATTATCTCTAAATCAAACGTCAAAAATTTATAAAAGAAGGTAAGAAGGTGGCATATCAATCATGTGAAAAGTATGCATCACTATGGTTGATGTAGAACACCATCATCAGTTTGTCCCTTCATCGATAGTTCGCATGTTGCCATCTTATAGAAAGCTAAATAAAATATAAGCTAATGAGAGGGATTTGACAGTAGATGTTGGAATTGATGTTTAAAGCAACTTATGATTTCATGAGCCTTCAAGTGTGTGATTGAGAAAATTGAAGCTATACTAGATAAGATCAAAAAATTATCCCTAAATCAAACGTCAAAAAATTATGAAAGAAGGTGAAGTAGGTGATATATTTTTTCGTAATGTGTGACATTTTATTAATTATATTACAATTATGAAACTTACTTTATTAGTTTAGAAGATAAATATATTTACTTTTTTATTTTCTGATCTTTATGTAGGAATTATTAGAGTATTTGAGAAGAAGAGAGATGAAGATCCACTTTTTTGTGGTGCAATTAGATATTGATAATATGATCACAAATATTTGTTGGGCAGATTTAAAAATAATCATGAACTACAAGGTGTTTGGAGACGTGCTCTCATTTGATACTACCTATCAAACAAACAAAAAATACAGGCCTCTGGCTAGCTTTGTTGGATGAAAAAATCACTGAAAGATGGTAATTTTGAAGGTGCATTAATTTATGATGAGACTTCTCACTCTTTTGAATGGTTGTTTGAAACATTTCTTAGAGAAATGTATGAAGAAAAATCAGGTGCAATTTTTACAGATCAAGCTATAAGTAATGTCATTTCAACTGTCATGCGTGAAGTTCATCATAGATTGTGTGTTTGAAATATGGGGTAAAATGCAGCTAAATATCTCAATCAAGTATATAAAAGGTACTCGTCAATTCATGGTGATTTAGAAAATGCATTTATCAATATAAGAATGAAGAAAATTTTTTAGATGCATGGGATAGTATGCTTGATAGATATAACTTACATGAAAAGGAATGATTGCATTGGATATATGCATTGAGGAAAAAATTATTTTCAGCTTATGAAAAACAATTTTTTTAGATAGTATAAATAACATACAATTGAGTGAGAGCTCGAATAGTGATTTAAAAGATTATTTACAGCCAGACTATGGTTTGATGCAATTTTTTAAGCATTATGATCGCGCCGTTAGGGATAAAAGATATAATGAGCTAAAAGATACTTGTCGATGTTAAAAGTGGAGATACCAATTCTTGTTCATGCAAAAGAGCTATATACATCAAATATATTTATAAAATTTCAAGGTGAATATATGAAGTCTTTTCACTTAGAGTGAATAGTTGTGAAAGAAATGATTCATTCATTATGTACAAAATTAAGCAAGGATACACTCGACAACATATTATCAAGGTAGAAAATAAAGGCGATATCATATCATGTTCATGCACTAAGTTTGAGTCCATGGATATTACAATAAGAATTCTTGATGTGGTAAGTGGAGCTTTAAAGATTCCATTAATATATATTTTGGAAAGGTGTAAAAAATGCAAAAGTTGATGACATAAGAAAATTTAATGAAAAAATTTAGAAAGAAATTCAAAAATATTACAACGAGATCATTGTAGTGTTCTTTATCCTATACTTATTAGATGGCAACAAAAACTTCTAAAACAAATGAAGGTTTTAAGTTAGTTCTAGCATATGAAAATGAGCTGAATTGTAAAGTTGATCAAATTGTGGAAATTGCAAGTCTATCTGGTGATAGTCATGTAAGGAACACACAAGAAGAATGTATTGATAAGAAAGTTCTGACACGAACCAAATAATTAAAATGAAAATATGGAGTGTATTGTACAAAAGGGAGAATCAAAGGTTATCTTAAGTTGAATTCAAAGAAAAGAAACTCAAGAAAAGATGTCGAGCTCTACTGGTCAAGATAGAGCTACATAAATTGGGACCACCCTACCTTATGGTGGGAGAACCATGCTAATCCCACTCTTATACACTTAATTGTTACTCTCTCATACAAATATTCATGTATTAAACCAGTTCAAACAAGTTTCAGTTAAATAGCATCTTAGTTGACAATATCATCATATATAAAAATGAATAAAGTATGAATATCTCCATTTATTACCATTTCTGTGACCTGAAGTCACCATACAAGAATATCTAAGAAGAACAACTGAGCTGCGAATATACCAAAACACAAAAAAGGAGGAAATTGTCTTAATCTCAGATTAAATGACAAAGTATCATACAAGATCTGAAGTTTGACTGGACATAGTGCTCACCCTCGAAATCAGAATTGAATCACTAACTAAAGTCGAGGTTGCGAGTCAAGCACTGAAATATGTTTTACACTCAAAAAAAAAAGAGTACAGGTAGCATCAATACATCAACAAATACTGACAAGCACCACCGGTCGACTAATTTACTAATGTACAAGTAAGCAAGTCAAACAAATATAAAATCGATCATAAAGTAATTCAAGATTTATGATATCAGTCAAACAACACATCATGAATCATCATATAATTACACTCACAAATTTACTTTTACAGGCTTTTACACTTATTCAATTTCATCAATCTTTCATCATCACATATATTTATCAAATAATACTTAATGTATGTAAATGAGTGCATGTATTCAAGATGTGCGCATCTTATCTTATCCTTCTCATCATATTCTTCATCACATTATAACATACCGACGTGGTACCCGACCTCATTATCATAATATATTATGTTGTACAAGTATAGTCCCCGATCCATTATCATAATATATTATATTGTACTGATGTGGTACCCAAATTATTACCTCAACACCTCATCAAAATGCAATGCAGTCATCAAATCGTAGATCATGCTAGAAGACAATAATAGATGTTCAAATCACAACAAGCACAAAGCCAAAAAGTTTAAGTGCTGCACAAAATCGTAGCCTACCTAAACTCCTTTGCTCAAGGCCACCTTTAAGCCATACTTTTTCCTTTTCATTCTCGTTCAATTCGTTCTTGATCTATACAACCACAAGGGCATACACATATTTCAATATTCCACCTTTTTTTCACCAGTATGGATCAAATCACTTATCTTAGCTGTAATTTTACCCTATTTCATTATATTAGAATTTTTCTTATCATTTTAACTTCATGAACACAACTTGAATTGATATAATAGTTAAAATTTCAGTCTCATTAATATTTTCTAACACTTTAGGATCATTACGTACCAAATTTATAAGTCATCCCATTATTTTTTTCATTACTTTTCATAAATTAGGATTTAACCCCTAAATTCCCTTGTTCACACCTAATTTTTTTCCTCAACGACTAAGTTTAATTTTGAGTTTATTCACTTTTAAATAAAGTTATAATATTTATTTTATCCGGATAAAAACTTTACAAAGTATTTATCTAGGTAATTTTGTCATTCTAAGTAGCGATTATATATTTCGTATTCGTATATACAAAATCGTATAATTTTGTTACTTAAATAATTATTTTATAAAAAGTTAGATTTTAATCAAGGGTTATCATGATTAAAATCTTAATTTTAATATATTTTTTTCTCAAAATAGTTTTATTTAAATATGTGTTTGATTTTATTAAATTAAGAAACTCAGGATTAAATTGATTGTTAGTTCGTATCGAATTGTGATTCAATTTAGTTGATTCATTGAGTTTGGCCATAATTAAAATTAATAGGGCCATAATTATAATATAATTGACCAATTGATTTTTAATTAGTCAAAACTTAAATGAGATTGGCTAATTTCAATTTAATTTTGACTATTTAAGAAATAGCCTATTCTACCCATTTTTTTTTTAGTCTTAGCACCTCAGGCCCAATAACAACAACTCCAGCCGGCCTACACCCAATACCACTTAATTCACTTTAAATCAGCCAGACAAACACAAAACCCAGCCCAACTATCTTATCTTTAACCTATTCCCCTTAAATCGATTCCACTAGCGGCAATACACCAGCACACTAATGTACAGAATAATACAATGGGAAAACCTGTTGTAACAACAAAATACAATGTTGTAACAACAACCGACATACAACCAACAAAAAGCAATAACTTCAACAACAAACAACGTCAATCCCCAAAAAATCTTAACCACGTCACCATCCATTTTTAGCTCGTTCAGCCCGTTGAAACCAACAATGATAGAAAAACAGTCCCCAAACGGAGATACAATAAAAAATTACTCTAAAATTCGTCATTAATTCAAGATATGGAGGAGACTCTTTGTTGAATTTGAATTCAAACTCCATCCACACGTTTATTTGAAAAAATTCTCACTTCAAATTCGAATTTTTAGATCTGAATTTCATCTATAAATAGCCCTTTTCTCACCATAAAGAGTAAGATTTTTGGGGGAAAATAGAGATTTTAGAGGAGCATTCCTCTAATCTTACGTAACCAAAAATCAGTCATACTTAGTTTCGATAAATCGTTCAAATTCAGATGAAGTTAATTTAAATTTTGATGAAATCGAGTGAAGCTCCAGTGGTGGAACTTAGCTCGTAGTTCCATTGTTGCCTTGAAATATTGAGGTTTTCTCAACATACTGATCAGATGAAAGTAATAAAAGGCGAGTCTTGAGTATTAGCCTAAAAATATTTTTCTTAAGCTTGAACAAGAATAGAAAGGTTTGGCAAAGTTTTATTCTTCACATTTAATTCTGCGAAAAAAAAAGCAGAACAAGTTGCAAGATTCCTTCCCCCTTTTATTTTGTTTATTTTGAGGATGTTAGGCCCTTAGATTCAATCCTCGAGATTGATATGTTTAGAATAAAATTGATTTGCTTTGGTCTGTGAGAGTTGTTTTTTTTGGAGAATTGTCATATTCACGGGTCTAAAAATTTGTCCTTGCCCTTTTGTTTCATTATGTCTAAGTGTGCAAATTGTAGGATTTATTTTACTGAGCTTAGTCATTTAATCATATAAGTATTGCTCATATATTTATTCTTTTCTTTTTCCTTTATGCGCATGAATTCATCCGAATCCATCGAACTCACATACCCGGTATTCCCTTTGGGTCAAGTCCGAAATCGAGTCAAGCTTCATTAAAGTCCAAACTGGATTGATATACACAGGACAACACAAGTATACAGTCTGGTATATAACTGTATACAACTGATATACATTGGAAGGCAGCTGATCTTGATGCATATTAAAGTAAAAGCAAATATGCTGATTTTCTATGCTGATACGCAGAGTATACACAGGGGTATACAGGAAAACATGGGCAAAGGAACTGTGATATACAACTGATATACATGAAAAAATGGATTAAGAATCCATGGAATTCAGGACCAAAAGTTGGACAACCCATTAATGGGCCAAAAGGGCCCAATTTTAACTCTTTCTTATTTCTCATTCTTGCTTATTTGTATTTACTTGAACCCTTTAACTAATTAACCTAGATAAATCCCCTAAGGTGTTACTATTTTATTTTATCATGGCTTTCTTTTAGTCAATTTGTAATTTTCTCACCTAATTTATCTCGTCTAAAGGAATTAAAGTGGTTCTTTCGATTTTTCTTCCTAAAACTAATCTTAGAAGGAGAAATTGTTAAACATTTTATTTTAAAATGTCATTTGTCTTGTTCGTATGACTAATAGCCTTTGGGTTAAAATAACTTCCTTCAAACCAAGACAAAAGTAAATTCTAACTTTCCATAATTAATAGAATACTTTTAACCTGACATTCCCCTAATATTTTTCAAAGGTGATATTTATAACAAAATTGACCTCTTTTTTTTTTATATATATATAATAAAAACAATAATAATGATAATAATAAGAATAATTACGCAATTTCTTTTTTTTTTTCATAAAAAAAATACAAACTTATATCCTTCTTAAATCCAAGTGTGCCACTTAGTTTAAATACATTTCTCTTTAATTCAAGTAGAATATTTTATAAATTTTTTTCTTAGAAATAATTATAAAATAAGTAGAATTTTCTCAATTAGAATATTCATCGTTTTTTTTTCAAATTCTAACTTTTCTTGATTAATTATGAATTAGTTAAAAATATTCCTCAAGTAGAATATTTTTGTAATATTTTCTCAAGAATTAATCATAAATTAGGCAGAATATTTCATAATTCTTCTCAAAATTAATATTGGATTAAGTGAAACATGCTATAGCTTTTTCTAACTCAAATAGACTATTTCTCCTTTGAATAAACAAATGCCAATTTTAAACATGTAAATAAATAATTTTATAAAAGCAACCCTTTTTGCAAAGTTAGCCACATTTTGTAAGTTAGACAAAAAATGATATTTGGTGAACTGTTTTAAAATGGAAGCCCCTAAGTGTCATGAAAACATTCTTAGGGTGTTAATTGAAACCTTACTCAATTTCTCTAATTTCAAAGATTTATTTCTATTTTTGAATATTTGAAATTTCTTTAAGTTTTTCTTGTTATTTTTTCTATAAAAATCAAGTGGCAACTCCATGAATTTTTTAAAAAATTATTTCAAAATTTTCTTGAATTTTTTTGAAATAGTTTAAAAAGGTCAAAACCATTTTCTTAAAAATAAAATTCAAAAATGATAAAACAGAAATGGAGACTCTGTTGGGGAATATCTAGGTTCTAACCAAGTATTTGAACTGATGTAACACCCCGTACTTAATTACGTGCATTAGCCATTGTTATATGTGTTGGAGTATATGTATTGATCCTAAGTTAGGTATATATGAGTATTATTTATATCGGAATTTGCCCGTCGATTTTTCCATACGAAGGTTATTGAATAAGCTTTTCGATGATATAAAGATTTTCAAAAACGGATAAGTTTTGGATATAAGCGAGCAGGTTCGAAACTATAAAACGGTGGCCGGGATGTGAACAGTAAATGTGCAGAAAAACTGAGGCCTGCCAGTTTTTGGATCACCTTTGAACGATCATAACTCCCTCAATATAATGAACTGGGAGAGATACCATATATCAAAAGAAATATCTTTCAGTCTTCTTTCCAATGCAATTGGTTTCAGCCAAATCCAACATTTGCGTAAGGAGTTATACGTGTTTTACTTCAGCCTCTCAAAACAGATTTTTAGGGTCAATTTCAAACGATCATAACTCCTTGTACAGGACGAACTGGGTGGCCTAATTTATATGAAATTAAAGCCCTTTGAATTATCTTTACAATGATACCAATTTCACCCAAATCTGATATCGGGGCAAAGAGTTATGGTCTATCTACTTCAGCTTGTCAAAACAGTCTAACGGAGGACATATTTGACATTATTTAAATTTTAAGGGCACTTTGGTCATTTTCTATGGTATTATGGACGGGAATATGTGTATATATACATGTATATGAGTTCAAAAACTCATATTCATCATCAATTATAGCAAAGAACAAACCCTAGCCTAATTTTCAACTCTAATTATCTTGTGATTCAACTGTGGAAAGTCCAAATTGATTCCGTAGTTGTGTTCATCGTCTCAAGGGCTTCGAGAAGCACCCCTTATTTGTGCCAACAGGACTTCAAAACCCAAAGGGCCATTCTATGGTAAGGATGTAAATTATGTTGGTGTTATTTATATGGATATGTATATATATATATATATATATATATATATATATATATATATATATATATATGCATGTGAGCATAAGAAGTATGTTATTTGATTGTTGTTGAAAGATGATTTGAAATGATGTTAGATCATTCTTGTGCATGGTTGAATTATGTTGAATTGTGAAGGGATGATGTGGTATTCATGATATGGTATTGAAATGATGATTATATATATATATATATATATATACACATAAACCTATTTTTCAAGTTGTTTTTTGGAATGCTTTGCAAATATTGGTTGTATAGAATTATGGAAGAGAATTGTGGTGTTGGGTTTCTAATACTAGATGCCAAATATTTCATTGTAGATAAGTGATTTGTAAAGGTGGGAAGTTGTGTTGAATTGGTATCCGAATCTACAACGAGGTATGTAAAGCATACTCTAACGATGTTCTTTGGCATGAAAACACCAATGTTCCATCAAGTAAGATTCCGAGGTTATCCAAACACATGTATTGTTCTACATTACCAATGAAGTTGTTTCCATTCTATAAAGTGTCAAAATGTTTCATTGATATACCAAAAGGCTCCTATTTCATTGTTGTGCTATTGATGATTCTGAAATATATTGTTGATGTACCAATGAGTCCTTATTACATCGTTATTGTATAGAAGGTCTATTACTTGATTCCTATTGATGTATCATTGTTCCAAAGGTACTATATTGGCATGGACACTAATGTAATAGTCTCAAAAGCTTTTGAACTAAGTTATTGGAAAAATCTCTTATGTGTTACTTGATATACGTATGAGTGGTATCCCAGGGGCATAAGCCTAGCATGGGTCGATTCCTATTTATGTGTTTATGGGTGGTCTCCCAGGGGCATAAGCCTAGCATGGGTCGATCCCAATTGATATGTACTGGGGGAAGCCTAATGGTCACAGTACGGTACAATATTGATTATTGTTAGGTGGTTGGAGGTTCGGGAGGAGGAGGTAATGGCGAATAATAATTGTAAAGAATGAAATGAACGAATGTATACCGTTCCACAAATGTGTTTGAATTCAAGAACCCAATTCAGATTAATGATAATGTTCATGATCCTAAAAATGTTTATGAAGTGTGGTTCACTTCTATTATGATTTATTCACTTGTGTCTGATTTTCTTGATCCCCCATATCACATATGATTATTTACAGCTTTACATACTCAGTACATATTTCGTACTGACGTCCCTTACGGGGGACCTGCATTTCATGCTGCAGGCACAGGTACCTCAGCTCATACACTGCACCAGTAGGAGCCAGGTCATACAGCTACTGTTGGTGAGCTCCAGTTTACTTCGGAGCTTTCCGAGTCGGTTCCTTATATTTTGTTATTGTACAGGAGTCATGTGTGGGCGGGGGTTTGTCCCGACCCTAGTTATGTCATGTATATCCTAGAGGCTTTGTAGACATAAGGAAGGGTAAAGTCATGGAAGTTTATATAGTGATGTTATATTCGTATATGGGGTGGTCCCGATGGCCAAGTATTTTTTATATATATATATATATATATATATATATATATATATATATATATATATATATTTGTGCGTGTTGTGCTGATACAGGTAATTAGACCCTTTTATATGCAACGAAGTGCTGCCCAAATTTTTGGTGACATGTAAGTGAAAGTACAGGTATTTGAACGGGTTCTCCCGGGCCTTCTCGGCTTCGGGTGCCAGTCCGGCCCGATGGAATTTTGGGCCGTGACAACTAACTTCTTTGAATAACTATTCGGGTTGTAATATTTAAACTGTTTGTCTATTTATGTGTTTAAATTTTCATGAAATTTAAATAGTTGTATTTCATGGCATATTTCCACATTTGAAATATATAAATTGTTTGGGGTTTCGTGGGTGTCCCGCCCCTTATTGTTGAATTCCAAATCAATTCTTGAAAATACAACAGTTTATTGGCACATTAGGCGTCCGATAACTGTTCGTATTTCCAAACCTAAGTCGTTTGCTTGGGGACGAGATTTAAACTCACTCTAAACACCTAGGATAGAGCGAAACCAAAACCCTCTTTTAGGCATAAAACTAGAATGACCTAATACCCGAGGGATCATTGGGCCTATTAGAAAACCTTTTCTGTATTTATTAGACACGAGCCAATTACAAATGAATCATATTTATGTGTTGAAGAAATAAATGTTTGTTTAATCCAATCAATTATCCTTAGGGTAGGGGGAATGCTCATTTTTGTTTGCTTTCGTATATGAATGACTCAACCATACCTCTAAAAACGATTCAAGATGGTTACCAAACTTGATAACTTTCTAAAAGTATAGTGGACTTATATGAGTGGAAAAGATGATGAGATTGTTAGTATGTATATCAGGCATCTACCTACACTTATAGAGATAGACGCGTGGCTTGAAATGATCCATATGGTAACAACATTTTAGGATGATGACAACACGGTGTTTCACTTTGAGAAAGTTGAATTGACCTATACTATTGAAAAAGTGATGACTTGTTATGAGAGCCTCGATATGTGTAGGAAAAGAAGGAGTGCACCTGACAAATCTAGTGCCTATTGTGTGGAACCGTTAGAAGATCAAGGATTCCTTTTCAATCAATGATGATACCTGGTTGGGGGAACATGATGGAGATAACATACCTTTTCATGATTTGTATCACCAGTTTGGAAGGTTTAACATTTTTAAGAAATTTGGACCTAAATTTAAAATGGAGTTAAAATGGAGAGAGAAAAGCGCATTTTATTTCACCGTGGGATTGCTTGGAATGATGGTGTTCCTACAAGGATAAAATGTCACCATTCATCCAACAGTCATTACGGTGATGCACACCCTCTTCTATGAGTAGATTACAAAACCACTAAAGTATTCTATACTTTAGCTCCCATGATCGTCGCTGAAATATATAGGGCTTTGGGGAAGTTTCAAGGCAGGCATAGTTTCTTTCAGGGGTGCAACCTTATCTTGTAATAGTGGATGATGAAACATTTATTAAAAAATTCGGATAAGGGTAGATCCTTTATCATCGCATGATATTTGGCTGTCTTTGCACAGATTTAAGAGGATAGAATCTCCGGGATTTTTGTTTAATATTTTTAGGGAATTGAGAGAGGACAACTTCCAGTATTCTATCAGATATCTTTGTCTGGGAAGTGCATCACTCAAGGAAATGAATGGACTTTTTACTAGAGTTATGGTTACTGCAGTATGACAGGCCCTTAGGAAAATTTCAACAACTTTTTTTGCCATGACATCAGATTAAGACAAGACTTGCGGCATTGGAAAATCTAACTTAATGGCCTCTGTTTTTATTGATCTAGATCTCAAAAACTTGGGGTATTATAATATCTCCTCCTTGAGATTATTCATCCTCTAATGAAACAATATAACCTGAAATATCAGGGAGAAGCTGAAATTTTTGTAGTGAACGCTGGACCATGAGCTGATATTTGAATTTGTGACTGATGCATGAACTGAACCAAGGTCATAAATGTATACTATGGCATGAAGATGGCTGAGTGGATTAGATAGAAATAAAAGAGTTAATTAATTAAGAAAATTATTACCTCAAACTGCGACTGGGTTCGAAGAGAAGAGATGGGGATACTTTGTTATAATATCTGCTTCTACTTCCCAAGTAGCTCCCTTAACTAATTGGTTTCTCCATGGAACTTTCACTAAGGAAAATTCTTTATTCCTCAACCTACAAGCCTGATGTTCAAGGATCTCAACTGGGACTTCTTCATACGAGAGACCACCTTTCACACCAATCTTTTCTAATGGGACTACTGATGCTGGGTTATCAAGGAACTTCTTCAACAGGGAGACATAAAACACCAGGTGCACTGATGCTAACTCTGTAGGAAACTCCAACTCATAAACCACCTTGGTATACCGACTCAAAATCTTATAAGTGCCAATATAGCAAGGAGTGAGCTTCCCTTTCTTACCAAACCACTTTTCCCCTTTCATTGGAAAAATTTTTAAGTATACAAAATCATAAATATGAAACTTAAGCTCTCTCATCCTCACATCTACATAGGATTTCTGATTGCTCTAGGCTATTTTCAGCCTTTCTCGAATTAACTAAACCTTGTCCATCACCTCATGCACTATGTCTGGTCCTATTAAAGCATCTTCATCGACCTCAAACAAACAAATATGAGATATATATCTCCTACCATAAAAAGCCTCAAATGGGGCAATCTGGATATTGGAGAGGTAATTGTTATTATAAGCAAATTCAATCAACAACAAGTGATTATCGCAACTACCTTTAAAATCGATACGCAGTCCCTGATGTTGGGTGTATTTACATGCCTAAAGCACCATAATTTACCCATATTTTAGCTAAGTTTTGAGGACAAAATATATAATTCCTACACTTTTAGTCCATTTTCCTTTAAGTGAGCTAACCTACGTGATTAGCATATTTTTCAGGTATTAATGATGAAGATTTCAGAACTTTGTGGACCTTTGGGAAGCAAAGGAAAACTTCACATAAGAAGGAAGGCAGCTTTTGGAAGCTTGTGGACTGAATGTGATGCATGGAGAATTTATTTCGGGGAAAATCAGTATTTCTAAATACTTAGGGATGCAACAGTAATTTAGTAGACATGGATATTATAAAAACCCTATTGCTGAATTTTTCAGTAAGTTTTATCTTACATTATTCAGTTTATAGAGTCTGTAAGTCAGAGACAGAGAAAAACGCTGAGACTTGGGCAACGGAGAGAGAGGAAAAACGTTATCCTCTTGTTGACGCCAAATCACTTCCATCGCCAAGATTATTCTAGGTTGTGGTATGATGATGATATCTATTTTGATTTCCGTTGTAATCATGAGTAGCTAAACTTCTCTGTTAGAGTTATGAAAACCTTGTGACATACTATCTATTACTATGAGTTGGTGAATTCTTGATGTGTATGCTACTTATATCATTGCTCTCTTCGTTTTAATTTAATTCTCATGGTTGTAAACATAGAGAACATGCCATTATAGCATTAACTTGTTCGAGAGAAAAGTTACATGTTTGGAAAAGAGAGTGTGACAAGGAAATAGGGCTACCAACTCCTATTTACACGTTAATGCCTTAACCGGATTAATTTCTTGGAGAGTTCGTACCATTAGTTATACGCTTTAGGCTTGAGAGAATTAAAGTGAAATAATCCTTGATGGTTGAGAAACACTAGGATTTACCATTGGAATACGAATCTCTATAAGTGCATGCATGTCTAAATTCCGCATTACTCATAGTTAATAGATACGTAGAACTCATAAGGTGGACATAACCCTAACTTATTATTCTCTGTGATTAAATCTTACTAAACAACTCGCCTCATTCTTTACTTTGATATTAGTAATTCACGCATAATCAAATCCCCCCTTTTTCGTGGAATTTTCGACCAACAGTCTACTAATAATTGCAACACTTAATGACCAAGTATTCCTTGTGGGATTCGATACCCAACCCAGTTGGGTTCTATATTTGACATCGACCGCTTACACTTTCTAACGAGAGCAGTAGTTTGGGGGTAATCAAATTTTGGCGCCGTTGCTGGGGAATATGGTTGTCAACTAAGTTTGTGATAGTTAATAGACCCTTTGGTAAAAAATTCTTGAATTTTACTTTCAGTTTGTTGTTTTTGTTTTGTTCAGGTTTGGTAGAGTGCATGCCAAATACACGACGTTCTGGTCGGCCATTATTACCTATAAATCCTGAACCTCAACTTATTGGTAGAATTGATGCACAAAGTGACATTGAAAGAAGGGCTGCTCAATAGGAGTAGGCTAGATTAGCTGCATTAGCAGCTGCTCAAGTGCACCAACAGAACATTGATAACCCAGGTCGTGCAATAAATCCTGATGATGAGGACCTGGCTGATGATGATTTACTAAATCCAAGGCGTGTAGATGAGGTGGCAGCGCCTATGAATAGGAGAGATCATCAAGCTAGAGTGAGACCTGACTGCCGAGCTGTGCAGGTTCCTTTTGATGATAATGATGATGATCTGGATGGAGCTGGTGCCATAGGGGCTATTATTCCTCCGCCCTTGGCACCTGGAGCCAAGTTCAATATCACTAGCACCATGATTCAGTTACTGCAGCTCAAGGGGTTATTTGGTGGACTTACAGGTGATGATCCGAATATGCATCTAATCAATTTTATCTCAACATGCAAGTCGTTTGACAATCCAGGAGTTGGTCAAAATACAATTCGGCTGCGCTTATTCCCATTGACTCTATCTGGAGAGGCAACTCTATGGTTGAACAGGCTAACTCCTGACTCCATTACTAATTGGAGGTAACTGAAAGATGCTTTCCTAGAAAGATTCTTTCCGCCATCCAAGAGAGCATAATTAAGAGATGAGATCAATAATTTTCAACAGCTTCAAACTGAAGCTCTCCATGAAACATGGGAGAGGTTCAAGAAGAAGCTTATGCGGTGCCCAAACCATCAGATGACAAATATCCACTTGATGGAAATATTATATAGGGCTTTGAACTCGGTGACAAAGCAGTGGTAGATAATACTGCAGGAGGGTCATTCATGGACCTTACTTTTATTGAGGCAAGTGATATGCTGGATCGTATGACAAAGCAAAGTAGAGCTTGGCATACCAGGGATTCTGAGGTAGCGAGCTCTACTTTATCTATTGGTATGACAGCAGAACAGAGTCAAAGACAAGAGGAACGTGACCAAGATATGGCTCATATGAAAATGCAGATGGATCTTCTTACCAAGCATTTATTATCAGGGAAGACCAAAAAGGTTAAGGCCGTTGTATCACAGGGAAGATATGAATCCGACTCTGAAGAAGAAGTGAACTACTTGAATAATCAGGGGGGTTTCCGAGGCAATGCCCAAGGAAACCAAGGTCGGAACTATTATGATAAATTCGAATACAAGGACCGTGATCAAGGCAGTTGGAAGAATAAGACTGACAGTAGTGGTTTGTATGTTCCCCCTAGAAATCTTGAGGCTGTGGCGTCTGGCTTTGGACAGATGTCCATGGAAGATATGATGGCTAAGCTGTTGAAAGGAGTGGAGGAAAATAATATGGGAGTAGTGATAACGCTCAATCTACAGCTCTCGTGGGAGTGTAAAGCGGTCGTTAGCAAATATAGAACCCAACCTGGGTTGGGTGTCGATCCCACAGGGAATAGCTTGGCCAACAAGTAAGCAAAATTACTAAACTTTTGGTACAAGTCTCGTAAGAAGGAGGGATTGTAATATGTAACCGAAACAATAAAGTAAAAGCTGAAAATAGCAAAGTAAAAAGAGGAAGATTGTCACGTTGGTTGTAGATAATGAGAATTGAAGCGTTGGGGTTATGTCCACCTCTGAGGTATACGTCTCTATTGGCTATGGGTGTGTAGAGTCTTGACATGCAATTGCTTATAGAGAATTGTAGTCGATGGTAAATCCAAGCGTCTCTCGACCTGAACAAGGACTATTTCACTTTAACTCTCTCGAGCTTAAAGCGTGTCTAACGGTACGAATTCTCCAAGAGGTTAGTCCAGTTACGGCACTAGCTTTTTAATAGGAAAGGGTGTCCTACTACCTTGACATTATCTCTTTTCCAGACAAATAACCTTTCTCTCGAACAAGTTAAATGTTAGACTGGCGTTATTCTATGCGTCTGCAGCCACAAGAATTTGTATTAAGATGAAGAGAATAATGATATAAGCAATATACGTGTCTCGAACTCACAAACTCACAGCAATAGATAGTATCTCATTCGGCTTCCATAACCCCAACAGAGAAGTTTAGTTACCCATGAATGCGAAGGAGATCACGATTTGCATTGTTATTGTTGAGTAATGGCGTGTGGATTAGGTGATAGGCGTGTGGCGTGATTCCTTGGCTTGGTAACGATTCTCTTGTTGTGGAATTTAAGAATAGAAGAAGAATAGAATTAATGGAAAGATTAGAAGAGTTGTAATTGAGAAGTAGAATGTGTCTCTCCGCTAAGGGAGGAGTTGCCTCTCCACTAAGGGAGGACTTGATTAAAATCTCTAGCATGATAGGGTATTTATAATACTCCTATCCTACTCCTACTATGCTAATGAAATAAATAACCAAATCCTACTAAACTAAGGAAATACTTAACCCATTTGTACTAGGTTAATGTAACATTCTCCTAATCCAAATAAACTAATGAAATACATAACCCAATTGTACTAGGTTAATGTATCATTGTCAAAATCCAGCTTTGTGTCTGTAAGTCCCCAAAGTCTTCAGAAATGCTGTTTTAGCCCGGGACAGATTTTCCATCCAACAGTTTTGGTCCAGGTCCCCAGAGTCTTCAGAAATGCTGTTTTAGCCCGGGACAGAGTTTCCATGCAGCAGTTTTGGTCCTTAGGCGTGTAAACTCCCTTTCCTTCCTTCATGAGCTTTCTTTTGCGTCAAGTAAGCCATAAAATGCTGAATTTTGCATCATTTATACCTGAAACTTTACTAATCATGTTTGTTAGCTCATTTATAGGAAAAAGGACTAAAAGTGCATGAAATATATAATTTGTTCTCAAAACTAGGCTAAAATATGGGCAAAATATATTGATATAGGCGCGTAAATTCGCCTATCATCAAGTAGCTGAGGTAAAGAACGATTTGTCCTCATTAAATCAACTGGTTGACTCACATTCTACTGCAATAAAATAGCTGCAACAAAAAATGAGTCAACTATCAGCGACATTTAATCAAAGAAAGGCTGGCACCTTACCTAGTGACACAGTGCAAAATCCAAGGAATGATGGATCATGTATGGCTATTACTACCAGGAGTGGTAAGGTGTTGGAAAATCTATCCAAAGGCAAGCAGGTGGTTGATGATATAGCAGAGTATGTTAGTGAAGCAGATTGTGATGATTCTGTAGAAGCTGAAAATCAAAATGAGAATATTCATGACACTACACCTAGACGTCACCAGCCTAAAAAGATTGATAATCGGAAGCAAGATAAAAAGGAAGTGGTGGAGAAAACTATTCCCCTTCCACCACCACCTTTTCCTCAAAGACTGAAGAAGAAAGCTAATGATACCAGGTTCAGTAAATTCATGACTATGTTGAAGCACCTGACTATTAATGTTCCTTTGGTGGAGGTGCTGGAATAGATGCCTGGGTACGCCAAATTCATGAAGGACCTTTTGACAAATAAGCGGGCAGTAAGCTATGAGCTGGAAGATAATGTTCATCATTGCAGTGCAATCGCTACAAGATCGTTAGTTCAGAAGAAGGCAGATCCTGGTGCTTTTACTATTCCTTGCACTGTAGGATCGTTGGATTTTGCTAAGGCATTATGCGATCTGGGAGCTAGCATCAATTTGATGCCACTATCCATTTACAAAAAGTTGGGGTTAGGTAATCCTACACCAACCAATATGCGACTTGTGATGGCAGATAGGTCGGTAAAACGACCTGTTGGCATCTTATATGATGTAGTGGTGAAGTTTTCTACATTTATTTTTCCTGCAGACTTTGTTATTTTGGATTGCGAGGTGGATTCTGAAGTTCCCATAATCTTGGGACACCCTTTCCTCCCAATAGAAAGTTTGCTTATTAATTTAAGAGCTAATGAGCTTTTATTTCGGTTGAATGATGAAGTGGTCCGTTTTGATGTATGCAAATCGATGAAGCAGCCTAGAGATATGAATGTGTTCTCTGTAGCTGATGTGTATTATGAGGTTGACAAAAAATTATCTGTAGAGAAACAGCTTACTATTGAGCCATTGTCTACTGTGCTTTTGAATTTTGAGCTTGAGGATGTTGAAGATTATGAAGAAACTATTTGTGCTCTAATAGGAATAGGGTCCTATTCTCATGCCCCTAAGAAGATGGACCTTGATTTCAAGAATAGACCTTCACCAACAGTGAAGACCTCCATTGAAGAGCCACCAGTGCTAGAATTGAAAGAGCTCCCCAGTCATCTAAGGTATACGTTCTTGGGAAGTGGAAATACACTTCCGGGGATTGTTGCGGCTGATTTAGGTGAGCAGCAAGTAGCGGCTCTCATCTCTGTTCTGAAGAGGTATAAGAGAGCCATTGATTGGACTATTGATGATATAATTGGTATCCCTCCTGGGATATGTATGCACAAAATTCATCTCGAAGAAGATTGCATGCCCACAATTAAGCATCAGTGTCGTCTGAATCTATTCAGAAAATGATGTACCATATATCTCTATGAAGTCTAAGTAATCGAGATAACTATGTCGTGCCGCGACAATAAATCAAGCACTACATGGGAGGAAACCCATTGTTTTTAATCGTTTTGTTTCACTAGGAGTTTTTTTTGTTAAATAAAAATCCAAAAAGAAGAGTTAAGCCACGACCAAAACTAAGGCGCTTGGTGGGAGGCAACCCATCTTTCTAATTATTTTTGTTGTTTTTGATTAAGTGTAGGTGCAAGACGTACAAAGGAGGGGAATTTGTCCTAAATTTTGAGTTGAAAGTGAGCCATGCTAAAGGTGGTAAGTTAGGAATGGTGGAGCTTAAGGCTATAGGCTAGGCATTGCCTATGAAAATCAAGGCAACGAATAAGGCAATGCCTATGCAAATCTAGGCAACGGACAAGGCAAGGCCTATGCTATGACCTATGTTCACTGCCTCACATAGGCAATGGACAAAGCAAGGCCTTTGCAAATCTAGGCAACGGACAAGGCAAGGCCTATTCTATGGCGTATGTTCACTGCCTCACATAGGTAATAGACAAGGCAAGGCCTATGCTAATCTAGGCAACAGACAAGGCAAGGCCTATTCTAATCTAGGCAATGGACAATGCAAGGCCTATGCCATTGCCTATGCTCACTGTCTCAACAAGGCAATAGCATAGGCACCGCCTATGCCCAACTAGGCAATAACATAGGCGCCTATGCCCAAGTAGGCATTGACAAAGGCGCCGCCTATGCTAAGCATAGGCAAAGCATTAGGCGCCGCCTACTTATGTTTTTTTGGTCTCCTAGCTCGATTTTACATGGATAAAACCTGACCCATGGCTTAGTCTATAAATAGATCCTCAATCTTAGAACAAAACCTCATTGTTTGCTCAAGATAGGCGCCGCCCAACCTTCCAATTTCTCTCAAAGTTTTTATTTTTGCTCATCTAATCTTGCAAGCTCATCCTCCCGAACCATCACCAAGTAAGTTGTTCTTTTATATTCCGTAGTTATTAAAATGCTACGTTTATAATGATTTGTTAGATTTTGAAGTGGTGTTTGGTGATTAGAATGTGGTTGGTTTGTTATGATACATCTAGTTGAGTGAAAGAATACGTGTGGGTGTTCTTGACTTTGTTCCAACTTGTACTTGATTGTTATACACTGTCATATTTTTATGGAATCAAAATTGTAAAGTTAATGCATAATCTTAAAAGTTGAAATCTTGAATGTTTGAATAACTCATTCATCGAGATAAAGATCATGATTGAACACAAGCATAAGATGTTATGATTATTTCTATGTAATAACTTGATACGATATCTATGTGGTAGTCTTGTTCAAAAGGTGCATTAATCAAAACATGAAAGTATAGTCAAGATTACATGAAATAGAGTTGGAAAGGATAGTTAAGATGACATGAAAGTATGACTGTGCTAAACATGTTGTTGGAATATATCGCCTAAATGCATGTCGATGAAGTCTGAGTAATCGACATCACTCACTTAATTAGTCTGTGCCAACAAATTAAGTGTGGGGTGGTGCCACTACTATTTGCATTTTTTCGATTGAATCGTCCGAGACGAAGCTAACATGACTCTATTTTAATCTCAGGAAGAATGGCACCAAAAGGTCGACAAGGAAAATAAAAAGTGTCCACCTCACAGAAGGGTCAGAAAAGGGGAAGAAAAGATCAAGCTGAGTCCCCCTCTCTGCAAATACCTCGATGCACTTTTGGGATAAAGTAGGGTACATTTTGAGGAAACTCTGAGGATGAAGACTCTGATGATGATTCCGACGCAGGGGGTATGGCCCCAGACATAGAAAAAGAGTTCGACTAATCAGGTTTTCCTTATTTATTTTCACTGAGGGCAGTGTGTCCTATCTAAGTGTGGGGTGAGGGTATTTGTATGCTGTATTGTAATTCTTTGCCTACATTTATTCTAGTTTGTAGTTAAATTTTTAGATTTTTAGATTTTTTTTTTAGATTTTGTATGAAATTGTTCTGATAGGCGGCATGGTATTATGACAAGAGTTTGTGCTAAATAATTACTATTGAGACATTTAGGCTCTAAGTGTGACTCACTGTGTGATAATTGTGTGGTTTAATTCATTCATCTGTTGGGTCAAGAGTCTATACTGCTCCCAATAAAGTTGACCATGTGCCTTGTGTATGTGAGGTTGTAGTATATTCTGTGTTGTGACTGATGCTAGAACTTGCCTGGTGTGTGTGTAAAGCGAAATAAAGAGTGTGAGTTTAGGAGATGATTTAGGCATTTCTTTGGCAGCTCTGAATTTGTTTACCTTCTTTTTACCTACCCTTGTACATTATCCTAGTTAACCCCCTTTGAGCCTTTACCTATTTTCTTTGACAGCCTCATATGTAGCCTAATCCAGTTTTTCAAGAGCAAAATTTGATTCAAATTCCTTCGCTTTAAATTGTAGAGTCATGTGACAAAATAAGAGGAAATTGGGTGAGAGTGATGCCTCAGAGTGTATTGGTACTTGAAATTGTTGTGAAAAAGAATGGCTATCATAGAGGCGTTTTATAAAAAAAAGAAAAATAAATAAATAAATAAATCAAATAAGAAAAAAAAACAGAAATAGAAAAATAAAAAGATAGTTGTGTTTATAATTAAATAACAAAAGAGGTGAAAAGGGGTGGTAGATGAAAGGAAAGTAGAGGGGTTGTTTAAAAGAGAGTGTTAATGGCATAATGTGATGTATTAAAGCGCTTAGGGAACATAGTCACTATTTCTGGCCAAAATTGTCCTACCTGTCCCTTAGCCCACATTACAACCTGTAAAGACCTAGTTGATCCTAAGCTTAGCATTCTGATATTAGTGGAGCATTACAGTAAGGGCAAGCCTATGGTCATCATTTGCAACATATGAATTCTTTGTGAGAGAGAGAGCAAAGAGAGTCTTATACCCATGTTTCGAAAAATGCAAAACTTGTGAGTGATTATGGGTGATATATTGTGTGAGACAAACATGGTTGATGATTGTTGGGTAGTTTTGTATGATTCTTTGTGCCTTAACTTATGGATACGAATTAACCATCATCACGAGTCTATGTTGGTGGTTGAATTGTTTCTAGTAGTGATCAGGAAAACTACTCTTTGTTAGTAATTGCCGTGCATGTCTTGTTGAACATTTTATGTTGCTAGTGTGAAATTCTAGTTAGGTTTTTGCTTGGACGTAATATTTTGTTCGAGGACGAACAAAGCTTTAAGTGTGGGGTGGTGATGTTGGGTGTATTTACACGCCTAAAGCACCATAATTTACCCATATTTTGGAAGCTTGTAGACTGAATGTGATGCATGGAGAATTTGTTTCGGGCAAAATCAGTATTTCTAAATACTTAGGGATGTAGCAGTAATTTAGTAGACAAGGATATTATAAAAACCCTATTGCTGATTTTTTCAGCAAGTTTTATCTTACATTATTCAGTTTACAGAGTCTGTAAGTCAGAGACAGAGAAAAACACTAAGACTTGGGCAACGGAGAGAGAGGAAAAACGTTATCCTCTTATTGACGCCAAATCACTTCCATCGCCAAGATTATTCTAGGTTGTGGTATGATGATGATATCTATTTTGATTTCCATTGTAATCATGAGTAGCTAAACTTCTCTGTTAGGGTTATGAATACCTTGTGAGATACTATTTATTACTATGAGTTGGTGAATTCTTGATGTGTATGCTACTTATATCATTACTTTCTTCGTTTTAATTTAAATCTCATGGTTGCAAACATAGAGAACATGCCATTATAACATTAACTTGTTCGATAGAAAAGTTACATGTTTGGAAAAGAGAATGTGACAAGGAAATAGGGCTACCAACCCCTATTTACACGTTAATGCCTTAACTGGATGAATTTCTTGGAGAGTTCGTACCATTAGTTATACGCTTTAGGCTCGAGAGAGTTAAAGTGAAATAATCCTTGATTGTTGAGAAACACTAGGATTTACCATTAGAATACGAATCTCTATAAGTGCATGCATGTCTAAATTCCGCATTACTCATAGTTAATAGATACGTAGAACTCATAAGGTTTACATAACCCTAACTTATTATTCTCTGTGATTAAATCTTACTAAACAACTCGCCTCATTCTTTACTTTGATATTAGTAATTCACGCATAATCAAATCCCCCCTTTTCCATGGAATTTTCGACCAACAGTCTACTAATAATTGCAACACTTAGTGACCAAGTATTCCCTGTGGGATTCGACACCCAACCCAGTTGGGTTCTATATTTGACATCACCGCTTATACTTTCTAACGAGAGCTGTAGTTTGGGCGTTATCAGGCCCTCAAAATATCCTCTAAAGTCTAAATAGTCCTCTCAGCCTGACCATCAGCCTTTGGGTGAAAAACTGTACTTAAGTGGACTTGGGTACCAAGACTCTTCTGAAATATCTTCCAGAATTGAGAGGTAAACCGAGTACCTCAGTCTGAAATGATGGTCAAAGGGAATCCATGCAACTTCACCACCTTCCTAAGATAAAGTTTAGCATAATATTTTGTTGACTTTGAGGTATTAACTGGAAAAAAATAAGATGACTTGGTCATTCTATCGATAATGACCCAAATAAAATCATTTTGGTTATGAGTAAGAGGTAACCCTATGATGAAGTCTATATTCACCACTTCCCACTTCCAATGGGGGATACAAAACACCTGAATCATACCACTAGGACTTTGGTGCTCAACCTTAAACTACTGAAAATTTGGATATTTAGCCACATATTTCGCAATATACTTTTTCATGCAATTCTACCAATATATTTTCCACAAATTGGAGTACACCTTAGTGGCTCCTAGGTTAATAGAATATTGCGAACCATGTGACTCTTCTAACATTTGGTACCTCAAGTCATCCATATTTGGAACATATAACCTGTTTTGATAATGATGACACTATCTCCCACTTGGCAGAAAACCTCAACCTTTTGATCCTGAACTGCCTCTTTCAACTTAAACAAAATAGTATCTCTGTCTTGCTTTTCTTTTTTCTCGACATCCAAAGAAGATTCTAAACCATTCTGAACCTAAACACTATCTTCGACAGAATCCACCAACCAAACTCCAAATCTAGAAAGCTAATAAAACTTACTGACTAAATCTTTCTTATTATCCGTTATGTGATTAACACTCTTCATAGAAAACCTACTAAGGGCATCGGCCATAACATTCGCCTTACCTGGGTGATACAACACACTCATATCAGTCTTTTAACAATTCTAGCCATCTTCTCTAATGAAGATTAAGGTGTTTCTGAGTGAATATATAATGTAAAATCTTGTGATCAGTAAATACATCAACATGGACCCCATAAAGGTAATTCCTCTAAATATTTAAGGCAAAGACAACTACTGCCAATTCAAGATCATAAGTCAGGTAGTTTTTATTATATGGTTTGAGTTGTCTAGAGGAATATGATATAATCTTACCCCACTGTATCAACACAAAAACAACACCAACTCTAGAAGTATCACAATACACTACAAAACTATTTGAACCTTCTGGTAGAGTTAAAATTGGAATAGAGGTGAGTTGAGTCTTCAACTCCTGAAAACTTTTCTCACAAGAATTAAACCACTAAAATTTGAATTTTTTTTGAGTCAATCTATACATGGGGGAAGAAATAGAGTAAAATCCTCCAACAAACCATCTGTAGTAACCCACTAGACCCAAGAAACTCCTAATATCTGATGGAGAGATGGGTACAAACCAGTTCCTTACTGCCTCGGTCTTTTGATGATCAACTCGAATACCATATCCAAAATAATGTGACCAAGAAAGGCTACTAATTTAAACCAGAATTCATACTTATTGAACTTAGAAAATAACTGGTGATCCTTAAGAGTCTGTAAAACAATCCTTAAATAGTTTGCATGTTCACCCTCACTACGAGAATAGATGATAATGTCGCTTATGAATACTATAATGAACATGTCCAAGTACTACTTGAATACCCTGTTCATAAAGTCCATCAAAGCAGCTAGAGCATTTTTTAGTCCAAAAGACATAATTACAATTTCAAAGTGCCCATACCGAGTTCTAAAGGCCGTCTTTAAAGTGTCACATTCTCTGACTCTGATCTAATGATAATTGGATCTGAGGTCTATCTTAGAGAAATAATTTACACTATTAAGTTGGTCAAACAAGTCATCAATGATACAAGCATGAGGAGCACATGGATTACAAGTTTTTGTTAAAGATCCAAGTTTCAAATTTGGAAAGTGAATTGAAGACCTTTTGAAGCCTTTTTCAAAGCCTTGTCAAAGCTCAAGAACTACAAAGAATACAAGGCACATTTATAAAAATAGATACGTTTGAGCTTGTTGTGAACTCTCCAAAGGGAGTGTACGCCTTGACATATGAGGGCTGGCCTTAGGTGCTCAAAAACACACCCAAGGATGCACCAAATACACTCCACACCCGCCACCCTCATTAATGGCAAAGGAGTCCTTTTGTAACACTTTTTGTAATAGACTATTTTAATATTTTCCTTAGTCTTGTTCCTTATCTAGATTATTTTGAATGAATATTATAACATTGAAACACCATTTTACTCTCAAGAAGAGAGTATACCACCAACTTTGAATATCACAAGTGAAAGGTTCCATTTGTGTTGTGAAACGGCTAGAAACGTGAGTGCTTGAGTGAACGGAGTTCCTCTTGTATTCACGTAAGAACTTGTTTCTTGTTAATGATATTTGTAGAAGTCTTAGAGTTTGATACACACTTCAGTTTCTATATTTTGTATTCTTTTTGTGTCAAGTTATCTATCTTCTTTATCTTTCAAGTTTGTGTTTGTTGTTTTCTCTTGGTGTCTTGTATGTGTGGGCTGTTTTACGAGATTGTGGACTGTTTTGTGATCATTTAGATACCATTTGGTATGATTTGGTATCATATCAATCTTTGATTTCGTTCCCATGAGATTAATCTTGGGATTTTTCAATCAAAAATAAAAAAAAGAAGTGTTGAAAAGTTGAGGATCTCTAAAAATAGTAATCTGTCCATGTTTTTGTGTTTAGGCTAAAATTTAAAGCCTAGTTTTCTTGTGTTTTTTGTGTGTTATAGTGTTAGATATTGTTTCCTAACATTATAAGAGGTGACCAAGGTCGAAAATCTCACAAAAAGAAGTTAATCTACGGGTTTGGTGTCTTGGCCGAAGTGTTATTATTGTTTGGCCAAATTTGTGTCTAGATTTAGGTGTTATTTTGCCTGTCTTAGTAGTTTCGTGTGTTAGATTGCTGTATCCCTAGCACAATTGATTCTAAGGTCAATTATTTGATCTTTGATTAGTGTTGTTTAAGGGTTGATGGTTTGGAATGTTGTTGTTATTCATAAGTGTTCTTGTTGTTGTTCATATTGTTCTTAAGATGAATATTGGGCAGAAGGCTTATTTCATTTGAAAAAATGGAAGAGACAGGCAAGATCTTATGTTTGTCTTGGTATTAGTTTCAAGACAACACCAAAGAGGCAAATAGACAAAGGGCCTCCCAAAAAGCTTACTTACCAAAAGGGTGTCGAACTTTTTTCAAAAAGAACCAAAAGGGGAAAGGGACAAACCAAAGTGAAAAAAGTGTCTTTCCATTTTGGTGCAAGTTAGTGAAAAGCTTATTGACACCTTGAACTTTGGAAAAAGAGTTACAATTCTTTCCTTTTTCACTCTAAAAACCAAAAAATCCTCACCAAACAATCAAGATTAAGTCATTCAAGTGGGACAACATCAAACTTAAACAAAAACAACAACTCCAAACGGCTAAAATAAAAAATTGTGGTCCACATCAACAACAAACTCGAGTCATAGGACCTTCCAAGTTTCTTTTCTTGTCTCTACAAGTTTTCTTTCTATTGCTCCTACACTAGATGGCAACTAAGTAAAAACCTACTAAGTTGTGAACCAGTTTTCGAGTACGTCTTCATGTCATTATTCTTTGTGGTGCTTTTCTCGTTTACAATTCATAGTTATTCTTGGTTTAAGTGCGTACAAAAATTACTTTAGTCTTCAAAACCGAAATCCTTTCTAACTCAAGAGTGGAATCATTCCTAAACACTCAAGGATTGATAGACGACTTGCAACACTTGAAGAGACAAGTACGAAGCCGAGTGTGGAGAATGTGTGAGCGTATTTTGAACTAACATTTGCTTTTTTTTTGTAGGTACAATTGCAAATGGAACCCAAAAATTCCAATGCTCCAACTGTGGACAATAATGTTATGAATGTCCTCTTAGCTAGTCTTGAAACTTTGTCTCAAGGCATGGCTAGAATGAAGACAAATATTGAGAAATTTGATTCAAATGTGGCCTAAGTGAGTGAGAGGTTGGAGTGGGTGGAAAACCAAAGGAATTCTCGACCTCATACCCCTCAAAGCACCTCACCTACTATTACTCCTGAGACCTTGCACCAATGATTGTATCCACAAAGTGCTACAAACCAAGTCAATCTTTACTTCCAAATCCGAGAACAAGATGAACCTAGCCGTTATTCACTCCACCAAGTTCCACAAGGAGGACTTGGAACCAAAATTCCATCTCTAAAACCGAATCCTCAACTCTAAAATCCTCCAACTCAAAGACCTTATACTCCACTAAATCCAATGTCTCCTTCTCAAGCTATACCAACCCAGAAATACATCATCCAAGTAGAAAAAGAGAGAGAGTTAGGATCCAAGGAGAATGAGGCCAATCCTCAAGAAGGAGAGAAACTTAGTGGTGAAATACAAGAAGAATGTGATGAAAAGAGGGCAAAGGAAAGGGAAACCATGGGTAGTGAAGTAGGATAGGAAAAGAAAAACGTGCTTGTGGGATTTTCCCACAAAAGATATTTGATACTTACTAACCTATATACTAGCACCTTTACTAGCATTTATCCTTATTATGGATAGTTTCAAGTTCATATGCTATCAAAGAAGGATCAAAAAAGGGTTCCACACGATAACATGGGAAATGAGCTAGTGATACCCTTGGCTAAGAGCTCCAATCAAGTGGACTACCATGGAATAAATAGAGGTATAATTGCTAAACTCAACACTTTCTTAGACTTGAAATTTTGTGATAAGGATATTAGTATCCAATGTGAAGTAGTTTCGGGTTTACATAGTATAGAAAAGCATAAATCTTTCCTGTGTAGTTCTCTTGTTGCATATGTTGGTCAATTTTCTCTTAAGGATAGTTCACTACTTTACCATGTGAGTGATGTGATTCAAAATACTCAAGTTAGTGTTCATTATTATAATATTTACCATGAATTTGGACATATTCCTTTGAGTTTGCATGATGCAAACTATGCTACTAGTTTTGTTCAAGGTAATTATATGCTTGGAAAACTTTTGAGTAAAGGTGTGCTTGCTCTTAAGATAAGACTTCTAGGCCATAACTCTTTAGTCTTGGATGATAACCTAGTAAAAGGATTGGTTAATCTCAGCTTATACCCTTGGTTACACCATCCCTTTGATCTCGGAACACTAGTGGGTTTGGATAGGGGTTGCTTCAGCTTCTGTTTATCTTTCCTTAATGATTATCTTATCCCTATCTGTTGTAATGTTCAAATTACATATTTCATGGTAAAAACAAAGGATTTATGGTTGTATTTTAAAAGTGTACCCCCTCAGCAAGATGTCTTCATACTTGATTCCTTTCTATACTACCTCTTTACATATGATAATAATCATGTTAATTTTGAATTTGTATTGTGTAGTGGTAGGAAGTTTGGTATCTGGTTTCCTTGTTTACATGATGGTGATATATGTTTGAGATGGATCTTAAGATCAATAGTGGCACTATATTGGATGAGGTCCTTTGTAGAGGTAATGAAACAAATGTATCTTATGGTTCCTAAGATAAAGGTAGTCTTACCTTTTGGGTATAGTAAAGCCATTAAGACCATGTAGTTTACTTATATCTTGATATTTGTTAGATCCACTTCCTTTGTGCCATTCATGCTAAGCTTTTCATGTCACACACAAAGGCCCCATGGGTATATTCCAAGTGTGAGAAACCTTGGCTTGGTGACATATGTGATAGTTTCAGATTGCACTCTTCTTTCCTTGATGTGTATCTTAGCCATTTACTTTGTGATGATTATGGTACATGTTTCATGATAATTATAAAGGATTGTTGGTTGTATTCCAAAAGTGTATCCCCTTGGCATGTCTATATAATTTGTGGTACTAATGCTAACCCTCCTATCATGAGGATTGTGTGCTTGTTTTTCCTCTCTTTGGTTTTGCAAGGTGTGAATTTGAGGACAAATTCCTTTCAAGATAGAGTGGATGATACAAGCATGAGGAGCACAAGGATTACAAGTTTTGTTGAAGGTCCAAGTTTCAGATTTGAAAAGTAAATTGAAGACCATTTGAAGCCTTTTTCAAAGCCTTGTCAATGCTCGGGAACTACAAAGACTACAAGGCGCGTTTATGAAAATGGACGCATTTGAGCTTGTTGTGAACTCGCCCAAGAGAGTGTAAGCCTTTCATATGAGGTATGACCTTAGGTACTCAAAAATGTATGCAAGGCTACCCCAAATACACTCCACACCCACCACCCTCATTAAGGGCAAAAAAGTCCTTTTGCTACACCTTTTGTAATAGACTATTTAAACATTTTCAGTGAATCGAGTTCCTCTTGTGTTCACGTAAAAACTTGGTGCTTGTTAATATGATATTTTGAGGTTTTAGAGTTTAATACATTCTTTAGTTCTACATTTTGTATTCTCTTTGTGTCAAGTTATCTATCTTCTTTATATTTCAAGTTTGTGTTTGTTGGTTTTGCTTAGGGTCTTATATGTGTGGGTTGTTTTGCGAGATTGCGGATTATTTTGTGCTCATTTAGATACCGTTTGGTACTAATCGATCTTAGGGAGAGGGTGCTTATTATTGATTATGACCTTGTTTAATTGACGATAGTTGATACTCATTCTGTGAGAACCGTCTTTCTTGTGCATGAAGAGAACTCGAGCACCTCATAGAGAGAGGCTAGGTCTGATAAAACCCTTATCTAGTAGATCTTTTAATTGCTCTTTCATTTCCTTAAGCTCGACTGGATATATTTTGTAAGGTGGAATTGAAATAGGTTGGGTATCTAAAAGGAGATCTATTCTGAATTTGATTACCCTCTCGAGAGAGACCTAGGAAGATATTCGTGAAGTACTTCTGGAAACTCATTTACTACTGGAACTAACCCAAGGTTCGTAATTTCAAACTCTAAGTCTTTGACTCAGAAAAAATGATAGATGCATCCCTTGGAGATCATCTTTCTTTCCTTAAGGTGGGAGAAAAGTCGACCTATAGGCATTGAGGTACTACCTCTCCATTCTATGACTGGATCCTTAGGTAAATAGAATTGTACTATTCTATTTCTATAGTCGACTAAGGCATAGCAAGAGTGGATCTAATCCATGCCAAGTTTGATATCAAAATCGGTCATTTCTAATTCTATATGATTGACTGAGTGACTTTTTGGGACACTATGACTGGGAAATTTCTGTACACTCGTCTGGATATAATGGAACTACTTCCCGAAGTAGACACTAAGAAGGGTTCTGCAAGGATTTCGGGACTGACGCCAAAGTCTATGACTATATATGGAATTACAAAGAAAAATGTAGCTCTAGGGTATAATAATAAATATACATAAATATGAAAGACTTGCAACTTACCAATAACCACATCAGGTGAACCCTCTTGATCCTAGTCAGTCTAAAGGTCATAAAGTCGATTTTGGTGTTGTCCTCCTGTTGCATAAGAAGTGGTACCCTGCTGAGTAGGGAACTTGATGGTGTTGATGAGGAGTTAGCCTGACCTTGCTGATGATCATTTTTATCCTTTTACGCAATCACTCCCTTATCCGGTGGCTCGACTTACCAAACCCAAAATAAATATCGCTACCTACCATACACTCACCCTTGTGGCTCTTACCACATCTCTTACAAATTAGGTTGGTGCAACAACTATTCATGTTCCCTTAGACTTAAAGCCTGGTGCTCTATCATACGAATCCTGTCTAAGCTTAGGCACTGGAGCGCTAGTAGATGATGGGGCTGGGGCTGATGATTTCAAGAGAAACTGAGAATGATTCCCACCATCTGATCTCTGGTGATGGAAATTAAAGCTACCAGTCCTGTCCCTCTTATTTTCTCTTTACTTCTCTTTGAGCTTCTTTTCCTCAATCTGTTGAGTATGTACTGATACGCCTAAATTACACTTCCCTTATGAGAGAGTAAGATGTCGTTGTAAAATATATAACCCAACTAGGTTGGGTTCAAATCCCACAGGGAATATGGTGCTAATTAAGTTGAATGCAGATTAGTTGCCTTTTAAACATTCATTTCCGAAAAATAAATAGGGGGATTTGATTCAGTTCACAAATTAATGGTTTTAGTTTGACATGATAAAATAACTGTAGTAGTATTCAAATTTAGAGAAAGAGCAAGCTAGGGTTATGTCCACCTTATAGTTTTTAATAGTTTCTATCTCTGGGCTTTACAAATTCATGCATGCATCATGCTTATAGAGAAACGTATTGTATTTAATAACATAATCCTAGTGTTTCTCAATCATCAAGGACTAATTCACTTTAGTTCTCTCGAATCAAAAGCGTTTACCAAAAATAATACGAAATCTCCAAGTAGTTAATCCTTCTAAGGCATTAACATACGAAACAGGGGTTGGTAATCCTATTTTCTTGTCTCTACTCTCCTTTCTGAACAACAACCTTTCTTTGAATAAGTTGCGTTTTAAGGCATATCCTTTATGTTTTCAACCATGAGAATTCAAGATAAACGAAGAGAGTATGATGTAAATAAATCAATGCATAATGAATTCAAAACCCAAAGTAATAGATTGTATGCTACATGACTTCCATAACCCTAACTAATAAACTTAGCTACTCTTGAATAAAATGAAAATCACAATAGAAATATTCATCATACCAAAAACTAGAAGACGATCTTGGTGTGCGAATACTGAGAGCAAGAGCAAAAAATGTTTTTCTCCCTCTCTCTCTCAAGCTAAGCCGCCCTTCTTTGCTCTCTCCAAAAAAATACAATAATCCCTCCCCTAAAAATTCAGCCATAAGGCTTTTAATAACATCCTTCTCTAATAAATTGCTACTGAGTTCTCAATTATTTAAAAATATTGAGTTTGCCAGGGAAAAAGTTTCCATATATCACATTGAGTCCAAAAGCTGCTTTCCTTTTATGTGAAGTTTCCTCTGCTATCCACAGGTCCCCAAAGAGCCGTGATCTTCCTCATTAGTACCTATATTACTCTCTCTTGTGTCATATGTCATCCATATTCCATAGTCCCATAATGTATTCATCTACCTCATTAATACTTGAAATTATGCTAATCACATCGGCTAGCTCAATTACATAGAAGTAGAGTAAAAACATAAGAAACTAGGCACTTTGTTCTCTAAACATAAATAAAATATGGGTAATTATGGTTCTTAGGCGTATAAATACACCCAAGATCATGTACCATCATTCTATATAGGTCTATATCCTTAATCAATATGGTTGCCATGCACTTATTTACTGCATCCTAAAAAACTTCAGACACAAACTTACTCATTACGGCCCTAGAATCAGCCACCATAGTCAGAGCATATCTTGCTAACTGGGTGAACTTGAGTGAATATACCTTCACACTCATGTAAACCTGCTTCAAAGTAATGAAATATTACACCTTGGGCTCCCTTTATTTGAGTGGGAAGAACTTGTCTAGAAAAGCAGTAGGAAACTTGTCCCACTCTATAGCCCTTACTTTAACACCTCTGTCCTCTTTCCACTACTTAAACAAAGTATGGGATACCTCTTGTAATTAATAGGTAGCTAAATCAACACTTTCACTTGAAGTAACACCCATGATCTCGATAATTTTCTGAATACTATCTAGGAACTCCTATGGATCATCCTCCAACTTAGACCTAAAGAATGCTGGAGGATTCATATAAGTAAAATCTCAAATTTAGGCTGTTACCATACTCACCAATGGGTTGGCTGGGGAAATGGACTACTGGTTATTTTGTGTAGCCATGGATTGGGCTAATCCCATGAAGAAAGTGCTAAATTTAGCGTGAGAGACCGTCTCATTCAGAGGGTCTTCAAGAATAGGCGGTGGTGTTAGATGGTCTTTATTCCTTCTTCCGTTAGCCCTTATGGGAGTCATTTTTCATAAACGACAGAGAATGAGTTTGAAAAATAAGTTTAACAGAACTTGCGCTCAACCACATGACATGAGTAATAAAAAAGGACAGATTTTCCTAGAAATTTTCATAGCCTTCCGCCCATAAGTGTTGTGTGCTTCACACCTATGAATAAGATTCTACTCAACGTGGATTTAAGGAACTCTAGGACACTTTAAACCTTGTGCTATGATACCAAGTTTTTCACGATCCCAGACTATCCCCTAGTCGTAACATAGTGCTTAGAGTCACAAGGGACCCCAAGCTAACACATGGCCTGACATAAGAATTAAATATGGAGGAATGTAACAATATACTGAGCGACAGCTAAATGAAGTAAGCTGATAAGGAATAATCATAAAATAAAGATAAATACTGTGTGAAGATACTCAATGAAACTTACAAGAAACATGTCTAACTGTCTGAAAGCCTCTAAACCTGATGAGTTGTTGGGACAGTTCCCCAACTAAATTTAGCTAATTGAAATAAAATAAAGTACTACAATGAATAGCTGATAAGATAACTAGTTCTCGGTTGATGAGGACTCACCAAGGCTATAACTAAGTGGCATATGAATGTGCTAAGTGCAGTCCAGGTACTGAGTGCCCGAACCTATATTATGAGATAATATAGCGCAAAGAAGTATGCGATCAGTACTTTGAATGTACTGAGTATGTAAGATGAAAAACTAGCATATATACTAAGTATTAATTTATGAAGATGAAAATCAAATGCATGACCCTGTAAAAACATATGATATGTATTTAAATAACTGAATGACTGAATACTGAACACTTGGTCATACATACCTAAACTAAACATAATCTAAATACTGAACTGAGGACTTTGGGAAATAACATTTAACTAATATGCCCTAATCTGAGCTAATCTGGGTCCAACCTATAACCCTAGTTGGAAGGGTGTCAGTACCTTTCCAAGGGTACCAATACTAGCTAGCATGGATCCACTAAACTGATGTCCCGAAGGAATTGGGTGTTAATCCTAAATTAATAGATGACCCCTAATAACCTACGGTGGCGATGTTTAGTTTTAAAATCAGGGACTACTTCTAACGATCTCTGCCTAACTGATGAGCCGTTATCCCTGCGTTCACTTTATGCTAAGTATTACTCCCAACTGAATGACACTGAAGTATAATTGAAACATGAACTAATAACTGATATGCTTAAGTCATGGTATTCTAAAAGTAACAATGCATGCATAGTCTGAAGTAATCATTAACATATAAATTGATATCTGTTTATACTCCTAGGTATCGGGTACTCATAAGCGACCAACTCTGTCTAATGCAGTTGGGCATGATAACAATTTTAGAGTATGATAATGAAGCTTCACAATTTAAACCAACAACTCAACAATCTGTCATGATGGGGAAAATTCATGATTTTGAAACATGGGGAGCCAATAATCTTAGGGAAACACATATTTATGGTTTGGTTACACAGATAAACTGATAGAAGTAGAAAATCTCATATTTGACCCAAAATCCAATTAAAAGGAAAAAAAATTGTTCTTGTAAATTTAGGGAGTTCTTGGAGCTCAGTGGGTGGAAGAGACCCACTGATGAAATCCCACATACCTTAAAACAAACCCCTTGGAGAAACTGCTTGAAACTTGAACTTGCTTGAGGAACCGTAGTTGGCTTTGGGTGAGAAACAAATTGCTTATTTTCTATGTATTAACTGATTTCTGAGTTATGAAAGGTTAGGGTAATGTTCACACTTGATAACTTATGTTTTTAGGGATTACCCTACAACTCGTACCCTTTGATCATAAGTCGCGACTAGAGATTCTGAGGTCTGGACTGCTGAGTTAACGACTCCTCTACTAATGACTCATAAGGTCTGACTACGAGTTGTTAGGAGTATTTGTAGTCCGAGACTCAATTTCTGGGTTCCTCTCTGCTAAGGTGACTAGACTACCTAACTACTCATCATCTGATAATGAGTTGTAGGTTCTAGTTATTACCCCTGGGCTGAAGTTTGAGATCTTCACTGGAGTGGTAATGACTCATACGTAACAACTCGTTGCATCTGATTACGGCTCTTTACCAGAGTCGTGGTCACTATAGTGTGACATACCCTTAGGAAAATTTCCACAACTTTTTTCTATGACATCGGATTAAGATGAGAATTACGGCATTGGTAAGCTAATGTAATGGCCTATCTTTTGATGGGTTTAAAGCTAAAAAATTTGGGGTATTACAACAATCTTATCCCATCACCCAGGATTATATTTTCTTGCTACAACATATTCTACTTTTACTCAACTATTGAAGGTAATATTTAAAAAAGTTGTAAATGTAAATGTATCTTATCAAGTGAATTTTTTTCATTAAGCGTATTTTTGGTTTGTACAAGAACCTTTGAGCTTTTCTACTTTTCAACATTTACAAAGTTCTTATTCTCTTCCTTATTGCCATCAGTTAGTGTTAAATAAATTTTCTTTTCTAATATATTAATGAATTTTGTATTATTAAGTTAAACTTATTTATATTTGACAGATGAATGATTCAAGAGTCAAGAACCGCAACTACAAGAAAATAATGATTCAAGAGTAAAGAACCGCAACTAATTCAAGACAACAATGTACTTTTACCTATTTTATGTTTTGTTACCTATTAAGTTTATCGTTTTGGCAAATAATTTGACATTTTACTATTGAAGTACTTTTTTTTCTGTCAAGCTTCTTTGGTAATTATTTTGAATTAGAATTGAACTTTTTTCTCTATAAATGTGAGCTTGTATCTTTGGAAATAGATTTTTTGTTTGTTATCTATTGAATATAAAATACACGATGTAGAAGACTTATTGGAAAATGAGGATCATGAATAAAATAAAATAATTTACACTTACATGACCATTGCTAGCAGTGGCGGATCTACCCTTTGTCGAGGGTGTTCATCCGAACCCCCTTCGGCGAAAAATTATGCTATACATGCATGATTAAAATTATTTTTTATGTATATATATTAGATTTTGAACCCCCTTCGGTTAGTTCGTATGTTCACTTATGAACCCCCTCGTAAATATCCTGGCTCGCTAGAATTGTAGCAGCGACAATTGATCTTTATTCACATTTAATTAAATGGCTTCGTATATTTTTAATACCAATTTAGGATATGTGTGTCGTACGCGTGTCTTACGTAAATTAATAAAACTATATACACAATAAGAAGATATTACCAAAAAGTACAATTTAGAAAGAAAATCAATACCAATTTGAGTTAAAATAAAAAACAAAAACTTCAAGTTCCAATAAATAATAAATATTGATTGTATTTAACTAATATTTTGTTTGATCTAGCTTCCAAAATCTACATATTTTGAATCTTGAACTGTAAAATTAAAGCTAAAGCTAAGAAATTTTGTCGAATTAACGACATATTTTACTATTTATGTTTAACTTTCTATCGATAATTATATTTATTTGTAGTGAAATACTTAATATTGAAAATAAATTCATTTGTTAGAATTATTTTTTTTAAAAAAATAATTCATTTAGACTATATTTTTTTCTATTATCTTTTTCAAGTTTGACAATTTGATATTATACTTTTTTTTGGGAAATAGGATATATATATATATATATATATATAATAGAACTAGGAAATTACAGAAGCAGTTGTAGTGTCCTGGGCACTAAATATTATACTTTTTCGATCTAAAAAGGATATTTTTTTTAAAAAATGGCATAAGTTGCTTGTTGGGTTTCATCTATAAAAGCACATTATGTCTACTCAAAGTGGTTCTCAAATTCTTAACTCTTTCATAGGTCGTATCCAATTGAAAAAGTAACCAATCATATATCTATAATTAAGAATGTAGAAAACCAAAGAAGCAAAAAAATATCTATAAACATAAACCCAAGCTTTTGATAAAACGATCAAAAAAATCTAGCAAAGGCATATCTTTAAGCCTAATGGTGAATAGCCTCTTTCAAAACAAACGAACCACAATCAACGGTTTCAAGAAGTAACTAATGGAGAGAGGACACTACAATCATGCACTAAATGCCTTTATCCCATTAAAATTCATGGTTAGTACTTTAATTCTATGCCTGCCAAAAATACCACAATAGGGTAATGATCATAATAACTATGAAACTATAACTCAATATCCACAATGAAAAAAAAGAAATAATTTTAGCATATGATATGCTCAATCACGCAATGGTGGGGGTTAAAATAGGGTAAAATTTTTATTCAAGCAAAAAAAGGGAGAAAGATAAACCTTTGTGGTTTGATTCTTCTGCAAATTATTAGCATTACATAGAGGAAGTTTTAGTAGATTGAGTTATGCTTTATATAACCTATCATCATGCAAATCACATTGTATATGGAAAATTTTTATACACACAACATCATGTAATAAACAAATAATTTGCTTCACTGATGACCAACAACTCCATACAGACAATTACTACAGTTCAGTCCCAAAAAATAGGAGTCTTAATAAGCAATTATTAATAATAATAATAGCCCGTTTGTTTTTACCTCTCTTTTGTACTTTTATACAACTTCTCAAAACCTTCACACAACAATCTCCCTATCCAGGAGCCTCACTTGGACAAAATAAAGAATGTTCATTGCTTTGGACTCTTTTCATAAAAAGATCAGAAACCCCAAGAGCAAATAAAAAATCTCATTCTTCTTGCAGAGATAGAATTATTAGTGTCAATTAAGAACAATTATAAGTTGTATGATCTGAGACAATTACATAGATCCTAGTGGAAAGAAAAATTTCATTAATCCATTTGAATCCTATAAGAATAATAAATATACGGAATTGATTAGATCGAGAATAGTAACTACACTTTCAAAACACTATCTATGCGTTCTTTTGTTACCATTACAACTTCACTTTTTCTCCATTTTTCTTGTACGCCAAAAATATTTTATTAATAGTATGTTTCAACTTGTACAATATCTTGGTCACATAGATGTATGAAATTGTCATTTACCATTTATAAGATAATAAATTATGAGAAGCCAGGTGAAATTGTCTAAACTCACATCAATACCTATATCCAATGTGTAAATTTTGTAGGCATTCACATGACATGTGAAATTTAGGGGGGTGAATTGAAAATTTTCTATGAGTCAACTATTGATTCCTCACAGTCGAATTGCCTGCAGATCAGTATACTTCACAAAATATATTAGATTTGAAACAAACACGTAAATAAATAATTGAATTTAAAGTAAAGAATACAAAGATTTATCCTCATTCGAAACGCCAATGTGGTGCCTACTTTCAGTGCCCTTGGTTTTCAACATTTTCTTAGATCTCTCAATGTTAGGCTCGAATACAATGATGAGAAACAACTTCCAAAGACTTATTTTGTTCTTTAGATCTTGTGACACAACTTCAGTTTGTATTATAAAATTGACTTGATCCTATTCTTTATATAACAATTGTAAGCTAAAGATTACAAAGCTTTGTGAGACTAAAAGTGAGACACTTTGAGGTTTCTTCTTGAAGTTGCATGCTTGCTACAACCTTTTATCTCTTCTTTAATAGTTTTTAGCTTCCTCAACTGTTGCTTATTGAAAGGAAAACCGGGAGATTTCTTCTCAATCAAGAATTTAAATTGATTCCTTGATTGAGAGATGACACCATAAAGTAAGTACATATCAAATACGTCTATACGGGATGTAACTTCCACAATCATACATGTTCATATTAGATATGTCTATGTAGAGGTTGTGGTCTTCCTTCATTTAATTCTAAGTCTTGATTGATTTGATTTGCCGTGATTCTGTGACCGTGATCCTTCTTCCTTTTATTCAAATGCTTAATGGATTTGCTTGCCATACTCTTTAGATGCCGTGGCCATAGATCTTCATGATTGGATGCCCTTCTATTTTTAGAGCCGACTCTCTTGCTTACTTCCATGATGAATTAGCCTTCTTTGATCCTTCATATCTTTGTGTGAGATATCCTTCCATCATTAAAGTTCTTTCAATATCCTACAAAAGTTCACTCAATAGTTTGTCATTATTAAAACTTGAATATAGGAGGCTAACAATCTCCCCTTTTTTGATAATGTCAAATAAGTATAAACATCAGTTGACTTCCCTGTCTGTCACATTAGTCAGCTTGCTCCCCCTGACTAGTACACATTTCTGCTGTTCAAAGTTTTTTGAGTATCAATCAACTTTTATTTATTGGTAGTCGACTTGCTTCCCCTGACTAGAAGGCGCTTCCTGATTTCTTGACGTTCTCGTGTTTCTCCCCCTTTTGGCATAATAAAAAAGAATAACAAAAAGAAACAATAGAAAAACAATAGAGATATAATCTATTAACTAACAAACACTAGGTAGAGCAAAAAGTGTGGAAGATAGTGTGTTAAAAATCATTTTATAACCTATCAAAATAAGGGACAAAACCCCTTTTGAATAAAAACAAAGTCATCATTTTCTCCACTTCTTGAGCAAGTAGATCAGAGTATTATGCATGTTATAACAGAAGATGTCATATGATTTTTCAACATTTTTGAAGAAGGAGGAATTGAAGTTTTGAACGGACATAACTAGATCATTATTGGAGGAGTAAAATTGGTCTTGAGGGAATCTATTCGGGTGAACACCCGAGTAAACAATTTTAGACCCTGCCACTTGAACCCATCAAGAGCCAACCAAACTACTTCTATATTTGTGGTGGTGCTGTTTTTGAGGTCCAAAAGTTTAAAAGTCGAATATTGTAGCGGCTCAACACTTTTCTCGATGCTTTGAAGCGATCCTTAATCTCTTCTAGTTCCTTCAAGATAGTAATCATAGGGTTAGAAACAGATTTGCTTACCTTGGAATTTTCGACCTTGATCGGGCAGAATCCTTCTTGAACCATTCATCTTCAACCAAGACATAGTCCATACTGACAAATGTGTTGGAGTCATAAGTGGCAACAACCTCCACTAGGAGGTAAGTAGAGAGATCAATTGAGTAATACAGAAGAATCCAAGTAATGAGTAGACTATACGACAAACTGGCAGAGGCATGAACATCCACTGAACTTTCAAGCATCCAACCATGGATCCAAGTTGCCTAATTGATTTTGATTTTCTTAACTAGATAGTACAATACAAAAATATCATGATCGATAATATGGTTGAGGGATCCTTTTTGAGGAATCAGTGAAGTAGCAATTATGTGAGCCATAATACAAAACTTGAAACAGAGGGATAAGGGACCAAAATTGGTCAAAAATAGAGTCAGGGTCTGACAGGACCCTTTTGGCTTCATCAAAGCCAACCTCAAAATCATCAGGCCAGTTTTTATTCATAAAATAGATATCACCAGAGAACTTTGTATCAAAAGCATTTTCAAATAAAAAATCATTCAAAATAATTCTTGTGCCAAGAACAAGAGTCTCGTGTTCACAACTATCAAAGTAGAGGCAAAGATTCGCATAAAATATGTGAACTGGATCCTTATAAACTAGAAGTCCACAGAGATAAAAAAACAAGGGACAAATCTTCAAACTTAAAAAAGTGACTGACATTACAAAAGGAATCTTTTAATTGATGAAGATTGATAATGCGATCGGGTAAAATGAAGCTACTTTTAAAGGTAGAGAATTTATCTTTGTGAGTGCATGTCCAAAACTTATGTATGTCCTCTGGAGGGAGAGAGCGAAGAGAGTTTAGATGAGGTTTCTTGGTAGAGAGGGGTGTGCTAGAATTAGGATGACATCTTTTTATGAGATTTAATTGAGAACCTATTGAGGATTCATCAAAGGATTTAGATAGGAGAACATGACTATCGAGGAGGGATTTGGGAAGAGTTTTGGACATTTTTTCCATAGAACGGGTTCTGGTCATGGGAGAAAAGATGAATTTTAAAGGTTGCAGAAAGGACAGGATGGTTAAGAGGACTGAGAAGGAGAGAGAAGATGTTTGTGACTGTTGGAATAGATAAGGAAAGGGAAGACAAAAAGGCGTGAAGGAAAAATGTGACTAATGGAGGTAAAAAGGAGGCAGATGGAGAAATGTTGAAAGGTATAAAGATTCAAAGGAGGCAAAAAGGGCGTGAAAAATGGTGAGAGTAATGGTGACTTCCCTTTTGAAAACCAA
Source organism: Capsicum baccatum var. pendulum (assembly GCA_030864225.1). Taxonomy (NCBI): domain Eukaryota; kingdom Viridiplantae; phylum Streptophyta; class Magnoliopsida; order Solanales; family Solanaceae; genus Capsicum; species Capsicum baccatum. The sequence goes on along the minus strand of CM061560.1, from coordinate 186,360,921 downwards.
TTTTTTTTGGGTTAAAAATCTGACGATAAAAATGGAACAAGTAAAAAATATTTTTTGTCAAAAAATAAAGCTCATAAATCTTTAATGCTAAGAATACCAAGTCTTTTTTTAAGGTAACAAAATCTATCTTCTAAAAGAGGTTTTGTAAAAATATCTGCCATTTGATTTTTGGAGTTAACAAATGTTAACGAAAAATCACCATTTTCTACATGATCACAAATAAAATGATTCTTAATATCAATGTGTTTCCCCCTAGAATGATGCACAATCTATTTAGATAGAATAATGGCGCTGGTGTTATCGCACATTATGGGAATAGATTCAAAAGACAAATTAAAATTAAGTAGTTGATGCATAGTCCATAAAATTTGAGTACCATAACTTTCAACGGCAATGTATTCAGCTTTAGTTGTTGAAACTGCAACTGAAGTTTTCTTCTTGCCGTGCCATAAAATTAGGGCATCACCAAGAATTTGACAAGTTCTACTATTGTTTTTTCTATCACTTTTGTTACATGTAAAGTTAACATCTGAATATCCAATTAAGTTGAAATGGAAAGATAAAGGGTATAATAATCCAACGTCTTGAGTGCCTATGAGGTATCAGATGATTCTTTTAATGAAGGTCAAATGAGACTTTTTGGGAGTCGACTGAAACCTGGCACACTTGCACACACTGAACATGATGTTTAGTTGATTAGTGGTTAAATAGAGTAGTGATCCTATATTTTCCTTGTATATTTTCTAATCAACATTCTTTCTAGACGAGTTCAAATCGAGGCTTGTGGTTGGATTCATTGGAGTTTCATACACCTTTTATTTTTCCATACTGAATTTTTTGGTGAGTTCCTTCGTGCACTTAGCTTGACGGATGAAAGTAACTTTGGAATTTTGCTTGAGTTGTAATCCCAAAAAGAATGTGAGCTCACCTATGAGACTCATTTCAAATTCTTCATCATCAAATTAGAAAAATTCTCATACAGAGAGATGTTAGAACTACCAAAAACAATATCATCAACGTAAATTTGCATAATAAGAAGATTTGAATCAAGCATCTATATGAATAAAGTTGTATTAATTTTACCTCTTTGAAAATTTTTCTTTAGTAAGAAAGTACTCAATCTCTCATACCAAACCGTTGGAGCTTGTTTGAGAACGTAGAGTGCTTTTGATATTTTTAAAACAAGATTTGGATACGATGGATTTTCAAACCCTGGGGGTTGTTTTATGAAAACTTCTGCATAAATAAAACTATTTAAGAAGGTGCTTTTGACGTCCATTTGATATAGCTTAAAACATTTGAAATGTAATACCCCGTACTATTCTTATCTTTAATTCATCCCTAAAATGTTAAGAGATAGCTTTCAAAATGAATAAGTATTTATTTCACGTGGAATTCTTTAGATTTGGGCCTCCCATCATATGGGAAATTGAATAAGCTTTCCAATAATATAAAATTTTCCTAAATTCGATAACTGAGTGAGAAGTTATGGCTATTTTAAGTTCCTTTCATAAAACACCATCATTTTGTCATTAGAGCATCGCAGAGAAGGTTTAAATAACGATTGTCAAATTTCAGTGGACCTCCATAATATTAGCGCATCATGGAGAGTTCTGAATTCCCAATTGACCCATTCCAGTGTCCAAACGTGATATTAGAACGTCGTACCAAGGGGAAAAATGGGACAAAAAGGGAAACCACGATAGTGGAGAATTGTGGCATCTTCCCAGTTCCTATTTATCAATTTCCAGTAAGCCACCGTAAAAGTGGCGCGTCACGGTGGCCACCCAGTTTGAAAAAATGTACATTTTTTAGTTTCGTTTAAAAGATTAAAAGGGGTATGTTGGCCATTCACCCATTAACTAATCCATTTTAAACAATCAATTAAACCCCTCCAAAGCACTTTACCTCCACTTTTCATGAAATATCTCTCAAGAAAAACCCTAGCTCATCAAACTTTTCCCCCAAGGAATCCAAATTCCTTTATTAATTCTACAAAGAAATTTAAGATTTAGGATCACCAACATAAGGTCTCTAATAATTCATCTCCAAAGCATCAATAGGAATTCAAGACTCAAGTCTTTCATCAAAGATCATCAATTAAGGTATGTGGGGTTATGAACAAGGATACTCCTTTCTTCCTTGTGCCCAAAATATTTAATTACAAAAGTTATTTGATTTTATGTGATTTCCCATTAAATTGTAGTTAGGATTTATACCCATTGTTGTTCTTTAAATGCTTATGAGATTTTCATTGATTTAGAAGTGGAATTACATGATTATCGGTGTGAAGCGCGCCACATCTATGAGCAAGAGGCTATGGAGCTTTTAGGAAATAATCTTTTCTTTCATGATCAATTGTACATTCAGTGTCTCTATCAACTTCTAACTTGTGCTTTCACATGATATAAAATACCTCCTCGTCGAGTTAACGCATATAGAAATGATAACTAGCCACCTCAGCCCACAGATCATTTGAATGAGAATATGTCATATTTAGATTTTTAGGCGGCCTTTCAAGTGCTAGCCCAAGCTGTGACAGTTAATGTTCAGGGAAACTGTCAGGTTGCAGCCCCACTCCAATAAGATGGGGACTTAGCCGTATTCAGAATTCAAGATTTTATGAGAATGAACCCTCTAGAATTCTTTGGGTCGAAGACAGGTGAGGACCCATAGTTATATCTAGATAAAGTGAAGAAGATCACTTGAATTATACATATTTTTAAAGATAAAAGTGTAGATTTCACATCCTATAGATTGAAGGATGTAGCTTATGATTGGGTAGTGATGTGGAAGAAGAGTAGATGAGAGAATGCAGCTCCTATGACTAGGCAGATTTTTTAGAATGCGTTCTTAGACAAGTTATTCATGCATGAGATGGGGGAAGATAAGATAAAAGAGTTTATGAACCTGAGGCAAGGCACAATGACCGTGAAGTAGTATTGACTTATGTTCAACTAAGTGTCTAAGTATGCCTATGATCAAATGGCTGACCCTAGGTCAAGCATGAGTAAGTTTATGATCGGTGTGTCTGGGTTGGTAGTTAAGGAGTGTAGGACACTATGCATATTATAGATATGGATCTTGCTAGATTGATTGTGAACGCTTAACAGATTGAGACAGAAAAGTTGAAGAAAAGAGAGAGTAAATAAGAAGGCTAGAACCGGGCAATTTGATTATGGTCAGAATAGGTATGGAGAAGGAAATTATTCCAGTTTAAAAATAGGTCATCTATGCCTGAACATTCTTCAGCTAGTGCTCCTGCACCCAGAAATAGGCAGGAACAGTGCGATAAACCTTCTCTATCTAGATCTCAGAATAGTATGAGTGGGAATCCCAATCATCCCCAATGTACTAAGTGTGGGAAAAATCATGGAGGTGAATATTTGTAGGGTTAGAAATGTTGTTATGGTTGTGTCCGGATAGGTCACGTAATCAATGAGTGCTCGTATGCTAGACAGAGAAATAGAGATGTTCGTCCCCAGACTCAAGCTAATAGTGAACCAACTCCTCTAAATCGCCCTACCCCTCCCCAAGACGTCTCATTCAAAATTGGTGGTGACCAGCGCTAGAATCAATTCTATGCTTTACCATCCCATCAGGAGTAGGAAGATTATCCAGATGTTGTTACTGGTATGCTTCATGTCTTTTATCTTGATGTTCAAGTGTTGTTAGACCCTGGGTCGAGTTTCTTTTATGTGACCCCGCTAGTTTCTGTGAATTTTAAGGTAAGTTCTAAAAAGATCCCTGATCCTTTTTTGTTTTCTACCATAATAAGTAATTCTATTATTGCCAAATAGATTTATAAAAAATGCCCTATCATTGTCCTTTATAAAGTCATATTAGCAACCTCGATAGAGTTAGACATGATTGATTTTGATCTTATTCATGGTATGGATTGGCTCTATTCTTGTTATACAACCATAGAATGTCTCACCTGAGTGGTGAAATTTTAGTTTCCAAATGATCTAGTCTTTGAGTGTTCAGGCAATTCAGTGTTTCCCAAGAGTCATTTCATATCTTATCTTAAGGCCAAAAATTGGATACCAAAGGTTGCATTTACCATCTAGTTTTATTTATAGACACTAAGTCCAAGACTCTAACAATTCAATCCGTCCGAGTGGTCATTGAGTTCCCTGATATTTTTCCAGAAGATCTCCCAAGGGTACCTCCCGATAGGGAAATAAAATTTGGTATTGACTTTCTCCCAGATACTCAACCTATTTCTATCCCTCCGTATCGTATCGCTACCAGAGAGATGAAAGAGTTGAAAGGGTAACTCAAAGATCTTTTAGATTAGGGTTTCATAAGGCTTAATATTTCTCCATGGGGTGCTCCTGTCCTATTCATGCGAAAGAAAGATGGTTCATTGCTTATGTGCATTGAATATCTCCAGTTATAAAGTCATGTTTATAAATAAATATCCTCTTCCTAGAATTGATTACTTGTTTGATCAACTCCAAGGTGCAAGTTATTTATCAAAGATAGACCTTAGATCCGGCAATCATCAGCTTAAAGTAAGGGAGTGTGATATCCCAAAGATAGCCTTGAGAACCTGTTATGGTCATTTTGTGATTCTAGTCATGTCTTTTGGGCTAACCAATGCTCCAGAAGCTTTCATGGACCTCATAAACTGAGTTTTCAAGTAGTATCTAGATATGTTTGTCATAGTATTCATAGATTACACCCTTGTGTACTCTCGTAATAAGGATGACCATATAGATCATCTTAGAATTATCTTACAAACTCTTAGAGATCACAAATTATTCACCAAATTTAGAAAGGGTGAGTTTTGACTAAGATTAGTGGCCTTTCTCGATCATATTATTTCTACCGATGGTATTTGAGTTGATCCCCAAAAGATGAAAGCCGTAAAAAAATGGCCTAGACTTATCCCTCTGTCAAACATTAGGAGTTTCTTGGGTTTAGCTGGTTATTACAGACATTTTGATTGAAGGATTCTCATCTATTGAATTCCCGATGTCTATATTTTCCCAAAATAAAGTTAAGTTCCAGTCGTCAGATTCATGCGAGAAAAGTTTTCAGGAGTTGAAGACTCAACTCAATTCTACCCCAATTTTAGCATTACCCAATGGTACAGATGGTTTAGTTGTTTATTGTGATACCTCTAGAGTTTGTTTGGGTTGTGTGTTGATGCAGAGAGGTAATTTCATAGACTATGACTCTAGACAACTTAAGCCTCATGAAAAGAATTACCCAACCCATGATCTTGAATTAGCTGCTGTGGTGTTTACTTTGAAAATCTGGAGACATTATCTAACAGAAAAGATGGTTAGAGTTGCTGAAGGACTGTGATATAATTATATTATACCATCCGAGCAAGGCCAATGTAGTGGTAGACACCCTTAGTATATTGTCTATGGGTAGTGTTGCTCATGTGGAGAATGATAAGAAAGAGTTAGCTTGAGAAGTTCAACATTTAGCTAGACTGGGTATTGGATTGGTTGATTCATCTGAAGGGAATGTTTGGGTTCAGAGTAGTTTTGAATCTTCCTTAGTTTTGAATGTGAAGGAAAAGAAAGAAATGTATTCTAGTTTGGTCAAACTACAGGAGTCAGTTAAAGACTAAAAATATAGAGGTTTGCTCCCAAGGGGGAGATGGCATGTTGAGATATCAGGGTAGATTGTGTGTGCCTTGTGTTGATAAATTAAGGTAGTGGATTATGGCAGAAACACATGGTACACATTATTACATTCATCCAAGTGCTACCAAGATATACCGTATTTTGCGGGAAATCTACAGGTGGAATGGTATGAAGAGAGATATAGCAAATTTCATAGCTAAATTTGCAACTTGTCAAAAGGTTAAGGTAGAGCACCAAAGACCTGGTGGTACGTTGTAGGAGTTTGGTATCCCCACCTGGAAGTGAGAAGAGGTGAATATGGATTTTGTGACTGGTTTACCCCATTTGCGTCATCTTTATGATTCGATTTGGGTTATTGTAGACAGATTGACTAAGTCAAGACATTTCTTACCAGTTAATATGTCCTATACAACTGAAGATTATGCTAGTTGTATATTCGAGAGTTAGTTAGATTGCATGGAGTTCCCTTATCTGTCATCTCAGATAGGGGTACTCAATTTATTTCCCAGTTTTGGAGAGACTTTTAGAAGGGTCTTGGTACCCAAGTCCATCTTAGTTCAACTTTCCACCCTCAAAATAATGGTCAAGCAGAGAGGACCATTCAAACTCTAGAAGATATTTTGAGATCTTGTGTTTTTGATTTCAAAGGTAGTTGGGATGAGCATTTGCCATTGACTGATTTTGCATATAATAACAATTATCATGTTAACATTCATATGGCTCCGTTTGAGGCTCTTTATAGGAGGATATGTAGATCACCCATAGGTTAATTTGAACTGGGCGAGGCCGTTTTGATTGGGCCTGATGTAGTGTTTGAAGCTATGAAGAAAGTTAAGTTGATTAGAGAAAGGTTGAAAATGGCCCAAAGTCATTAGAAGTCATACACAATTGTGAGAGAAAGGGACCTTGAGTTTGAGGTTGATGATTTAGTGTATCTAAAGATTTCACCCATGAAAAGGGGTAAAGAGATTTGGAAAAAAGGGGAAACTTAGTCCCCACTATGTTGACCCATATAGAATTCTGAGTCGTGTTGGGAAAGTAGTTAATGAGATTGAGTTGCCCATACACTTGTCAGCCGTTCATCATGTATTTCACGTCTCTATGCCTAAGAAGTGCATCGGTGACTCCACTGTTGTAGTTCTTTTAGAAATCTCAGATATTCAGAGCAACCTTTCATACGAAGAGATTCCAGTTAAGATTTTAGTTCATCAGATCTGTAGACTAAGGAACAAAGAAGTTCCCTTGGTCAAGGTTCTTTGGCTGGATCAGTCGGTTGAGGGTGCCACTTGGGAAGTAGAAGCAGACATACGAGCCAAGTACCCTCACCACTTTTTTGCAAACTCAGATTTAGCCGAAGGTAATACTTTTCTTGATTCAGTTCTTTTCTAATCATATATTTAGCTATATAGTTTCCCTCATGTAAGTTCATGCACTAACAGAATTACTCAGCAGCTCAGAATAGTTTAGAATTAATTTCAAAATTTATATTAGTTATATTCCTAGTCTAACTGGAAAAATTTAAGGACAAATATTTCCAAGGGGGAGATATTTTAATACCCCATACTCTTCTTATCTTAAATTCATACCTAAAATGTTAAGAGATAGCTTCCAAAATTAATAAGTATTTATTTTGTATGGAATTATTCAGATTTAGACTTTAATAAGCATTCCAACGATATAAAATTCTCCTAAATCTGATAACCAAGTGAGAAGTTATGGATATTTTAAGTTCCAGTCGTAAAACACTATAATTTCAATCATTAGCACATCATGGAGAAGGCTTAAATAACGATTGTCAAATTCTAGTGAACCTTGCGGAGAGGTCCAAATTCTCAATTATCCCATTCCAGTGGCACAACGTGATATTGGCGCATCTTTCCAAGGGGCAAAATGGCACAAAAAGGGCCACCGCGATGGTGGCGCATCGCAGCGTTTGCCCAGTTCCTATTTGTCCATTTCAAGTGAGCAACCACGATAGTGGCGCATTGCGGTGGCCACTCAGTTTGAAATAATATGCATTTTTAGTTCTATTTAAAATATTAGAGGGGCTATTTTGGTCATTCTTCCAACAAACAATGAATTAAACCCCTCCAAAGCTTTTTACCTCCACTTTTCATCAAATCTCTTTCAAGTAAAACCCTATCTCATCAAAAATTTTCCCTAAGGAATCCAAATTCCTCCATTAATTCTCAAAAGAAATTCAAGATTTAGGATTCGCAACACAAGGGCTCTAAGAATTCATCTCCAAAGCATCAATCGGAATTCAAGATTCAAGGTTTTCATCAAAGATCATAAATTAAGGTATGTGCGGTTATGAACAAGGATAATCCTTTCATCCTTGTGCCCAAATCTTGCTTTTAATTACAAAAGTTATTTGATTTTATGTGATTTCTTATGCAATTGTAGTTAGGGTTTATACACATTGTTGTTATTTACAAGCTTACGAGATTTTAATTGATTTACAAGTGGAATTACATGATTATATTCATATTATTATGCATAGTGCAGTAATTTCTAGATTTTATGATGAATTGCAAATGTACACATATTATTAAGCATGAATTTTAAGATTTTTTAACATGAGATTGATGAATGGGTCATTAAGATCTTATTAAAGATTTCTATTTCTAGATCCTTTGTGATATGAGCACCCTATGATAAGATTATTCTCAGATTTTTGATAAAGATTTGACCTTTTGGTTTTAGAATAGATATGAAATCCACTTTACAGATTTAGATTACAGATTTAGTTTTACAGAATTACAGTTGATTTTCATTACAAACCATTAGACTATTTTAAAAGTGGATTTTCAACAGAATGAGCATATATATATATTATTTTAGGAGTAGTATTTAGCAACGAGATGGGCACATCACTATGGTTTTATACCCCAGAACTACGTGCCAATGTAGGATTTAGATTATTCCCACTTCTACGTGGATGACAGATATGTGATCACTCAGATAGGTTATACACTATCTAGCAAGAGTATGACTCCTCTCCTCAACATGAGAATATTTCTCCTTAGGGGGACAAAGACGTTGGACTAATGAATGATTATATGGTTTATGTCGGTCAGAAGAACCTCCATTATAGATAAACCTTCAGATACAAGATAAAGTATTTTTTTTAAGTTTTAGAAACTAAGTGTAAAGGCTCAGTAGCTTACACAGATATTATTTTACTTGAGTTTTTAGTTACAGAATTACAGCTTTTAGTTTTAAGACATAAAAAGGTGAGCCCTTGTCAGTTAGTCTATATGATTTAAGAATAAGAGCAGAATACATATTTCAGAACTAAGGGAAATGGCTCATAAGATTCATAAGATATACTTTATTGTTCATGATTTATGATATTCAATTTTTAGATTACTCAAGCCTATGTGAGTCATTTACCTTTAGTATACATTATTTTATTAATTATGATGATATTGTTTACTTATTACATTTACCCCCATATACTCAGTACATCCTCAAAGTATTGATTAGAATATATGTCTATGTGCTACATTGTCTCATAATGTAGGTTCAAGTGCTCAGTCTCAACAGCTTGAGTGAATGTCGAGTATCTCATCTACATTCCTGCAGTTGAGTCACATTGTTCGGGGACTTAGTTATTCAGATTTTTAGTCTATTAGTAGATACTTTAGCATTCTTTTTAGATAGTTCCAGTCAGCTGGGGTCTATCCCAGTGACTCTCTAGTTTTAGTTAGTAGAGGTCTCTCAGACTACCAGATTCAGTGTTCAGATTTTGTTTCAGTATTCAGATTTTATGTATGTGATTTATTAGATTGATAAGATTAGTATTATCAGACATACTCAGATATTTCAGATAGTTTTCCACATTCACTATGATCTTACATTCATATTTCCCCTATTTTGAGATTTAGATTTAGTAGAAAGAAGTTAGGGTTAGATCAGGACTGCTTTTATTTCAAAGCACCATGTGGCATCCAGAGAATCATATTTTGGGGTGTTACAAACTTGGTATTAGAGCCTAAGATTTAGAGAGTCCTAGGGAGTTAGATAAGCTGCATTTTGTAGAGACTTGATCATCGGTGTATAGCGCGCCACATCTATTAGCAAGAGGCTATGAAGCATTTAGGAAATCATTATTTCTTTCAAGATCTATCGTGCATTCAGTGTCTCTATCTCCCTCTAACTCATGCTTTCATTTGATAGAAATTGCCTCCTAATCGAGCTAACACACGTAGAAATGATAACTAGCCACCTCAAATTGAATATCCTTTGAATGAGGGTATGTCACATGTAGAGTTTTGGGTTGCCTTTCAGGCGCTATCCCAGGTTGTGACTGTTAATATTCAGGTCAATCATCAGGTTACAGACCTACTCTAAAAAGATGGGGACTTAGGCGCAACCATAATTCGAGATTTTATAAGAATGAACCCTCCAGAATTCTTTGGGTAGAAGGAAGGTGAGGACATACAATTATATCTAGATGAGGTGAAAGAAGGATGTAGCTTATGATTGGGTAGTGATGTGAAAGAAGAGTAAATGAGAGAATCCAGCTCCCATGACTTGGCAGATTTTCCAGGATGCATTCTTAGACAAGTTATTTTTGCATGAGATAAGGGAAGCTAAGATAGAAGAGTTCATAAACCTGAGGCAAGGCTCAATGACAGTGAAGGAGTATTGCCTCAAGTTCAACTAGTTGTCTAAGTATGCCCCTGATTAGATGGCAGACCCTAGGTCAAGCACGAGTAAGTTTATGACCAGTGTGTTTGGGTTGGTAGTTAAGAAGTAAGGATAGATAATCTCATTTGATATATAGATATTACAAGATTGATGATTAACACTCAGTAGATTGAGACACACAAGTTTAAGAAAAAAGAGAGAGTTAATAAGAAGGCTAGAACTGGGCAGTTTGATTTTGGTTAGAATAGGTCTGGAGAAGGAAATTGTTTGCAGTTTCAGAATGGGTCATCTATACCTACACCTTCTTTATCTAGTGCTCCTGCACCCAGAAATAGGCAGGAACAGTGGGGTAAGTCTTGTATGTCCAAATCTCAGAATAGTGTAAGTGGGAAGCCCAATCATCCCTCATTGTACTAAGTGTGGTAAGAATTATGGAGGTGAATATTTTTGGGGTCAGAATGCTTGTTATGGTTATGGCTAGGTGGGTCATAGAATCAAAGAGTGCCCGTATTCTAGAGAGAGAAATAGAGATGTTCGTTCCCAAACTCAGGCTAATAGTGCACCAGCACCTCTAGGTTGCCCATCCTCTCCCCAGGGCACCTCCGCCAGTACCAATAATGGCCAGTTCCAGAATCGGTTCTATGCTTTACCATCCCATCATGAGTAGAAAGATTTGCCAGATATTTTTACTAGTATGCTTCGTGTCTTTCATATTGATGTTTATGTGTTGTTAGACCCTGGGTTGAGTTTCTCTTATGTGACCCCACTAGTTTCTGTAAATTGTGAGATAAGTTCTAAAAAGATCCCTGAGCCTTTCTTGGATTCTACCCCAGTAGGTGAGTCATTTATTGCCAAACAGATTTATAAAAAGTGGCCTATCACTGTCCTTCATAAAATCATGTTAGCAAAATTAAGAGAATTAGACATGGTTGATTTTGGTCTTATTATTGGTATAAATTAGCTCCATTCTTGTTATGCAACCATAGATTTTCGTACCTGAGTGGTGAAGTTCCATTTTTAAGATGAGCCAGTCTTTGAGTGGTCAGGCAATTCAGTGTCTCCCAAGAGTAATTTCATATCTTATCTTAAGGCTAGAAAATTGATATCCAAAGGTTTCATTTACCATCTAATTATAGTTAAAGATACTAAGTTTGAGACTCCAACAATTCAGTCCGTCCGAGTGGTCAATGAGTTCCCTAATATTATTCCAGAAGATCTCCCAGGGGTACGTTCTGATAGGGAAACAGAATTCGGTATTGGACTTCTCCCAGATATTCAGCCTATTTCTATCCCTTCATATCGTATGGCTCCCGTAGAGCTTAAGGAGTTGAAAGAGAAACTCAAAGATCTTTTAGATAAAGTTTTCATAAGGCCTAGTGTTTCTCCATGGGGTGCTCGCATCCTATTCGTGCGAAAGAAAGATGGTTCTTTGCGGATGTACATTGAATATCGTCAGCTGAATAAAGTTATGATTAATAATAAATATCCTCTTCCTAGAATTGATGACTTATTTGATAAACTCCAAGGCTCAAGTTATTTCTCAAAGATAGGCCTTAGATCCGGCTATCATCAGCTTAAAGAAAGAGAGTGTGATATCCCAGAGACAACCTTCAGAATACATATAGATCATCTTATAATTATCTTACAAAATCTTAGAGATCACAAATTATTCACCAAATTTAGGAAGTATGAGTTTTGTCTAAGATCAGTGGCCTTTCTCGGTCATATTATTTCCATCGATGGCATTAGAGTTGATCTCCAAAAGACAAAAGTCATAAGAAATTGACCTAGACCTATCTCTCTGTTAGACATTAGGAGTTTCTTGGGTTTAGCTGGTTATTATAGATTTTTCATTGACGGTTTATCATTTATTGCATCCCCAATATCTAGATTGACCCAAAAGAAAGTTAAGTTCCAGTGGTTAGATTCTTGCGAGGAGATTTTTCAGTAGTTAAAGAATCAACTCACTTCACCCCTAGTTTTAGTATTACCCGATGGTATGGATGGTTTTGTTATTTATAGTGATACCTCCGGAGTTCGTTTGGGTTATGTGTTGATATAGAGAGGTAAGGTCATAACCTATGTCTCTAGACAACTTAAGCTTCATGAAAAGAATTACCCAACCCATGATCTTAAATTAGCTGCTGTAGTGTTTGCTTTGAAAATATGGAGACATTATCTGTATGATGTTCATGTTGATGTGTTCACAAATGACAAAAGCTTGTACTATGTGTTTACTCTGTGGTAGTTGAATCTCCGACAGAGAAGATGGTTAGAGTTGCTAAAGGATTATGATATGGGTGTGTTGTGGACAATTTTTTTTGCCTTCCATAGTGATAACAACGATCATCATTTCTAGTTAAATCATTATTTTTGGCTCTGTGGAATCTTTGATGCCTCTGTCTCATGATGCCTTATTCTACGATTTATGAGGGCCATTCCTACGTTGTTGGCTTCCTCTAGAATATCTTCTTGTTCAGTTGGTATGGTATTGAAGCCTACTAGTTTTTTCTTTTCCTCTTTGTGGTACCTATTGATGTAATTTCATTCATATGCAATGATACCACCACGTAGCTCATCATATGTCATGTAATGAAGAACTCCGTCTTCCTGGATTATAGCCCTGGTTTCCTATATTTTTGGGAGACTTTGGACTATCTTCTATACTTGCAGACTATGTGGATAGATTCCTAGAGATTCTAGTTGACATACGATCTTGTTGAATCTGGTAAACATTATTTGAATATTCTCATTTTTTTCCATTTTGAACAACTCATATTCATTGATCAGGGAAGCAATTTTTTATTTTTTGACTTTGGTGGTTCCTTCATAGGTTACCTCTAATTTTTTCCACATTTCTATTACGGTATCAAAAGTTTATATCTTGTCATATTCTTCTCCACTAACTGCATAAAGAAGTAAAATTATAGCACGTGCATTAGTTTAGATTACCGTTTGTTGTTCCTTTGTGACCTTAAAGCTTTCAAAGTCTTCTACTTCAGTACTGTTAGATTCTGTCTTTGTCCTTTTTCTTATCTGTGATTCCTGGGATCGACTTTGGTCCCTTTTTAATAATAACCCAGGCTTGGAAGTCATTTGATTGCACAAAGATTTTGAATCTATTCTTCCGGTAAGAGTAGTGCTTTCCATTAAAGTATGGTGGTCTTATGGAGGAGTGACCATCTTGAAAAAGAGCACCGGGGATTTGATAGTTTACCATTTGATCTTTGCTCACGTGTGGTTAATAAACACTATTGGTGAGACCTACTCTAATACTAATTGAAATTCATGGGGAGAGGGCATGAATTAAAGATTTTTGTGAGTCGACTATTGACTTCTCACAGTTAACTTGCCTGCAGAGCAGTATACTTCACAAAACAGATTAGATTTGAAACAAACACGTAAATAAATAACTAAATTTAAAGTAAATAACAGAAATATTTATCCTAATCCGGAACACCAATGTGGTGCCTAGTTCTAGTCCCCTTGGGTTTCAACGTTTCCTAAGATCATTCAATGTTGGGCTCGTGTACAGTGATGAGAAACAAGTTTCGAAGAATTATTTTATTTTTCAAATCTTGTGACACAACTTCAGTTTGTATTACAAAGTTGACTCGGACCTATTCTTTAAATAACAATTTTAATCTAAAGATTACAAAGCTTTGTGAGACTATGATTGAGACACTTTGAGGTTTCTCCTTGAAGTTGCGTGTGTGCTTCAACCTTTTGTCTCTTTGTTTATAGTTTCTAGCTTTCTCTGCTGTTTTTTCTTGAAAGAAAACCCAAGAGATTTCTTCACAATCAAGGATTTGAATTGATTCCTTGATTGAGGGATGTCACCATAAATTATGCCTATATCAGATGTGTCCATATGCAGTGCAACTTCCACAGCTATACATGTCCATATCTGATATGTCCATGTAGAGGTTGTGGTCTTCCTTCCTTTTTTTTCTAAGTCTTGATTGATTTGATTTTCCGCAATTTTGGGACTATGATCCTTCTTCCTTTTATTAAAATGCTTGATTGATTTGCTTGCCATACTCTTTAGATGTCGTGGTCGTGGATCTTCATGATTGGTTGCCTTTCCATTTTTAGAGGCGACTCTCTTGTTTACTTCCATGTTGAATTATCCTTCTTTGATCCTTCATATCTTTGCCTGAGATATCCTTCTATAATTAGCGATCTTCCAATATCCTGCAAAAGTCCACTCATTAGTTTGTCATTATTAAAACTTGAATATAGGAGTCTAGCAACATGTAAAGTCATCAACTTTAGTCCATTTTTGTTTTCGACTACTTCATTGAGCAGCTTGTTTTGTCCAATTAATTGGAGAATCAAATTAAGTGTAAGACACAATCACGTTACATTAACACATGAACAAAATGTAACTAAACACCCTTTGTCACCAAAAAAGAATTTGCAAGTGAAAAGTTTATTCCTGAATTTACTGAGCTGAAATCTTGCAGAAAGCTTAGTGTTGTTTTATAAAATATTTAAGTGTAACCATTAAGTGTCTTGTTATGGGCATCACTAGTTTCACCGCGTATAGCTAGGCAACATCCAATCGGCGGAATCCCACCAATTTCAAATTTTCTTGCACCTAGATTATATAAATTTTTTATTAATAATCTAATCTATAATCTATATCTATATAATATATTAAAAGTGTGAAGGGTTTTAAAAATATTATTTGAACGTTTTGTTCTTCATTAAAAGTCTTTGCTTTAGACAAAATCATTTTTTCACTATTTTTTTTATATTTAACAGTTGAAAATTAATTAAATATATCTATGGTAAATCGTTTCTTATTAGACATCATCAGAATTAATGGCAACTAATACTTTTTCTATTAGTTTAAGAATTCTAAATCAACTAAATAAATAAGGAAAGATTTTAAATATAGAAAAAAAGGAAAAATAATCGTACTAGAAATATGGTTTAAATTGATGATGATCCATCAACTACTTGAAACATTTGGTGGTAAAATATATATGTACTTACACTAAAATATATGTTTATGTTCGTGTGAAAAAACAGTGACAAGTAATTTGATCTTTTACACTTCATTAAAAATTTTCGCAATAGAAAAAATCATTTAACTTTAAATAATCAAATGTTATACGCGGAAAGCACGTGCGATTACACTAGTATACAAAAGTATTGTGAAGTTAAATTAGTTGAAATAAATAATAAATCTACATCTACCATTGCCAACTTATTTACTTATCATTTGATGACCACATAAAAACATGAAACATGAAAATCATAACACGATATCATAAGGGGATATTCTCTAGCTTTACCTCTATCCACATAACTTGATGCCATGAGTAAATCATCCTCTCTCTCGCCTCTTTCTTCTCTTTTTCAAATCTCGCTCGCCTCTTTCCTCCCTCTTCAATCCTACTCACGTCTCTTCTTATTTTAATTTATAGCGACGAACTATAATTAAGCAAACTATAGCTAAATATTGAATTAAACCTAATCTATCATCATTTTCTGAATGTTCCTCATACAAAGTATAATTTTTTTTGGATAGACTAAGCAAATAGATGGGCTTTATAAGGAAGAGCTTCACCCTCAACTTTCTTATTATTTGTTTGTGTTGGTAGGTAACCAAAGAAAAATTATGTAGCAATTTCATATTTTTTAAGATAGATTATTGTATGATATAATTATATCGGTGATAATATTTTAGCAAATCTCTTACATCTTATGTAAAAGGGATTCAATTATCGGATAATGGGTATGGAGGTAAAATATAAATCAACTTTATGGTAACAAAGCATAAAATCAACCTTTGCAAGGTGTACCGTAATTGCTATTGAGTGAGTTCAATATTGTATACGTGACTCAAAAGGTGATTAAAGGGCAAGGCCTATCGGATCATCTAGCAGGGAATCCTGTTGATAAAGAATATGAGACACTCCAAACTTATTTCCCAGATGAAGAGGTATTGTTCGTAGGGGAAGATATTGCCGAAATATACCAGGGTTGGAGATTATTATTTTGTGGGCGGTTAATTTCAAGGGTTTAGGAATTGGGTTGATTTTAATATCAAAAACTAGACAACATTATCTGGTTATAGCTAAACAACTCTTTCCATGCACCAATAATATGGATGAATACGAGGCTTGCATTCTCGACTTCAGACTTGGCATTGATATGAATATTTGAAAGCTGCTAGTCATTGGAGATTCTGATCTATTGGTTCACCAGGTTCGAGGTAAATGGCTGTAAAGAACCCTAAAATCATGCCATACATATAATTGGTGCGAGAGTTATGCCAAAGATTCAAAGAAGTGGAATTCAAGCATGTTCTAAGGATACAAAATGAGTTCGCCGATGCTTTAGCCACTATATCCTCCATGATTCAACATCTAAGTCAAATTTATGTTAATCTGTTGGAAATAAATTTGAAGGAGCAACCTGTACATTGTGCACAAGTTGAGGCAAAACCAGACAGAAAGTTGTGGTACTTCGATATCAAGAGGTATTTAGAAGCTAGGGTATACCCAAAAGATTCAACCGTTCATCAAAAGAAAACAATCCATCAGATTGCCGATAGTTTCTTTTTGAATGGGGAAGTCCTATACAGGAGGTCCCCCAATTTGGGATTTCTGCGTTGTGTTTATTTTATTGAAGCTACAAAATTACTCAAAGAAATCTACGGCATAATGTGTGGACCTCATATGAATGGATTCACTCTAGCCAAGAAGATCTTAAGAGCCGACTATTTCTTGATGAACATGAAAAGTAACTGTAGCAAGTTTGTGCAAAAATGTCATAATCTCCAGATACATGGGGATCTGTTCCAGGTTCCCCCACATGAACTTAATGTTATGAGCTCACCCTGGCAATTTGTAGCTTTGTGCATGGATGTCATCATCCCGATTGATCTACCAACTTCTAACGAACACAACTTCATATTGGTTGCTATTAATTACTTTACCAAGAGGGCAAAATCTACCTCCTACAAAGCTGTAACCAAGAAGGTAGTAGTAGAGTTTGTCAAAAAGAACTTGATTTGTCGATTTGGGATACCCGAGTCACTCATCACAGATAATGGAGCAAACTTCAATAGTCATTTAATGAGAGAGATATATGTACAATTCAATATCACTAATCAAAATTCAACCACATATCGCCCTCAAATGAATGAAGCAGTAGATATTGTCAATAAGAACATCAAGAAGATCTTAAGAAAGATGGTTGATAGTTACTGATCGTGGCACGGCATGCTGCCTTATGCTTTTCAGGAATATCTCACGACAGTCAAAACTTTGGCTGGGGTAACTCCTTATGCGTTAGTCTATGGGATAGAAGCGGTAATACCAATTGAAGTTGAAATACCATCTTTAAGAGTCATCCAAGAAGAAGGATTGAATAATGAAGAATGAGTCTAATCCCTCCATGAAAAACTTGTGATGATCGATAAAAGAGGATGAGCGCTGTATGCCACAGTCAATTACATCAATGACGAATGATTGTTCTTTCAACAAAAGAGTAAGCGCTCATACATTTGAAGTTGAAAAATTGGTGCTCAATGCATCTTCCCTCACCAAGAGGAGTATAAGGGGAAGTTCTTTCCAAATTGGAAAGGCCCATATATAGTCTGCAAAGTGTTACCGAGAGGAGCATTGATTTTGTCTGAGATGGATGGCCAATGGTAGCCCAAGCCAATCAATTCCGATGCAATAAAGATATGTTATGTCTGATGTGGTATTTCTTTGTATTAAATTTATTTTAATTGTTTTTCCCATATCTAATCAGTTTTATTCTTTGTAAAAGCTTTAAAATTTCCCTTCCTTCTATGTACGAACTACGTTTGACCTGAATTCTTAAGAATGATATATGTAGGCGGCCTATGTTGGCTTTGGTCAACCCCTTAGGAGAAAATTCACTTTAATTTTATGTATGAACTACGTTTGACCTGAATTCCCAAGAAGAGGACATGTAATAGGCCTTTGTTGGGTTTGGTCAACCCCTTAGGAAACTCTATTTATATTATCTTGAACTACATGATGACCTGAATTCCCAAAAATGGGATAAGTAGGCGGCTTTGTCGGCTTCGGTCACCCTTTTAACTATATTTTTTTTCTCTGTTATGTTATGGGGACTACGTTTGACCAAATTTCTCTTCAATGGGATATGTAGGCGCCACAACGGCTTGGTCATATCACCCCAGGAAATAGAAACTAGGGCAGAATTGTTTGAGAAGGAATCTAAAAAATTTAGAAAAGGAAGATCATCCTCTCGTAATTTGAATGAATAGATCACACGGGTATATAGTAAGCACAAATTTTGAGGAAAATATTAGTAACTAGGGCAGAAATTTTGAGGAAGACCTCAAAATTTCCACTATACCATACTACAAATTTAAAAACACGACATCTAAGATTTATCGACACCAAAAGAGCTGAGTCAACTTCATGGTCCTTCAACTACAAAGGCTCACCGCTAAAACTCTTCATCCATAATGGAAAAGGTCGCCAAAGCTCACAAACAGAATGACAAATGTGTCAATTCCTCGAGACAAAAGTGTTTAATAAAGCTAATATATGACATGACTTAATTGACACAGACCCCTCCCAATCTTATAAAAAGATTTTTAAAATTCAACTATCTGTAAAGAAAATAATTACTTTAAATTAATTTATGCTATAATTTCGCCTTACAACCACCAACTTGGGAAGTCAAAGCAAGAGTCAAAAGATGAAAAACACTAGAAGAAGAGGAGAACCCAGTGATGACGATGACGGGAGCTGAAGACCAAATAAACCAACATAGATCAGTTTTAGCAAAAACTAATAATTTTTTTGTGAATGCAGGTTATCCTAAAGCCAACAAAAAATCAACAAAGGCACCAATTATTCAACATAATCCTTTGATTTACAGGAATACAACAAAGACAAATATCCAAAGGCTGATAATAAAGGGCTAGGATGGCCAGAAAGCTAAAAATAGTTGAGTCTCTCAAAATTAACGAGGTTTCTATGGTTACAGGTATCATTAAATGGGGAAAGCAAAATGATGACTTACTCATATCCCCAGCAAATCAAGGATGCGATGTTCAAAATGGTACATATAGAAGGCCCAACATGCTAGTGGAATAGTCAAGGTGATGTTTTCTACAATCGATGTTATTTGCATTCCTCCTCATATTTCTCTGCATCATATCATGCCAAGAGGGCCATGCCATAAGGATCATACTGAGAGGGCTATGCCAAGAGGGCCATGTCAAGAGGGTCATGCCAAGAGGGCAATACGGGTCGTATAAAGAAGGCCATATCACCCTCTTCGACTAATGTCGAAGTGACAACAATCCAAGGGAATCTCTAAATTGTGTTTGATACCTATTATTGGTTCAAATTCTTCTATATTTGTTAGTCACACAAAGGCAAAAGAGTCTAGTGTAGAAGGATATTTGGAAGCATATCCATATATATTCGTTAATCACGCAAAGACAAAAATGTCTGGCATTCAAGGATATTTTGAAGCATTAATATCTGATAAAATCATGTAAAGACAAAGCAGCCTGACATTGAGAGATATTCATCAGCTTTAAGTGCATCAATTACCAAAGATCTAATGGCATTCACCACCAGATTTCAAGAAATATATGGTCCAAAGGATGTCTATAAGTCGCTATCCAAAGACGTATGATGTACTAGATTTTTCGAGATTGACAATCCTTGGGTCATCTATGGGTCACATTATTCGTGTAGGATAGTGTGCAAGATTATTCACTAGTTGGTAGCCTATGGGTCATCCGTAAGCCTCAATAACATCCTACCAGGTAGTTTGCAAGGTTACCTAAAGATCGACAGTTTGAAGGTAATCAATAAGTCACAACTAAATCCTTACCAACAAATATGTACGATTATTAAAATTGATAGGTCCAAGGGTTCTTTGTAAGCCTCATCATATCCAAGATCGATTATGCATAGGATTAGCCAAAGACTATCAGTTTGAGAGATATTTATTTATAAGTTATATTGTATCCAATATTGGATAATATGCAGGAATACCTAAGAGCTAGCAATTTGAGGGATGTCTGTAAGTTATCTCCTATCTAAGGTTAGATAATATACAGGATTACAAAAAATCTAGCCACTCAAAGGATATATGTAAGTCGCCTCATATCCAACATCAAGTGATATGCAAGATTGCCCAAAGATTGAAAATTCGAGGGTTGTCTATAAGTTATATCGATATGAAGGATGATCAAGACTCTACAAAGTAAAATACAATAAGCATTATAGGTAACTAAAAGGGTTCCACATTAGTATAACATTATGTGGTTTCAGGGACCATTAAATACAAAGCATCGTCGATATCCAAGAGGGCTACCCCACTTTGTAGAAATTTTTAACCGTTAAAACACCAATTTATCCAACAACCAAGATGGTTGTTATGTCAGTTGTCGCAAGAATTATCGCCCTCAAAAGAGTTACATAAGAGGATGATGTCTTTTTAGAGTAACAACTCACGCAAAAATATGGTAAAAGACTATAAACCCCTTAGTGAATTATGTTTATCACTAAAATTTGTTTTGAGCTATTTTTGAGAGCATCCAAAAGAATGAAAATCTCAAACCAAAATCACAGGTGTGGATGAATCCAACAGAATGCAGCACAATATAGAACTTTATCTTAGCAGTGAACTGACACATAGTTCGAAAACGAATATCAAACTCTTTAGATATGAGCTAAATGACGACTTTCATCAACATCAAACCACATCCCTATCAGAGGGCATGTGGGTTTTTTTAGATTTGGTTTCAGTTTTACTTTTGAAGAATTTCTAAACTCACGTCGTAAGTAACTTTTCTTTTCTTTCAAATTCGGGTGATGTACAACTAGAGCTTTGAGTTATGTCTATGTAGCTCATATTTACTACAAGGGTGAGGGCCCCATATTTTGTACTTGAGATAATTACAAGACCCTAGTCCCTAAGCTCAATTTTTCATCTCTTATCCTGAGCCAAAGGTTGTCTCAACATAAAACACTACCTTTTCTACCATTTGAGTCGAACTAAAAGTTGTCTGATTCCCTAAGTCTCAGGGATATGTAAGTTGAGATCCATATAGAAAAATCAATTGCATTCCAACATCCCCCAATCCTTCAACTCTCCAGCCTTTTGATTTTATAAAAATTCAAAAAACTAAGATAGTTTGTGAATCCTTTAAAAATCGTGCTTAAAATCAAGTGCTATGAACTACCAGTGACCTGAATTCTCATGTAACCTGAGATATGTAGGAAACCTAATGTTGGGTCCGACCATAACTCCTTGAAACTTATGAGAAAGTCAACCTCTTTCATAAATGGATTTGTGGTTGGACACAAATTAGCAACGTCAAACTATCTTGGCCCAGGGTTACTTCCATCCATCCTATCCAAAGGGAGGGGACAATTGTTGAAACCTAATTTTTGCCCTCCACGACTTAGTTTAATTTCGAGTTTCTATAATTTTAAATAAAGTTACAATATTTATTTTATTCGGATAAAACTTTTCAAAGTATTTATCTAGGTAATTTTGTTATTCTAAGTAGCAATTATATATTTTCGTATTCGTATATACAAAATCCTATAATTTTATTACTTAAATAATTATCTTATAGAAAATTATATTTTAATAAAGGGTTATCTTGAAAATTAATTCAAATCGTTAAAATATTAATTTAAATATAATTTGTTCTCAAAATAGTTTATTTTGAAAATATGTGTTTGAATTTATTAAATCAAGAAACTTGGGATCAAACAAATTATTAATTTGTATCAAATTGTGCTTCAATTTAGTCGACTAATTGAGTTTGGCCATAGTAAAAATTAATTGGGCTATAATTGTAATACAATTGACCAATTGATTCTTAATTGGTCAAAATTTAATTGAGATTGGGTAATTTTAATTTATTTTTGACTATTTAAGAAATAACCAATTCTACCCATTCCCTTTTAGTCTCAGGACCTAGGCCCAATAAAACATAACTCCAGCCGACCCACACCCAATACTACCCAATTCAATTCAAACCATCCCAATAAACACAAAAACCTGACCCAACAATCTTATCTTCAACCCATTCCTCTTAAATCGATTCCAACAACAGTAATACACCAACACACCAGCATACAACATAATACAATGACAAAACCCGTTGTAACAACAACAACGTACAACGCTGTAACAACATCCGACATACAACCAACAAAATACAACAGCTTCAACAATAAATAACATTAATCCCCAAAAAACCCAAGCCACATCATCATCTATTTTTTGCTCGTTCAGCCTGATGAAATTAACAATGATAGGAAAATAGTCCCCAAACGGTGAGACAATAGAAAATTTCTCTGAAATTCGTTATTAATTCAAGATATGGAGGAGATTCTTTGTTGAATTTGAATTCAAACTCCGTCCACACATTTTTTTTTGAAAATTTCTCACTTCAAATACAAATTTTCAAATTTGGATTTCATCTATAAATAACCATTCTCTCACTATAAAGAGAAGGATTTTAGGTATTTTGAAGGAGCATTTCTCTAATCCCACGTAACCAAAAAATCATAATACTTAGTTCTGACAAATCAATCAAATTCAGATGAATTTAATTTAAATTTTGGCAAAATTGAGTGAAGATCCAGTGGTAGAAGTTGCATCCAGAATAGCTCGTAGTCCCATCGCTGCCTCGAAATTGTCAAAATATTATGGTTTTCTCAACATATTGATCTGATGAAAAATAATAAAAGGGGACTCTCAAGTATTAACCCAAATACATTTTTCTTAAGATTGAACAAGAATAGAAAGGTTTGGCAATGTTATATTCTTCACATTTAACTTTGTAAGAAAAAAAGAGTAGAGCAAGATGCAAGAGTCCTTCCCCTTTTGCTTTGTTTATTTTGAGGATGTAAGGCCCATGGATTCAAGCCTCGGGATTGATATGTTTAGAAATAAATTGATTTGCTTTAGTCTATGAGAGTTGTTTTTCTTGGAGAATTGTCATATTCATAGGTCTAAAAAATTTGGCCTTGCCCTTTTGTTTCATTATGTCTAAGTGTGCAAATTGTAGAATTTATTTTACTGAGCTTAGTCATTAAATCATATAAGTATTGTTTGTATGTTAGTTCTTTTCTTTTTCCTTTTTGCGCATGAATTCATCCTAGTCCATCGGACTCCCATCCCCTACATTCCCTTTGGGTCAAACCCAAAATTGAGTCAAGCATCATTAAAGTCCAAACTGGACTGATATACATAAGGAAACACATGTATAAAGGTTGATATATGCTTGTATACAATTGATATATGCTGGAAGAAAGCTAGTATTGGTGCATATTAAAAGTAGAAGCAAACATGCTGATTTTTTATGCTGATATGCAGAGTATACATAGGGGTATAAGGGAAAACATGGGAAAAAGAGATGTGATATATAACTGATATACATGAAAATATGGATGGACAATCTATGGAGTTCAGGCTCAAAAGCTAAACAACCATTAATGGGCCAAAAGATCCCAATAGTAACTCTTTCCTTATCTCCCATTCTTGCTTATTTGTATTTACTTGAACACTTTAACTAATTAACCTAGATAAATCCTCTATGGCGTTACCATTTTTTTAATCAATTAGTAATTTTCTCACCTATTTTATCTCGTCTAAAAGAATTAAAGTGGTTCTTTTGATTTTTTTCCTAAAACTAATCTTAAAAGAAAAAATTGTTAAGCATTTTATATTACGATGTCATTTGTCTTGCTCGTATGACCAATAGCCTTTGCGTTAAAATAAATTCCTTCAAATCAAGAAAACTATTTTTTTTCTCGTAAATTCTAACTTTTCATAATTGATAAAATATTTTTAAGCTAACATTTTTCTAACATTTTTCAAATGTGTTATTTATAACAAAATTGACCCCTCTTTTTATATATAATTAAAACATAATAATGATAATATTAAGAATAATTATGGAATTTTTTTATTAAAAAAATACAAACTTATTTCCTTCTTAAATCCAAGTGAGCCACTTCTCTTTAACTCAAGTAGAATATTTCATATTTTTTTCTTAGAAATAATTATAAATAAGTAGAATTTTATAAATTAGAATATTCCTCAATGTTTTCACAAATTCTAACTTTTCGTGATTAATTATGATTAAGTAATAATATTCCCAGGTAGAATATTTTTGTAATCTTTTCTCAAGAATTAATCATAAATTAGGCAGAATATTTTATAATACTTCTCAAAATTAATATTGGGTAAAGTGAAATATGCTATAGTTTTTTCTAACTCAAATAGACTATTGTTCGTTTGAATAAACAAATGCCAACTTTAAACATGTAAATAAATAATTTTATAAAAGCAACCCTTTTTCCAAAGTTGGCCACATTTTTTATGTTAGTCAAAAAATGATCTTTGGTGAATCGCTTTAAAACGGATACTCCTAAGTGTCGTAAAAACCTTCCTAAGGTATTAGTTGAACCCTTACTCAGTTTCTCTAATTTCAAAGATTTATTTCTGTTTTTGAATCTTTAAAATTTCTTTATTTTTTCTTGATATTTTTTTCTATAAAAATCAAGTATTCTTTTAAAAATATTTTGAAATTTTCTTGAATTTTTTTGAAATAGTTTAAAAATATCAAAACCATTTTCTTAAAAATAAACTCCGAAAAGGATAAAACACCACTATTAATTCATTTTCTAATAATTTTCTAAGGTTAAACAAAGTAAATTAAGTTTAGAACGTGATTACTTATCTCCTAACATGAACAATTTTAAAATTCTTCTGAAAGTCGCCCATCTCCAATGCATTATTGCATTTTTTAAAAAAGTGAGGAATGAAAATATTATTAAGACCTCAAAAGGAGATATATGAATACTAGAGTGCTAGTTGTTGTTATAGGAAAATTCACCCAATGGTAAGTATTGTTCCCATTAACCTCCGAAGTCCATAACATAAGCTCGAAACATGTCTTCAAGCACTTGGATAGTTCATTTTTATTGACCATCGCTTTGTGGGGAAAAATTTGTGCTCAGGTATTTTCTAGAACCCAACTCGAACTTATACCTCTCCCAAAAAATAAGTGTCCCTGTCTGGCATAATTAAAATTGACACCCTAAGTAGTCTTACAATTTTCTTCACATAAATCTTGGGCAACTTGTCCGCATTATATTCAACTCTTACTGGATTAAAGTGAGACAACTTAGTTAACTAATCAATAATAACCTAAACAAAGTCATATCTCTTCAAGGCGTTCTATAGGTCCACCACAAAATCCATCATTAGTTGTTCCCACTTCTATTCCAGAATGAGCATCTACTAAAATATGCCACTAGGCTTTTGATGTTTGTACTTGACTTGGTGGCGGTTTTGAAAATTCACCATAAAATCCATAATGTCACCCTTACCATCACCAATATTATTGTCTTAAGTATCTATACATATTGTTGTTGCCTGAATGTATGATGTACTTGGAATTATGAGCCTCTTCCAGGAAGGTTGGGATCAAGTTATCTACTCTAGGTACATACAACTGATCTCTGATTTTCAAGGCCCTTCTTCATCTAGAATGGCATTCTTTACCTTACCTTATAACATTTTTTCCCTGAGATTGTTCAATTTTTGACCATTTAATTGTCGTCTTTTACACTGATAATAGAAAGTGGACCTAGCCTTCATATGTGCCAGCACTTTTCCTTCTCTAGTTTCATGCAATCTCAGAAAACCATTAGCCAAAGAACATACTACCTCTCTCTAATGGGCACATAGATATATCCAGAAATTCTAGGATGCCCATGCTTACTAGTTTTTGTCTTAGTGCATCCATCACCACATTGGCCTTAACCTGGTGATACAATATTGAGATACCATAATCTAAATTTTGAGCTGAGGATTGTAGGATCTAACATTTAACTCACATGTCCTAATTGGAGCTGATCATAGAGTGAATCCACTAAAATGATGTTCTGAAGGACTAGCATGTCAAGCCTATATTGATGGATGACCCCTTATAACCTATAATGGTGATGTAGTTGTAGAACTTAGGGACAACTACTAATGATGTTTGCCTAACTGACGGGGGAGTCATCATCCCTGTGTTCACGTAGTGCTAAGCATTACTCCTAACTGAATAACTGAAGTATAACTGAAACATGAACTAATAACGAATATGCTCAAGTTATGGTATTCTGAAAGTAACAATGCATGAATAATTTAAAGTAATCATTATATCAGTTTATACTCCTAGGTATCGGATTTCATAACTTGCCTGCTCTATGTAATGTAGTTGGACATGATAATAATTTTGGATCATGATATTGAAGTTTCACAATTTAAAAACAACAACTTAACAATCTATCATGATGGGGAAAATTCATTATTTTGAAACATGGGGAACCAATAATCTCAGGGAAAACACATATTAATGGTTTGGTCATACACATAAACTGATAGGAGTAGAAAATCTCATATTTGACCTAGAACCCAATTATAGGGAAAGGAATTATACTTGTAAATTTAGGGAGTTATTGGAACTCATTGGAAGGAAGATACCCACTGATAAAATCCTATTTACCTAAAAACAAACCTCTTGGAGAAACTTCTTGAAACTGGAACTTGTTTGATGAACCTTACTTGGCTTTGGGAGAGAAAACAATCACTTCTTTTCTATGTGTTGACAATTTTTTTATGAATGTTTAGGGTAATGTTCATCCTTGATAATTTATGTTTTTTGGGGCTTAAAAGACGTGGTTTGGATTAAAATGGAGTGGAATTTACCAAAGTATCCTAGTTAAAATCATGTGGGAATTTTGGTTCCAGTCATCACGGCTCTCCCTACACTCTTACCCTCTGGTCATGAATCATGGTTTGAGTTGGGACATGAGGTTCTAAGGTCTGGGTTCTTCACTATAAAGATAACGACTCCCAATCCAAATTACTTGTAAGGTCTGACAATGAGTCATTAGGAGTAGTCATAGTCTATGACTTAATTTCTAGTTTCCTTTTTTTTATGGTGATGAGACCACCTAAGGAATCGTCGTTACTGATAACGAGTCATAGTTTCTAGTCGTTACCCCTGGGATAAAGTTTGAGATATTCACTAGAGTGGAAATGATTCAGACATAATGACTCGTTACGTCTGGTAATGACTCGTTACTGGAGTCATGGTTACTGTAGAGTGATAGGACCTTAGGAAAATTTTGACAACTTTTTTCCATGACATCGGATTAAGACAAGAATTGCGGTATTGGAAAATCTAACTTAATGGCCTCTCTTTTTATGTATATAGAGCTCTAAAACTTGGGGTATTATAATATCTCCCCCTTAGGATTATTCATCCTCTAATGAAATTGTATAAGCTGAAATATCAGGGAGAAGCTAAAACTTTTGTAGTGAACGTTTATAAGCTAGGCCATGAGCTGATAGCTGAATTTGTGACTGATGCATGAACTGTAATAAAGTCATAAATGCATGCTATGGTATGCAAATATCTGAATGGATGAGATAGAAATAAAATAATTAGTTAATTAAGGAAATTATTAGCTCAAACTTGGACTGGGATCGAAGAGAAGAGATGGGGTTAATTTGTCATCATATCTTCTTCTACTTGTCAAGTAGCTCCCTTAACTAATTGGTTTCTCCATAGAACTTTCACTAATGAAACTTAAAACTTCTTTATTTCTCAACCTATGAGCCTGATGGTCAAGGATCTCAATTGGGACTTCTTCATACGAGAGACCACCTTCCACACCAGTCTTTTCTAATGGGGCTACTGATGCTGGGTTACCAAGGAAATTCTTCAACAAGGAGACATAAAAAACCGGGTACACTGATGCTAACTCTGCAGGCAACTCCAACTCATAAGCCACCTTCGCATACTGACTCAAAATCTTATAAGGGCCAACATTGCAAGGACTGAGTTTCCCTTTCTTACCAAACCACTTTTCCCCTTTCATTGGCAAAATTTTCAAGTAAACAAAATCGTAAATATGAAACTTAAGCTCTCTCATCCTTATATCTACAGAGGATTTTTGACTGCTCTAGGCTGTTTTCAGCCTTTCTCGAATCAGCTGAACCTTCTCCATCACCTCATGCACTATGTATGGTCCTATTAAAGCAGCTTCATCGACTTCAAACCAACAAATAAGAGATCTACATCTCCTACTATACAAATCCTCAAACGGGGCCATCTGGATACTGGAGTGGTAACTGTTATTGTAATCAAATTTAATAAACAACAAGTGATTATCCCAACTACCTTTAAAATTGATATGCAGGAATTCAACATATACTCTAAAGTCTAAATAGTCCTCTCAGCCTAACCATTAGCCTGTGGGTGAAAAGATGTACTTAGGTGGACTTGGGTACCAAGACCCCTCTAAAACATATTCCAAAATTGAGAGGTAAATCGAGTACCTAAGCCTAAAATAATGGTCAAAGGGAATCCATGCAACTTCACCACCTTCCTACGATAAAGTCTAGCATAATATTTTGTTGAGTTTGAGGCATAAATTGGCAAGAAATAATATGACTTGATTATTCTATTGATAATGACCCAAATAGAATCATTTTGGCGATAAGTACGAGGTAACCCTGTGATGAAGTCCATATTCACCACTTCCCACTTCCAATGGGGGATACTGAACTCCTAAAGAGTATCACTAGGAATTTGGTGCTCAACTTTAAACTGCTGAAAATTTGTACATTTAGCCATATATTCTATAATTTACTTTTTCAACTTAAACAAAGTAGTATCTCTGTCTTGCTTTTCCTTTTTCTTAGCATCCAAAGAAGATTCCAAACCATTCTGAACCCAAACACTATCTTAGGCTGAATCAACCAACCATACTCTAAATCTAGCAAGCTGCTGAATCTTACAAGCTAAATATTTCTTATTATCCTCTACGTGATCAACACTCTTCATAGAAATCCTACTAAGGGAATCGACCATAACATTCGCCTTATCCAGGTGATACAACACACTCATATCCTAGTCTTGTAACAATTCTAGCCATCTTCTTTGATAAAGATTTAGGTGTTTCTAAGTGAACACATACTATAAAATCTTATGATCAGTCATCAACATGGACCCCATAAAGGTAATTCCTCTATATATTTAAGGCGAAGCCAACTACTGCCAACTCAAGATCATGAGTCAGGTAGTTCTTCTCATAGGTTTGAGTTGTCTAGAGGCATATGATATAATCTTACCCCGTTGTATCAACACAAAACAAAGACCAACTCTTGAAGTATCACAATACACTACAAAACCATCTGAACCCTCTGGTAGAGTTAAAATTGGAACGGAGGTGAGTTGAGTCTTCAATTCCTGAAAACTCTTCTCACAAGAATTAGACCACTAAAATTTGACTTTTTTTGAGTCAATCTAGACATGGGGGAAGAAATAGAGTAAAATCCCTTAACAAACCATCTTTAGTAACCAACTAGACCCAAGAAAATCCTAATATATGATGGAGAAATAGATGTAGGCCAGTTCCTTACTGCCTCAGTCTTTTGGGGATCAGCTCGAATACCATAACTGGAATAATGTGAGCAAGGAAGGCTACTAATTTAAACCATAATTCACACTTATTGAACTTAGAAAATAACTGGTGATCCTTAAGAGTCTGTAAAACAATCCTTAAATGGTCTGCATGCTCGTCCTCACTACGAGAATAGACGATAATGTCGCTTATGAATACTATAATGAACATGTCCAAGTACTACTTGAATACCCTGTTCATCAAGTCCATCAATGCCGCAAGAGAATTTTTTAGTCCAAAAGACATAATTACAATTTCAAAGAGACCATACCGAGTTCTGAAGTCCGTCTTTGGAATGTCACATTCTCTGATTTTGATTTAATGATAATTGGATCTGAGGTCTATCTTAGAAAACAATTTGCACTCTTAAATTGGTCAAACAAGTCATCAATGATACAATAATGAGGAGCACAAGAATTAAAATCTTTTGTTGAAGGTCCAAGTTTTAAATTTGCAAAGTGATTTGAAGACCTTTTGAAGCCTATTTCAAAGCCTTGTCAAAGCTCGGGAACTACAAAGAATACAAGGCACGTTTATGAAAATAAATGCGTTTGAGCTTGTTGTGAACTTGACAAAGGGAGTGTAAGCCTTGACATGTGAGGGATGGACTTAGGTTCTCAAAAATACACCTAAGTCTTCCCCAAATACACTCTACACCCGCCACCCTTATTAAGGGCAAAGGAGTCCTTTTGCAACACCTTTTGTAATAGACTATTTTAATATTTTCCTTAGTCTTGTTCCTTAGGTAGATTATTTTGAATGAATATTATAAAATTTAAACACCATTTTACTCTCAATAAGAGAGTATACCACCAACTTTGAGCATCACAAGTGAAAGGTTCCACTTGTGATGTGAAACGGCTAGAAACGTGAGTGCTTGAGTGAACCAAGTTCCTCTTGTATTTGCGTAAGAACTTGGCTCTTGTTAATGTGATTTGTAGAGGTTTTAGAGTTTGATACACTTTTTAGTTTCTATTTTTCGTATTCTCTTTGTGTAAAGTTATCTATCTTCTTTATGTTTCAAGTTTATGTTTGTTGTTTTCGCTTGGTGTCTTACATGTGTGGGTTGTTTTGCGAGATTATGGACTGTTTTGTGCTCATTTAGATACCATTTGGTATTATATCCATCTTTGATTTCATTCCCACAAGATCAATCTTGGGATTGTTCATTCAAAAATAAAAAAAAAGAAGTGTTGAATAGTTGAAAAATTCTAAAAATAGTAATCTGTCCATGTTTTTATGTTTAGGCCAAAATTTGAAGCCTAGTTTTATTGTGATTTTTGTCTGTTTTATGTGTTCTAGTGTTATATATTTGTTTACTAACATTAGAAGAGGTTACCAAGGTCGAATATCTCACAAAAAGAAGTTATTGTACGGGTTTGGTGTCTTGGCCGAAGTGTTGTTACTGTTTGGCCGAATTTGTGTCTAGATTTAGGTGTTATTTTATTTGTCTTAGTAGTTTCATGTGTTATATTGATGTTTAAATAGCACACTTGAGTCTAATATAAATTATTTGAGCATTTTTTTTAGAGTTTTTGAAGGGTTGGATGGTTTGGAATGTTGTTGTTGTTCATAAGTGTTCTTGTTGTTGTTCATATTGTTCTTGAGAAGAAGTTGGGCAGAAGGCTTGTTTGATTTAAAAAAAAGGAATAGAGAGGAAAGATATTATGTTTGTCTTGGTATTAGTTTCAAGACAACACCAAAGAGCCAAATAGATAAAGGGCCTCCCAAAAAGCTTACTTACCAAAAGGGTGTCAAACCTTTTTCAAAAAGAACCAAAAGGGGAAAGGGACAAACCAAATCCAAAAAGGTATTTTTCCATTTTGGTGCATGTTTGTTAAAAGCTTATTGGCACCTTGAACTTTGGAAAAAGATTTCCAAGTCTTGCATTTTTCACTCAAAAAACCAAAAAAGCCTCACCAAACAATCAAGATTGAGTCATTCAAGTGGGATAACATCAAACTTAAACAAAAACAACAACATCAAATGGCTAAAATAAAAAATTATGGGACTCATCAACAACAAACTCAAGTCATAGGAACTTCCAAGTTTCTTTCCTTGTATCTGCTAGTTTTCTTTTAATTGCTCCTACACTGGTTGGCAATGAAGTAACAACCTACTAAGTTATGAACCAGTTTTCGAGTATGTCTTTGTGTCATCATTATTTGTGGTGTTTTTTCTTGTTTACAATTCATAGTTGTTCTTGGTTCAAGTGCGTACAAAACTTTCTTGAGTCTTCAAAACCGAAATCCATTCTAACTCAAGAGTAGACTCATTCCTAAACACTCAAGGATCGATAGCCGGCTTGCAACACTTGAAGAGCCAAGTAAGAAAGCCGAGTGTGAAGAATGTGTGAGTGTATTTTGAACTAATGTTTGCTTGTTTTTTAGGTACAATTGCAAATGGAACCCAAATATTCCAATGCTCTAACCATGGACAATAATGTTATGAATGTCCTCTTAGCTATTCTTGAAACTTTGTCTCAAGGCATGGCTAGGATGAAGGCAAATGTTGAGAAATTAGGTTCGGATGTGGCCTCAACGAGTGAGAGGTTGAAGAGGGTGGAAAACCAAAGGAGTTTTCAACCTTATACCCCTCAAAGAACCTCACCTACTATTACTCCCGAGACTTTGCACCAAAGATTGTATCCATCAAGTGCTACAAACCAAGTCAATCATTACTTCCAAAGCCGAGAACAAGATGGACCTAGCCGTTCTTCACTCCACCAAGTTCCGCAAGGAGGACTTGGAACAAAAATTTCATCCCTAAACCCGAATCCTCCACTCCAAAATCCTCTAATTCAAAGACCTTACACTCTGCTAAATCCAATGTCTCCTTCTCAAGCTACACTAACCTAGAAATACCCCATCCAAGTATAAAAAGAGGGAGAGTTAGGATCCAAAGAGAATGAGGCCAAACCTCAAGATGGATAGAAACTTAGTGGTGATATATAAGAAGAATATGAATAAAAGAGGGCAAGGGAAAGGGAAATTGCGGGTAGTGAAGTAGGATAGGAAAAGAAAAATGTTCTTGTAGGATTTGCCCACAAAGGATCTTTGATACTTACTAAACCATATACTATCACCTTTACTAGTATTGATCCTTATTATGTATACTTTCAAGTTCATATTATATCAAAGAAGAAAAGGGGTTCAATATAATAACATGGGAAATGAGCTAGTGACAAGCTTGGTTGAGAGCTCCAATCAAGTGGACTGCCGTGCCATAGACCGAGGTATCATTTCTACACTATAAAATTTCTTAGATTTGAAATGTTGTGATAAGTATATTAGTATCCAATGTGAAGTAGCTTCCGGTTTACATAGTATAGAAAAGCATGAATCTTTCCTGTGTAGTTCTCTTATTGCATATCTTAGTCAATTTGCTCTTAAGGATCGTTCACTACTTGATCATGTGAGTGATATGATTCAAAATCCTCAAGTTACTATTCATTCTTGTAATATTTACCATTATATCGGATATACTCCTTTGAGTT
Source organism: Capsicum baccatum var. pendulum (assembly GCA_030864225.1). Lineage (NCBI taxonomy): Eukaryota > Viridiplantae > Streptophyta > Magnoliopsida > Solanales > Solanaceae > Capsicum > Capsicum baccatum. The sequence goes on along the minus strand of CM061560.1, from coordinate 186,327,631 downwards.
TGCGTGATGCAAACCGTGCTACTAGTTTTGCTCAAGGTAATTATATGCTTGGAAAACTTTAGAATAAAGGTGTGCTTGATCTTAAGAGAAGACTTCTAGGACATGAATATTTAGTCTTGGATGATAACCGAGTAAAAGTATTGGTTAATCTCAGCTTATACCCTTGGTTACACCATCCCTTTGATCCCGGAACACTAGTGGGTTGGGAAAGGGGTTACCTCAGCGTATTTTTATCTTTCCTTGATGATTATCTTATCCCTATCCTTTGTAATGTTCAAAATACATATTTCATGGTAAAAAAAGGATTGATGGTTGCATTTTAAAAGTGTACCTCCTCATAAAGATGTCTTCACACTCTATTCCTTTCTATACTACCTCTTTACCTATGATGATAATCATGTTAATTTTGAATTTGTATTATGTAGTGGTAGGAAGTTTGGTGGATAGTTTCCTAGTTTGAATAATGGTGATATATAGTTAAGGTGGATCTTAAGATCAATAGTGGCACTATATTTGATGAGGTCGTTTGCAGAGGTAATCAAACAAATGTATCTTATGGTTCCTAAGATAAAGGTAGTCTTACCTTTTAGGTTTAGTAAAGACATTAAGACCAATGTAGTTTACTTATCTCTTGATATTTGTTAGAGAAGCTTCCTTTATGCCATTCATGCTAAGCTTTCCATATCACACACAAAGGACCCATAGGTATAGTCCAAATGTGAACAACCTTGGCTTGATGACATATATGATAGTTTCGGATTGCACTCTTCTTTCCTTGATTTTTATCTTAGCCATGTACTTTGTGATGCTTGTAGTACATGTTTCATGATCATTACAAAGTATTGTTGGTTGTATTCCAAAAGTGTACCCCCTTGGCATGTCTATATAATTTGTGGTACTAATGCTAACCCTTCTATCATGAGGATTATGTGCTTGTTTTTCCTCTCTATGGTTTTGCAAGGTGCAAATTTAAGGACAAATTCCTTTCAAGATGGAGAAGATGATACAAGAATAAGGATCACAAGGATTACAAGTTTTGTTGAAGGTCCAAGTTTCGGATTTGCAAAGTGAATTAAAGACCTTTTGAAGCGTTTTTCAAAGCCTTGTCAAAGCTGGAGAACTATAAAGATTATAAGGCGCGTTTATGAAAATGGACGCGTTTGGTCTTGTTGTGAGCTCACCCAATGGATTGCACGCCTTACATGTGAGGGATGTCCTTAGGTACTCAAAAATATACCCAAGGATACCCCAAATACACTCCAGACCCACCACCCTCATTAACGGCAAATGAGTCCTTTTATAACACTTTTTGTAATAGACTATTTAAACATTTTCCTTAGTCTTGTTCCTTAGATAGATTATTTTTAATGAAGATTGTAACATTGAAACACCATTTTACTCTCAAGAAGAGAGTATACCATCAACTTTGAACATCACAAGTGAAATTCCACTTGTGTTGTGAAACAGCTAGAAATGTAAGTGCTTAAGTGAACCGAGTTCCTCTTGTGTTCAAGTAAGAAATTAGTGCTTGTTAATCTGATTTGTTGAGGTTTTAGAGTTCGATACACTCTTTAGTTTCAATATTTTGTATTCTCTTTTTGTCAAGTTATCTATCTTCTTTATCTTTTAAGTTTGTGTTTGTTGTTTTCTCTTGGTGTCTTGTATGCGTGGGTTGTTTTGCGAGATTGTATATTGTTTTGTGCTCATTTAGATACCATTTTGTATTAATCAATCTTGGGGAGAGGATACTATTGTTGATTATGACCTTTTTCAATTGACGATAGTTGATACTCATTCTGTGAGAACCGTCTTTCTTGCACATGAAGAGAACTCGAGCACCCCATAGAGAGAGACTAGGTCTGATGAAACCCTTATCTAGGAGATCTTTCAATTCCTCTTTCAATTCCTTAAGATCGACTGGAGATATTTTATAAGGTGGAATTGAAATAGGATGGGTATCTCGAAGGAGATCTATTCTTAATTTGATTTCTCTCTCTCGAGAGACCCATTAAGATCTTCGTGAAGTACTTCTGGAAACTCATTTACTACTGGAACTGGACCAAGGTTCATAATTTTGAACTCTAAGTCCTTGACTCAGACAAGATGATAGATGTATCCATTGGATACCATTTTTCTTTCCTTAAGGTGGGAGACAAATTGACCTATAGGCACTGAGGTACTACCTCTACATTCTATGAATGGATCCTTAGGAAAATAGAATTGTACTATTCTATTTCTACAGTGAACTAAGGCGTAGCAAGAGTGGATCCAATCCATGACAAGTCTGATATCAAAATCTATTGTTTCTAATTCTATATGATCAAATGAGGTGACAGTTTGGGACACGATGACTAGGTAATTTCTATACACTCGTCTGGATATAATGGAACTACTACCCAAAGTAGACACTAAGAATGGTTCTGCAAGGATTTTGGGACTGACGTCAAAGTCTACGACTATATAGGGAATTACAAAGAAAAGTGTAGCTCTGGGTCTAATAATAAATATACATGAATATAAAAGACTTGCAACTTACCAGTAACCATATCAGGTGAACCCTCTTGATCCTAGTTAGTCTAAAGGGTATAAATTAGATTTTGGTGTTGTCCTCTTGTTGCATAAGAAGTGGCACCCTGCTGAGTAGGGAAACTTGATGGAGCTGATGAGGAGTTAGCCTGACCTTGCTGATGATCATTTTTATCCTTTTACTCAATCACTTCCTTATCCGATAGACCGACTTACTAAACCCAAAGCAAATATCGCTACCTACCATAAATTCACCCTTGTGGTTCTTACCATATCTCCTAGAAATTAGGTTGGTGCAATAACTATTCATGCTCCCCTAAACTTAAATCCTGGTGATCTATCATAGGCATCCTATCTAAGCTTAGGCACTAGAGCACTAGTAGATGATGGGGCTAGGGCTGATGATTTTTAGAGAAACTGAGAATGATTCCCACCATCTGACCTCTACTGATAGAAATTAATACTACCAGTCATGTCCCTCTTATTTTCTCTTTCCTTCTCTTTGAGCTTCTCTAGGAAACTTTAAACCTTGTGATCTGATACCAAGTTTTTCATGATCTGAGACTACCCCTAGTTATAACATAGTGCTTAGAGTCACAAGTGATCCTAAGCTAACACATGGCCAGGTTTTGACATCTAGGACATCACTCTTAATACTAGGCTACAGCCGGGGAAGATTCAAGAATAGAATCTGAGAGATTCTTATCAGAGGATGCGAATTGATCTTTTTGTTCTAAGGTTTAGAGTCCTTTATGACTACTTTCTTCATTATTATCGAGGAAAGAAAGTCATGCGAAAAGAGTGAACCTCTCGGTACTTCTTTCCTCACCTGGTAGCGAGATCTTTCATCGGTCGAAATAATGTGGATTTTCTCCCCACGTATAGAAGTCCAAGAAAGAGATTTCACGTATAGAAAGAATTTAGGCTCTTGAGTGTGACTCTTTCAAAGTCACTCAAATACTATGTTGTCACTCTGACTTTACCCTTGCGTTAGGAAACAATCTTTCTTCTTATAAAGGGAAAGATTGATTGACTATGTTCCCCATGGGCTAAAATGGGGAAACTCATTATGGTAGGGTGTTGTCTGTTCCATAATTTCTTACTTGATTTGAAGCTAGAATCGAGTGCCTGCCTCACATGCGACCTTCAGGTATCTAAGAAAAGAGGATAGACTCCTCGATTCTCGAGGGATACACATTCCATATTAGTTGCGTTTATGTGTCTAATCACAAAATTCAGATTCGATTAGTCTTGCAAGATGAAGTGAGTGTGCCGGACCAAGCCACTTTCCTTTCTCCTTGCCGAGGGAAAGAACCTTGTTTGAACAAGGATAACAACGTGACTCTAACCTTTTTACTCCCTTTTTTATTATATCCCCCTGAAAAGTCACTTTCCCTCCCCGTGGGTAGTTAAAGGTATATTCTTTTAGTTGAGTTTGACATAGGATCGTAGCCATCCTTACTTTAAACTGATCAGTTTCCCTCACCCCAAATTTATTACATTCTTCCAAATAAAGAGATTTTATACAGCTAACTCTCCTTGTCCACCCACCAGGATTCATGTCTCTCCCTATGGTGGGAACCAGGTAGAGAGGTCGATGTTTCACTCATCAACCAGGGGAATAACAGAGCTAGCCGACCTCCTGTACTGAACTTCTATTGGGGTAACGTTTAGGAACTAAATCTAGAATGACTTTTTGTCCTGTTGAAATGATAAAGTTATGGAGAGGACGTGGCAAGTTCCGACATAGCGTTGGCTCATTCCTGGAAGACTGAAACAACTGATCCACAGTTGGTTCGTGTTGATGATTGGTTGACTTGAAAGGGTATTGTCCTCAAATAAAATATGTGTATTGGTGTTTTTAGGATAGAATTCCTTATGGAGGCATCGGGGTTAGACCAGCCTCGAGCTTCCAGAGTAGTGGTTTCTTTTTATTTTGCAAGCGATCACTCCCCTGTGGCCATCAGACATAAGGGTGGATCTCTTTATTAGTAAGACTAGGTCTAGGGCGACTCATTCTATTCTCTCTGAGGTCAGGTAGGTGAAGTGCCTAGCTTAGGTAGGGGACGCATCGAATCGCTTAAAGGCCTTGGTGATTCTCCAATTTGGTAATATGAAGATAAAAAACCTTCTAATCCTAAGGAAAGCTTGTCTGATGGTATCATATATAAGAGAAAGCTTGCTTTTAGGAGTGATCCTTCCCTCTCATCATAAGAAAAGAAAGGTTTTGATTTGTTTTTTTCGTGAGTAAATACGAAGCCGGATCAAACAGTCTAATGAGAAAATGTCTGTTCACGTCAGGCAATGGTTTGGTTTTGTTGATCTAAGTGATTTTGAGATTTAGTGAGTGCTCAATGTACTTTAGTAATAGTATGATGGATCTACTGAGCGTAGTGTCTTACCTTGTCCACTCAAGGCATTGCAAAAAAATGGTTTTTGAAAAACGCTAGAAATAGTTCAACATTTTTCTAGTGCAGGTTTTACCTTTATTTGGTATACTCTTTCTCATGTTGTACAACCATAATGAAGTTGTAAATAAGAAAATGTTTTCAAGCAATTTGTGGATGGGTTCGAAAGAATTGAGTAGTAGGTTTCGACTCGGTCAGCTATCTTGATGAAGATTGACTGACAATAAGAAATAACGTAAGTGAGAGAATCATTCAGTGATATTCAAATTTTTTATTTTTGATTGAGAAAGAGGCATACCCAATGAGTTATCCTATAGTGCCTCAAAATTAGGCCACAGAGTCGGTAACGTGAGATCGCCTAAGATTTAATGGAACTGTCTTTGATTGAGATGGAAAAGAGAGATATAGACAGTGTTTCGTGATTTCATCATTTTCAGTCTTCACCTTAACTCGATCACCTTTTGAGTATCATGTCTTTTCATTGGTCAACAACTAACTAAAGTTCTCTATACTTCTTCACTACTCGTACAGGCTTGACGGAGTTAAGCTGTATTGAGGGAATCATTTTGTCTCAATCAATCAAGAATGCCTCAACTAGATAAATTCACTTATTTCACACAATTCTTCTGTTCATGCCTTTTCTATGTTATTATTTTTCTTCTTAGGTTTTTCAATATAGATGAATGACTTTAATTTCTTTGTGTAAAGACTTCGGCCTTTCAACAGGTCATTTTATACTTGAAATTGTTTGTGATTTTCTTTATAATAATGCGCATGGGATTTCTCCTTTGGCACAACTTAAATCATATAATTCTTTCTCCTTGGGATTCTTCCCTCGGAACTAAACCTTCTGGAGTTCTATGTCAAACAGTCAGACCCGGAATGGGTGGAATATTTACATCAAGTGCTATAAACCACCCCGATACATTCATCCACATATGAAGTATTGGTCCGAGACTTCCTAAATACGGAGATGTGTTTTGTAGCTCGCGACCAGATTTCCTCTCTCTATCAACTCATTTTTTATGGTCGAGAGGATCCCCAATTATTCATTGATCCATAAGACCTAGATTCCATACTAAAAGTGCACCTTAAAACCCTGGAATTCAATTGTCCGCCTCTATGACAGGTCTTGGAAAGTTTGTCTTTCGAAAGAGAGACATCCCCATTCTATGATGAGGTAAAAAGGAACCAGGAAGAGTATTTTCAGGTCTTTTTAAAATAAAAGCACCATGCCCAATTGGAAATGCAACATCGCTGAGAATTGAAAGAGTTATGGGAATCCTTGTCGAGAAGGAACACTTTTCTAAGCAAAGAAAATGCCTCTCTAAGAGAAAAACTTTTTATTCTTGATAGGGAAGCCCCATAACATTATTTATGCATTCTTTCAAGTTCTGATTCATAGTGATTTAGTTCTGATACATAATCTATCCTATCAAATATTTTGATTTTTAGTTGAATTACTCATATATATCCTATGAATTTCATTTCGCACCGGAAACTATTCTAGGAGAAGTTCTAATCTGTTCTATTCGGATATTGATTGGACTTAGTTTGACATGGTTTACACGTTACTAGTTCCCAGAAGAGTTAAGATTTTGATTAGCTAAACCCTTTCTTACCCTGCCTTTGGATTCGTATTTTTTTGTACACAATCAACGGAGGCCTTCCCAACATATGTTGCAACGTGCCCAATAACATGCTCTTACTTCGTCTTTCCCTTACTAAGTCATCAAATTTAGTGTTTTTTGATCCCCAGTTTCTATGAGGAACAAAGGACAAAATACAATCGATTCCTTTATTTAAGTGGTTCTACTTCTCCTTGTTACTGTTCCTAACTCCTCCTCGGGTAGGTCCCAATGTTTGGCACTTTCCATACTTCATGGGTGCAACTTCAACAAATTCGTTCATGATTAAGTTACAACCCTAGATCTATTACCGTATTATGTTAACTGTTCATATTTCGTCCATTCCATCAGTATGCTCCCAAGTACCTATAATTGTGATCCATTTGCCAGAACCAAGGGACCTTTCTATAGAAAGCTCCATGAACTATCGTCGTTTTTTGATGGTTTTTTCGCTTCTCACAGCTGCTCTTTCCATACCTCTGGATATCTGGTGCCAAATTGTCCTCCCTTTCCTTGTTTCTTTGATAATAGAGTTGGCTATATTTGTGGCATCAATTGTACAAGTTCATGAAGAGTAATGGATGAGTGGAATGAGGGAAAGTGGCTCGATCGACAAAAAAGAAGCAGTTTTTCACACAGCTTGCTCGTAGTGCAGGTCCTATTTGTATATCGTATTTGACCGAAGAAGCATTGGAAAGGTTGGAGTTCTTACCTTCTTGGGACTCCATGGACCAAGATCTGCTTTTATAATATGGTCAATACCAATTTACTTTAGTAGATCATATGGATGTAGAAAAAACAACTAATTTGGATGAAATAGAAATATCTCTTTTCCATTTCTATTTACCCAGTTCATATCTTTGTTTCGTGTGTTCTGGGAGGAATTCGATCTCAGAATACCACCTAAATAACTACGGATAGAGACTCAAATAGGTCGGGAAGAAAGAGTCTAATTTCGGGTCAAACAACATACATCTTGGTTGGTTCCACCACCACAAGAGATTGGACATATATATAATCTTTCTTCTAAAAAAGGGATTCTTATATATATATATATATATATATATATATATATATATATATATATATATATATATATATATATATATATATCTGCAAGACCAAAACCAAAATCCCTTCTTTTACAGTTGTTTCTCCCAGATATAAGGATCACATACTCGGCTTAACATTCTTGGAAAACAATCGAATCGAGGGTTCGGAGGAGAGTTGCCCATTCAATCTTGTGAACTAATCGAGACCAAAATTGGAAAAAGAGATACGAATGGAGAGGAATAACCAATTGATGAAAGAACATGAAACCATTCTATTTCAATAGAGGTACGAGAAACGGTTGGGTGCAATGAAGTAGGTGAGGTGGTTGGATTTTGCGAGCTATTCCAACCACTACTGGATGTGATTTCAAGAGCCGAATGAGAATGAATACCACATAGAAGATTCAATACCAGGCTACCTAATGGAATGTTTAATCGATCTATTCTGAATCGACCGAATTGGTATGGAAGTTGTAACATGGGAAAACCACGAAAAACACGACTTATTTGAATAACCCAGTGACCTACCAATTATAGAACTAGGATTTTTGGCAGGCAATAAACACTTAAATAATAAAATTCGAGTGTACCATCTTCTTTCTCATTTTAAGGAAAGGTACGGAAGGAAAAGGAAACAGTGGAGGGATCTGAATTGGACGTAAATAGGAATGACATTTAAAGTCTTTTCCAAAACATAGCATTAAGAGCGTTATAAGGATATACGAGAGGAATAAATAAAAACTCGTGATTGGTGTGGAGGGGAAGATCTGTTTATGATATAGTTCAAGAAAGAGTCATCTTATTTGCTTACTTATTTATAATTCATTCACTTCAAGACTGGTTCTGACTGCCGCGTAACATCATCCTCAACCAACCTCTACCATACTTTCGGTGTGACCACTAAAGAATTGCTTATACACTAAAGAGCTGCTTATATACGTTTACTAAAAGACCAACTTTCATTCATTATCATTAGTCCAACGTAAAAATAAGAAAGACAGATGTACCTAAGGTGGAATATAAGCAAACTGTGCACGCTAAGAGAAGAGGAGAGATGTTCACAATTCTACCACAAGAAAGCCGCCCCGTATCTTATAAAGGGGCCCCTCACTTTGTCCCTACCTTTTTGGCTTAGGATTCCAACTGAAAAACATGGCCTTTCCGCTCCACCACTACAGAAGCTAAGCGCTTGAAAAACGCACTAAGAAAAGTTCCTTCTATCGCCCTTTCTGTGCAACAGTCCACCAGGAGCGGAATAGAGGGTTAACATACGTACAAGAGTCTTCCAGTTCTTATGAAAGATCTTTCTTACCAGTCAATCAAGTAGTACAAGAACTGTATCTTATCTTATAGCCTGGCATGGTGGGTCACCTTTGAAATGTTTGTTGTAGATAGAAAAAAGTATTAAATAGATAAGGAGTAGATGAGTGAGTTTGTCCTCACTTGAGCAATTTCGATCACCTAGCAGGCCTTTTATTTGTTAGGTAACATCGCCAAAGCGTATCATCATATTTTACTACAAAGGAAGGAAATCGAAGTGAAAGAGCACCATCTTTTGCAGGGCAACGATAGTTGGCCCTTTATTATATTCTATCTAGTAGACTTGGTAAAAGGGCCCCGACTAATTTCCAGAATTTGAGTTCGACCACGGCTAGAGTTGCAAAAATAAGAGATTGAATACCACTTGTAAATAATACAAGGAGCATGACAGGTATAGGAACTACTAAGTGTAATAAGGAAACAAGAACAACAACTACTAATTCATCAGCTAAGATATTCCCGAAAAGTCAAAAACTAAGTGATAAAGGTTTTGTGTAATCTTCAAAGATGTTAATGGGTAAAAGGATTGGGGTTGGTTGAATATATTTTCCAAAATAAACTATCCCCTTTTTATAAGACCTGCATAGAAATATTCCACTGATGTGAGTAAATCCAAAGCAACAGTAGTATTTATATCATTCGTGGGTGCGACTAACTCCCCATGAGGTAATTGTACGATTTTTCAACGTAAAAGAGCTCCTGACCAATTAGAAACAAAAATAAATAAAAACATAGTTCCAATAAAAGGAACCCAGGGTCCATATTTTTATCCAATTTGAGTTTTACTCAAATCTTGAATGAATTCAAGAACATATTTAAAGAAATTCTGACCCCCGGTTGGGATGGTTTGTGGGTTCTGAACAGGTATAATGGTTGAACCTAATAAGATAGCAATTACAAACCAAGAAGTAATAAGTACTTCGCCATGTACTTGGAAACCCCCAATTTTCCAATAGAAATGTTGGCCTACTTCCACACCGGATATATCATATAACCCCTTTAGAGTATTGATAGAATATGATAAACATTCATATCGCCTTGCCCTCTGAAAAAATTGAACTTTAAACAAAATTTTTTGATTCAACCATCTCTTTGTCTACTTGAATCGGATATTTGTAATACCAACTAAGATTTATAATACTAATAAATCACATAATATACCCAGTTATTTTTATCTCTTTTTAGAAATTCATAAATAGTAAGCGATTCCATAAGGGATTTTTGAATAAAGTTATTTATCTTATTATGTTATTATTAATTAAGGATTTCTTATATAGATAGAATGACCCTAAAAAAATGTGAATACTAATTTATTAAGAATTAATCAAATTGAGGATATGGCATCATTTGCTGGAACTGAAATATCTACAAGATCGGGGTCACAATTTGTATTCGATAAACAAATTGTTGGAATTCCTAAAGTGATACACTCTCACAGGGCCGTATATTCTTCGTGCTGATCGATGATGATTACAATATAGGGTACCCCTGTCATATATTTAATCCTACCCAGATATGTTTGTAAGCAAGATAATTGTCTATTAAACATAGTTGCATCTCTTTTCGGGAGACGGTTGAGTCTCTTTATTTTTTGTTCTATTCTCAAGTCCCTGAACTTATGAAGTCTTGTCTCTATAGTGGACCAATTCGATAACAAAGCGCCAAGACATTTTTTGTTAACATAATAACACCGGGCCCTTATTACAGCCCACTCTACTGAATCAACTACTTTATTTTTGGTACCAACAATTAAGAATGGTTTTCCCCTACTTGCTGCATTAAAAACTAAATCACAAGATTTTGATAAGAAAGAGAAGTTTTATTAAGATTTGTAATATGAATACCCTTACACTTTATAGAGATATATGACGCCATTTTAGGATTCCATTTCCTAGTACCATGACCAAAATGAACTCATGCCTCCATCACTTCTTCCAAATTTATTTTCCAATATCTTCTTGTCATTTCTCCCCACAACCTCCCCTCTTTTTTTATTCTTAAAAAAATGAGAAACCCTGAATTGAAATAAATAATTGTTCAGACGGAACCTTCTCTTCTACCGTAGATTGGATGTAGATACATGACCCAAACCATTATTCTTTTATATTCATTATTCTTATTATTACCAAAGAAAATAACCATCCCAATGCAAATAGAGAAAGAGATGAATACGTTGTTAGGAATCATTAAATCCTATAAATGATTGTTCGGGTATGTCGTGAAATTTTTATGAAATATAAGATGCTCATTGAATGATAAAAAAGCTATTTCAACTTAGACAATTTAAGATATTCAAGGATTGCACATTCTGTTCAATATTACGCAGGTCTAATTTAAGGAATTATCAATAGGCTAACAAAAAAAGACAATTCGGGATTCATTGTAATTCTCAAATTTATTTGGAAGATACTTATTTCGGATTAGTCATACCAATAGGATGAACCAAATAAGTTTTGCATCATGAACTTTGTAATGTGCACATTATTTAGACGGGTTCTAAAAGGGCATATAGGAAGGGATGGTGAAATCCGAAATAAAGATATCGAATAGGAAAGAAAAGACAAAGAAATGATAGAATATCAAATTCTATTTCTTTGGATCTGAGCTGAACTTGTCTATTTCAAACCCCCTGGATTCAAATTTTAAGCCTTTCAACAATTAACCAATTTTACCTTCCGAATATGTATTACATATTCAAATTCATTTGAATGAAAGGAACAAAAAAGAGGATAGAATCCAATTATTTTTGATACTTTATCTAAGAAACTCTACCCATCTAGAACATACTATGGGGTATATCTTGCCAAACTGGATAACATTATTATTCTAATCTAGACTCTAAAAGAATATGCATGTTGATTCATATCAATTAATTAAAAATTAATTCTAGGGAAGAAGGACCCATACAAATTAATCATGTGCCAAGAACCAGCTTTAAACTGGTGACAAGAGGACTTTCAGTCCTCTACTCTACCAATTAAGCGATCCCGGCTATTCCCAATCCAAATTTTTATCAAGGTTGGGACTGGTATCCTGAGGATTTTCAGGGCTATACTAATCCCAATTCAAACCTTGAACACAAGGATTTAGAGTCCCCCAATATTCCTAATTGAAACTGGTGGGATGAGGATTTATAATCCTTTGGTCTACCAATCCCAATTGGAGCCTCGAACAGGAGAATTTTCATTCCCCATTAACAGGAGGATTTAGACCTCTGGTCTTTCCAATTAGAACCGTTCATTAACATGAGGATTTTTAGTTCTTTACTTGTTACTCAGTTCTTTGCTTGTTACTCTAATTTTATCTTCACAAATTTGATCTTAACACATAAATGGGTCTTTGTCAATAGGTCTTTGTCAATTAAAAGGACAAAAGTTGATTAAATTTTTTTATCAAAGCCGGGGAATTTCTTTGATCTTCAAAAATATGACTTTGTAAGTTTCAGTATTGAGTAATAATATTGCTAATAATTCAACTAGGGATTCCTTGCTCAAAGATGTTCAGTTCAATGTGTATCATATATATCACAAGGATTAAGATAAATCCATTTCCTCTAAAATCCATTTCTAAAAGAATAGAGTGAATGAGATAAGTAATTTGGAACTCCTAAGGAAAGGGGGTCGGAGAAATAGTTGGGGGGTTGAAATAGTCTTTTTAGGGATAGAGAGACTTTAACCCTCACGATTTTAAAAGTCGGCAAATTTTTTCTCTTACTATAAATTTCATTGTTGCCGGTATTGACATATAGATGGGACTATATCTTTATTTTCGTCTGATTAATAAGTTCTTCAAAAGATCTATTAGACTGTGGAGTGAATGATTTGATCTGGGATTTGGGTTGTCATTAATCATTTGATATAGTATTCAATACGTATGTGTATATGTTTATCCTTCACTTCATTCTTTTTCTTTTTGAAGTTTCGATGTAAAGATTCCTCTACCAACACATTTAACCCATTTGTTAGAATAGCTTCCATTGAGTCTCTGCACCTATCCTTTATTTCTGAACCTTTATTTATTTTTTAAAATAGGATTTAGCTCAGGATTGCCCATTTTGGTTCATTCCAGGGTTTCTTTGAATTTGAAAGTGATTTTGTTCATTCCAGGGTTTCTTTGAATTTGAAAGTGATCACTTAGTAAGTTTCCATACCAAGGCTTAATCCAATTAAGTCATTAGCGTCTACCGATTTTGCCATATCCCCCTTTATTTTTTGTCTTGAGATTAGGATCTCATTTCCTTTTCTTTTTCTTTCATTTATACTGGAACCATTGAATTCATTAGATACCGATTCCTATCTCGAAAACGTGTTTTCTCTTCTTTGATTTTCTTAACTGTCTTCTATAGGCGACCTTTTTTTATCCAATCAAAAATGATTTTATTATTTTGGAATCCTCAATTCAATATAGATAGATCTATACCCCATCTATATGTCCCTCTTCCTACCATTTTTCCATTCAATTTGGAATACTTGAACAATCGATTCTTGTTTTTTATCTTCACTTTCGCCTGAAAGTGGAGGAATGTCTCATTAATTATAACTAACCATTCCATTAAACAATATTGAAATAAATATAGAATGATATATATATAAATAATATAGAATCAAATATAGAAATATAATAAAAAGGATTTCAAATGCCAAAAAAAGAAATGAAAAAGAATATTTACCATTCAAATTGAAAATGAAAATAAAAAGAACATTAACAATATTTGCAATCACTATTTAATGATATTAGTATTAGAATTGTGATAAATCAAAATTCTAGATCGCTATAGTAATCCTTATGTTCTAGAATCTAGAATATTCAATATTATATTGAATAGTTAATAATTCCAATTCAAGTAGTTTAGAAAATTACTATGCATATAAGATTTCTATGATGTGGGCCCACTTAGCTCAGAGGTTAGAGCATAGTATTTGTAATGCGATGGTCATCGGTTCAATTTTGATGGTCATCTTTTCCCTATTCTTTTTTTTGTTTCCAAAGGAATGTTGTTATGTTGTTTTTAAGGGTGCCCTAATTCCTTAAATTCGGTACCAACGGGTATCATCCCTCTAAAACAACATTCTCTTTCAGGCCTTTCAACCAATCGATACGACCTCGGAGAGCCGCTTTTGCTAAAACTCGAGCAGTTTCTTGAAAACTCGCTTTAGCTACTTATTTTCGTTGTTGCAGGAATCGGTACTTCCTTTTAGTAAGGGAATACAAGTCTTTCTAGTAGTTTTTTGAATCTGAATCTTACTCTTCCTAACTCAAGTAAAGCGCCTCCACACCTCTTTTTATCTCGCAAGCTCCATTACGACTTCAGCTTACTGCTTATCCCTCCTGCTCTACCACAATAGCTGCAATAGAAAGCTCCTATTCAGGCTCCCTCAATTATTCAAAAATCTATTCAATATCATCAGATACCTCAGAGGAACTACAAAGTTTTAGTCCCTTATGACTACACCTCGATTGTCTTTGATAAAGATTTCCCTCCTAAGGGGATAAGCCAGGATAGACTACCCGCTCTTAGATAGGAATAGAAAGAGAAAGCTAGTCTCTGACCTGTCTCTGGAATGTATATGCTTTTCTCATCTCAGTGATCCCAAACCTCTTATTCTCAAGTATTCCCGCTGCTGGTGGAGAAAGTCCTCTTACCACTGCTGGTGGGTAAGAACCCTTTCTTTCCTTCTTTACCCCGAACCCACTCCTACTCCTACTCTAGGGCTTGATGGACCCAACCACCTCTTTCGGGCGCTGTTAAGCCTTGTTCCACTAGAAATTTTTGTTTTAGGTGAGAAACCTCTCTTCTATTCGCTGGGGCCATTCCCAAACTCCCTAATCTCTGGGTCGATGTAGATTTAATTAACGGGAGGAGAGAGAGATTAAAGATTAAATCTTTCCAACCCCCCTACTCTTAAGTGGAAAAAAACATATGCTTAATACATTCGACTTTTATTTCGTAGCACATCAGCAACTGTAGTAGATCCTGTTTCTACTGAAGCTCTATCTGCTGCTGCTGCAAAAGTTCTTGTAGATTTTCCTGCTAAACCAGCAGCTGGTTCTGCGAATTAGTTACACCCTAGCTCTAATAATTCCTAACGAAGCTCTTTCCCCTGGTCTTAAACCACCGGCTTCCACTCCTAAAGACTGACGCTTAATCTCTTTCTAATAAAAAGACTCTTCTCTCTCCAAAAAGCATAACCTACATGGGACAGTCAAAGGGAGAGGTAAATTATAACTTATAACCCAAATCCCCTAAAACCCCATATTCTACCTACATTCTACACTCCGTCACTGGGTCTTAACTTTGAGGCTAAAGCCCTTACCTCTCTTATCGATTGGGCATTTCTTATTTTCTATTTATATCTTAGCGTTAGGGAATCATCACTTACTCTTACTGAGATAAGACTACACCGATTGTTCATTCCTTACAAGGCGCCAAGAACTCTTTTTCTTTTGAATGCTGACGACCCAGAGCAAAAAAAAAGGTTTAGAATCCCCTTAAACTATCTCTTGAATTTAACTCTTAGTACTCTTTTGGAGCATTCATCCCTTTTTAGGCATTAGAAAGAATCTTAATTCCACCCCAAATATCCACACAAAAAGGAGATTCAGCCTAATGTTTCCATGATTCATATCCTTTAGCTTGCGCATTCATGACAACATTCATTCTTTTATACTCCACTTGGGGATAAAGTGCGTGAAGCCATTTTTCCCAAGATTGAAAGTCAAAATGCAAAATGGTTAGATACCCCAAGAATTTGGGTATCATGGCATTTTCCTTAAAGGAAGACTACTTCATAATGCAATTCAGTATCTCCATATAGCTGTAAAATTATGTTTTTCAAGTAAGTGAAGAGAAAAGTAGTAAATACTTTGAGTCTTCAGAGTGAAATAATTAGGAGAGTAGCCTTTGAATCCAAATTTCCTCGCATGCTTGGTTGTAAAGGGCTATAGTCAGAGAGAGGGTGTGGACTTTAACAAAGTATTCTCTCATGTTATAAAAGACAACTCTATTCGTGTCTAGCTGCCATGGTTTTACTCTTTCGATTGGTGCAATAGGAAGAGGTAGTCAGAAACTCTTTCTCTACTTTGAATAGAAAAAATCCTTTTACCCGGACCAGGTATTCAGTGTCTGGTTCGATAGGACCAGGAAAAAAAATATAAATCAAAGTAGCAGCATTCAAGATAGCAGGCAAAGTCCTATCCCTAAATTTCACTCTGAGTGGGAAGAAAGTCATTGCTTGCTTTTTGAACAAAGACGTTCTTGGGCCGCAGGAAGAGCATCTATCTCTATCTATTGGTTCATCTTTAGATCTTCGTACAGATCATCGAGAAGATGCCTACCTATTGTTATGCCTTTGGATTCGAGATGATGGTAAATAGGAACCTCGTGTAATCAAATGACTCTGCCTGCTGCTTCATCATTGATTCCCCCATAGATTATTGGATGTGATTCTGGGTATTTTCATTTTTAGGTTTTCCCCTCTCTACCTAGGACTCATTTACTGGCTAAGCTCACAGGCTAGGGGCCTATCCAAGGCAAGATCCTGTTGTGGTGTAATCAATAGCTTATTATTCTCATTTTCATCAACATTAGAGGATCTAGAGTTCCAGTCTTTCTATTTATATCCCTCCAGTCATAATCAAAGACTATTTCCCTTCTATTCCTTTGCGAACCAGTAACTAAGTGCTTGGTATTGTCCCTGTATGTGGTATGGTGTTTTCCTCTCCATATAGAATATGCGTAGGAGGATATACTATAATGGATTCTCTACCTGAAGTCAGAGTATCAAGATCTTTTCCTTACCTCATCCCACTATTCCGCTTTCTTTTCTCTATATGGTATATGGTGTCTTCATTCCCTGTAGCTATATTAGTAGTGCCCAGTAACAAAAGTCTTTCCCCAAGGAAGGAAGCCTTTTAAATCTCCTTCAAGCAAGTAAAAGCTAGCAGTCGTAGGGTAAGCCCTTTTGTCAGCCATTGAGCAAGTGAGTTCTTTTTAAGCCAGTTTGGAAAAAGAAAGTGCCATTCTATCCGCCTTCGAGCTCAGCTAATCCCTAGCCCCTTCTGTTGCAGTTGCAGTAAAATGGGAATCCATTAGATCAAGAAAGAAATATGCATTTTCCTAAGAACAGAATCAAGTGACTTTTGGACTTTCTGTGGCTAGCTCCTCTATCGATTGTGAGTTCCCAGACATGGAGAGTTCTCTTTCTTCAGTTTTAGATCCAGCTGGATAGTTTGAAATTACTTTACAGAGGGTAATCTAGTAGCAGTATTGGTCGTGATAGTGATCTCTTTTTTGGGGTCCAGGCCGGTAATTTTCCCATCCTGTGATCAAGGCTATGATAAAAGCCTATTTTGTAAAGCCAGTTAAAGGCCAGAAAATGAAATCTCTGAGTCAAAGGAAATTTCTTTTACTTTGCACCAGTGTGAGACCCTCATTTTCTTTCCTTTCCTTGTGCGAACGACTGGACTCAATTTTCTAAAACTAGTAAAGATATTTACAATTCTCTTCTCAATGTCGTGCCAGCTGAGGGAATAGTTTATAGGAAAGAAATACAAGTATAATAATTTCATCCAAGAGTCCGGAAGTTTCTAGTGCTTTATTCTTATCAGTTAGCTGCTAGTTTTATTCCTGCCAACTCCTTGTTTCCTTTTAGTACTAATGGGGAATTAGGAACTGTGACTGATTCACCTAAGGCCATAGCTAATTCAATCTTTCTAATCTGACGCTATTCCTGTGCAAGAGAGCCTTGTATGGTCTAACATCTTGGTGCTTTGGAGAATAGATTTATTTGACTGATTCTTTGATCATTTCTCGCCTGGGACTTGTTCCTTGAGATCTATCTCTGGAGAATCTTACCTATCTTATAGTTATGACACTGGCTACTCAAAGCCTTCACCTATAGCTTATAATTCTACAACTCTAATTGGATTATTCTAACCACCACCTCCCTTCCTGTCTATCTCCTTCGGTCAGGTAGTTTTAGCTCTTTCTTTGAAAATAAAAGATGGTTCCATGGATCGGGTTTCTTTTACGTAGTAAAGCATTAAGAAAATCTTTTAGGATGACTTTTTGAATTAGTTTAGGTAAAGCATTCCCAAAGTTCAGAGATTGGAAACAAGGCGTAGGAAGGGAAAAAACTTTTATATGATAATCCCAAGGGCCGGTTGAAAGTAAAAACACTCCCCAAAGAGGAAAAGAACAAATCTATCAAATTCTCAGTAAAGTACAGTAGCAACTAATGTCTCTGCCTTTCACTCTGACTTGCCATTTATAGTTTACTCTTCCTTGCACTGCGGCGGGAGAGGTAATTGGTAAGGAGTTCCAACCATTATTTCAGATGAATAGGCATGTGCTGGTTCTTTGCCTAATTAAACTTTCACCTGGGCTAAAGGACTAAACCCCACATCACCTTCCTACTGCCAAGTCAAAGCTAAGACCACTTATGTGAAAATAAAATCTGGTTCTAGCGGAAGACTCCACTGGGCAGGGACTTTTACCAGGGAAGCTTTTCAAAGAGTAGATTCTCGGATTTCCTTAGGAATGAAGTAGAGTTTCAATAATTGCTTTCAGGTAAGAAGGGAAGAAAGACCTTACTCTGACTGTGCCAGAAATTAAAGGAGTAGCTAAGGAAAGCTGCTTCGACGAAACAAGAAACTTCATTGCTTGTTCTTCACTCTTTTTTCCCTTTCTTTATGCCTGAATATTCCACTTTTTTCTTCTGCCTTAGATTAATACCTTTCTTTAAGTATGAACCTTCCTTATCCTTAGAGGAGTCCTGATATGGTCAATTTCCTTTCAAAGCTAAATTCAAGTCCAGTCGACCCTTGAGTGATGCAACCTTGATAAAGATGCGGAGTTCCACTCTTCAACCTTCTTTCTTTAGGTTCGATAAAGAGAGGATGGACTGAGCCTACTAGCGGAAAAATGCCCTTCCTTTTCTTGCTAGACTTTACCTATCTTGGTCTGATTCCTTCAACTAGGCTGAATGAAGAAGAGTCAGTCTAATGAAGAAAAGGGGAAAGCAAACTCCTGGTAGTTATTTCATTCGCAAAGGCATACACTATACTTAAGAGACTAGCCGAGGGTGGATGTAATTCAGATCGACGGAGAGTAATTCTGCTACTTTCTCATTGACACTCAAAGTATGCCCCCTCTTCATCTTCTGAGTCATGCCTGGAATGAGTAATTTACCCTTTAGATCTATCCAAAGCAAAAGATTTCAGCTGTCTAAGATGACTAATAGAAGTTCAATCGAACAGACCTTGCCTAATAAATGGAATGGGGTTAGCCAAAATAGGTGAAAGAGATCAACGAGTAGTAGATATTAGACAAGAAATGTGCTTTGTAGGAATACTCTATCATCTAAGTGCCCACCCAGCCTATTCAGTTTCAGCCAAGAAAGCTGCACCGAATTTTTGATAGAGTTTGATCCTTCTCTTCCTACTAAGGCCAATCCACAGCTGCTAAGGAGATTGTACTTGACTTACCTGCTAATTCCTCTAAGATTGTATGATATGCGTGATAAGGAAATTACCAATAGATAAAGAGTAACCAACCCTAACTCAAAGAGGAAATGAGAGAAACCACTTTTCCGAGGGGCAAGAGAACATTGTCTGATCCCTTAGATATATTATTTGATGATAGATATTTTCAACAAACCGAAACCAAAAAAACTATGTATATTATATATATATTATATATATACGTAGAAAAGAGAGCTCCGTGACTTCCGAGCTTAGATCGTTTTTGGTGCAGATGAATAAACCAGGTTGGTCTTACTATTTCGGGGAAAGAAGTTGAATTTTCTAAAGAAGAAGATTCCAGCTCTAGACAAATTATTTTTATTGCATTACGGGATCTCATCTCTCTCTTTCCCTTCATCCCGTGCCTGGGGAATATAAATGTTTTTACTATGATTTTTGGGTGGAAAGAAAGTGATTGCCAGCTCTTTGAACGAATAAGCTGCTAGAATAAGTTGTTTGAGAATAGGTTGTTTAAGCATATACTTCTTTCTAATAATATAAATTAGATAACTACCTGTCCTCCAAGAAGAATCATCTCTTGGATGCTTTTTTTCCCTTTTTTTCCAAGTATACTCATTCTGTACGATGAAGGATTGGGTCCCCTCAGTAATGAAAGGGGTCAGAACTCATCACAATACTGGATAGATCAGTAAAAGTTCTTCTCGAGGCCAGTAGTGCTTCAGCAATAACGATTCTAACCCCTTCCCTAGTAGTAGAGAGAGATCCGCATAAGCAAGCCATGCTGGTAGGGAATGCATGCTGACGTAACTCAAAACTGCTAACTATAGCCCAACACTGTAAAGCTCACCAGCTTGGATCAATTATGGGTACCCCCACTACTAGTGGGTGCCTCTGGTTTGAGATAGGACTTTTGAAGAAAGATAACTTCCTCCATAAAGGGTGGAGAGAATTGTGTTGGTCATTGCTTCGGGTCATCGAGAAACTTTGTTAGAGTGGAAAAACATAGAAAGACTGTTGCCTCATTTCCAATCGCATCTCATATAATAATAGTGTGAATTGTCACTGAACACTAACCTGGCTTCAGCCCAATAGAATTCCCCTCAATTTTCATACAAACTATAAAGCTGCCTTAGTTACATCAAGGGTCACCGTTACCTTACCAACTCCTTCTGCTAGTTCTTATTCTTCCTCTTGTACGACCCCAACTTCAAAAAGGCATTTTCGGGGTAATGGAGAACAGGAAAGAGGAAAGCTTCAGTCATCCTTAAGTCATGGAATCGTCATTCTCCTTAGTTTTTTTCATTGAGGTAAGGTATAAGGTAAGGACTGAAAGTTCGTTCCTTGAAGTATTTTTCTCCTAGTTTAAACTCTTGGATGATATAATCCATCTAATCTAAAGGAAGGAAGGATAGACAGTCCAGCAGGTGTAAAAGGATAAAGTGAAGATGAAGTAAGGATGGCTTGGGCACCTTTGGAATTACGAAATCCTCTTCTAGGTATGTTCCCAATACTATACTATTGAAAGAAGTTCCTTGCCTTTTGTTTTGCTAGTGGGCTGGTGTTGACTTCCTTCTTTATCTCATAGGCTTAACTAACCTAGAGCACGGTGTGCTTGTATACCAGTAGGCTATTGCAATTCTCCAGATACCTTCATCCAAAAGACTTTAGGAATAACGATGTAACTATTATATGACCACATATGTATTGATACATGAATACGATGGGATACGACCACCCGTAATGGCTTTCGTTGGTATGTAGTTAGATCGATGACTTGCCTCATCCATGCTCATTGGAAACCTTAACTCTTCAATAGATTTGATTCATCAACACTTACGGAAAGTTATACTTTCTCTTTGCCTTACTGTCTTTTCTCAGTGGATCAGCCACATAGTCTGAAGTAAGGTTAGTGATGGAAACTTAGCTATTTTTTGGTCTGGTTTTCCGAGGTTGGTTCCTCTACTAGAATAGGTCCCGAACGCCTCACTTTTACTACTTTTGGTGCTTATCTTTAATTAGAAGATGGTCACCCACCCTAAGAAAGATCGGTTCAGCAAGCCAATTCACGTATATTCCGCAGAGTATCAGCTCCAGCCCTATGAGCTAACTTTCCATTTGACGGCAAAAGAAGAGCAATCGGCCCTATGAAATTCACATATTTGACTAAAATACATGGGCTTCTGAGAGGATTTTTTAATCAAGCCAAGAGGAATAATATTTTATTCCTCTTAGAGACTATGAGATCATAAGGAGCTGGAATGAACTTGGTTAGCTAGGACAAAGAAGGGATAGGATTTGATTAGCATGATTTCTGCCTGTCTTTTCCTTACTCTATTGATGGTATGACTAATATGGCAGTCTTTCTCCATGGCTTGTACTCAAGAGCTGATGTTCGAAAGACAACTAATCCTTTTCCAGTAACCATTCTAAGTGGGATTTTAGATCTATGTTCAAAGGAGGGGGTCTATTAGCAGAGCATCAATAATCGGGTTGTGGGTGTTTGTAATCGGAGTTAACTAGACTCCGATTATAACTACCCTCTTGGCCACCCTCTCATTTTATGATTTTACCAAGAGGGACTACGTTTTCAGATGCACCTATATTCTGATGTCCTATGTCCTTTCACCAGCGAGGGTAAGTCAACTGGTGCCATAAAGAAATTGGTCCCTGAGAACCCACCCAGTATTCATCAATCAAATTAAATAGAGGTAGAAGGATCTAACAACCACATTGGTGTGGTCGTTATATCCCACCCTGCTCCCATGTCATAACATTTCCAGATCAACCCAAAAAACACTAAATCATAGTCAACGTTTTATCCTTTTCAGGATCTGCTACACATAGGAACTTCCATCAATTGATCAATGGTTACTTCTGCTGATAAAGTGACAGTATAGTACCACGATACCCATTTCAGCTATTGTTTTGCCTAATTGAGTAAAACAGTGTGTTCAAGGATTTCTCGTTCACTATCAAACACCAACTCTTATGGGAAGAGCCCTATATCCTTAGGTTTTAACTCCGTCCGAAGATAATACACTAACTTTCCCTTTAGATAAGGATTGAGATTTCCAAACCTTCCAATCTAATATTCTAAAGGTAAAGGATGTGACCTACCAGGCTTTCGAGTAGCAGCCTTCAATCTTTCCCATCGTTTTGACTGGGTAGAGTAAAGACTTGAATGAACCCTATACCCTGCTCCTTCCAACCTTTGTAAAATGGAAATATTTATTGAATACTTGGTGAGAGATAGTACAGACCAAGAGTTGTCCTACAGTAAAGTAATGACCGAACAGATATGGGAGATAAATCCACTTGCATGGACTTAGTCCAACAACTCTTGGCAAACTTGATGGTACCATTATCAGAAATTATCGATTTTGATTCTGAAATGGTAACACCAAGCCTATCCAATAAATTTTTGTACTGCTCCGCCACCTTTATGTCGGTGATCAGGATATTACCACCTAATAAAGCGTAATCAGTAAAAGGATCTGTCCTCATTGGGTATGCATATTTTGTAGCCAACCACACTATATAGTGGTGTGACAATGAAAAGAGGGACCAGGATCCATAGTAACCAAGAGGCTATCAAGTCAGAAAGGTATCTCAAATATTTTCTTAACAATCGGTTTATCTAATAACAAAATGTTAAGACCCAGAGAACTTTTGACTAGTAAAGATGCGAGAGTACTCCCTCTCATACAATACATGAGGGAATATATCACACTCAATGGCCAACGGTCCACTGCAGATTGAAAATCTATAGAAAAGAAAAACCAACTTTTCTTCTTCTTTAAAATATGCAATGGACGTTCCTAGTCGAAGGTTCCATCAGTTGAAATTCTGGATAGAACCTTTATATCCCATTTATGAACAGGAAACACGAGTCTTTGCTCTATATAATTACAAATTGCAAAGATCTATCTCTTACAACCTCCCTCAATCACTTGAGCTAACCTACCTGTTACCAATAGAACCCCGGTGTAGGCCCTTAAAAGAGAACTAAAGTAAGGACCTACCTACACATTTTTCAAAATATTCAAGGGAGTCCATGGCAAATCGAGTATTATTGGAATCAAATGGGTAATATACCATTTTTGACCACAATATACCAAGCGAAAAGAACCCATTTGGAATCAAATGAATTTTATTTATATTCCACATAAATGCCGCCAATTCATGCTTAAGATTAACAAAAATATTGTTATATTTAGCATATTTTAATGGCTACCTTATAGACGTTATATTCTACTTTTAATCCATAACTATGGACGAAAGTTTCTAATAAGGGGGTAATTTTCCAAGTAGGTTCCCAAGACATTCCTAATTCCAAGGGAATGTCTTTCAGGAATGGTAAATAAATGAGTTGGATTTCCTTGAACGAAGTTTTTATTTCATCTAGTACTCCTAGGACACAACTAATATCATGGTGTGGAGTGGCTATAGAAGAGAAGGTTTCCTTTCTAACCTTTTTGGCAACTAAAATCAACTTAGCCAAACCAAACCAAGATAGGTATATCCTTACCAATCTATCACCGTGATCGGACTTTGCTCGTATATATTTTTGTAACACAGCAAGTATGATCCGGGGGATACCACACCTGGTCAGGGATATTGTAATAAAGAGGGAATCACCTTTTTTGTTATTCCCCACAGAATAACGCTGTAGGGAGACTGCACACTATTTCAAATACAAAGCAGTGGACAAAAAACCTAATCTCCATTTCATGGTCTGAACTTTTCGAACAAAATCGCATCCTGCAAGGGTGATCTCTCTGGACATGGACGCAGTGGTGACTAAAGGAACCCAAAAGAGAATTCCCATTAATCTAAGGTCCTGTTCAAAAATACCCCACCAAGAGAACTTGGGTGACCTTTCGATTGCACTAAAAAATGGAATTATTAATTAAAATTTCTTATTTATAATAAGTGCAATATATTTGTCATTCCCAGTATCTATACTCTCCCTATTAGCCCAAACAAGTCAGTCTCGGGGGAAGGCACCTGGGTTCCAACCAGGTGTTTATTCTTACTTAATCTCGAGCACCCTAGGGTGCAAGAGAAAGAGTTCGAATAAACTAGAGATTGTAATAAGATATTAGTGCTACAACGCTAATTCTCCATATCAAAATAACTATCTTAACATTCTTTAGACAATTAGATTGATCCGTAATATTAACATAGTAACACACACCCTTATTAGTTCTCTATTAGACATCCTTAGAATAACCAAGACAGAATATATGACTACGTTCTCGAAATATCCTAATAATAAAGTTGGAAAACTTTCTAACTGGAGTTGTGTAACTACAGATGATGCCACAAAAAATCCCTTCCTCAGATTCAAACGATGACTTTCTTAGCCTATTTCTAACAGCCGAACTGATCAACTTGCATGTGTTAAGCATATGAATGAAGTAGCATGATTAGACCTTCTTATCACTTTTTCAACTAGCGATAAACTTCAACCTCCTTCTCTTACTTAGATGGAGAAATAAGTAAGCAAGACTTTCTACCCTGCTTTTCTTTTATGAAAAAATGGAGAATTACACCAAATTTTGCCTTCAACCAAGCCTTTCCATTCCAAAATTGAGAAAGATCACTCTAAAAAGTAAGCCTTTTCTTATTATACGATATCTTTGCCAAGGATGATAGAATTCCTCCTGTAAGCGAGGCAGGACCAAAGCCTATTAATTCACCAGTTTGCTAACCTACTTGTAGGCTACCCGTACTCTGTAGCCAAAATAGGGCTCTGGACTTAAAATCACCCGCTTTTAGAAGTCTGGAAGACGGTGCCTAAACTAGTCGGACTTGCTTGAATCGATAAGATTACTAGACTTCTCTGTCTATTTAATTTATTTTGTGGCAGATTCTTTCCCATGCCTATTTCTTCTCCTGTCCCTGTAGTGGAGCTTTCCCCTCACCCTAGTCCTATTGAGATATTTCCCTATACAGGTAAAATTTGGGCTCAGGAGGGGAACACCCAGTTTATCAAAACTTCAACCAGAAGAGGTAGGCTCGGGTCCCTAGTATAGGTATAAGAAAGTCGGTAAAGCTAAATAGAGGTAAACTATACTTCTTGCATACTGAGCTGAGGTCCCCCCCCCACAGGGATAAACTATCTTTTCCATACTTCCTTGATAGGTGAGACTTCTATGAAAGAAAGCACGGATAAGAATAATCGTCAGTATGCAAGGACTGAGGAGCAAAGTAACTGAACTAAAAGGAGAGGAGTGTTTATACACTTGACTCATTGGAGAGGGACAATGTAGTGTATTTCTCAAATGAAATGAGTTCCTTGTGATGTGTTAAATCTTCAATGAACTTCCATCAGCACTTCAGATTGATATTGAGGAAGAACGTCTCATGGATTTCTCCTTTCTTGTAAGAGAACCTTGGAGAATACTATGTATTTGATCCCTTCTTGTGATTGATTTTAGCACTATCATGGTTCGCTTCGACCGTGTCATTAGCGTCAATAATGATCTATCTATCTCTCACAAATGTCATAATCTTCTCCTTTAAGACGAAGCATCTTGTTGTAGGGTGACAGACGATGCAGTGATATTTTCAATACTTGGGATCATCAACTTTGTTGTATTTATTAGGTCTCTTTGACTCTGGAAGGTAAATGACTTTCTTGGCCATCAACTCATTGAGAATCGTGGGAATGTAAGAATCAGGGAAAGGATAGGCCTTCGCTTCTAACTCTTTCAAAGTTGGATGGATTTTCTATTATCTTGGACGCGGACTTGGAGCTTTTTATTTCAAATTTTGCTTAGTGGGGGTCTTTACAGAAGTGGACCCCACCACCATGGATTCTTTAGTTTGGTATTTTGATGGTTGATTGAATTCTTTAGCTTCCTTCCTATGATCGAAAATAGGTGAAGTCTTTTCGTGGCTTTTAATACTCAAATCCATGTCATGAGATTGGGTAGCCAATTCATTGAAAGTGCATGACTTGATTCCTTGGAGGATATACACAAGACCCCAATGCATTTCTCGGGTGCACATTTCGATGGAAGGAGTTTCTGAGAGGCGATCCTTACAATCTAAACTTAATGCTCTCCACCAATTGATAAAGTCCACTACTGGTTCATCTTTTCTTTGCTTGGTGTTTGTCAACTCCATCATACTCATTATACGATGAGTGCTGTAAAAATGGATAAGGAATTCACCTTCAAGTTGCTCCCAACTATCGATTGACTCAGGTTCTAAATCTTTTTTTTGTTTTCATATTGAATAAGAATGAGAGGTCTTAAGATTATTATCATCCTGGCGTATATCTATTTTTCCGTAGGACCTCCCCTACAATATTGTCACCGCAGTAGAGTTTAACCACCAAGTTTGAGATGGATTGTTGTGGTTCCTCTACGCCTAGGACACCAAAATATCAAACCATGAATGAAGAAAAGTATGAGAGAAAAGAATATTGGCTAGTGATTGTGAGGCCCCAATTATTGACTGGAGGGGACACCAAAGGCCTCTGCCCTTCCATCCCTTGGATATATAAAGGGGGGCAGACCTTTTGGTTTTTTTTATGTTGTTAAAGATTTGAACAATGAAAATAGATGGCGAGATCCTGATCGAATTGATCAGGTCATGTAGGAACAAGGTTCAAGTCTACTAGTATGTTAGGATGCCTTCGCCGTATACATCACTACACTTCCACTTGAGACCTATCGTAATGATAAATGGATTGTATCACCGTGACCTTCTCTTAAATTCTCAAAAAACTACTGTCGCGCCATCTCCATTAGGGTAGAGAAACCATCGCTATCTCGGCTGTGCTACCGGAAGTTCTGGGAAGTTGAAATAGGAGAGCACTCATCTTGGGGTGGGTTTACTACTTAGATGCTTTCAGCAGTTATCCGCTTTGCCCTTGGCTACCAAGCATTTACCGTGGGCACGATAATTGGTACACTAGAGGTGCGTCCTTCCCAATCCTCTCATACTAGGGATAAGTCCTCTCAATGATCTAAATACCACACTTGATATGGATCAAACTATCTCACAATATTCTGAAGCTATCTCACGTACCGCTTTAATGGGTGAACAATCCAACCCTTGGAACATACTGCAGCCCCAGGTGGTGAAAAACCGACATCGAGGTGCCAAACCTTCCCATCGATGTGAGCTCTTAGTGAAGATAATCCTATTATCCTTAGAGTAAATTTTCTCTATTGAGCGACAACCCTTCCACTCAGCATTGTCGGATCACTAAAGCCGACTTTTGTCCCTGCTCGATGGGTGGGTCTTGCAGTCAAGCTCCCTTATGCCTTTGCACTCTAGGGCCAATCTCCGTCCATACTGAGGAAATCTTTTCATGCCCTCTTTATCTTTTGGGAGGCCTACGCCCCATAGAAACTGTCTACCTAAGATTGTCCCTTGGCCCATAGGTCCTGACACAAGGTTAGAATTCTATCACTTCCAGAGTGGTATCTCACTGATGGCTCGAGTCCTCCCGAAAGGAGGCCTTCTTCGCTTTCTACCTAAGCTATGCAGGAAACACCCAAAGCCAATCCCATGGAATAGTGAAGCTTCATAAGGTCTTTTTGTCCAGGTGCAGGTAGTCTTCCCAGACATGTCAATTTCACCGAGCCTTTCTCCGAGACAGTGCCTAGATCTTTATGCCTTTTGTGCGGGTCAAAACTTACCCGAAAAGGAATTCCATTAATAACTAGATGTTTTGATCCTTTGGAACAACTAGATGAATTTAGTTGATCATTTAGGAGGCCCTAATTTCTATAGATGAACCTATCCAATTTTTACAGTACATAGTTGGTTGTTCACGGCCTAGCTGTACCTACCGTCTTTTTTGGGGGATCAATATCAGCAGTTCATCCAATGATAAAAAACATCCTAAGTATAGAACTACAACACAATCAAACTCGAATGAACAAAATGTTGAATTTCATCAACCAGTATCTACTGGGGGTTATTACTCATTTTTGTACTTGTTCTTTTCTTTTCCAATTATTTCTTCAATTATTAAAATGAAAGAGAATAAATAAGATTCTCTTAGGCCATTTGGAATGATCTCATAATTCTATTATCCAAGGCTATTTATGTCTCTAGTATGACGACTTAAAGAAATCTGGACGGAAGTGGGGTAAATAGCCGACACCACTGGAAGGATTCCTCTTTGGATAATAGGTACTGTAAATGGAATTCTTGTAATTGGTTTAATAGGTATTTTTTTTATTTAGGATCTTTCTTATTTACCTTTAAGGCATCCTATTCCCCGTTTTGACTTTCTTTTGAAATCACCTTCTTATAAATAAGATCTTCTCCCTTATTCTTTCCTCTTCCTATGATCTTGACCTGCTAGTGATTTCCGAAAGCTCCTACTATGACTAAAAATATTCCAATAGGCCACGTAGAAGCTGAAGCTTATATTATAGTAAAGTAAGTACGAAGGAGCAAAAGCTACTTGACTAGAAGAGAGAGGCAACCAAAGAAAGCTGGTTCACCTTCTCTCCTTCCTTACAACATAGATCGTTCCAATCCCAGATGAAAATATTCCAAAACGGGATTAGAAATATTTATTGGACCATCATAGCCAGCTAAAACTTAATGGGATTGAAGCATCTTCTTGGAATCACTAAGGAAGTAGGAAAGGATCCAGGGTTGCCTGAGGCCCTGGGAGCCAGGATGCTTGCTCTTGAAGATGAAGTAAACATAGTCATGGGACAATATCTCGGTGATGTTGAAGGTATGAATGAACACTTAACCCTAATTGGTTGGGGGTGGGAAGGAGCTTAGTAGTTGCTTAATCGTTCAAAAGTTAGACTGTCGTAAGCCCGACACTATTCTATTTACTCTCTTAAATGAGGGGCTGGTTTATTTTTCTATAGGGGCCATATATTGTCATCCGTTACCTATTGTTCTGGAAAGGGATTGACCGGAATGATTGCAATGAGATACACCAACACCATTACTTAGAGTTGGAAAAGGGGGCAGTCGGAGGATAACAGAGCAATCACTCCTTGCTCCCTCCAGACATTTATTGGGATAGAACCTCCTTTTAGAGTGTGATTCTTCATTTCCAATGCGGTTAACTGCTATTAGGATTTTTAGGAAAGTTCCCCTCTGCCTATGCAGTTAGCTCAACTCCAGGTATAGATTTTAATGGACATGTAGCCATAGGCAGGAACTCTTCTTTTTATCTTATTCTTTGGTCAGGCTGGTAATCCCAACAAAATAAGCAATATCAATCGCTACAAGTAACCTATTTCATACCCTTTTTGTCGTACTTCTTTTTCTCTTTCTCTTCTTTCTCTCCCTGTCGAGCTTGTTGGAGTACCATTGTCAAGATATAATGTAATTCCCTTCTTTATCCCTTCTAGTTTAAGCCTTTACTGCATATGTAACCAAGTCCTCCTATGAAACTATCCCCGCCTAAAGGATAGGAGAGATTACTACTAAAAAGTAAAGACTGTCTTCGAGAAAGCTCTTAGCTTTCATCGTGAGTGAGAGAGGAATTGATGCAAGAGAATGCCCTTCTAGTCTTTATTTACACAGAAGAATAAGATGGATAAAATGGGATTTCAAGGAAAAATAGCCTATATAAGAGAAACAGTTCCTCACTTGACTTCAAGCTGGGGAAGGCTAGTTCAAGAACTAGAAAGATCTAACTTCTGTTTACTCAGACGCCTCTTTCTTATCGAAGACTCTAGCAGCTGGACCTCCATTGGCAATGACTCTTACCACTACAACCTAGGCCTTCAGGCCTTGGAGTTGATCTGTCAGCCCACTATTACCACAAACCTCTACTTTGCAGTAAAGTGACTTCATTCATTCCCGAGTCGATAATTGCCATAGGATGGAACCCAGTAATGTCACATTAGCTTAACGATTCATAATAAGAATTTATTCTTGGAATTTACAAGTTACAAGTTACAAGTTACAAGTTATCCCCATATGGAGCCCACCCAAACCAATGGGTCACTAGGACTGGGCTTGACATCAAAGGTAGAGAAAAATATATAAGCGTAAAAAAGGAAAATTTCCTGGGAAAACAATCCCAAGGGAAGATTCTCGCTAGTGCTTTGACCCACCACCAAACATTGCGTTGCTATGGTCAATAAACAACCTTAAAGCGGTTCCGAATGACCTTGAGAAGGCCCTGGTACAGCACCTTTCTCGCTCGAAGGATCTATGAAAAGAACGTCCCGCTATGAATTCCTATCCCATTAATAAAGCACAGATAAATAATATATTCCAAGTCTGACTTTTAAAGCATACACATTGAAAAAAACCTTTGGCTTTGGAGTGGGAATGTCCTTTGTTTAGTACCCATTTTCAGGAGCCCTCCTATACAATCGGTATCCACCACTCGTATCCAAGCCTCAACCCTTAGATCAAACACTATCCAGTATATGACTCATCCAACCAAGTCATAACCATAATATATGATCCGTACCCATAACACGTATCCCTGGCAGAATAAAATACCAGGAGGATCAAACACTATCCACCATACGAGTCCATGATATGACTTGCACCAAGACCTACGACTCGTATCCCTAAGTCATGAACATTTAGGTTATAAAAACCATACCACCAACTAACACTGGTCAGCATACAGCTGGACCATACCACTCGTACCCCAGCATACGAATCGTACCTATAAGTCGTATTCAGTTTGAAGAATGGATTTTCAAGAAAATTTCCAAGGGTTAAAACCCAGGATATTTTAAACCCCCACCCTAAACTAAAAATTATTGCACTATCCCCAGTGCTTTAAAATTAAAAATACAGTTAGGATAAATGTCATACCTAGGAGTTCAAGGCACCGATATATCAACATCTGTATGTGGGTCTGCAGATTGCGTCCCATTCTCATCAGTTATCATCCCATCAATCGGGACTGAATCAACGGTAGATGGGGCCGTAAAATCAATATCTGCAACATCAACAACTGGAGATCTCAATCCACCAGCTCCCATGGCTATCTCATTGACCCTTGTCTCGCAGTCCCGCTCATCATGAATACTCTTAGTGCGGGCCTTCTTCTCAATTGCTCGATCTTATTTCTTTCTTATCTTTTTCTTTCTTTTTTCTTCCTCCGTATCCTCAATTATTGGCTTTGGGATAGCCCAAATATTCGATACATGGATAGTGGGCATC
Organism: Capsicum baccatum var. pendulum; assembly: GCA_030864225.1. Lineage (NCBI taxonomy): Eukaryota > Viridiplantae > Streptophyta > Magnoliopsida > Solanales > Solanaceae > Capsicum > Capsicum baccatum. The sequence goes on along the minus strand of CM061560.1, from coordinate 186,296,080 downwards.
ACTATCTTAACCACCAATTCTGGAATCACCTATCTATCATATAGCTTATGCATTATTTTCTTGATCTCTGCCATCTCTATCTTCACCTTTGTTATATTAGGCGTCTATCTATTTGTTAACTATGAGTCATCCTCAACTCAAAAAAATCTAATCTAATCTAGACTCGTTATCCTGCTGCTCAAGCTGGGAGTCAATCCATGGTCGTATACCACCCTCCATGTGACCCACTCTAGCCTCCAATATAGCTAAGATCATCATAACATTCATCCATAGGGCCTGATAAATAAGCATAACATTGGGTGGCATACCTCAAGGTCTTGGTAGCACGGACTGGACTAGTAGTAGGAAACTAGAAGTACCGACTACATCTGTATGCGCATCCTCTATCTATGACTCTACCTTAGAATCCATAGTTGTAGAAGCTGTGACAGTATGATCATCTTATGGAAACATGCCTACAAATATATATGTTTCCTTCGTCATTGTTCGGGCTAAACGGTAGGCTATATCTCTAATCAGGACAATGTTAAATATCTATTGGTCCTTAATTATCTCATTAATCCCAGGAGTTCTAGCATTCCCGCAGTCATACAAATATGTGTAATCATGTATATGTATGCGAATAATACCTTTTGATCCCCTCTTTCCCTATCTTGTAGTTCTCGAGATAAGAACTCACCAACATCAAACTCATAATCGGCTATGAAATAAGCTATCATGGCTATTCTAACTGGGCTCAATACGTCATCTCCTGTAATAGGGCACAGCCTATGCCGAGCCAATGTCCACCATGCTTTTTTCTCAAAGTTGAGGGTACACTTAATCTTCTGGGAAACCACCCTGGGACCTCCCACTACCTAGACAAAATTTTCTCTATGATGATAGGCGATATTACGCGCCTATATCAATATATTTTGCCCATATTTATGCCATGTTTTGAGAACAAAGTATATATTTCATGCGCTTTTAGTCCTTTTTCCTGTAAGTGAGCTAACGAACATGATTAGCAAAGTTTCAGGTATAAATGATGCAGAAATCAGCATTTTATGGCCTACTTGACACCAAAGAAAGCTCACGAAGGAAGGAAAGGGAGTTTGGACGCCTAAAGGACCAAAAGTGATGCATGGGAAATCTGTCCCAGGCTAAAACAACATTTCTGAAGACTTTGGGGACTTGCAGTAACTTAGTTGGATTTGGATAATGATACATTAACCTAGTACAATTGGGTTAAGTATTTCATTTGTTTATTTGGATTTGGATAATGATACATTAACCTAGTACAATTGGGTTAAGTATTTCATTTGTTTAGTAGGATTTGGTTAGATATTTCATTAGCTTAGTAGGACTAGGATATGGGTATTATAAATACCCTATCATGCTAGACATTTTAAACAATCTTTCAAATATACACTCTTCAATTAACAATTCTAATTCTTCCATCAATTACAACTCTTCTAATCTTTCCATTAATTCTATTTTTCTTCTTCTATTCATTTATTCTTAATTTCCGCAACAAGAGAATCGTTACTTTGCCTAGGAATTCACGCCTAAAACGTCTACCACTTGTGCTACACGAAATTAATCAATCTTGTGGTATAACAACAATGTCCATCGTGATCTCCTTCGCATTCATGGGTAACTAAACTTCTCTGTTGGGGTTATGGAAGCCAACTGAGATACTATCTATTGCTGTGAGTTTGTGAGTTCGTGACACGTATGCTGCTTATATCATTATTCTCTTCATCTTAATCTAAATTCTTTGTGGTTGCAAACGCAAGAATACGCCAGTATAACATTTAACTTGTTCTAAAGAAAGGTTATTTGTCTGGAAAAGAGATAATGTCAAGGTAGTAGGGTCCCATCCCCTATTAAAAAGTTAGTGTCGTAACTGGATTAACCTCTTTGGAGAATTCGTACCGTTAGACACGCTTTAAGCTCAAAAGAGTTAAAGTGAAATAATCCTCGAATAGGTCGAAAGACGCCTGGATTTACCATCGAATACAATTCTCTATAAGCACATGCATGTCGGAATTCTACACACTCATAGCCAATAGAGACGTATAACTCAGAAGGTGGACATAATCCCAACTCCTCAATTCTCATTGTTTCACAACCTACTAAACATTCTTTCTTTTTACTTTACTATTTTCAGCTTTTACTTCATTGTTTTATTTACATTACTTGCACGACAAGACTCCCCCCTTTTTCAAGACTTGCACCAAAAGTTTAGTAATTTTTGCTTACTTGTTGGCCAAACTATTCCCTGTGGGATCGACACCCAACCCAGGTTGTGTTCTATATTTGCTAATGACCGTTTTACACTCCCACGAGAGCTGTAGATTGAGCGTTATCAAAAATTGGCGCCGTTGCTGGGGAATACGAGTGTCAATCAAGTTCGTGATAATTACTAGACCCTTTGGTCAAAGATTCTCGTACTTTTACTTTCAGTTTTTGTTTTTGTTTACTGCAGGTTTTTATTCAGTGCATGCCCCATACTAGAAGTTCTGGTCAACCGTTATTACCTATCAATCCTGAACCACAACGCATTGGAAGAATGGAAGCACAAGCAGAAATCAAAAGGATGGCTGCTCAACAGGAACAAGCAAGACTGGTTGCCCTTGCCGCAACCCAGGTTCAACAGCAGAACATTGATAACCCTGCACGAGCAACAAATCCCGATGATGAGGATTTAGGTGATGACGATTTACTAAACCCTAGGCATGATCCTGAAATTATAACACCTGTCAACAGAAGAGGTCGACAAGCACAATTTAGGTATGATCGCCAACCTATGCAGCCAGCTTTCGACGATGATGATGATGATCTTGATGGTGTCGGAGCCACTGGAGCCATAATTCCACCACCATTAGCGCCCGGAGCCAAGTTCAACATCACAAGCACCATGATTCAGTTATTGCAACTCAAGGGATTATTTGGTGGACTAGAAGGTGATTATCCGAATATGCATTTCATCAACTTTATTTCTACATGCAAGTCGTTTGACAATCCTAGTGTTGGTCAGAATGCAATTCGATTACGCTTATTTCCATTGTCTCTGTCTGGGGAGGCAACACTATGGTTAAATGGGCTGACTCCTGATTCAATTACAAATTGGAGGCAATTGAGAGATGCTTTCCTAGAAAGATTCTTTCCGCCATCCAAGAGGGCACAATTGAGAGATGAAATCAGCAACTTTCATCAGCTTCCCACTGAAGCTCTTCATGAAACATGGGAGAGGTTCAAGACAAAGCTAGCGAGATGCCCAAACCATCACATGACTAATGTTCACCTAATGGAGATATTATACAGAGCCTTGAATTCAATAACTAAACCAGTGGTGGATAATAGAGATGAAGGATCTTTTATGGACCTCACCTTTGGTCAAGCAAGCAATATGCTGGATCGTATGAAGAAACAAGGTAGAGCTTGGAATACCAGGGATTCTGAGGTAGCAATCCCCACTTTGTCTATTGGCATGACTGTAGACCAAAGAAGAAGAGAAGAAGAACGTGATCAAGATATGGCGCATCTGAAAACACAAATGGATCTTCTTACAAAGCATTTACTATCAGGGAAGACCGAAAAAGTAAAAGCTATTGCGTCAAAAAAAAGAGACGAATCTGATTCGGAAGAGGAGGCCAACTACTTGAACAATCAGGGGGGTTTCCGCGGGAATGCCCAAGGAAACCAAGGTCGGAACTATTATGATAAATCTGAAAACAAGGACCAAGGTAGTTGGAAGAACAAGAATGAAAAGAGTGGTGTGTACATTTCCCCTGGTAGACGTGACACCACCACATCTAATTCTGGAAGTATGGAAGACATGATGACTAAATTATTGAAAGGGGTGTAAGCAACGAGCGCGGGAGTTACAGAGGTAATTAATGATTTGTCCTCCATGAAATAATTAGTTGATTCTCATTCCACTTCAATCAAGCAAATAGAGCAGCAATTGAGCCAACTTTCAGCAGCACTCAATCAAAGAAAGGCTGGCACCTTACCTAGCGATACTGTGCAAAACCCAAAGAATGATGGGTCATGCATGGCCATCACTGCCAGAAGTGGTAAGGTGCTGGAAACTTCAGTAAAAGACAATCAAGTGGTTGACGAAGTTGCGGGCATGGATGACAATGCAAAAGGAGAAGATGCCGTAGCACCTACTCCTAATGACAAGGACGCCTCACCCAGTGCTGTGCAACCTGAAAAATCTAAAAAACGGAAGCAAGAGGAGAAGAAAACCGTGGAGAGAACACTTCCATACCCACCACCACCTTTTCCCCAAAGATTGAAGAAGGTGGTGGATGACACAAAGTTCAGCAAATTCATGACTATGTTAAAGCAGCTGACTATTAATGTTCCATTGGTGGAGGCACTTGAACAAATGCCTGGGTATGCGAAATTTATGAAGGATCTTTTGACTAAGAAGCAGGCAGCAAGTTATGAGTTGAAAGAAGATGTGCATCATTGTAGTGCAATTGCTACCCGATCGATAGTTCAGAAGAAGGCCGACCCCGGAGCTTTCACAATTCCTTGCACCGTTGGATCTTTGAAATTTACCAAAGCATTATGTGACTTAGGAGCCAGCATCAATTTGATGCCATTATCGATCTACAAGAAGTTAGGGTTGGGTAATCCTACTCCAACCAATATGAGGCTCGTCATGGCGGATAGGTCGGTAAAACGACCTGTTGGTATTCTATGTGACGTATTGGTGAAGGTTTCTTCATTCATCTTTCCGGCAGACTTTGTTATTTTGGATTGTGAGGCAGACTCAAAAGTTCCCATAATCTTGGGGCGCCCTTTCCTTTCTACAGGAAGTGTACTTATTGATTATAGAGCTAATGAGCTTTCATTCCGAATAAATAACGAAGTGGTTCGCTTTGATGTGTGCAAATCGATGAAGAAACCCAAAGATCTAAGTGTATTTTCGGTGGCTGATGTTTTCTTTGATGATGAGAAAGAATTACTTGAAGAAGATCAAATTATTGATGATCCTTTGGAGGTTGTGCTCATGAATGGAGAGAATGAGGATGCTGAAAATTCTGAAGAAGCTATTTGTGCTCTATCGGGATTAGGGACATATCGCTATGCTCCTAAGAAGATGGACCTTGATCTTAAAAATCGACCCACACCACCAGCTAAGCCATCTATTGAAGAGCCACCCACATTAGAATTGAAGGAGCTGCAAAGTCATTTGAAGTATGCATTCTTAGGAAGCGAAAATACTCTTCCAGTTATTGTAGCAGCCAATTTAGGTGAGCAACAAGTTGCAGCTCTTATTAATATTCTACGCAAGTATATTAGAGCCATTGGATGGACCATTGCGGATATTATTGGTATTCCACCTAGGATTTGCACACATAAAATTCAGCTTCAAGAAAATTGCACACTCACCATTGAGCATCAAAGACGTCTAAACCCACCTATGCAAGAAGTGGTAAAGAAAGAAATTATGAAGTGGTTAGACGCAGGGGTTGTGTATCCTATCTCTGATAGTACATGGGTAAGCCCGGTACAATGTGTTCCCAAGAAAGGAGGCATGACGGTGGTCGCAAATACGAAGAATGAGCTTATTCCACTCATACCCATCACTGGATGGAAAGTATGCATGGACTACCGAAAGCTGAATTCTTGGACGCTCAAAGATCACTTCCCAATGCCATTTATTGACCAAATGCTAGATCGATTAGCGGGGAAAGGATGGTTTTGCTTCTTGGACGGTTATTCAGGATACAATCAGATTTGTATTGCCCCCGAAGACCAAGAGAAGACAACGTTTACATGCCCATATGGTACATTTGCCTTCAAACGTATGCCATTCGGCCTATGTAACGCACCAGCCACCTTTCAACGTTGTATGTCGTCTATTTTTTTGAGATGGTTGAAGACACTTTGGAGGTATTCATGGACGATTTTTCAGTTATTGGTGAGTCTTTTGAGGCGTGCTTAGCAAACCTAAGCATGGCATTGCAAAGATGTGTAGAATTCAACCTTGTGCTAAATTGGGAGAAGTGCCACTTCATAGTAAAAGAAGGAATCGTTCTTGGGCACAAAATCTTCGAAAGACGAATAGAGGTTGATCAAGCAAAAATAGAGGTTATTGAGAAGCTACCGCCTCCAATTTCGGTGAAAGGAGTTCGTAGTTTTCTCGGTCATACAGGTTTCTATCGTCGGTTCATTAAAGACTTCTCCAAAATTGCTAGTCCATTGTGCAAACTATTGGAGAAAGATGTGAAGTTTGACTTTAATGAAGATTGCTTAAAGGCATTCGAATGCCTCAAAGCAAAACTCATTGAAGCCCCTATCATGGTAGCACCAGATTGGTCTCTCCCATTCGAAGTCATGTGTGATGCTAGTGGTATAGCCGTTGGTGCTGTTCTTGGTCAGAGAAAGGAGAAATTATTTCATCCTATCCACTATGCAAGCAAGGTCTTAAATGAAGCCCAAAGTAACTACACGGTTACTGAACAAGAAGTCCTAGCGGTCGTGTATGCGTTTGAGAAATTTCGTGCCTATCTGTTGGGTACTAAGGTGATCGTTCATACAGACCATGCAGCTCTTAGGTATCTCATGACAAAGAAGGATGCAAAACCAAGGTTGATTCGATGGGTGTTTCTGCTGCAAGAGTTCAATTTCGAGGTCAAAGATAGAAGAGGTTGCGAGAACCAAGTGGCCGACCACCTATCTCGACTTGAGAATCAGCATGTGGCACAACCTAAAATTCAGATTGATGATGCATTCCCGGATGAAGAGATATTAGCGACAAAAATGGAAAAATTACCATGGTATGCCGACTTTGCCAATTTCGTGGTGAGTAATGTGATATCTGCCAATTTATCTTACCACCAAAGGAGGAAGTTTATGCATGATGTACAGCACTACTATTGGGATGAACCATATTTGTTTCGACAATACGCGGATGGTATTATTCGACGATGTATATCTCATGAATAAGTTCCTACTATATTGGAAGCATGCCACACTTCCCAAGTTGGAGGACATCACGCAGGCAATCGGACGACAAGAAAAGTATTGCAAAGTGGTTATTATTGGCCTTCGATATTTAGAGATGCCTACGACTATGTTAGAAGGTGCGACCAATGCCGGCGTCAAGGTGCTATTTCAAAACACCATGAAATGCCCATGTCCAAGATTCTTGAGGTAGAACTCTTTGATGTGTGGGGTATTGATTTCATGGGTCCATTCGTGAATTCGTTTGGAATGAAGTACATCTTGGTTGCTGTAGATTATGTTTTGAAATGGGTGGAAGTTGTAGCGTGGGCCGACAATGAAGGGAAGCGTGTTGTATCATTCTTAAAGAAGAATATCTTCTCTCGCTTTGGAGTACCTCGTACTATCATAAGTGATGGAGAATCTCACTTTTGCAACAAGCTATTCAAATCAGTTTTGGACAAGTATGGTGTCAAGCAACATAAGGTAGCTACGCCTAATCATCCCCAAACTAGTGGACAAGTAGAAGTTTCCAATCGCGAGATCAAGCAAATCCTTGCGAAGACGGTTAATGCGAATCGGAAGGATTGGTCTAGGAAGCTTGATGATGCACTATGGGCGTACAGGACTGCATTCAAAACACCCATTGGCATGTCTCCTTATCAACTAGTTTATGGGAAGGCTTGTCACTTACCCATCGAGCTCGATCATAAGGCATTGTGGGCATTGAAGCAATTGAATTTGAATTGGAATGATGCTAAGAATCTGACGTTGGAGCAGCTGAATGAATTAGATGAGTTCCGTCTCTATGCATATGAAAGATCAGAACTATACAAGGAGCGGATGAAAAACTATCATGATCAGCGGATTGTTCGACGAAACTTCCAAAGGAGTGATATGGTACTTCTCTTCAACTCCAGATTGAAGCTCTTCCCAGGTAAGTTAAAGTCTAAGTGGTCTGGTCCATACAAAGTTATCCATGTCTACTCGTCTGGAGTAGTCAAATTGGAAGACAATAATGGTGTTGTCTTCAAAGTGAATGGCCAACGTGTTAAGCCTTATATCAGTCCTCTTGACTCAATGAATTATATGGACATCACTTACCTTGACGAAGTCTAAGTACTCGAGGAAACTATGCTGAGCCACGACAATAAATAAGGCGCTAGATGGGAGGCAACCCATCGTTTTATTGTTTTATCATTTTTCGTTTATCATTTTGTCTTTCTTTTGTTCTATTATTTTTTTTGCTTTTGATAAGAGAAAATCCAAAAATAAGAGTCGTGCCACGACCAAAACTAAGGCACTTGGTGGGAGGCAACCCATCGTACTAATCGTTTTCATTGGTTTTGAGCAAATATAGGTACGAGAAGTATTCAACGAGGAGATTGGTTTCAAATGACGATTTGGACATATTGTATGGTAAAGGTGGTAAGGATACATAAGGCTATGGATTGAGCATTTCTCATGCCAAAATAGGCATCGAGGAAGGCTAGGCCTAGGTAAAACTAGGCCACGAACAATGCAAAACCTATACTATAGCCTAAGTTCTCGGAATCTAGTGTGCAAAGACATAGGCGCCGCCCATGCTTAAGTGTGCTATACACTATGCGCCGCCTATGATATAGCATTAGGTCTCAGTATCTCAAATGCCATACACTATGCGGCGCATATGTCCCTAAATTCTATACACTATGCGCCGCATATGTCCCTAAATGCACTACACTATGCGCCGCCTATACTATGATTATGCAAAGCACTATGCGCCGCATAGAGGTCATTTTTGTCTCCAAAACTGTTTGTAAATGGGTCAAAACCCAACCCATTCTTTTCCTATATAAAGGGGACTTAGTCTTGAAACATAACCACATTGGAAATTGACCTAAAGGCGCCGCACATCCACCCAAATCATCTCAAAATTTTTCTTTTTTGCTCTTCCTATATGCTCCATTGAATAGGGAAGCAAGAATCTGGTTGCATATTGTCAACTCATGCCTTATTCCTTGGACTCAATACACCAAAATATCAAGAGATAGAGTGTGTTTGGCCTATGCTTTGATGACGAATGTCCCTATCAACTTTAGGGCAATCATTCGCTCTACAATGTGGAAGGCCAGACTCCACAAAAGGTCCCACTTCACTTTTGGTAATATGTTGACAGCAATCTTGTGGAAGGAGGATATCGAAGAGGAACCAGCTGATCACAAACTCCCATACAACCCGAAGAAGGTTGACCTCACCAAGGTCAAAGATGCTGAAACAACACATGGTGTCAACCTTACTACCGCGGAGAGACATGCTCGTGATGAGAGTTTCTTCCGTCATCTTTATGGCATGACACGATTTATTATGATGAGTGGTGGATGTGTCCCAATTGCTGCAGAGCTCCAAAAGCTGGACTATGACTATCCAATGAACATGCATGCACGGGAGATGTGTGGAGTAGGCATATACTTTGAGGAACCTCTTGACGATGACGTGCCGACCGATGATGATCGACGCTTGCCAGACTCCGACGAGGAGGAGAATGCTGACGACGACTCTTATGATGATTTCGACGAAGGGGGCATGACCCCCGACATAGAGGAGGAGTCCTACTGACCAGGTTCTTCGTATTTATTTTCCACTGAGGGCAGTGTCCCGTTTAAGTGTGGGGTGGCGGTATCGCATGCTATACTTATCTATTTGCATCTATGTTTGTTTACTTTGTTTTTGTTTTGTGTTTTTGTTGTTGCTTCGTTTTTTAGTTTTTTTTAGGGGTACAAAATTTTTTTCTTCGCATGAAATAATTCTAATAGGCAACATGAGATTATAACAAGAGTATGTGCTATAATTATGACTATTAAGACGTTTAGGCTCTAGTTGTGATTCATTGTGTGATATTGTGTGGTTCAATTCCTTCACTTGTTGGGTCAAGAGTCTATATTACTTCCAACAAAGTCGACCATGTGCCTTGTGTGTATGAGATTAATAGTATATTCTATGTTTGTGGCTGATGCTAGAACTTGCCTGGTATGTATGTAAAGCAAAAATAAGGAGTGTAAGTTTAGGATATGATTTAGGCATTTCTTTGGCAACCTACATATGTTTACCTTCGTTTTACCTACCCTTGGACATCATCCTAGTTAAACCCTTTTGAGCCTTTAGCCTATTTCTTTGACAACCTTGTATGTAAGCCTAATCCATTTTTTTTCAAGACCGCGATTTGATCCAAATTCCTAAGTGCTTTAAAGTATAAAGTCATGTGACAATATAGGAGGAAATTGGGTAAGTATGATGCTTTAAATTATAATGGTGCTTGAATGTGTTATGAAAAAAAAAAGTGTTATCATAAGAGGTATGTTATGAAAAGAAAAAGGAAAAAGAAAGATGAAAAATGAGTTATGCTTAAAATTGAAAAACAAAAGAGGAGAACAAGGGTGGTAGAATAAAAAAAAGAAGAAAGGTTGAAAGAAAAAAAGTGTCAATGATACAATGTGATGTATTAAAGTTCTTAGGAACTTAGTCACTATTTCTGGCCAAAATAGTCCTACCCGTCCCTTAGCCTACATTACAACCATCAAAAGACCTACTTGATCCTAATCTTAACATTCTGACATTTAGTGGAGTATTACACTAAGGGCAAGCCTATGGTCATCAGTTTCTACATATGAATTCTTTGTGAGAGCGAGAGCAAGGATATTTTGATACCCATGTTTAAAAAATATGCTATACTTGTGAGTGATTATGGGTAATATATTGTGAGACACACATGGTTGATGAGTTTTGGGTAGTTGTATATGATTCATTGTACCTTAACTTTTGCATGCGAGTTGACCACCATCACGAGTCTATACTAGAGGCTACACTGTTTCTACTAATAATCAGAAAGCTACTCTTTGTTAGTAATTGTTGTGCTTGCCTTGAAGAATGTTTTGTGTTGTTGCTGTGAAAACCTTAAGTTGATGTTTATAAGGACATGATATGTTGTTCGAGGACAAACAAAGCTTCAAGTTTGGGGTGTTGATGATAGGCGATATTACGCGCCTATATCAATATATTTTGCCCATATTTATGCCATGTTTTGAGAACAAAGTATATATTTCATGTGCTTTTAGTCCTTTTCCTGTAAGTGAGCTAACGAACATGATTAGCAAAGTTTCAGGTATAAATGATGCAGAAATCAGCATTTTATGTCCTACTTGACACCAAAGAAAGCTCACGAAGGAAGGAAAGGGAGTTTGGCCTAAAGGACCAAAAGTGATGCATAGAAATCTGTCCCGGGCTAAAACAGCATTTCTGAAGACTTTGGGGACTTACAGTAACTTAGTTGGATTTGGATAATGATACATTAACCTAGTACAATTGGGTTAAATATTTCATTTGTTTATTTGGATTTGGATAATGATACATTAACCTAGTACAATTGGGTTAAGTACGGGTAAACTCTATTTACGGTAATCCGCACCATAATCCATCTAAATATCACTATCTTGTCATCCAAACCCAACAACCTCTGTGTAAGTTTTCTTATTTTTGCCATTTGTCAATCCATCTCTTCTGTATTGACTGAATCGGGGTTCTCTGGTCTATATAAAAATCTCCCAATGGTATAGGGAAGAGATGTTTACCCGAACTCCTCAAATCATTAATAACTCAATCGGATCACCACCCTTCCACAAATGACCTTGTGGATATTGCCTCTGAAGTTATCCTTTGTATGCGGAATAAAATTCATGGACTAGTACTTCACTATATTTTCCCGGTGCCCGTGTCATCCAATCAAACCCATATTGTCTGAAGCACTCCTCAAATCCAAGCAATTCTAACATTTGTGTGGTGGTTATTCTTCTCTCTAGATAAGCACCCTTTTTTATATTGCCACCTAGAAGCCTGAACAACCTACTTTTGAATGTATCATGTATTTTAATGTACCCCCATCATTTAATGATAGGCACCGAGATAGTGGTGAGTGCTAGTGGTGGGTCTTGTCAAGCTATCGGTGGCACTTCATTCACATCTACCGCATCTTCAATATGCTCAGAATTTACTTTTTCCAAACTGGATTCAACCTCATTATCATTATCATTTTCATCATCAGCATTATCATCGTTGGAAGGTAGATAAGGTGTGTAAGGGGGCGATGTAGTAGGATCTTCCTCCGTGGGACCTTTGAGGGTGAGTCTAAGTCTTGGGGAACTACCTTCTTCCTCTTATCCTTTATAACTACTTTTTGTTTTTGTGTAATTTTCTTTTCAGAGGTTCAGTTATAAGCATCCCCACTGCTTTCGGATACGGTCTCATTCTCGGACTCATTGAATTTTGCACTAGCCTCTGGTGCTTGATTAGTGACCTTCTTTGCAACTTTCTTGGATGAGAAAGCATTCTTCAAAGGCATAGTTCTTGCAAATACAACATTATTAGTAACTAAGAAAAGAAAACAAAAATTTAAAACTAAAGTTCAATGTGCTTTTTCTGACTTGGGTATGAGTGGTGGGTACTGGTCTTACCGACTAGGTACGACTTGTATAACAGAGTCATATCATGTACAGTGCAAGACCTTTGTTTACTGGTCGGCTTACGAATCTTCCCAACCTATCATACCATATGGGTATGACTCATTACCAATAATCATAAGTTAATCAAAAACATTTATTCTAACCTAAATCCTCCCAGGTGGGTATGAATAAGTATGTGCAAGTCATATGGTCTAGGTACAACTCATAGAGTTGAGTCATATCCATTCTATAACCTTAAATTTGTTAGACTTCTATGTTGTCAGTGGGTACGAGTCCCATTACAACTCCCACACCGGTGGGTACGAGTCGTAAGAAACATCATAACCACTGCAACAAAGAAGTCCAACTTTAATGTTTGACTCTAATGTAATTTCCTAAAATACCCACTATAATTCTTAGCTATATCTATCATTTTAACCTACACAAATATATCAAAATTCTTTCCCAGCCCTAGTTCTACCCCAATTTCCAATTTCCAAGACAAAATACTAAGCTAGGGTACTCACAAACCAACATTTGCATAAAATCTACTCAAACTAAGTTCATAGTAGCAACACTACTTATTTCAACTTGAAAGTAAAGAGAATAAAGTCAAAGAACTTACTTGGTGGTTGTAGAAACTGAGTTCTTGTTTTTGAATCCTATTGCTTCCCAAATTTGAGTTTAAATAACAAAAACTTACAGATTTGAAGTTTTTGGTAGTTAAATCGGGTTGAAACACGTTGATTTTATGGATTGAAGCTTGTATTTAGGGTAAGAATTGATGTGGGTACGAGTTGATGAAATCGGGTGCCCAATCGAGTACCTTTTTCCTTTTTTAATTTAAGAATTTGGGTTGGGTCAACCCACGATCTGACTATGCAAGCCTGGGTACGAGTTGTGTATACGACTCATATCCAGGCTTACGGGTCATTATTTTGACTCGTACAGACCTGGAACTTACCTAGGTTTATGGAGTGGGTACGACTATAGGTGATGAATCGTACCTTGAGGGTATGCCTCGTTCTAAGAATCGTATCCATTCCAGAAACTTTTACCTAAATTTGATTTTTCTCCCAGGTTTATACGACTCCTACTTATGAGTCGTACTCTCTAGATACCACTCGTAAAGAGTCTGTTTGACCAAAAACTTCTTCAACTTTTCTTGATATTTGCTGCAATTATTAACCCTGCACACTAAATAAACATATTACCCTATAAAATAACTACTAAAACATGGGTTGCCTCCCATATAGCACTTGATTTAACACCATGGCATGACATGTCTAAGTTGGGTACTTAGATTTCCCAACTAGCTCGTGGGTTTTCTCCCACACATCGCTTGATTTAACATCGCACACGGCATAATTGCCTTTGTTACTAAGACTTCATCAAGGTCAATTTCAGCCACCTCATTTACTTGTTCAGAATTTCCCATTTAGTGTTTTACTCTTTGTCCGTTTACCTTGAACGGGCAATAACTGTCCTTCTTTAATTCTAAAGCACCATAGGGATAAACTCTTATAACTGCGAATGGACCATGCCACCTCGACCTTAGCATACCTGGAAACAAATGACGCTTGGAATTATATAGTAGCACCGTGGCACCTTTTTCAAAAACCTCCTTCTTAATCTTGTAGTCATGGTGCAACTTCATCTTTTTGTTGTAAAGTGCTGAACTTTCATATGCCCGAATCTGAAATTCATCTAACTCATTGATGTTATTTATCCTCGACTTTGTTGCATCCTTCCACTCTATATTTAGCTTTTTAACACCTATAGTGCTTTATGTTCAAGATCAATTGGTAAATGGAAAGCTTTTCCATACACAAGCTGGTAGGGTAAAGCACCTATGGGGGTTTTGTAAGATGTGTGGTAAGCCTACAATGCATCATCTAACTTTCTTGCCCAATTAGTCCTATTGGCATTCATAGTCTTCTCCAATATGGACTTGATTTCTCTATTAGATACTCCAACCTGTCCACTAGTATGTGGATGATAGGGTGTTACCACCCTATGTTTCACTCCATATTTTTCAAGAAGACTTTTGAATAAGTAGTTACATAAATATGACCCACCATTACTAATAATAGCACATGGCATACCAAATCGAGAAAAAAAATTCTTTCTAAAAAATTCAGTGACACTACGAGCTTTATTGTTAAGAAGCGCAATTGATTCCACCCATTTCGACGCATAGTATATAGCCATAAGTATGTATTTCATGCCACACAAACTCATGAAAGGTCCTATAAAATTTATGCCCCATACATCAAACACTTTCAATTCTAAAATAAGAGTCATAGGTAGTTTATGTCTTCTAGAAATAGTACCTTGTAGCTGACATTGATCACAAGCAGACATGAAATCATCAGAATTTTTTGTATATGGTCGGACAATAGTAGCCACGTTGCAGAATTTTGTGAGTTGTGTGGCCCCTCCATGATGACCCCCAACTGGCGATAAATAAAATGCTTCAAGTATGCTCATCATCTCCACCTCAGGTATGCATCTGCAAATGATTCCATCTGCATAAATTTTAAATAAGTAAGGTTCATCTTAAAAAAAATTCCTTACCTCATGCATGAACTTCTTCCTTTGCTGATATGAAAGATCTGCTGGGACTAGATCACTGGCTAAGTAATTTGAATAGTCTGCAAACCATGGAATTAGATCTTAGGAAGCTACTAATATTTGCTTGTCTAGAAAACTATCATCAATCTCCAACCCAGTAGCAACCTTCTTTATAGCTTGCTCCTCTAGTCTAGACAAGTGATCTGCAACTTGATTTTCCATACCCTTTTTGTCCTTCACCTCAAAGTCAAATTCTTGCAACAACAACACCCACCAAATAAGCCTAGGCTTTGCATATTTTTTAGCCATTAGGTACCACAAAGTTACATGATCAGTGTGCCCAATCACGTTTGTCCCAATCAAGTAACATCTAAACTTTTCAAAGGCAAAAACCACTGCCAGTAACTCTTGCTCCATCATGTTATAGTTCTTTTGAGTAGGATTTAGTGCCTTACTAGCATAGTAGATGGGATGAAGGATCTTTTGTTTCCGTTGGACAAGTACAACCCCTAAGGCTAATTAACTAGCGTCACACATAATCTCAAAATGTGAGGACCAATCAGGAGACACAATGATTGGAGCAGTGAATAATTTATCTTTTAGTCTTTCAAAAGCCTTCTTACAGGCATTATCAAAATTAAATTTTACCTCCTTCTCAAGAAGCTTGCATAGAGGATTTGATTTCTTCGAGAAGTCCTTGATAAATCACCTATAAAAACCTGCATGTCCTAGAAAAATCTGAATTCCCTTCATAAAAATTGGGTAAGGTAATTTTTCAATCACCATAATCTTCACTCGATCAACCTCTATGCCTCTGTTTGAAATCTTGTGCCCAAGCACAATTCCTTCTTTGATCGTAAAATGGCACTTTCCCCAATTAAATACCAAGTTGATACGGGAATGATCATGAACTTAGTTATTTTTTGAGTAACTTGAAGACCAACTAAATAATGTACAAGCCCAAGTATAGATGAGGCCCAAATAAATTTTTGAATGCACTCCATGGGGTAGTCGTGAGGGTTTTTTTATGGAAGGGCCCTTTTGTCATTTATCACTTATTTTGAATTGTAATATAAATATAACATGGTAGGGTTTATTGTCTTAGTTTATGCTTGATATTGAAGAACACTACTCTTGTGAGAGAGAGCTCTCAAAACTGAAATTAGGCATAGCATAAGGGTGAATTCTCTTGTGTGTTGCAAAGCTTGAGACTTTGGTGTTTTGAGAGGTGGATGACCCTATTGTGTCATTGTAAGAGTTAGGAGTTTGTTGTATGAAGTGTTAAAGGTCCAAGAGTGGAATATGTTCTTGGAATGTTAAGACTACATTAACACTTGTCTAACTATGTACCTTTGTTTCTTATCCTAATCTTGTAGCTTGTGTTGTTGTTGTTCAAGTCGTTTGGTTATTGTTGTTGTAACATTGTTGTTATTCATTTTTATTATCATAATATAGTTTGGTTTTATGCTAGAAAATAGGTGTTAAACACCTTATTACATGATCTTCTTATTGTGTTCTTGAATCCGAGAGAGGTCACCAAAAAAGGGTCCATAGTTCTTGAACTAATGGAATGATTTTGGTGTTTGGTTGTTGTGTTATTGGGGAGTTTTGTATCATTTGATATCAGAGAAAGGCTGGTTTTGTTCCTACATTACCATTCTTGGGTTCTCTTGGACGAAAATTAAAAAAAAAAGCTGAAAACTGAAAAAAAAATCCAGAAAAGTGCAAATCTGTCCATTTTGTGTTCTTGGCCGAAAATTATGTTGTAGTTATCTTGGCCAAGATCTGTTTGTTGTGTGTCTATAATTTGTAGTATTTTGTTTGTTTATAGTGTTTATAGTGTTGTTTTCTTTCTCATCAACACTAAAAAGTGTTCAAATCTAAGATTGAACTTTAACTTGTTGAAGTTGTTGATATGAACAAGGTGTGGCCGAGTTGGATGTTGTTGTTACCTAAACCTTGGACGATTTGATGGTCTTGTTATAGTGGAATTGGAAACTGAAATTGTTGTTGTTCTTGGAGTTGTTGTTGTGTTCTTAAGTTTCTTCACCCTTTCATCATCTTGTTAATCCTTAAAGTGCAAACTAGATCTAAAAAGGTGAAAGACAAGCTTGTAGTAGTTGTTAGTGAAAGACTTGTCCCTATCACTTCAAAGAATTTTCATATACTTTTTCTTGATTTAAGGACCTTGTTTCAAGGTGAAAGTTCAAAGAAATCAAGTTTTTCTTTTGAAATTTTAACTAAAAGTCTCCAAGACCATTTTTCCCTCTATTAACCAAATCCACCAATTCCAAATTGTATATTGATCTAGACTTGAAATTGGGAAATAAAATTTTGATAAAACTCGAGGCCAATAGTGGACTTCCTCGTCACTAAAGTACTGTTCGTGCAACATTTTTGAGTTCAAATTTTAGATTTTTCTTAGTTTCCTATTATTGTTTTATAGTTTCGTTTGTTGACTCGACACTAATCGACAACCTAGTAATATCCTACTAGTTTGTAAGTTAGTTTTGTAACTATTATTCATGTTTACTATCCTTCGTGTGTTCTTTTGTTATTGTTTCCTTGAGTCGTTGTAGAGTCTTGGTTCACCTCTCAAGTACGGGACTCCATCAAGCTTGCACATTTGTAAGGTACATTTGCAAATGGAACTACCACACATGGAACCTGAAACTTCCAATACATAAATCGTGGATCATAATGTCATGAATGCCTTTGTAGCTATTCTTGAGTTCTTGTCTCGGGACATGGCTAGAGTGAATGCTATGGTTGAGAATTTGGGAGTGGAAGTGGCCTCTATTAGTGGTTGAATGGAAAGGGTAGAAAGTCAATTGAGTTCTCGTCCATCAACTCCCCAAAACACATACCCAACCATTACCCCCGAAGCCACACACCAAAATATGTACCTGCCAAATGCCATACCTCAAGCGCACTATTATTATACCGAAGATTTTCTTGTATGGTAATCCGCATGCAAGGGAGTCTTTTAAGTGAATGATCTCATAGAGAAGAAGAAGAGTTGCTATGTCATTGCTCATTTTGAGGGATATGCTACCATGTGGTGGGAGTATGTCAAACATTTGGCAATGTATTGATTGAGGGACAACCCCCCTCCTTGGTTTCAATTAAGTTATATTTAAGGCAAAGGTACCTTCCCAAAAGCTATCAACATGAAATCCCTGAAAAATTGTACAACTTAAAGCAAGGAAACAAAAACGTGGCAGCCTACTATGATGAATTTCAACAACTCATCTTAAAACTTGATCATAGAGAAGAGAAAGTGAGCAACGACATCATCCGGTTCAAGGTTGGGTTAAACAAGTACATATCCACTTGCATGAAGCTTCACAAATTCAACACCATAGAGGGCATCTTCCAAGCAGCTTTAGAGGTGGAGAGGGATCTCAAAGAGAACTCTTTAGTGGCTGCCCAACCCGAAATCCCCAAGGCTATCCAAAAGCATCCTCCAAGGTATGAAGCTAAATTAAATTCTACTTCCAATCCTAAGGAGTTTCAATGCTTCAAGTGTCAAGGGTGGGGGCACAAGGCTAGTGAGTGTCCAAATCAGAGGAATATGATCCTAAGGGGGGGAAATTTATACTACCTAGGAGAGGAAGTGGTGATTGAATCAGCTAAGGTTGATGGCAAGACTCAAGATGGAGATCAATAAGAGGTTGGGATTCAAGTTGAGGAGGAAGTAGAAGGTGTGTGGCCGTGTGAGGGGCCGTGTGAAATACCTCCCTAAAGAGGTGAGGTCGTGAATTTGTGAAAAAATTCCTCTCAATATAGAGAGGATGATACGGGAATTATCATGACCTTAGATATTTTTGTAGCAACTTGAAGACCAACTAAATAATTCACAAGACCAAGTGAGGATGAGGCCCAAATCAGTTTTTTGATACACTCCATGGGGCGGCCTTGAGGCCTTTTTTATGGACGGGACCTTTTGTCATTTATCTATTATTTTGCATTGTAATATAAATATAAAATGGTAGGTTTTATTGTCTTAGTTTATTCTTGATATTGAACAACACTACTCTTGTGAGAGAGAGCTCTCAAAACTGAAACTAGGACATAGCATAAGGGTGGATTCACTTGTGTGTTGCAAAGCTTGAAACTTTGGTGCTTTGAGAGGTGGATGCCCCTATTGTGTCATTGTAATATTTAGGTATTTTTTGTATTAAGTGTTAAAGTTCCAAGAGTGGAATATGCTCTTGGGTTGTTAAGACTACATCAACACTTGTCTAACTATCTATCTTTGTTTTTTGTCCTAATCTTGTATTTTGTGTTGTTGTTGTTCAAGCCGTTTGGTTATTTTTGTTGTAACATTGTTGTTCTTAATTTTTATTGTCATAATATAGTTTGGTTACCTTCTTTAAAACAGGTGTTAAACACCTCATTACATGGTCTTCTTATTGTGTTCTTGAATCCGAGAGAGGTCACCAAAAAAGGGTCCATAGTTCTTGAACTAGTGGACTGATTTTGGTGTTTGTGTTGTTGTGTTCTTGGGGATTTTTGTATCACAAGTTTTATTCCTCACACTTTTGTATAGTATTTTCCAAGTGCTTTAGGAAATCTTCCAAAGAATCACCAACAACTGAAAAATCATCCATACAAACTTCAATGGTGTCTTCGTCCATATTAGAGAAAATAGACATCATACATATCTGAAATGTGGTTGGGGCGTTGCATATCCTGAATGGAATTCGATTGGATACAAAGGTCCCATAAATATAAGTAAAAGTAGGCTTTGCTTGGTCGTTATGTACAATAGTGATCTGATTGTAGCCTGAGTACCCATCAAGAAAATAATACCATCCTCTGCTTACTAACCTATCTAACATTTGATCCATGAAAGGCATAGGAAAATGGTCCTTCTGAGTCCATGCATTCAATTTTCTATAATCCATGCACACTCTCCGTCCAGTGACTGGCCTCATAGGCACTAGCTTATTCTTCTTGTTAGGCACCACAATAATTTTGCCTTTCTTCAAAATGCATTGTACCGGACTGACCCGTTTTCTATTAGCAATGGGGTATATACATCAACATCCAACCACTTGATTATTTATTTCTTCACCACCTCCTGCATAGGAGGATTTATTCTATGTTGATGTTTAATAGATGGAACATAATCCAGTTCAAGTTGTATTTTGTGAGCACACAAACCAAGAAAAATACCCATAATATCTGCAATAGACCATCTAATGTCCCTCTTGAATATCTGCAACACTGACAATAATGCTTTAACTTTTGACTTTTATAGATTAGCTATAATAATAACCAACAAAGTGTTGTTGTCCCCTAAAAATGCATATCGTAAATGAGATGGGAGGGCCTTTAACTCTAACACCGGTGGTTCCTCAATAGATGGGCGAGCAGGTGGAGCAGTTCTATTTTTCAAGTCTAAATCCATCTTCTTTGGCACAAATTTATAAACATTCCCATGCAGTGCACTTACTAGCTCCTCATACTCCTCGATACCATCAGAGTCAAAATTCATGATCACAGCAGCCAGGGCTTCGACACCTAGTCTCTCTTCAATAAGAACAATCGTATTAGAACCATTATCCCATAGAGTAATTGCACCAACATCATCGAATAAATCTGTATCCTCATTACATACATCAATCACTGATACCACTCTTAATTCGTCAGGCTGCTTCATAGATTTACATACATTGAATGTTACTTATTCATCATTGAGTCACAGCATCAAATGTTCTCTCTCCAGCTCAATCAGCATCCTACCTATAGCCAAAAATGGTCTTCCTAAAATAATTAGGACCTAAAAGTCCACTTCATAATTTAATATAACAAAATCAGCAGAAAATATAAAAGAAGACACTTTTACCAAAATATCATAAAGGATACCAACAGGCTTCTTTATAGTTCTATCAACCATCACGAGTCTCATGGTAGTAGGTTTAGGAGCTCCCAACCCTAACTTCTTGAATGCAAAAAAGGAAATAAGGTTGATGCTAACCCCCAAGTCACATAATGCTCGAGTGAAGTTGAAAGACCCAATAGTGCGAGGTATTGTGAAAGCAACAGGATCCTCCTTCTTTTGTACCAAAGATCTAGTAACTACAACACTGTAATGATGAATATTATCAACTGACTCATAACTAACTGACCTTTTCTTGGTGATCAAATCCTTCAAGAATTTTGCATATCCTGATATCTACTCCAATATCTCTACAAGCGGTATATTGACATTTAATTCTTTTAACATAAACAAAATATTTTGATACTTACCATCTTTTTGTTTCTTTTTTATTCTTTATGGATAAGGCAGAAGGGGTCTTGGAATAGGCTTCAGTATAGACTCTGTATCCTTTTCTTCTCCTCAAGTTTTCTTGTTGCTGCTCCCAACATCAACTGGCTTATCCTCACTCTTCTGCTCATCAAATATGGGTACAAGTAGGTCTATAGTAATCTTACTACTCTGAGTGGTACTGGCATGGCATTGACTATCGTTTCTAGGATTTACTACTGTATTTATTGGAAGAGTGCTAAGTTGCCTCTGATTCACTGTGGCTGACATCTGACCAAATTATTTCTCTGATTGCTTGATTATTATAGCATGTGACTCAACTTTTTGGTTCAATCCCGATAGATCAGCTTTGATATTCTTTAAGCAGTTCTCTTGACTTTCTTATCTTTTGACCAGCTTAGACAAAAAGGCCTCATTCTAAACTCTGTATCTCGACTACCTGGTGGAATATACTTGTCACTCTTCTCCTTATATTTATTTTTATTCTGTCAATCACCCTTTTTGTCTCTACTCCTATCTCTATATCAGTCATTATAATAATTTCAACCTTGATTCCCTTGCCCTTGGGATTGAAAACTGCCAATCTATGATTAAGATACTTTTCCTCTTCTTTAGATTTAATCTCAAATGGTTTGGAAGTAGACCCCTGTTCCACAACTGCATTCATCTTCTCAGCGCTCACAAATTATTTCGTAAGTAAACCAATATCTATATGAAATTGTACAACCTCTTGTGCTACCATGTCATTCGCTGCTACATAAGTATTTATTTCTCTAATAGCATATGTACCACCACAATATTCTGAATCTCGAGTATGCCATCCTCAGTTGGTCACTGCGATATCATCTTACATTTTCTGTGCAACATCCCAGTGAAGACGCATAAATACTCTTTATGAAAAAGTATTTATCATAGCTCTTGAACTATCATTCAATGATCTATTGAAGATATCATACAAGTTAGATCCTCTGCTTTTTTTATTTGGTACCATGCTCAGCTTCTTCTTGAATAGAAACCACGCCTCTTAAATAGACTCTGCAGGTAGTTATCTGAAATTATAAATTTTATCTTTCAACTATAGCATCCGTGAAGGAGGGAATAATCTGCTTAGAAACTATCTTCAACTCATGACAAGTAGTGATAGATCCTCTTGAAAGTTCCCCTAACCATAGTGATGCTTCACTTGTCAAAGATAATGGGAACAACCTCAATCTTGCTTCTTGATTAACCCATGGAATATTATAAATTGTGCTGATCCTGAGAAAATTTGTAAGGTGCATGTTTGCGTCATCCTTGGCTGCACCCAAAAATGCTCCCTTCGGATTCAACAATTAGATCATAGCACTAATGATATCAAACTTCACATTAGGGGTTAAAGAAGGAGGAATAATGGCTCCAGACTCCATAGGCTCAACATAATCCAAATCTTCATCATCTTCCTCATATGGGTAGAAGTGTTGATATGTTGGAATAAATCGAGCTCTACCTCTATGAGTTCGATGATTAGCAACCTATCTCGACCTTACTAGTTTACCTTACTGAATTACCTCTACCTCTGCACCAAGTCTGACCTCTTTGGCTTCTCTAAGTTCTCTCTTCAATAGTTGTTATGTCCAAAAGTTTGCAATATTCTGTGGATCCAAAGGAACACACAGGAGTTCTACAATCGAAACCACTGGTAGGGGATCTTGAACGCCTTCACGAACTTCTCCTAACATTATTCTTAGCATTTAAAAGATTCTCTCTGGTTCTAGATCAAAACGAAGTAAGGGATTGCCTCTACACCTAGTACTTGGCATACACCAGCGTATTCCAAATCAAAAACAAAAACTAAAAACCCGCGAACTTCACCAATTCAATTCACTACTCAAACCATCTTTACTGGAATTGGCACCAAAATTTGATGTCGCCCAAAACTATACTACAATTAGAAGTATAATACAGTCGATTGCAAATATAATAAACCAACTAGGTTGGGGGCGATCCCACAGGGAGAATGTGAACAGTTACTTGTCTTGATGAAATCCACGAGCAGTACAGGAAAGTAATTGGGGGGATTTGTAGTATCAATTATAAGTAGTAACCAAATCTTGAGTGCTTTTGAGTTGTCATCAATAAGACATAAACGCTAGGTTTATGTTCCCCCTGGCTTCTCAACTCCATAAATTTCTCGTGGTCAACCCAACTATTTTGTTGTTCTGCATGTAAACTCTACATAATAGGTATTATCAACTGTCAGGTAAGCTGGAAGATTAATTTTACCTTTTACCGGGTAAGTCTCAGGGTGTCGCCTTGTTGCCCCTTGCTACAACCTCAATCCACTATCATAGGGTAGGATCAAGTGATTAGATAAGATTGCGGGAACAAAAAGGTAGAGGTGAATTCCAAATTACTGTCCTAATCTTCTTTTCCCAATCACAAGCTCCCTTGTGGGGATGGATGCGAATATAAGCTATCCCAAGTTACTGCAGATACTTGAGATTAATTATCGTGAAGAAGATTAAGATATATGTAGAAACCCTAGAACAGTCAAATCTCACACTTCCTCTACATAGCTAATCCGCTAGTGTTCCCACAACCCTAGTCGAGGAAATAAGCCGCTCATGTTTATGCAAGAAACCATGATTATCAATGAAAAACACATGAAATCAATTGCACAAGAATAAGATGATTAAACTCTAAAGTCCTTAATTGAATAA
Organism: Capsicum baccatum var. pendulum; assembly: GCA_030864225.1. Taxonomy (NCBI): domain Eukaryota; kingdom Viridiplantae; phylum Streptophyta; class Magnoliopsida; order Solanales; family Solanaceae; genus Capsicum; species Capsicum baccatum. The sequence continues at coordinate 186,272,105 of CM061560.1, read as the reverse complement.
ACCCTAAAATCTCAAGAACAATTGTGAATATATTGTAATAATATGTAAAAGAATGTAAAAGAATATAACGTAATAAAAGATAAACCCTACGGTCTTTATAGTATCTCAAAATTACCTTAAAATCCTAATAAAAATAGGAAAGGTAAAGTTAAATCAGCAATCGGTATGACTCAATCTTCACTCGTATCGGTATCATACAAGTCAAACACTACCTTGTCATATCCATTTTAGTGTCTGATCTTCCCACGGATTCAACTTTTTATTCAGCATACGACTTCTTCTTATGAGTCGTACTTAAGGGTAGGACTCATTTCCTCCATTTGTATCCACCTGGGACTTTTGTCTTTCTAAGTCTTGAACATTGTTCGTATACGACATCCCTATATGAGTTGCAGTCAGACTTCCAACTCCTATACTTCTGACACTTCAATCTTTGAATAGTAGGTTAGGTTTTGTTATGTTTATGATTTCTCTGTACGTATCATATCCTCAGTGTACGGATCATATACATGAGTCGTATATTTTCTTTAATTGGTCTTTTTTTGGGTGTTTGATTCTAGAATACTTACGATTGGTTGACACAACTCGTACACTCATCTTATGACACATATACATGCGGTGAATCTTACCCTTACTTGGTATTTTGTTTTGGTGTTTGCTTCTGTTATGGATACGATTCCTCCTACGAGTCATATGTTGAGTATACAACTCGTGAACTAATTCATATCTTGATCAATTTTGGTTTTTTCAGATCTTTTCCTTCTCTTTTTATTCAAACACTGTTGTAGACCTATTTTACCTGTAACATACACCAAAGTGCATCATATCTAACAAAACACCCTAAGTTCATGCAGAAATTCGTGGTTTTAAGCATTGAAAGTGATGTGTTTCCATGCCACATCAAAGAGTCACCTCTTAACAAATTAAGGTGCGCTAGGAAACCATTCTAAACTAATTGTGAATCATTTATTTATTATCCTATGCCTCCAGAAATTCAAATAGTGGTTCAAGTTACCTCATAAGAAAGGTGTTAGGCACCTTTTGAGGTCCAAAAATGTGGATAGCAGTCGAATTCATATGTTATGTGGGGATTCCATGTGATAAGCATAGATCGATAAATTTTTAGTAACTTAATATTAACTAAGTTATTAAACATGAAAATAATAAATAAACTAAATATGCAACTTAATTATTTTCTAATTATTAATTATCTAAGTGATAATAATATACATAAATGTGAATTAGACAAGCGAGGAGGAAGAAGTGTGACACAGCTTATAACGAAAAGATTTTCTTAAATAATAAATTTAAACTATCCCAAATAATTAAAATATTTAAAGTGAAGCAAAAGAAGACTGATTCGAAAGATTTGGACAAGGGATTAATTTCATCCTATTAGAATTAGTGTTCAGCTTATTTATGATGACAATGTCATATATCTATTGGATTTTGCTCGGAACTACTTCCATCATTTCCGACTATTTCTCACCTAGTTTAGTTATTAGGTTATTAAGCCTAGGAGCATGCCAAAGAAAATGATAAAACTAATGGTTCCTAAGATGGCTACCCGTTCCAACTTAATGTTCAAGAGGCATTGGATGATTTATTTTGGATAAGGGTCTAGACATAAAAAAAAACTTAGGCTGCCTAATTACACTAGGGATTAGCGTCAAACAAAACAGCAAGACTTAACAAATAGCACATCATGATTTCATGAAATCCTCTTGGTTAATTAGAGTTGATTAAGTGATCAACACCCTTAAAATTAATTATTTATTTTTTATATAACTTACACCTATAGGTATAGTATTTAAATGACACACAATTGATTAATATGCTAAAAATCAATTAAAGAAGTCTTCTAGACAGGATATCTAGGCGAACGATTGATTAAAGTGCTAGAAACTAAATTGAATATGCTAAAAATTAATTTAAAGTATGCAGAAAATTATTTAAAATGTACAAAAAATTTGCTAAAGTCCAGAAAATTGATTAAACTATTCATAAAGTTAATTAACCTGTGCAGAAAATAATTTAAACTATGTAGAACTTATTTAAACTATGCAAAAAAAATTAATGAAATTATGCAGAAAATTAATAAACTATGCAGAAAAATAATTTGGGGTGCTTTGAGGTTAGATGTGTACCTATGGCATACATTAGATAAATCCAGGATATGTACGATGGAGAGAAGACTCACGTGAGGAGGGTAGGAGCAGATTCAGAAAACTTTTCTCTTTTGACTGGCTGTACCAGGGATTGACTCTTAGTTCATTTTTATTTTTCTAGTCATGAATATTTTAACTCAGCATATTCAAGGAGAGGTGTCGTGGTGTATGTTATTTGCTGATGATGTAGTGCTTATTGAAGAGACTCGACGAGGAGTTATTGATAAGTTGGAGGTTTGGAGATGGACTCTAGAATCTAAAGGGCTTAGGTAGAGCAGGACCAAGACGGAGTACTTGGAGTGTAAGTTTAGTGATTTGACATATGAGGCTAACATGGTAATGAAACTAGGTTCTCAGGCATTCGATAGAGAGATAGTTTATAAAATTAGAGAGATTGCTGAAGATGTCATGCATCATATCAGTGCAGGATAGTTGAAATGTAGGGTTGCTTTGAAAGTTTTGTGTGATAAGAAGGTGACTTCTAAGCTTAAAGATAAGTTCTACAGAGTGACATTTCGATTGGCTATGTTGTATGGAGTAGAGTTTTAGCCAATTAAGAACTCTCACATCCGAAAGTTGAAGGTCACGAAGATGAGAATGTTGAGATTAATGTACGGACTTACTAGGAGGGATAAAGTTAGAAATAAAATTATTTAAGATAAGATAGGTGTGGCTTTGGTGGAAGACAAGATGCGGGAAGTGAGGTTGAGATGGTTTGGGCATGTAATGAGGCAGTGCACGAATGCCCCAGTATGGAGATGTGAGAGACTTTCTATGGATGGTTTCAAATGGGGTAAAGGTAGGCCGAAGAAATGGTGGAGGAAATTGATTAAGCAAGACATGGAGCAGTTACAGTTTATAGAGAACCTAACCATTGATAGGAAGGTGTGGTGGACGCGGATTACAATAGAGAGTTAGTGTCTTGGTGTGCGTCCTTACTAGTAGGGATAAGTACTTTGTTCGTCGATTTACCTGTAGTCATAGTTTTGTGAATGTGTCTTGTAGTTTCTTATTCGTGGTGTTTTGAAAATATTTGTGATTTGAATAGGTAGTTCATATTATTACTCTACGGGTTTCTTGTTTCTTATATTATCTAGAGGTGTGTTACAATATTTTGTTGTTTGCTTTTCTGTTCTCAGGTTGATATACTGTTATGTGTCATGAGCCGAGGTTCTATTAGAAACAGCCTCTCTATTTCATCTGAGCTAGTAGTATGGACTGCGTACACTTTACCCTTGTCAGGTCCTATTTTATGATAATAGGTTGGGTATGTTATTGTTGTTATGCAGAAAATTAATAAAATTGTGCAGAAAATTATTTAAATTGTGCTAATTAATGAAACTATGCTAAAACATTGATTTAAATGCTGAAAAATAAATCAAAGTCCTACAAATTTGATTTAACTGTTGTAAAATAGATTAAGGTGCTAGAAATTTAATTTAAATGTTGAAAATAAATTGAATTACTGAGAATTAGTTTAGGTGTGCTGGAAAATAATTTTAAAAACTGAAAAGATAATAAAACATGCGGAAAATCAAATAAACATGCTAAGAAAATAAATGCTGAAAATTAATTATAACATGCCCAAAAATTGATTAAACCTGCTAAAATGATTAAATATGTTATAAATAAAATTGATATGTTCAAAATTAGTTAAGATGTTGAAAGTTAATTAAAATCCTAAAACATTATTTCTAGGTGACAATTAATCAACACATTAAAATTTTAATTAGTAATCCTAGAACAAATTGCCTAGGTGATAAAGTAATTGTATTATTAGACATCTAAGTCACATAACCCCACCCCCATAAGCAGTTTCTATAATTTCATTACATATCGGCGTTTATATAATAATAATTGCAGACAAAAAGTAAATAGAAAATGAAAATCTAGACTAAAAAACGAAACGAGCTGGGCATCTCTCTTTAAACTCTGGGCAACTCTTCAAATACCAAACATTTATCTTCTAACAAAACCTGTTAGGCATAAAAAAATCAAATTCAAATTCACCAAAATATGAAACAACCATAAAGAGATAGACAAACATGAAGGATACAAGACATCATTTCAACACTTAATTGTGCAAACAGGTTCTCTAAGTTACATGAAAACTACCAAATAAAAATTAAAAATTGCATTGATAGGAACTCACTACTTAACAATAAAAGTAAAAAGAAAAACAAAACCTTCTAATCAACATGCAACATAAAGCAAGAAGAGACCGAGAATTCAAACTTCCACTGCTCAAATAGAATGAGAACTCAAGTAATTGTGTGCGGCAAGTCAAAGCAAAAAGTAAAAATATTTTTTAGTAGGAGAGAGAGTAGGAGTCGAAAAGTGCTTTTTATAAATGAAAAAGAGGTTGTTTATATAGGCAAAGAATTGTGAACAATCACCAAAAATTAAAAGTAAGAAGAATATTTTGAAAATCAATTAAGGATATTTATTTTTCTTAAAATCAAAAGACTAAATAAATTAGTTGTAAATAGAATCTTCATTTTCCATAAATAAGCAAGTAATATATTTAAATTAAAGAGGGGTATAACATTAACCAAAACGGCCAAATCACAATATATCATAATTAGACAAGTAAAAAATCTATCCAAACCAAATAAGAATAATAGAATAAGAAAGGAAATCATAGAACCATGGGATTTATTAAAAATAAACAAGAATAAATCTGTCACATAATTTCATATAAGTCATACATTAGTCAGCCAACTAACATTCTCAATTAGGTATAAATAAATTAATATTTTACCATAAATGACTTCGTATTATAGTTTCCCAAATAAAAAGAAGAGGTCAATTAGCACTTAGAGTCAATCATAGCTTATCTTAAATAAGTTATGACCAAACATCAACTTATTATAACCAAAGTTGGTTATTAATCACATAAGAAATGAAGACGTAAATTACAATCTCTATGATTCTAATTCATCTAGAATTAAAGTGACAAGCGTATCAATATGTATTCAAAACCAACAACTAATTCAAATGTATCAACGATCAAACACAATTTTCATGACAATATACATATGCAAAGAAGAGAGAAACAATTAATTGAAAAGGGGAACCAACACTCAATAATCATGAATTTTGTATGCATGAAATTTAAGAATAAAATCACAAAATTGAGACGGAGATAGACCTAATCACTATGGAATTATACCATAAACGAATTCATAAGAATCCATCTTAAACTCGAAATCTTAAAGATTTTAAGGGGAAAAGATGAACGGTGATTGTGCACCACTTCGGTAATATCACAAAACCCATATCATAAGAAACTATTTATTGTCATGCCCCTTTTGACACTTACCGGACCATTCTCAAGTTTTTCTGAGCAATAATGGCAAATGGGGAAAGAGAATTAAGGGTAGAAAGTGAGATGTAGGTGGCTGACTCGATAGGTTCCAATGGGAGGCCGCGATGATTAGTGTTGGATTCCAGTGGGTTTTGCTAGAATTGGAGCAGTGATGGGGGAAGGAGATTAGGGGGGAGAAGTGAGGGACGATGGTGGCTAGATGTTGTTCCTGGTTCATGGAGGAGGTAGGGAGGGATATCGACGTGGTGTGGCTGAGACCAGGGTCGGTGGGTTTCTCTGATTGGAGAGATAGAAATAAATCATTGGTTGTCACCAATCAAAGAAGAGAAAGAGAAGAAATGCTAACAGAGAAAAAAAGAGAAAAAAGGGTATATGGGCGGCATTTGGTGGTTCTCCAATTGGAATATGGTGGAGATAGAGGTGGTATTGTAGAAGTCGTTGCATTAGTCCCTGTTTGGACGGTGGTTTCCTATGGTATGGTATGGTATGGTTACAAAGAGAACCATGTTTGTTTTGATTATATTCTGAAAGGTATGGTATGGTATTGTTGTTGGCTTCATAGTAGATGAAAGAAATGTGAATGGAAAAATGGAGAATAAAATGGTGGAGGGGAAGGAGACACTAAAATGGAAAGTTTACTCCCAAATTAGAAAGTTTAATCTTTTTTCCACATTGGTGGAAGAAGAGAACTTGAAAGTGTTTATAATCAAGAACACTTACTCCACTTGAAAAGTGAGGCAAGAAATAATAGATGCCTCGCGTCGTCACCGTCGTCGCTCGCTCGGCTCAACTTTGGCTTCGGATTTGGATTTAGCAAATAATCAATCGATAAGATCTATATTTTTGAATAAAATTTATTTGAATTCCAAAGAATACCAAAGAAAAAAACTCTGCAGTTTCGGACCTCCATTTATAGATACATGCAATAATAGTTTCACCGTTTCAAGTGAACGGATGCATTATTTTTAAACTATTGCTTCAGAAATGATACATTATTCTAAACTGAGGCTACAGAAGGTTTCAATGGTTCAAAGTGATCCTTCAGAAGGAGGTAATCCTTCAATGAAGTGACACACTGATTCATAAAATGAGATGACTATTCAGGAAAAGATGCAATCTTTGATGAACAGACATAAACTTATAGCAAAGGTGTAACCTTTGGAGTAAACCATTGCCTCTTTTCAGAAGCGGCATGTTGTGGCTATATAAACCTGGTTTCTTCCACAGGTTTAGTACAAAAATTTTTAGATTAAAAACTCTCTTCTTGTCTCAAAAATACTCTGTGTGATCACTCAAAACGTTCTATGAATTCGAAGATATTCCAACCATTTGAGGTACCGCTACTGTTCTGTTAGCCATTTTATCCTGGGATATAAACTCCACAACCTTGGGTACAGTGAGGGGGATTATTTCCTTAAGGAAAATCCATAAATTCAGACGACTTAGCTATTTTCTGTTTTATCTTAATTTCTACAAAATAAAATACACCTCTTGGAAAGGTAATTTTGATTTTGTGTTGAGGGTATTTGATATAATTCATTGTGTTCTTGTTTATACTTGAACTCAATTTTAAATTGGTGTTGTTATATACAGATTGTGTGTACCCGAAATACAAACAAAATAACAATTGTATCTTTTCATGATTTGGTAACCATGAAATCAGCCAATTACAGAACCACCAATTTGGTGGGTTTTTTTTTCAATTATGCCCTTATATGATATTATTTAATCCTATTTTACCCTTTAACTTATATTACTTCCAATCTTAATTTATTTTTATTTTTATGCTTTTCTGTTCATGCTCTTTGTTGTTGTGTTGTTCTCCTCTGTTCAAGTTTTTTGTTGCTGCATAGTTCTCCTCTCCTTCTTCTTCGTTCTTTCTATGCTCATTCTCTCAAGTATGTTTTTTTTAAATTAACTAATCATGGGATAGAGAAAGTGGCTTAGTGTTGATGCCAATTGCTAACTTGGGAAAGAGAGATTAAGCTTGGGTGGAGTAGCAAATTCTTAGTTTCACTGGATGTAGACTAGTTGGTGGTGTGATAAAAGCTAGCTTAGGCTAATATTTGCTTATATGATAGGTTGTAACTTCATGGCTTCAGCATAGCATATTTAGAAAGGTAGAATAATTAGTTATTTTTTGACCAAAAGATTGAACACTTAGTTATATGCACTCAAATATCAAACTATACAGGGACTGTTAAGTGCCGACAATATAGTCTTAACATAAGGGAAAAAGGTTCAAAAAAAGGTGGTAGTTGAAAGTAATTCTAAAACAATGGTGGTAGTTGAAAGTAATTCTAAAAAAATGGTGGTAGTTGAAAGTTGAAGGATAATGCAGCATCAATTTGGATGTTAGCCAACTCCTTTCATTCTCGAAGTTTCTGTCCTTTTGTGTTTGGAGATATTAATAGGTGTAAAGCTGAAAAGTCATTCTATCAGCTGCATTTTCTGGAATCCGCACTTCTCTTTGAGGTTTCTAGTTGAGGACTGATCAAAGGGTTCCTAAAATATCTCAGGAACATGCTTTAACATGATATGTACCTACAAAGGCACTCTTTGTTTTCATGCTAGTAGTAAAAGGTGTGTTTGTTGGTGTTACAAGAGATTTCTAATGCCAATATCTTTCAGTTCGAAGGTTATAGCATCTCTTAGAAATTCCATTCATGGAATGATTGTATAAAGTTTAATGCTCAAAATAAGCTATTAAATAAGCATCAAGGTAGGTTGTATCTTAATCTATGACGATTGTTAGTAAGACTTAAATGATAGATACCTAGAAGTTTTGCCAGGTATTTGCAAACGCAAGAAGAAGAAAATAAGACAACAAAGAAAATATTAAAGAATATCTAAAAAGGAGTAATATTCAGACTGCAATAACCCCTACTTATCCAAGTAAAAGAAAACTAGTCTATCTTCTACCTCCTACTACAGGTATTCTATGATATCTATCGATTAAACAATATCCTATACAAAATTTTCCTTACACCAAAAGTGAAATGAAAAAACATTTCATCTTAATCTTTTGAAAAGAATTGTTATGCCATTGAAACACCAACTTTTTCTTTCTTGAAATGGTTCATCATATGAATCCTGGAAAGATCTTCCACCTCTTTTTTTGTCCATTCAGTCTACCAGAAAAATTCCAACAAGCAAGCAGCTCCCTTTTGGTCCTAGGCATGGTCTAGGATAGTCCATTCATACTCAAAAGATTTTGATTTGCTGAAGGACTCTAGCAACCATACAACTTATAAATATGTGACCACTACTGTCAGCCTCCTTTTCTCATAGATAGCTCTTTTAACACAATTGTATCCCCCTTCTCTTTAAATTGTCTTCTTTTAGGTGAGTATCTTTGATAACTAACCATACACAAAAAAGAAACACAAAATATGTTTTAGTAAGTTTTATTGACTATGGATATATTTTTGTAAGTTTTATTGACAATGAACTGGTGAAAATTCTAGTTCCACCACTGGAAACCACATCATGTTCTGTAAACCTACTGTACTTAAAGACATCGAGATAAATTAGAATTAGAGTAGAAAGAAAATCGCATCATAGAAGGGGGAGATAATCAAGAAGAAACACAAATATATTTTTGTAAGTTTTATTGACAATTGATATATTTTTGTATGCATGTAGTTTAATTGGTTGATACATCTTTCTTAATTTTATTATAGATGGATGGTCAGAATAATCAAGATAGTAGCGACATATTGAGACAAGTGAACTCATTAGCTTCATATGCTACTATTCAAGTAGTTATTTGATTTTGGACTTATGTTTATGAAATTGAAAATGATCGACATACTATCACACATGATATACGGCTTGGAAGAGAAAAAGTTAGAGATAAATTATTAAGTCATCTATTTTCGATTGAACATTGCAGTAGTATATTAAGAATGACCCCTTTAGCTTTTACTGGTATGTGTGATATCTTAGTTAGAGGTTGAGGCCTTAGACCAAAACTTCAAGTCTTAGTTGAAGAACAAGTTGCAAAAGCACTTTACTTGTTATCACATAATGTGAGAAATCATGGGCTATCTTTCATCTTTCGACGATCGAAAGATTCGGTCAGTCATCATTTTCATATTGTCCCACGAGCTATCTTGAGGTTATATGAAAAATTTATTAAACAACCTGATGGCTCCCATGTTCCTTCTGAAATCGCCACTAATCAAAGATTCTACTCATAATTTAAGGCAAACACAATTTAACATTATTTAAATTTAATCTAATATTGAGAATATTTATATTATTAATTAATATTATAACATTAGGATTGTATTGGTGCAATTGATGGAACACATATACGTGTTAAATTTTTACAAAATAAAGTATCAAAATATCGTGGGAGGAAAGATTATCCAACTCAAAAGGTACTAGTTGCATGTACATTTGATTTAAAATTTATATATATGTTAGCTAGGTGGAAAGGTACAACGTGTGATTCAAAAATCATGAAAGACGCACTAAATAGCCAAGATCCACTAAAAATTTCAGAAGGTAAAATATGTTATATATATATATATATATATATATATATATATATATATAGATTTAGGTATATATGATAAGTATATAATTTTGAGTCTTTTACTTTTTATATTTAGAAAAATTCCACCTTGTTAATGCTGGACTCATGTTGAGAAGCAGGCTTATTACACCTTATCGGTGGGAGCGATATCACTTGAAAAAGTATTCGAGAAATCTACCACAAAATTCTCACGAATTATTTAATTTAAAAAATGCTTCTTTGCGTAATGCTATCGAACAAGCATTTGGAGTTCTAAAAAAGAGATTTCCAATAATTTCTAGCTCAACTGAATCATCATACGGAATTGAAACCCAAAAGTTGATTATATTTGCATGTTGTGTCTTGCACAACTATTTAAGAGGTGTAGATTCAGATGATGAGTTACTCGCTCAAGTTGATTCAGAGCTTATGAATGATAATACTGTGTATAAAGAACCTCTAAATTTTTGGGAGAGTAATGAAGAATTTAGAAAGAGAGAGTTGTTTCAAGATGGTATAGAAGCTACCATGTAGACTAATTATCAAGATTAATTTTCTAGGAAAAATCTTATGTGATTATGTCACATTTTTTTATTTGATCTTATTTATAAGTAATTTGGTGATACTATTGTTTTTACTACAAACATTATGTATAGTTTATTTAGCTTATATTATATCTTTTATCAATATTTATGTTTGACAATTTTTTTTTTGAATTTTATGAATATTTATCTTAATCTATAGTGGTTGATATGAAAAAAAAATAAAAGAATTCACCTCAAGTGATCTAAACGTACAAGAGAATTTTGTATGTGTTTGGACAACTACGGCGGATGACACATTAATTGATGTCTATTTTGATGAGGATGCACTCGGACATAGGGTTGGAGGAACTTTTACTACGCACGCAATGGATAACATTGTGAAGGAGCTACGATCCAAATTTCTGGATAAAGTTATTAACAAGAAAAAAATCATAATAGGATGAAATTAATCAAAAGGCAATTCACCAAGTATTATGACACATTTCATCAGTCGGGAATGAGTGTATTTGCATGGGATCCTATCACGTATAAGTGGGATGCTGAACCTGAAGTATGGAATCAACTAATTCAGGTAAATTTACATCTCATTAGGAATAAGTATGTTATATTTATAGTCATAACTAAATTTTTATTGTTATGGCATGGTTCGTTTGAAGTGGTAAAATTCTTCAATAAATATGGATGTGTTACTTTTTTCAACATTATTATCTTCTATAATATTTTACATTTATAACATATAGGCTAAGCCTCCAACTGCTGAGCTGAAAAATAAGTCATTTCGAAATTATGAAAAGCTGGTGATGCTATATAGAAAAGACAGAGCTACCGGAAAATATGTTGAGACTGGTTCAACTATGTTAAAAAGGAATGCTCATAAAAAACCAAAAAATTCAAGTGCTGATTCATTTACTATTGATGAGATAGATGAAAAGGATTATATAAATACTAACTCATTGAAAGATATGGAGGGCCATAAACTGCGCGATCAAAGTCAAGCAACTAATGATGCACCTATACCTAATGTATATTCAGAAGCACCGACGCCTACCAAAAATAAAAATCTAAACATGAGCATCTTGAAGACATTACTGGCATGTTGAGAGGTGGGATGGACAACTTAGTTGGTGCTATTAATCGGCTTTTATCTCTTCCGCCTATTTCTGAGACTGAGATATGGAATATATTGGAGGAGCTGGATTTGGAATCTGCTGTGGATACAAAGGCTTATATATTTCTTTGCCAAAATGCAAGTGCATGTCGCATACTGATAGGATGTCCAAAGGAACAACGCAAGAACCTTTTATGACAAATGATGTCAGAAGACAATTAAGTTTAGTTTCTATTTTTTTCTTACTTTATGTTTTATATTTTTGAAAATAAAGAGTGTTTGAACTTTTGTTGGCACGTTGTGCACAAATTTTATTTTTTTTGGGTTCGGGGCATTCTTGAAGTGTTCAAGTGATCCTAGTAAATGCTATTGATTACTTAAATAAAAGTGTTCTTTGCTTGAATTCAAGTAAGTATTTTTTGAACTGTGAAATCACATGATTGTGAGTTCAGCTTAGTTTTTTTTGAACTATTGGTTTTCACTATCTTGGTGCAAATAAGAAGTTGAAGTACAGCTTGTACAGGCAATTTTCTGCAATACCTATGTATTTCAAAACATTCAAGCATGCATTGCAACTGTAATTTTGGATCATTTGGATCCTGACTTGTGGAAGTACAACAAAAGTGATGCTGCTAATTTGTAACTAAGCATTAGCTAAGTATTTTTTTCAATACACTTGTCTATAGAGGTATAGGTAGTTTATTTTCATCGTCGTGGAGTCTGTCTTCATCGAAGCATTCTTTGAGCACAGAGGAGCCCAGTGTTTCGTATTTAGTTCCTATTTTATATCTTGAGACATTGTGGATTTGCTGTTGCACGTGATATATTTTGCTGCGCTTGTTTTGCCTTTGAGTTTGTCTGTTTTGTTGAAGGCTACTGATGAAACTAAATTGGTTACAAGCTTGTTAAAGCTGGATCATTTATAAGGCATATGAACTTGCTAGGATTCACAAAACATATGCTTTGAATCTAAAGCATAGAAGATACAATCAAACAGAATATGGCGAGAGGTGGCAAGTGTTGCCTTACACATAAAAGTATTTTCTGTTAGATTTTCAACAATCTTAAGGATATTTTACACTATAAATAATACCAATTAATTACAAAGAATATCAATATTACAGGTACGTGTATGAGTGACCATTCCTTGGTTTCATGAAGATGACATATTCTGTTCAAAATTTGCATTCAAAAATTCTGCAATTACAGAGAAGGAAAATCCACGTCTTTCTTGATTTTTTTTTCATTTTCACTTTCCCGTAATCCATGGCTCTAATTGGTCTTGTGAACGCCCTTAGAAAATGGTTTGAGAAAAGGTTCAGCGTCCTTCATATATCAAACATAATACTTGCCTTAGGAAGCATGACATAGCATGCCACTTTGCGGCAGATACAGCAGCAAGGTGATGAGACACCAATGGTCAAGGAGATACTTATGTATATTTATATCTTATATTCACCAGATTGGCTATTTGCCATTGTGCATTCACAGCTTCGCTTTGGCATTGGTTTCAAAGTACACTTGCACTATTGTGCCTTCTTTGCTCTCCTCGTGCATATAAGTATTACATTCATACAGAAGACAAGTTGGAAAAGCGTCTAGCTAAGTTATATGTGGTGAATTTATTGATTATTATTTTCCTTGTTTGGGCTGCAGGTAACTTCTCAGAGAAGATTAAAAGTTAAAGCATGGCTTGATTTAGCAGAATTATATATAGATCTTGAGTCGTGGCGTGATACTGAAATATATATATAAACAGAGCCAAAGCGATTCAATTTTTCTTCCCGTGAAATTGGCATGCAACAGGTCTAACATAACTGTGCCAAAAATATACAAAGTTTAGATGTATTCCTCGTTTTGCTTTCTATCGAAAACTACCCAAGATTCTTTAAATGCCTTTAGGTGCATTATTTCAAGCTAAAGCAAGACATAAGGAAGCACTTGTTGCTTTGTCAGTTACTCTATAAATAGAACCAGATTACATCCCTAGTATTATTTCTACAGTTAAAGTTCTTATGAAGATGGGTAACGACGCAGTCCCTGTTGCTAAAAGCTTTTTAATAAATGCTCTACAATTAGAACCTACGAACCATGAAGCATGGTTTAACCTTGGCATGCTTTCAAAGATAGAAGGATCAGACCAGAAAGCAGCAGATTTTTCCAAGCGGCACATGAGTTGAATCTTTCTGCTCTAGTGCAAAGTTTTGTCTGGTAGAGACTACTAATTCAAAGCAGAAAATGAAACTCGACTTTCATCATCCATCCAGTATCAGTGAAGCAGTCAAAGAAGCCTAACAATTGGTTAATAGCATAGACCTGTAATTGATTTATGAAGGCAATGATTTTTCATCTTTGATCAAGAGGCCTATCTAGTACTACAGAGTTCTCAACACGAACAGGATAGTACTATCTATCGATGTTGAACAACATCTCGGACAGGCTAACATGCCAAGGAGTAGTGTCACTCATGGTATTAATGTGTCAGTGTATATAATAATTAGTACATCTTTTTGAGTAATATCTAACAACAACAACATCAAACCCAGTGTATTCCCATAAAGTGGCATCTGGGGAGGGTAAGATGTACGCAGTCCATACCGCTACCTCCGAAGAAGTAGAGAGGCTACTTCCGATAGACCCCAGCTCATGATAAAGAATAGTAAATAAGGGGGATGGGTGACATAAAAGAAAATCAGGAATAATAAATGATAAAAATAATAATGGTAGAAATACAAAATATGAGAAAATACTAGCGATACGAAATAAGACAAATAGGAACTAAGACATAAGAAAAAGGGCACCCACCTATGTACACAGTCCTAGGGTTACTTCCCCGGCTACATAAGATCTCTCCTGATTGCATGCTACAACCTACACACTCACACTATCCTTCTACCCTTGTCCACGCCCTCCACACCTTCCTATCTAGGGTCATGTCCTCAGTCAGCTGAAGCTGCTCCATGTCATTTCTAATCACCTCCCTCCAGTATTTCTTCGGCCTACCTCAATCCTTCCTAAATCCATCCAAAGCTAGCCTCTCACACCTATGAACTGGGGCATTCACACCCTTCCTCGTCATATGCCCAAACCATCTCAGTCTTCCTTCCCGCATTTTGTCCTCCACCGAAGCCACTCCCACCTTCTCCCGAATAATCACATTCCTTAATTTGTCCCCTATAATAAGCTCACACATCCAACATAAAATTCTCATTTCCGCCACCTTCAGTTTTTAGATGTGGGGGGCGCTTGACTGGCCAACACTCCGCTCCACACAACATGGCCGGATGAACTGCCACTCTATAGAATTTGTCTTTAAGCTTAAGGGGCACCTTCTTATCATACAACACCCCCGAGGAGAGCCTCCACTTCATTCATCCTGCTCCAATACGCTGAGACATCCTCATCAATCTCACCATTCCCCTGAATCATAGACCCAAGATACTTAAAATTGTCCCTCTTACAAACATCCTGGGAGTCCAACCTCACCACCACTTCGTCCTCCTACCTCAAGTCACTAAAATTGCATTCCAAATATTTCATCTTTGACCTACTCAACTTGAACCCCTTAGACTCAAAGGTTTGCCTCCATACCTCCAATTTGTCATTCACACCCTTTCCCTCCTCCCATGTCTCATCAATCAGCATTACATCATTCGAAAATATCATACGAATGAATTTACGTGATCACTTGATATCTTGATCTCACAGCTGATTTTCTTCATCTTACAATCAATCACTGAACTTTTTGGCTAGTAATGAGAAAAAAATGGTGCATCTCTTATACTGTGTTTAGTTAACTGCAATGCCTTGATACAACATAATTTCAACTACAAAATGATACACTTATATCCAAAACGTTCACTATATATCTTTCATACTTTTAAGGTATGTCGTGCTAACTTTTTTTTCTTTTGAAGACCGACCGAGAAATTCTTGGCGATCAAGTGTACATGGAAGCTCGATAGACAATGGGCTTGTTTGTGCTTAATTTATATGTATTTTTTTTTACAATATATTCATCGTAGACTCGTATAGGGATATTGATTAGACATTTAGTGAATAAGATTCAACCCTATCGTTCATAGCATACATTCCCACCCGTGTCGCAACTGAGCGGGAGTGTACTGAAAAGAATATAAGGTAGGGGTAAGGCGTATAGAGCCGATTCTATGATTTATAGGCTATGGGTGCACCACTATAGCATTCATTGTTATTTTCCGCCGATACGGGTACGTAGAATCTGTATAATATAGAATAACAACTTCAACACTAGTTCAAGTACAAAACAAGAACCCTTATGAAGTTAAGTAACACCCTCAACACAAGATCAAAAAAAGATCTTTCAAAGAAGTGTGTTTTTCAGAAAAAAATTAGATGAAAATAGAAATGTTGTTAAGACCAAGTCGTCCGAATTCACGGACTTTCCTTAAGGAAATAATTCCCCTCACTGTACCCGAGGTTGTGGAATCTTCCTCCCAGGATAAAATGGCCTTCAATCTGACTATAGCGGTACCTCAAATAGGCAGATTCTTCGAACACACTCACGGTTGAATGATCACACTTAAGAGTATTTTTAAGACAAGAAGAAGAAGTTTGTAATCTGAAAATTTCTGTTTTCTATATCATAAACCTGTGGATGAAACCAGGTTTATATAGCCACTAGAAGCCTTTTTGAAAAGGTGGCATTGGTTCATAATAGAGGTGTGTGACTCTTCCTGAACATGCATGTCTATTCAGTTAAAACAATGCAGTATTTTTCTGAAACAGTGCACTGGTTCACTGAAACAGTGTGCTTTTTCATTGAATAGTTGCAACTCTCTGAAGCTGTGTAATCTTCTGTAACAGAAGCAATAATCTAAAATAGTGCAACCTCCTATAATAGAATCAACAATCTGAAACAGTGCAACAGTTTCAAACAGAGGCATCATTTCTGAAACACTATTACTGCGTATATATGGAGTTCCGAAAATCTGCAGTGAATACTGTATTTTTTCCTTGGCATTTTTCGTAATTCAAATAAAATTTGTCCAAAAAATAGATCTCATCGATCGATCATTTGACCAAATCCAAATCCAAATCCGAAACCAAAGCCGAAGTTGAGCCGAGCGAGCGACGACGAAGACGGCGCGAGGCATCTCTATTTCCTTGCCTCACTTACCAAGTGAAGTAAGTGTTTCACTTTATAAACACTTTAAAGTTCTCTTCTTCTACCAATGTGGGAGAAGAGTAAACTTTCCAATTTTAAAGAGTACACTTTCCAATTTGGGTGTCTCCTTCCCTTCACTTGATTTCTCCATTTTCCATTCAACACATTATGAACCCAACAATCCCCCACATGAATGGGGAATGGCTATTTTTTCGAAAAACATTTACGGACAGTATGTGATCATCAAGCAAAGACTGATTGCATCTGGATAAGTGGGTTTCCCTTTGAACTTTCCGTAGTGAACATGTATCGGATGCACTCGGTCAATCGGTAGATTTGATATCTTTGAACCGTCGAGCTTTAATGTACACCTAGACAACACATGTCACACAACCAACCTTTTACCGTTTATGGTTCTTACGATTTTGTTCTTTTCAGCCATGAACACGTCCCGATTTTCATGAGAGCTTAGAGAATAGACCTTTACTAACATTCTCTTTAAAGCGGCTTCTACTTCGCCCTCACATAGGTGATTTATAAACGTTTCAATCCTTTAGATTGAACTATTTGGTCAAATCTGCCAAATTTAGATAATCATTAAAAGACTTTTCACCTTGAGTCTTATCCTTATTTACTATACATTGTCTACATCATGAGAATGGGTTGGGTAAATGACAATGTTGAACCTGTCAGACATAACTTTGTTTGATCTCCTTGAACCTAGCTCTTGGGATCTCCAGTCTGCTAGGTAGAGTTACCGCCATGCTGACTTGTCCTAGGCCTTAAACCCATTCCCTTGGATATCCCTTCTACTCCTTCTCTAGATAGGCCTTTTGTAAGTGGATCCGACACATTATCCTTTGACTTTACATAGTTTATAGTGATAATTCCACTAGAGAGAAGTTCTCTAACGGTATTATGTATTCGACGTATGTGACGAGACTTACCGTTGTACATCATGCTCCCTGCCCTACCTATTGCCGCTTGGATATCACAGTGTATACATACTGGTGCCACTGGCTTGGGCCAATAAGGAATATCTTCTAAGAAATTCCGGAGCCATTCTTCTTCTTCACCGGCTTTATCTAATGCGATAAATTCAGATTCCATTGTAGAGCGAGCGATACAAGTCTGTTTCGATGATTTCCACGAAACTGCTCCTCCACCGATAGTAAATACATATCCACTTGTGGATTTTACTTCGTTCGATCCGGTGATCCAATTTGCATCACTATATCCTTCAAGTACCTCGGGATATTTATTATAATGCAAAGCATAGTCTTGAGTGTATTTAAGATAACCCAAAACTCTTTTCATTGCCATCCAGTGAGTTTTGTTGGGATTACTCGTGTACCGACTCAATTTATTGATAGTGCATGCTATGTCTGGTCGTGTACAGTTCATTATATACATTAAACATCCCAATAATCTTGCGTACTCCAATTGAGAATCACTTTCACCTTCATTTTTTCGAAGTGCAAAGTTCACATCCAATGGAGTCTTGGCAATATCGAATTCCATATACTTGAACTTGTCAAATACTTTTTCGATATAATGAGACTGTGACAGTGCTAACCCTTGTGGAGTTTGATGGATTCTTATACCTAAGATCACATCTGCAACTCCGAGGTCTTTCATATCAAACTTGCTCTCGAGCATTCGTTTGGTTGCATTTATGTCACAAATGTCTCTACTGATGATCAACATATCATCCACATATAAACATACAATGACTTGGTGATTTGGTGTGTCCTTAATATATACACATTTATCACATTCATTTATCTTGAATCCGTTTGCCAACATAGTTTGGTCAAACTTTGCATGCCATTGCTTAGGTGCTTGTTTTAGTCCATAAAGTGACTTAACAAGTTTACACACCTTATTTTTTTTTCCTGGAACCACAAAACCCTCAGGTTGTTCCATGTAGATTTCTTCCTCCAATACTCCGTTTAGGAATGCGGTTTTCACATCCATTTGATGGATTTGAAGATCATATACTGCCGCCAAGGCAATTAACATTCGAATTGAGGTTATCCTTGTCACTGGCGAGTATGTATCAAAGTAATCAAGACCTTCTTTTTGGTTAAAGCCTTTTACTACAAGTCTTGCCTTATATTTGTCAATAGTACCATCCATTTTCATTTTCCTTTTGAAGATCCATTTAGAACCTAAAGGTTTATTTCCTGGAGGAAGATCAACCAATTCCCACGTATGGTTACTTAAGATTGAATCAATCTCACTATTGACTGTTTCTTTCCAAAAGGATGATTCTGATGACGACATCGCTTCTTTAAATGTTTGAGGCTCATTTTCTAAGAGAAATGTTACAGAATCCGATCCAAACGAAGTTGACATTCTTTGACGTGTACTACGTCTTGGATTTTCTTCATTATGTACATTCTCACTTGGTTCATCTCGGGGTCGTTTAGATCCTCCACTAGACTGTTCATGTCTAGTTTTATACGGATAAATGTTTTCAAAGAATTCAGCATTATCTGATTCAATTACCGTATTTTCATTTATATCCGAATGTTCGGATTTATGAACCAAAAATCGACATGCTTTACTGCTTTTAGCATATCCTATGAATACACAGTCCACCATTTTAGGTCCTATCTTAACCCTTTTAGGTATAGGAACTTGAACCTTCGCTAGACACCCCCACACTTTGAAATATTTCAAGTTGGGTTTCCTTCCTTTCCATTTTTCGTAAGGAATTGATTGTGTCTTACTATGGGGAACTCTATTGAGTATACGATTGGCCGTAAGAATAGTCTCCCCACACAAGTTTTGCGGTAAACCAGAACTTATTAGTAAGGCATTCATCATTTCCTTCAAAGTTCAGTTTTTCCTTTCCGTAATTCCATTAGATTGAGGTGAATACGGGGCCGTAGTTTGATGGATTATTCCATTCTCTACACATATTTGCACAAAGGGAGATTCATATTCTCCGCCCCTGTCACTTCTTATCATTTTGATCCTTTTGTCTAACTGATTTTCAATTTCAGTTTTATATTGCCTAAACGCATCTATTGCTTCATCCTTACTATTTAGCAAGTAGACATAACAATATCTAGTGCAATCGTCAATAAAAGTTATGAAATACTTTTTTCCACCACGTGATGGTGTTGACTTCATATCACAAATGTCAGTGTGTATTAAGTCTAAGGGATTGGAATTCCTTTCAACAGACTTATAAGGATGCTTAGCATACTTTGATTCTACACACGTTTGACACTTAGATTTATTGCACTCAAAATTTGGCAAAACTTCTAAGTTAATCAGTTTTCGTAACGTTTTGTAATTAACATGGCCTAAACGTTCATGCCATAAATTATAAGACTCAAGCAAGTAAGAAGAATTTGAATTTTTATTCATTTCAACATTCATTACATTCATCTTATAAAGGCCTTCCTCGAGATAGCCTTTTCCTACATACATTTCTCCTTTGCTAACTACTATTTTTCCAGAAACGGTTACACATTTGAAACCATTTTTATCTAGGATTGAAATAGAAATTAAGTTCCTACGTAACTCCGGAACATATAACACATTATTCAATGTCAAAACCTTTCCGGATGTCATCTTTAGGCAAACTTTTCCTATTCCCTCCACCTTAGCAGTCGCGGAGTTGGCCATGTAAATTGTTTCTTCCGCTTGAGCCGGAGCATATGTCGAGAACAACTCTTTGCTTGCGCAGACATGGTGTGTGGCCCCTGAATCCATCCACCAAGTGCGTGGATTGCCGACCATGTTGCATTCCGTGAACATAGCACACAGGTCGTCATAATCCTTGTTGGACTCAATCAGATTTGCTTGGTCCTTTTTCTTCCCTTTTTTCGGGGCTCGATAGTCTGTTGATTTGTGGCCAACTTTGCCACAGTTGAAGCACTTTCCCTTAAACTTTTTCTTGGGATGATTGCTTCCATGTTCAACATTCATTCTTTTCTTCGAGTTGTTTTGGCCATCTTCTACAATATGTGCTCCATTCATTGTAGAGTTTCCCTTTGACCTTCTTTCAGCAGCTTTATTGTCTTCTTCAATACGAAGTCGGACAATAAGATCTTCAACGGTCATCTCCTTGCGCTTATGCTTTAAGTAGTTTTTGAAGTCTTTCCACAAAGGTGGTAGCTTCTCAACTATTGCTGCTACTTGGAATGCATCATTCATAATTAAACCTACAAAACAGTTTATGTGAGTATTATGAACATTTTTAATTTGTTCAACTAAGGTATTTTTCAAAATTATACCTTCTGCTAGGAGATCATGTATGATGACTTGCAACTCCTGTACTTGAGAGACAACAGATTTGCTATCAATCATTTTGAAGTACAGGAATCGTGCAACAAGGAATTTCTTAATTCCCGTATCTTACGTTTTATATTTCCGTTCAAGTGCCTCCCACAGTTCTTTTGATATCTTAGTTCCACTATAGACATTATAGAGGTCATCTTGGAGACCACTCAGAATATAGTTCCTGCAAAGGAAATCTGAATGTTTCCAAGCTTCTACAATGACGAAGCGATCCTTGTCCGAGGTTCCCTCGGGTACCTCGGGAGCATCTTCGCTAGTGAACATTTGTAGACATAACGTGGTGAGGTAAAAGAACATCTTTTGTTGCCACCGCTTGAAGTCGATGCCAAAAAATTTTCCGGGCTTCTCCGCCGGAGCCATCAATGGCAGAGCAGTTGTGCGACTAGATGTGGCAATATTAGTTGCCCCCATAGACGTTGTCGCACTCATAATTTGACTTTCAGTTGTCATTTTTTCTGTCACCACAAGACAGAAAAATTAGTATTTTTTCATAATACTTTTAATAAAGTTAAATAACTATACAACTTTTCCTTCTTGTTTCTAATTAGTGACGAAGTTTTTATAACTTCAAATCGTCAATCGAGTAAACTTCAACTTTTGATGAAGATTTTATGTCTTCTAATCACAAGTTAAATTCAAACGGACTAGAAAGCATAAGCTTTAATCTCCAAGAACAAGTTATACAGATTCTGTAGATTATTTCCTTAAGAATGTTATTTTTCGCCGGGTACGTAGAATCTGTATAATATAGAATAAAAACTTCAACACTAGTTCAAGTACAAAACAAGAACCCTTATAAAGTTAAGTAACACCCTCAACACAAGATCAAAAAAAGATCTTTCAAAGAAGTGTGTTTTTCAGAAAAAAATTAGATGAAAACAGAAATGTTGTTAATACCAAGTCGTCCGAATTCATGGACTTTCCTTAAGGAAATAATTACCCTCATTGTACCCGAGGTTGTGGAATCTTCCTCCCACGATAAAATGGCCTTCAATCTGACTATAGCGGTACCTCAAATAGGCAGATTCTTCGAACACACTCACGGTTGAATGATCACACTTAAGAGTATTTTTAAGGCAAGAAGAAGAAGTTTGTAATCTGGAAATTTTTGTTTTCTATATCATAAACCTGTGGATGAAACAAGGTTTATATAACCACTAGAAGCCTTTTTGAAAAGGTGGCATTGGTTCATAATAGAGGTGTGTGACTCTTCCTGAACATGCATGTCTATTCAGTTAAAACAATGCAGTATTTTTCTGAAACAGTGCACTGGTTCATTGAAACAGTGTGCTTTTTCGTTGAATAGTTGCAACTCTCTGAAGCTGTGTAATCTTCTGTAACAGAAGCAATAATCTGAAATAGTGCAACCTCCTGTAATAGATGCAACAATCTGAAACAGTGCAACAGTTTCAAACAGAGGCATCATTTCTGAAACACTATTACTGCGTATATATGGAGTTCCGAAAATCTGCAGTGAATACTGCATTTTTTCCTTGGCATTCTTCGTAATTCAAATAAAATTTGTCCAACAAAATAGATCTCATCGATCGATCATTTGACCAAATCCAAATCCAAATCCAAATCCAAATCCAAATCTGAATCCAAAGCCGAAGTCAAAGCCGAAGCCGAAGCCGAGCCGAGCGAGCGACGACGACGATGGGGCGAGGCATCTCTATTTCCTTGCCTCACTTACCAAGTGAAGTAAGTGTTTCACTTTATAAACACTTTAAAGTTCTCTTCTTCCAGCAATGTGGGAGAAGAGTAAACATTCCAATTTTAAAGAGTACACTTTCCAATTTGGGTGTCTCCTTCCCTTCACTTGATTTCTCCATTTTCCATTCAACACACTATGAACCCAACATTCATTCCCACCCATGTCTTAACTGAGCGAGAGTGTATTGAAAACCACATAAGGTAGGGGTAAGGTTTACAGAGGAGATTCTAGGATTTATAGAATATGTTTGCACTACTGAAAAAAGGAAGGAAAACATATGTTAACCCTTAAGGCCATACAGTGTGGAACGTCTTAATGGGCTTCAACTTATACTTTGCAAATACGTTCTTGATGTATTGTTGTGCTCTACAATGTGAATGGAATCCCAAAATTAAGCACTTGTTCGGGTTTTTCCCATATCTGAAAATCCAGAAGCCAAAAACTCAATAGCAGAAGTTACTTCTCTTTTGAGCTGAACCTATAATATCAAACATGTGCAGGAAATGGCTCAGGGGAGTAGTATAAAGCAAACAGTTGGAATTTTTTGTTTCTGTTTTCCCATTTTGCAGAATGTAATGTAAATGAAAGTCTGGAATAGTTTTGAGTCGACCGAATAGTGGTCAATTTTTTACTGTACAATTAGTTGTCTCCTAGTGTACCATATTGTTATACTACCGTAGAAGATGACAAAGATTAACTAGTTGATTCTTTTTCACAAAAAAAAGTCTTTCTTGTACCTTTATTTGGTTTGATCGTTTAATTCTTACTTTGGTTTACAATCTTATTTTTTATTAATTGTCCAACTTGCTAAAAGCTTGGAGGAATGTTGAACTTTGACAAAGGAAAAATGATAGATGAATATATATGGAGTTGCAGATATGATATTGTCTTGTGAACTTTTAGGCATGGAATAAGTGAAAAGAAAGAAGAATATTGGAGTTGATTGATTCATCAATAAGAGAGAAAATTATTTTATCTATTAATAATTTTTGATAAATTTAAAGTTTATAATAATTAGGGGTATTTTAGCAAATTTACCAGTTACGATTCAGTACCATACCATCAAACCAAATAATAAAACTGTTATTAAACAACAGAGAACGATACAGTCCATCGAAACATTGTATTATACTATACCATACGGTACAATTCCATATTATATTGTACCATAAATTATGAAACCATGGCAACCCATCATCCAAACAAAGTGGTAGGGAGAGGGGGTGAGGGGCGGCTGATTGAAAGGAGAAAATGATTTAGGAGTTTTTGATTTTTTGGGGTTATTTTTAATAAAAACAGAAATAAAAAAATTTGATCTCAAGTGTTGATCGCATAAGATCAACGATTGTGATTTAAAATTAGAAAGGAATAGATCATGGGTCAAAATTGGGTAATGGAATTGGGTTTAATTAAAATTGAATTGGAAATTTCATATTGAATCGAATTGACATCAATTTGATACATAGTGGCTAGAAATTAAATGAATTAGGACAAATTGAATTGAATTAGGCTACTAACTAATTAACGCTATATAATTCATATAAAACAATAATAGATAATAAGACACTGTAAAATATTTTAAAATAAATTAAAATATGCGTATATATATAGAAAAAAGGCATAAATACCCCCTAAATTTGTCGCCACAACTCACTTTAGCACTTTAACTTTATAGGTAATCATTTACTTTCCTAAACAACTTTTAAATGAATTTTATATCACCCCAAAAATATTAGATCACTCTCACTACGGAGAGTGCATCACACACGCGCCATGTTGGAGCCACAACGGAGCCTCACAAATAAATTATTTTAAAAAACTAATTCTTCCCCCAACATTTAATAAAAATAAACATATATATATATATATATATATGTGTGTGTGTGTGTGTGTGTGTGTGAGAGTGTGTGTGTGTGTGTGAAAAACATAAACACTTTCTTCCCCTTACCTCCACATTCTTGATAACTCCTCACCCCCTTCATCCCTCGGCGTTGCTAACTGTCACCCCCACCCCCACTCCCCCGCTGTTCTTGACCTGCAGGTCGCCCCCACCTCCGCATCCTTCTTATCTTGATATGTAAAATTCAAATCATTGGAATTTGATTCTTGTTTTAATTTGTTCAATCAAAACAAGAATCGGATAATTATGGAGTCAATTTAGCTATTGGAAAAAAACTAATTTTGATGAAATAAATTAAATTTATTTTTTAAAGATTTTTGTGTAAGAAGATGATCTTATTACAGAATTACACATGAAAATATTTTAATATGTATTAGGGATGGTTGATGGATAGGAGTGAAAAAAATAGAGGAAGGAGAAGAGAGTAGGCAATGGGGTGTGAGGAAGGAGAAGAGAAGGAGGTGGTTGGGTGTGAGGAAGAAGATGGAAAAAAATTAGTGGTTGGAAATTTAAAAGTGGGCTCCACTTATTTTTTTTTTTACTTTTTGTGTATGAAAACGCGCTTGAAGTTTTTAAACTTTTTTTACGAAGTCAGTCATTAATGGGGGTAAAATAATTCACGTAAAAGTTGTTAGTGGGGTAAATAATTACATATAAAGTTAAAGTGCTAAAGTAAATTGTGGTGACAAGTTCAGGTGGGTGTGCGTGGGTGTATATTTATATACACACACTTTTATGATAATAGACAATGTGTTTTTAAATTACGAGTATGCATATTTGCGAAAATAATTTAATAAATTTTTATAAATTATGTAAAAATATTATATTTAAATTAATTAAATATATAGTGTAAAATAATATAAAATTTAAAAATAAAATAAATTGCATATTGTCTTGTGAACTTTTAGGCATGGAATAAGTGAAAACAAAGAAGAATATTGGAGTTGATTGATTCATCAATAAGAGAGAAAATTATTTTATCTATTAATAAATTTTGATAAATTTAAAGTTTATAATAATTAGGGGTATTTTAGCAAATTTACCAGTTACGATTCAGTACCATACCATCAAACCAAATAATAAAACTGTTATTAAACAACAGAGAACGATACAGTCCATCGAAACATTGTATTATACTATACCATACGGTACAATTCCATATTATATTGTACCATAAATTATGAAACCATGGCAACCCATCATCCAAACAAAGTGGTAGGGAGAGGGGGTGAGGGGCGGCTGATTGAAAGGAGAAAATGATTTAGGAGTTTTTGATTTTTTGGGGTTATTTTTAATAAAAACAGAAATAAAAAAATTTGATCTCAAGTGTTGATCGCATAAGATCAACGATTGTGATTTAAAATTAGAAAGGAATAGATCATGGGTCAAAATTGGGTAATGGAATTGGGTTTAATTAAAATTGAATTGGAAATTTCATATTGAATCGAATTGACATCAATTTGATACATAGTGGCTAGAAATTAAATGAATTAGGACAAATTGAATTGAATTAGGCTACTAACTAATTAACGCTATATAATTCATATAAAACAATAATAGATAATAAGACACTGTAAAATATTTTAAAATAAATTAAAATATGCGTATATATATAGAAAAAAGGCATAAATACCCCCTAAATTTGTCGCCACAACTCACTTTAGCACTTTAACTTTATAGGTAATCATTTACTTTCCTAAACAACTTTTAAATGAATTTTATATCACCCCAAAAATATTAGATCACTCTCACTACGGAGAGTGCATCACACACGCGCCATGTTGGAGCCACAACGGAGCCTCACAAATAAATTATTTTAAAAAACTAATTCTTCCCCCAACATTGAATAAAAATAAACATATATATATATATATATATATATGTGTGTGTGTGTGTGAGAGTGTGTGTGTGTGTGTGAAAAACATAAACACTTTCTTCCCCTTACCTCCACATTCTTGATAACTCCTCACCCCCTTCATCCCTCGGCGTTGCTAACTGTCACCCCCACCCCCACTCCCCCGCTGTTCTTGACCTGCAGGTCGCCCCCACCTCCGCATCCTTCTTATCTTGATATGTAAAATTCAAATCATTGGAATTTGATTCTTGTTTTAATTTGTTCAATCAAAACAAGAATCGGATAATTATGGAGTCAATTTAGCTATTGGAAAAAAACTAATTTTGATGAAATAAATTAAATTTATTTTTTAAAGATTTTTGTGTAAGAAGATGATCTTATTACAGAATTACACATGAAAATATTTTAATATGTATTAGGGATGGTTGATGGATAGGAGTGAAAAAAATAGAGGAAGGAGAAGAGAGTAGGCGATGGGGTGTGAGGAAGGAGAAGAGAAGGAGGTGGTTGGGTGTGAGGAAGAAGATGGAAAAAAATTAGTGGTTGGAAATTTAAAAGTGGGCTCCACTTATTTTTTTTTTTACTTTTTGTGTATGAAAACGCGCTTGAAGTTTTTAAACTTTTTTTACGAAGTCAGTCATTAATGGGGGTAAAATAATTCACGTAAAAGTTGTTAGTGGGGTAAATAATTACATATAAAGTTAAAGTGCTAAAGTAAATTGTGGTGACAAGTTCAGGTGGGTGTGCGTGGGTGTATATTTATATACACACACTTTTATGATAATAGACAATGTGTTTTTAAATTACGAGTATGCATATTTGCGAAAATAATTTAATAAATTTTTATAAATTATGTAAAAATATTATATTTAAATTAATTAAATATATAGTGTAAAATAATATAAAATTTAAAAATAAAATAAATTGCCAAAATAATACGTAATGTTACTATTTGAAACTAATAAACTTGGTAAATAGCAGCCTAGGAGGAATATCATGAGGTTAAAATTGGGTGTCAACAGTTGTTTTATTTTATATTTTTATCTCTTGCTTTGGTTGATATATTTGTTGCTTATTCTTTGTTGTGCTTGGTTTAGTTTGTTTCCTCTTGGTTCAACTGAAAGAAAAAATTTAGACTTGGAGTATTCTTCCATTGCTATCTTGTCGTTCACTTTGCTAGTGCCTCATTTTTTCCAAACATGAAGAAGCCTACCCCTGACAAAGGGTCAGAAATCGACGATTTAAAAAATGGGACAGTAAAAAAAAACATGAAGTCTGGTGAGAATAAGAGGAAATCGCAATCATGTGGCCAGAAGGACAAAAAAGAAGGATATACAAATGTGACTGTATGGATGGCCTAATTACGACAGAGAAATATTAGCTAGCACCTTAACGGTACTGCTACATGTTCAACGTCCATCAGATGCAGTATTTTAGGACTTGAGTAGAATCATTTTATTGGTTGATGCCGACCCTTTGTAGCATACAAATATTACGTATTGAAATTTCACTACTATAAAAACCTGAAAAAATGACCACAAAAAATCAATCACTCATTGTGGTCAGAAAAAACCGACCATTTTTATGTTTTTAAAAAAAAAAAATAAGCGACCACATGTGGTCACTTTTATATTTTAAAATTTCAAAATAATTATTTCAAAATTTTTATATTAATTATTATTTATTTTACAAATAAAAATTAAGAAAAATAACAAAACCAAGCCCTTGTGGTCAATATTTTAAAAAAAATACAATTAAAAAATATTTTTAAAAACCAACCACTTTTGGTCGATTTTAAAAAAAAATATTTTTAAAAAACCGACCACTAGTGGTCGGTTTTTAATTTTAAAAAATATTTTAAAAAAACCAACCACTTGTGGTTGGTTTTTGAACAAAAAAAATAAAAAGTAAATAATTTTTAGTAACCAATAATTATATATATGTAATCAAATATATATATATATATATATATAGAGAGAGAGAGAGAGAGATTATTTTCATTAAAAATAATTATATATATAATCTAATATATATATATAATTTTTTGAAATTACACTGATCACACGTAGTCAATAACCAGTATAATAATAATAAAAATCAATCATCTTAAATTTTGTGAAAAAATTACGCTAAAAAATATTTCAAACAAAATAAACAAATTATGTTAAACATAATCTTTATCTTTTACTTATGTTGCAATATATAAAATAAATATTTTCCCTTGTATATACATTAAATGACGTTAAACATGCATAACCTTTGTATAATGAATATGTGTATATATATCGAACCATTTAGATAATGATATTATGTTACTGTTCCAGTCATAATAATATAATATATAACCGATAATTCATCAAAATATAATGAACATGGTCTATTATAAGGTAATATACTTGTGGATGTGATATATATAGTACGCATTCAAAAGTTCATATATATAAATATCTTTATATATATATATATATACATATTATACAGTGAAGGTATATTAATGACATAATATATATATATATATATATATCATGTAGTGATCAATTGATGAATGATGTAGTCAAAACCTAATATTATATTAAGCTAATCAAATATAATTAATCGATCACTCATCTGAGTATGTATAAGAAAGACATCGCATTATATTATTGGATAATATACTTGTGCACGTATGTGATATATATAGTACGTATTTTTAACTTGCTATAGTCAATAGTGTATATATGTGTGTGTATATTTAAGTATATATATATACATATTATACAGTGAAGGTATATTAATGACATAATATAATGTAATCGATAATTCATCTGATTATTTATGAAATACGTTGTATATTATTATGGGGTAGTAATATCATGCATTTGATGTTTATAGTACGTATTTGAAAGGTAATAGACAATTGAATATATGTATTTATACGTATATCTCGTGTAGTGACGTATGTAGTAATCGAAAGTTAGATAACTGAATCTATATATCAAAATAGTTTGAATGATATGTTGATGTATATCATACTATTGAGAAAATAGATATGCTATTTTGGGTCAATGTAAACCTGCGTATGTTGTTATAGTTGTAATAACGTAAGACTAGTATTACGAGGTATATATATATATATAATATCGTATTTAAAATCTAAATAACTAAAAATTTATCGTAATTTACAAAATTCATTAATATTATTATACGATTGAGGAAATATACTACTCGTGTTAATGTGATGATAAAATAACTACTTATTTGATTTATATATATACGAATTGTATAAAATTAATTGGATGTTGTTATAAATATTATAGAATTGGTTAAAAAATAATTTTAATTTATACTTATTTTTGTAATTTATTAATTTATTAAACTTTCATTTCAAAAATATATTTTTTTAATTATTACGAAAACCGACCACATGTGATCGATTTCATAATAATTAAAAAAAATAATATAATTATTTAACCCGACCCGACCCATACTACATAAAAAAACACAAAACACATGAATTGCTCGCCCAAATACCCCGTCAAAAATTAGTTTAACCCTCCAAAATCCTCCAAATCTCACACTTTAATCCTCCAACTTCAAAATCCCCCCAATCTCCATTGTTCTTTCTCTTTTGGTCATAAGTTTCTACTCATCTTCTTGGCATCTTTTTGGCTTTAATCAAATTTGCAAGGATCTATATCCTAACTTTCGATTTTGGGCAAAATAACAATTAACTACAACTCATTAACTAAATTTAGCATATATTTGTATCCACAAACTCATTTTTGGAATATCTAAAAATGTCAGAGGTGTACATACAAATATCTTAGTGTTAATTTCATCAATTGGTTGTGGTTTGAGTTCTTGGGTTTGGATATTTGTTTTATTTAGCTAGATTTTAGCTAATTTTTGGAATCTGAGATTGAATTAGCAAATTTTAGGCTTGTTCCTACATAAATTTGAGTTCGAAGTACCTAAATTTTGGTTAGTCTTGACATGTATTTCTCCATTTTACTCATTAATTATTTAATTTTTTTTGTGGAAATGTTATTACTATTCCTTTACAAATTTTTGTAATTATTTAAGTGAAAGATTATTCTTTGTAATAATTTTACTATTTGACAGATTCTGAATTCGGTAAAAGGATTGCTTTGTTATTTTTTTCGGTGACCTCTTATCTCTTTCACTTTATTTTAGGCCAAGAAAAGGTAAGTTGATTTCTCTCTATTTTCTTAGAATGAAGTTTTAAATGTAGTTTAATTTATAACTTGAAATGTGAATTTTTGTTTGCAATTAGTTATGCTTGGTGACTTGGTAGGTTGAAAATGATTAAGTGTAGGGACTTTAAAGATATTTTTTTTATTTTGAATGTGGTTATGCGCTTGGTGATTTGGTAGGTTGAAAATGATTAAGTGTAGGGACTTTTAAGGTGTTTTTTTATTTTGAAAGTGGTTATGCTTGGTGACTTGGTAGGTTGAAAATGATTAAGTGTAGGGACTTTAAAGGTGAATTTTTTGTTTTGAAAGTGGTTATGCTTGGTGACTTGGTAGGTTGAAAATGATTAAGTGTAGGGACTTTAAAGGTGCTTTTTTATTTTGAAAGTGGTTATGCTTGGTGACTTAGTGACTTGAAATTGAAAAAGTGTGGGGACTTTAAAGGTGAATTTTTTGTTTTGAAAGTGGTTATTTTTGGTGACTTGGTAGGTTGTAAATTATTAAGTGTAGAGACTTTAAAGATATTTTTTTAAAAAAAGTGGTTATGCTCGGTGACTTGGTAGGTTGAAAATGATTAAGTGTAAGGACTTTAAAGGTGTTTTTTGGTCTTGAAAGTTGTTATGCCTGGTGACTTGGTAAGTTGAAAATGATTTAGTGTAAGGACTTTAAAGGTCTTTTTTGTATTGAAAGTGGTTATGCTTGGTAACTTAGTCACTTGAAATTGAAAAAGTGTAGGGACTTTAAAGGTGAATTTTTTATTTTGAAAGTGGTTATGCTTGGTGACTTGGTAGGTTAAAAATGATTAAGTGTAGGGACTTTAAAGGTGTTTTATTGTTTTGAAAGTGGTTATGCTTGGGGACTTGGTAGGTTGAAAATGATTAAGTGTAGGAACTTTAAAGGTGAATTTTTTGTTTTGAAAGTAGTTATGCTTGGTGACTTGGTAGGTTAAAAATGATTAAGTGTATGAACTTTAAAGGTGAAATTTTTGTTTTGAATGTGGTTATGCTTGGTGACTTGGTAGGTTGAAAATGATTTAAGTGTAGGGACTTTAAAGGTGTTTTTTTATTTTGATAAAGTTTAGTCATCACTTGTTGTACTTTTTTGTTACTTAATCTAATTAGTTGAATCTGATTGATTGCATGGATGGAACCTGATTATAGTTGGATATATCAATGGAACAATGATAAAGGAATGGGTATTAGGGAGAAATTTGTTGAAGGTGTCAGACGATTTGTTGAACATGCTAAGACACTTGATGTTTGGTCATGTTTTGGGGCTATTTGTTGTCCTTGTGTTAGATGTGATGGTATAAATCTTTTAAAAGAAGAAGTTGTAAAGGAACATCTTTATAGAAAGGGGTTTCACAAGGACTTTTTAAGATTGCGTGCTATTGATGGTGATGTTGGGCAAAATAACTTTGTTATTGGAGAAAGTAGGTCTGCAGGGCATAATAAATATCAAGATACTAGATGACAAAAATGGTGCACAATACTTTTGGGATGCAACACGAGGGCGACTTTAGAGAAAATGTTGAAGATGTTCCGAATAGTGAAGCAGGAAAATTCTATGAACAATTGCATGCTGCTAGTCATCATTTGTTTGACGGGTTTTGGCACTCTCATTTGTCTATTGCTGTTAGATTATTAAGTATTAAATTTGACTGAAATATTGTTTAAGGAGGAATGGACTTAATGATAGACCTTATTAAAGAATTAGTTGACCCCGACTTGGAGGTTCCTGACTCTTTCTATAAGGCAAAAAGATTGGTGCCAGAGTTAGGTCCCTTCTCGGTTAGAATTTATTGTAGTAAAAATGGTTCCATGTTATACATTATGAAATATGCTAACCTAGAGTCCTGTAAGTTCTGTCAGAACCCTCGATATAAGCGTGGTTCTAATGGAAATCAAATTGCTATCAAGGCGATCCATTATTTACCTATAATACCAAGGTTAAAGAGGTTGTATGCTTTAATCAGCTTAACTCCTCATATAAGATGGCACAGTAAAATAGAAGGCCCACTGGTGTTATGTGTCATCCATCTAATGGAGAGGCTTGGAAGCATTTTGATACAACTTATTCAGATTTTGTAGATGAGCCACAAAATATTCATTAAAGATTATATGCGGATGGATTCTCTCCTTTTTAAATTGGTGTTGCGCCATATTCATGTTGGCCTGTATTTATCACCCCGTATAATCTTCCTCCTGAAATGTTGATGACTAGTCCCTATATATTTTTGAATTGTGTTGTTCTTGAACCCCGTAATCCAAAAAGCAGAATAGATGTCTACTTACAACCTTTGATCGATGAACTTCAAATTTTATGGCATGAGGGGGTTGAAACTTGGGACATCTCACTTAAACAGAATTTCAATCTACGTGCATATCTAATGTAGACTGTTAATATTTTTCTGCTTATGGAATGTTGTCTGGGTGGATGACAGCTGTAAAGCTGGCTTGTCCATACTGCATGGAAAAAACAAAATCTTTCACTTTGAGACATGACAGGAAAAATTTATGGTTTGATTGTCATCGTTGTTTCTTGCCACCTGATCATGAATTTAGGTGACTCAAGAATGCATTCAGAAGGAATAGAATGGAACATGATGGTCCACCTCCATGGTTGTCTGGTCATGACATCTGGGAGATAGTTCAGGATTTACCTAAAGCCAACGAGGAATCGTTGTACAAGCTTGATGGATATGGCATTTCTCATAACTGGACTAACAAAGTATATTTTGGGAGTTAGAATATTGGCCAAATAATTTATTTAGAAATAATATTTATGTCATGCATACTGAGAAGAACTATGTTGACAACTTGTTTAACACAGTAATGGATGTCACAGGCAAAACAAAGGATAATCCTAAGGTTAGAATTGACTTACCAGAATATTACAAACGCAGAGAATTAAACTTACAGGAGGGGCCCAATGGCAATGTTCTTAAGCCCAAGGCTAGTTTTACGTTCAAGTTAGACCAAAAGCGTTAAATATGTGAGTGGGTCCAAAGTTTGAAGATGCCCGATGAATATGCCTTAAATTTGGGAAAGAGGGTTGATATGGCCCAAAGAATCTTGCATGGAATGAAAAGCCATGATTGTCATATTTTCATGGAACAATTACTTCCAATTTCTTTCATTGGTTTACCTGAAAACATATGGAATCCAATAGCAAAGATCAATTCGTTCATTAAAAACTTTTGTGCCACCACATTAAAAGAAGAAAATTTAGCGCGAATGAAAAGTAATATTGTTGTTATCACTAAAAAGCTGGAGAAGATTTTTCAGCCAGAGTTCTTCGATGTAATGGAACATCTTCCCATTCACCTTGTGCACGAAGCTCGGCTAGGCGGTCCAGTTCAAATTGGGTGGATGTATCCATTCGAACGGTAAGCAATTCAAACATATTTAAATTCATACATATCTTTTTGTAATATAGTAAACATCTAATGTTAATATTGTGCAGGGCAATTGAAAAATTGAAAAGGGGTCCCAAAAACAAACATAGGGTGGAAGGCTCTATAGTTGAGGCATATCTTGCAAGAGAAACGCCTCAATTTTGTTCATACTACTTTCGTGATGAAGCCGATCAGATCATCATCAGCAGGATGTGAATGAGCCTCATTTACAATCGATATCAATTTTCAATCAATCTGGTTGTAAGGCTAAAAACATCATACGCCTCCAGCTCACTCCCACAGAGCAGAAATCAGCAACTTTGTATGTCTTGCAGAATTGCCGGGAAGTTGAGCCCTTTCTGAAATAAGGAGATTAAAATTTTAACATATCTTATTTTTTTACTCATTCCCTTAAAGAAACTAATTGTGTTTTGCATGTTGGATCTTCAGTTCATTTAAGACTCAATTCCACGAAAATCAAGTGTATGCATCCTTCGCAACATGGTTTACATATGAGGTTCGTAAGCATGTTAATATTTCAACAAATTTTAAACATTTACACATTAATCAACATATATGTATATATATATATATGTATAATATTTTTAGGTACACCAGTCACCAAATGCAGCCGCATACGATCAGCTCCTGAGAGATATTTCTTTGGGTCCAGTTGAAGTTTATGCAATGTCCCATTAAACAGTAAATGTGTTTAAATTTTCCACTGAAGAACACTCCAGAATAAGAAAAACAAACAATAGTGGTGTTTGGGTTAAGGGTGATGATGATGTTGATTACTTTGGCATCATACACGAGATCTTAGAACTAGAGTATGTTGGTTTTCAATAAAAAAAATTATCCTCTTTCGATGTAAGTGGTTTGATCCAAGCACAAGAGCCACAAGTGGTCGGCTTTTAAAAATTCTTTTTTAATTTATTTTAAATAGTCGATTTTAAATTTTTTTAAAAAAATATTTTTAAAAAACCGACCACTTGTGATCGGTTTTTGAAATAAAAAAATAAAAAGTAAATAATTTTTAGTAACCAATAATTATATGTAAGTAATCAAATATGTATATTATTTTCATTAAAAATAATTATATATATAATCTAATATATATATATATATATATATATATATATATATATAATTTTTTGAAATTACACTGATCACACATAGTCGATAACCAATATAATAATAATAAAAATCAATCATTCTTAAATTTTGTGAAAAAAAAATTACACTAAAAAAATATATCAAACAGGGGGGGACGACCCGGTTTATATCAAACAAAATAAACAAATTACGTTAAACGTAATCTTTATCTTTTACTTATGTTGCAATATATAAAATAAATATTTTTCTTTGTATAAATGTTAAATGACGTTAAACATGCATAATCTTTGTATAATGAATATGTGTATATATAATCATACTGTTTAGATAATGATATTATGTTACTATTCCAGTCATAATAACGTAATATATAACCGATAATTCATCAGAATATAATGAACATGGTCTATTATAAGGTAATATACATGTGGATGTGATATATATAGTACGTATTCAAGAGTTCATATACATAAACATCTTTATATATATATATCATGTAGTGATCGATTGATGAACGATGTAGTCAAAACCTAATATTATATTAAGTTACTCAAATATAATTAATCAATCACTCATCTGAGTATGTATAAGAAACACAGCGCATTATATTACTAGATAATTTACTTGTGTATGTATGTGATATATATAGTATGTATTTAGAACTTGATACAGTCAATAGTGTATAGATATGTCTGTATGTATACATATTATACAGTGAAGGTATATTAATGACATAAGATAATGTTATCGATAATTCATCTGAGTATTAGTGAAATACGTTGTATATTATTATGGGGTAGTAATATCGTGTATTTGATGTTTATAGTACGTATTTGAAAGCTAATAGACAATTGAATATATGTATTTATATGTATATCTCGTGTAGTGACGTATGTAGTAATCGAAAGTTAGATAACTGAATCTATATATCAAAATAGTTTGAATGATATGTTGATGTATATCATACTATTGAGAAAATAGATATGCTATTTTGGGTCAATGTAAACCTGCGTATGTTGTTGAAGTTGTAATAACGTAAGACTATTATTACGGTATTATATATACATATATATATATATAATGTCGTATTTAAAAGCTAATTAACCAAAAAATTTATCGTAATTTATAAAATTCATTGATATTACTATACTGTTGAGGAAATATACTATTCGTGTTAATGTGATGATAAAATAACTACTTATCTGATTTATATATATACTAATTATATTAAATTAATTGGATGTTGTTATAAATATTATAAAATTTGTTTAAAATAATTTTAATTTATTAACTTATTTTTATAATTTATTAATTTATTAATTGTAATTTATCAAACTTTAATTTCAAAAATAAGTTTCTTTAATTACTACGAAAACCGACCACATGTAGTCGGTTTTCATAATAATTAAAAAAATATATACTTCTTTAACCCGATCCGACCCGTACTACATAATAAAACACAAAACACACGAATTGGTCGCCCAAATACCCCATCCAAAATCAGTTTAACCCTCCCAATCTCACACTTTAACCCTCTAACTCCAAAATCCCCCCAATCTCCATTATTCTTGCTCTTTTGGTCATAATTTACTACTCATCTTCTTGGCATCCTTTTGTCTTTAAACAATTTTGCAAGGAACTATATCCTAACTTTCAATTTTGGGCAAGGTAACAATTAACTACCACTCATTAACTAAATTTAGCTTATTTTTGTATCCACTAACTCATTTTTGGAATATCTAGAAATGTTAAAGGTGTACATACAAATATCTTAGTGTTAATTTCGTCAATTGATTGTGGTTTAAGTACTAGGGTATGGATATTTGTTTTATGTAGCTAGATTTTAGCTAATTTTTAGAATCAGGAATTGAATTAGCTAATTTTAGGCTTGTTCCTACATAAATTTGAGTTCGAAGTACCTAAATTTTAGTTAGTTTTGACATGTATTTCTCCATTTTACTCATTAATTATTAAAAATAAATTTGTGGAAATGTTATTCCTATTACTTTACTAATTTTTTGTAATTATTTAAGTGAAAAATTATTCTTTGTAATAATTTTACTATTTGACAGATTCCGAATTTGGTAAAAGGATTACATTGCTATTTTTTCCAGTGACCGCTTATCTTTTTCACTTTATTTTAGGCCAAGCAAAGGTAAGTTGATTTCTCTCTATTTTCATATAATGAAGTTTTAAATGTAGTTTAAATTAGAAACTTGGAATGTGAATTTTTATTTTGAATGTAGTTATGCGTGGTGACTTGGTAGGTTAAAAAATAATTAAGTATAGGGACTTTAAATGTGATTTTTTTATTTTGAATGTGGTTTTGTTTGGTGACTTGGTAGGTTGAAAATGATTAAGTGTAGGGACTTTTAAGGTGTTATTTTATTTTGAAATTGGTTATGCTTGGTGACTTGGTAGGTTGAAAATGATCAAGTGTAGGGACTTTAAAGGTGAATTTTTTATTTTGAAAGTGGTTATGCTTGGTGACTTGGTAAGTTGAATGATTAAGTATAGGGACTTTAAAGGTATTTTTTTTTATTTTGATAGTTGTTATGCTCGGTGACTTGGTAGGTTGAAAATGATTAACTGTAGGGACTTTAAAGGTATTTTTTAATTTTAAAAGTGGTTATGCTTGGTGACTTAGTCTCTTGAAATTGAAAAAGTGTAGAAACTTTTAAGGTGTTTTTGTTTATTTGAAACTGGTTATGCTTGGTAACTTGTAGGTTGAAAATAATTAAGTGTACCGACTTTAAAGCTGAATATTTTGTTTTGAAAGTGGTTATGCTTGGTGACTTGGTAGGTTGAATATGATTAAGTGTAGGAACTTTACAGGTGTTTTTTTGTTTTGAAAGTGGTTATGCTCGATGACTTGGTAGGTTGAAAATTATTAAGTGTAGGGACTTTAAAGGTGAATTTTTTGTTTTGAAAGTGGTTATGCTTGGTTACTTAGTAGGTTGAAAGTGATTAAGTGTAGAGACTTTTAAGGTGTTTTTTGGTGTTTAAAGTGGTTATGCTTGGTGACTTGGTAGATTGAAGATGATTAAGTATAGGAACTTTAAAGGTGATTTTTTGGTTATGCTTGGTGACTTGGTAGGTTGAAAATGATTAAGTGTAGGGACTTTAAAGGTGTTTTTTTGTTTTGAAAGTGGTTATGCTTGATGATTTGGTAGGTTGCAAATGATTAAGTGTAGGGACTTTAAAGGTATTTTTTTTGTTCTGAAAGTGATTAGGCTTGGTGACTTAGTCTCTTGAAATTGAAAAAGTGTAGGGACTTAAAAGGTGAATTTTTTATTTTGAAAGTGGTTATGCTTGGTGACTTGGTAGGTTGTAAATGATTAAGTGCAGGGACTTTAAAGGTGTTTTTTATTTTGAAAGTTGTTATGCTCAGTGACTTGATAGGTTGAAAATGATTGTGTAGGGACTTTAAAGGTGTTTTTTTTAAAAGTTGTTATGCTTGGTTACTTGGTAGGTTGAAAATGATTTAGTGTAGGGACTTTAAAGGTATTTTTTTATTTTGAAAGTGGTTATGTTTGGTGACTTAGTCACCTGAAATTGAAAAAGTGTAGAGACTTTAAAGGTGAATTTTTTGTTTTGAAAGTGGCTATGCTTGGTGACTTGGTAGGTTGAAAATGATTAAGTGTGGGGATTTGAAAGGTATTTTTTTATTTTGGAAGTGGTTATGCTCGGTGACTTGGTAGGCTCAAAATTATTAAGTGTAGGGACTATAAAGGTGAATTTTTTATTTTGAAAGTGGTTTTGCTTGGTCACTTGGTAGGTTGAAAATGATTAAGTATAGGGACTTTAAAGGTGCTTTTTTTTGTTGTTTTGAAAGTATTTTTTCTTGGT
Organism: Capsicum baccatum var. pendulum; assembly: GCA_030864225.1. Taxonomy (NCBI): domain Eukaryota; kingdom Viridiplantae; phylum Streptophyta; class Magnoliopsida; order Solanales; family Solanaceae; genus Capsicum; species Capsicum baccatum. Next base: position 186,232,950 of record CM061560.1, on the reverse strand, counting down.
GACTTGGTAGGTTTAAAATGATTAATTGTAGGTACTTTAAAAGTGTATTTTTATTTTGATAAAGTGAAGTCATCACTTTCTGAACTTTTTTGTGACTTAATCTAATTTGTTGAATCTGATTGATTGGGTAGATGAAACCTAATTATAGTTGGATATATCAACGAAATAATGATAATATAATGGGTATTAGGGAGGAATTTATTGAAGGTGTCAGACAATATTTTGAATATTGTAAGACACTTGATGTTTGGTCACGTTTTGGGGATTTTCGTTGTCCTTGTGTTTGATGTGATGGTATAAATCTTTTAAAAGAAGAAGTTTGAAGGAACATCCTTATAGAAAGGGGTTTCACGAGGACTTTTTAAGATTGCGTCCTATTGATGGTGATGTTGGACAAAATAACTTTGTTGTTGGAAAAAGTAGTAGGTCTCCAAGGCATAATGTATATCAAGATACGAGGATGACATAAATGGTACATGATGTTTTTGGGATGCAACTAAAACGCGCGAATCTAGCACCCAAAACTCTACATGGTGCTTATGACCCCGAAGGACCACAAGCTAACCCATGACTGATATCTGTAACTGAGCACTGAACAATACATTATAAATATGTGGAATATAAGTTGTTAGGCCATAAGGTTCAAAACTGAACTAATACTAAATATAATACAATGTCTGTAATGGGGTATAAAATACCCAAAACTGAAATTAACTGTCTGAACACATGTTGTAGTCTGAACGCCTGTAAAATGTCTGACAAACTGTGGAGTTGATGGGATATGTCCCCAACTAACTCCGAACTACTGAAATAATAATGTAATAAAATAATCATGTTATCCTCGAATGATGAGGACTCACTTTTAGTCTGGCTGCTGAACATCTGATCTACTAAGGATGCTTGAGAGCTCGTGTTTCTAAACCTATGGTATAAAACACCATAGCGCAAATGCATCAGTACGTTGAATGTACTGGTATGCAAGTGAGGTAGGCTAAATACAAGGGTTCATATGCATGAACAATAATAACTGACTGTATAACATGAACGTGAGAATACACGCATGAATACGTAATTGTAATTGAGATCGTGATAATACTAACTCATGAATTCTGATAACGTGGATTTTACTGATATCTGCGTACTGACACTGGAATACCAAATGACTGAGTCTACTGAATACGGAGGAACTAATGTCATATTACTAATAAAGGAATGACTGTTTTTGACAGTTCTGATTATGAAAAACTTGTCTAAATGATATTATCTGACAGTCCTAAAATTAAATACTGATAACATGGGTTTCGTATAATTAATATACTATTAACTGCGTTCATGATAATATTATTACTGAGTCTGAATACTAATAACATGAGTAACTGCATCTGACAGTCCTGATACTGATGGAACTAGCTGGGTTTCATACTGTAATGATTTGACTGTATCTAACAATCCTGGATTTCTGTAGAACTAAACTGAGTTTTATTACTAAAATTGGATCTAAAACTGAGATCGTGGGAGGTAATCATCTAACCGATATGCCCCAAAACTGAACTGGTGGGGTCCAACCTATAACCCCATATGGAAGGGTATCAGTACCGTGCCACGGGTAAAGACAAGTTGTAAGTAAACCCTCTCTGACAGGGAGCTCTTCCGTCAACCCCTCCTATAAGGAAAATTCAAATGAGATGTGTATAGTCCCTAGACTCATAGGGGTACATATCAATCTATGTCGGCTACGTAGTTCTGGAACGTAGGGATTGCTACTAAGGATCACACCCTCCACCGGCTGACAGTGTGTATCCTCATCCCTGGGTTTACTCGGTGCTGAATCCTACTCCCAATTGAATAGACACTGAACTAATTAACTGAACTAAACTGGTACTAGTTGTATTATTTAGCGGAACTAAACTGAGTTCACTGAGTTCCGTTGACTGACGGAATGCTACTGAGATCTGAGGACTGAAGGGGAGCACTGAAGTTACTGAGATTTCTGGGAATACTGAGGTTACCGAGATTACTGAGTACTGATGTTACTAAGACCACTAAGGTCATTGAGATTACTAAGTAGGACTAGACTGATACTGAATCACATAGTTTCAGTGGATTTTAAAGATTACCATTTTGGCTGGCTCCGCAATACATTGATAGCTCAGGTGTCACACTATCTTACTAAATTGGCTCTAACTCTTCTCCCGGGTGTCCTATTTGAGTGAATTTGGTATCGATGAAAAGCTTATTCAATTTTCCACATGATAAAAAGTAAAAATATTGAAAATACCACATGTATAAAAGTGGATTCATCTTTTAAACAAGTCTTTAATATTTCTGTGATGATTTTAAGCTAGGTAGAAGTACATGGTATTTTAATATCTCCCTCTTGGGAACATTTGTCCTCGAATGAGACTAATTTAGATGGGAGAAACGATAAGCCAAATTATAAACTAAACATGAACAAGTGAAACATGACTACTTGACTAAATTACTGAGATTCATACTGAGCATGCATATCTGATGCATGATTTTATGACTGAGATGATACATGAATGCATGACTGAGAGTACTGATAAGCTAATCACGCATATCTTATGCGTGAATACATGACTGAACTGACTCATGAACATACGACTGAATATGTAAGTGTAACGATACCAAGTTTGAAATAAAAATTAAGCATGGAACTGAATACCATATTTGTGACTGAAACCTGAACATGAAAATGGATAACCTTAAGAAAAGCTATTACCTTTAGTTGATTCTAAGCTTAATTACTAAATATGCATAAGAGAAAACATGAGAATGTGACTGGATCTAGAACGTAATACATGACTTGAATATCGTGATCTAAACTAAGTACCTTGAATATATGGCATACGACCCAGATTGGAGCTAGAGGGTCAACCTATGGATACCCACTACTCCAAACAAGATTCGTTATGAGAAGAAAGCGGCATGTTTATGTAATGAAAGTTTTGAGGAATTATAGTGTATCTCCTCCTTGGGGCTCTAGGTCCCTAGAAGAATACTGACTTGACTGCGATAGTGAGGAAAACTGGGATGATGCACTGGGCACCAACAAACTGAATCGTGACTAAATATCTAGGATATAAAACTAAGACATAATACATGAACCAAGTTGAACATGCATTTACCTTGTTGGTCCATCTTAGAATGATCACATTCAAGAGATTCAAAACAGAGCAATTAGGTGGAAAGATGGGGAAACCACACCATCTGAACTTGTCTGTTCTGACTGCTAAACTGAAGTACTGACTTTAGGAATTAACTCATGCTAAACATTTATGGCCTGGTCTGAGTAGGTCATCTGAATAGGAGATCATTACATGGCAGGGGTTCTTGTATTAGGAGGCAAGGCCTATGAAATATCATCTAAGATAAAGTGAACCTTATGCACTATAACTGAGACTGCTAAAAAGGTTCACATGGTGTTAAGCACTAATCCATAAATATACTAATTTATCTGATTAATTGAATGGCTTATAGATGAACGCTGGTATATAAGACAAAACTATACTTAGTTTAAACGACTAGCCTAAGGCTGTAGAGAATTATGCATAGGAGGTAAGGACTGACTGAGTGACATAAGGTGACTGGGCATGGAATTATGAAAACTGTATTACTTAAAATTGCGAGACCAAGCGTATGACATAATTCAAAAACATTCCTTAAATGAGGTACTGAAATACTAATGACTGAGTAACTGATAGCTATATGCTATGGTCGGGTAATCCTAAAAGTAAATTGAGATTTTGATCTGGTTGAACTAGGACTAGGACTGAGATTGTAGCTAAGACGGTAATTAAGACTATAATCATAACTAAGACTGTAACTGGGATTGAATGCTGGTTTTCTCTAACTGAGGTTTAGACTAGTATGGGAGCACTGAATTCTGAAGGCTAAATATGTAGGACTAACTACTAAAATAATAAAGTAATAAAATAATCATGCTATTCTCGAATGATGAGGACTCACTACTAGTCTGGTTGCTGAATGTCTGATCTACTAAGGATGCTCGGGAGCTCATGCTTCTAAACCTATGGTATAAAATACCATAGCGTAAATGCGTCAGTACGTTGAATATACTGGTATGCAAGTGAGGTAGGCTAAATGCAAGGGTTCATATGCATGAACAATAATAACTGACTATATAATATGAACATGAGAATACATGCATGAATACATAACTATAACTGAGATCGTGATAACGCTGACTCGTGAATTATGATAACTAGGATTTTACTAATATATGAGTACTGATACTGGGATACCGAATGACTAATTCTACTGAATATTGAGGAACTAATGTCATATTACTATTAAAGGAATGATTATTTCTGATAGTTCTAATTATGAAGAACTGGTCTGGTTGACTGTATCTGACAGTCCTGAAACTAAATACTGATAACATGGGTTTCGTATAATAAATATACTATTAATTGAGTTCGTGATAACATAATTACTGAGTAGAATACTGATAACATGAGTGACTGTATCTGACAGTCTTAATACTGATTGAACTAGCTGGGTTCTGCACTATACTAATTTGACTGTATCTGAAAGTCCTGGATTTCTGTAGAACTAAACTAAGTTCTATTACTAAAACTGGATCTGAAACTGAGACTATGGGAGGTAATCATCTAATCGACATGCCCCAAAACTGAACTGGTGGGGTCCAACCTGTAACCCCAGCTGAAATGCTGTCAAGACTGTGCCACGGGTAAAGACAAGCTGTGAGTAAACCCTCTCTGAAAGGGAGCTCTTCTGTCAACCCCTCTTATAAGAAAAACTTAAATGAGATATGTATAGTCCCTAGACTCGTAGGGGTATATCTCAACCTTCACTGGCTACGTAGTTCTGGAATATAGGGATTGCTAATAAGGGTCACACCCTCTACAAGCTGACAGTGTGTGTCCTCATTCCTGGGTTCACTCGATGCTGAATCCTACCCCCAACTGAATAGACACTGAACTGATTAACTAAACTGTTTAACTGAACTGATACTAATGGTATTATTTAGTGGAGCTAAATTGAGTTCACTGAGTTCTGTTGACTGACGAAATGCTACAAAGATCTGAGGACTGACCAAGAGTACTGAAGTTACTAAGATTTCTGGGAATACTGTGGGTACCGAGATTACTTAGTACTAATGCTACTGAGACTACTGAGGTCACTGGGATTACTAAGTAGGACTATACTGATACTAAATTTATTGAGTTTTCCTGAGTCATAAAACTAACTGGATTCTAAGGATCATGGCTTGACTGAGAGTATCATGAAAACATGACACTGGCTCTAGGCCCACAGCTAAATTGTAGAGTACAACTACCCCTAGAACTTGATAGCATGAAATTTATAGGACATGACACTGCTGGAACCCATGAAAAATATCAACAATTCATAAAATATTAATTTGGGGATTTCATGAAGCACATGGTTACCATAGTCTTGTACATGAATGGAATTGCATATAAACATGTCATACTTTCATCAACCTAATCTTATGGACATTCCCTTGACCATTCATAATGCACACAATATCATGGAAGCCAATCTTAGTCATAGGGTAAAGCATACACTTATCACTTGGGTCATAATTAAGTTATAATGCCTAATTTCTGTTCTATTTTATCAGACACCTAGGATGCATGACTTAGGACATAGGAATGACCATCAAATTAATACAATAAAACTCCATATTTCAACTCAATTTCATATGTTTCAGACCACATACTAGCATAGGTTTATGAACAATACATAAAGATTCCAACTTGGGAACCATACAACCATAATCACATGAACATAATCAACCCACAACAAAATAATGAAAATACAAGATTTAAAACTTAATTCTTGGGCTTAATGGATGAAAGGAATTCATGAATGAATACTGTGCATACCTTAGTTCTTGATTCTATGATTATTAACGAAGAGATTCTTGAATTTGAGTCTTGGATTTGAATCCCAAATTGAAAACCCTAGCTTGTTCTTGAGATAAACTTGAGAGAAATAATATATTTTAGGTGAATTATGGTAGAATCACGTGTTATTGGGCATATATTAGGGTGAGAAATTGACCCTTTTAACCCTTGGACGTGTATTTTAATTATGTAAAAATTTCTCGACCTGGACCCCTGGCGCGACTCGATGCTATCGCATCGTGTCACTGGAATTTGACAACTCTGAGTTTGATCCTAGGTACGACGCGCCATAATCGTGGAGGCTCACTGGATTTTAGTGATTACCATTTTGGCAGGCTCCGCAATGCATTGATGGATAAGGTGGCACACTGTCTTACTAAAATGGCTTTAACTCTTCGTTCGAGTGACAGATTTGGGCGAATTTATTTGCGATTGAAAGATTATTCAATTTCTCAAATGATAAAAATTGAAAATATTGAAAATTCCATATGTATAAAAGTGGATTTATCTTTAAAACAAGTCTTTAATATTTATGGGATGATTTTAAGTTACGTATAAGTACGGGGTATTACAATATCTCCCCCTTGTGAATATTTGTCCTCGAATAAGACTGATTAGATGGGAGAAATGATAATTTGAAGTACATACTAAACATGAATAGCTGAAACATGACTACATGACTAATATTACAGTGATTCATACTGAGCATGCATATCTAATGCATGATTTTATGACTGAGCTGATACAAAAATGCATGACTGAGAGTACTGATAAGCTGATTACACATATATGATGCATGAATACATAACTAAATCGACTCATAAACATACGACTGAACATTTAAGGGTAACGATACCAAGTTTGAAATAAAAACTGAGCATGGAACTGAAAACCATATTTGTAACTGAAACCTGAACATGAAACTAGATAAGCTTAAGAAAAGGTATTACCTTGGGCTGAGTCTAAGCTTAATTACTAAATATGCATGATCAAAAACATGAAAATGTAACTGGGTCTGGAACGTGATACATGAGCTTAATATCGTGATCTAAACTAAGTACCTTGAATACGTGGCATACAACTGAGATAGGAACAAGAGAGTCAACCTATGGGTACCCGCTAATCCAAACTGGATTGGTTACCAGAAGAGAGTAGCATGTTTATTTCATGAAAGTTTTGAGGAATTATAGTGTATCTCCCCCTTGAGACACTAGGTACCTAGAAGAATACTAACTTGACTGCGATACTGAGGAAAACTGGGATGATGCACAGAGCACCAATGAACTAAATCGTGACTGAATATCTGGGATATGAAACTAAGGCATCATACATGAACCAAGTTGAACATGCAACTACCTAGTTGGATCATCTTAGAATGATCACATTCATGAGATTCCGAATAGTACGATTAGGTGGAAAGATGGGGAAACACACCATCTGAACTTGTCCATTCTAACTGCTAAACTGAAGTACTGGCTTTGCAGACTAACTCAAGCTAAAAACTTATACTCAATTAGAGAATCTCTATGACACTCTTTCTATTGTGTTTTAATGACTATATAGAGAAAGCGAATCTTTGCTTGGTCTGAGTAGGACATCTAACTGGGAGATCACTACAAGGCTGGGGTTATTGTATTAGGAGGCAAGTTCTACGAAACATCATCTAAGATAAAGTGACCAAACCTTATGCACTGCAATTGAGACTGCTAAAAAGGTTCACATGGTGTTGAGCACGAATGCATAAATATACTAATTTATCTGATTATCTGAATGACTTATAGATGAAAACTTGCATATAAGACTGAGCTACACTTAGTCTTAACGACTAGCCTGAGGCTATAGAGTATTATGCATAGGAGGTAAGGACTGACTGAGTGACATGAGGTGACTGGGGATGGATTTATGAAAACTGTATTACTTGAAATTACAATACCAAGCGTATGACATAATTCAGAAACATTCCGTAACTGAGGTAGTAAAATACTAATGACTGAGTGACTAATAACTATATGCTATGGTCGGGTAATCCTAAAAGTGAACTGAGTGTCTGATCTGGCTGAACTAGGACTGGGACTGAGATTGTAACTTAGACGATAATTGAGACTGCAACCATAACTAAGACTGTAACTGGGACTGAATGCTATTTTTCTATAATTGAGGTTAAGAATGGTATGGGAGCACTGAATTCTGTTGTCTAAAAAACTGATAGTTGAAAGCCATGGTTTTGTAGGACTATCTAAGTCCTTTATTGGATACTGACTATAGAATGACGCTGTAATTGAGGCCTATGGAATGGAACATTAACACTATGGATTCACTGAGGTATCTAAACTGAGAGTATACGTGACATAATCTGAATTTGACTGAACACTAAAAGTGAAGTCATGAATCATATGGGCTAAGAAAACTATAAAGAATGACCTGAGTGCATGAGTCATGAACAGCAGGACCTGAATCGGATGTTTCTGTACTCATAGAACTTTATTCATAACGCAGAGTAAGCCGAAACTCCTCATACTAGGAACTTAAATCACACACTATTTTTATGGAAAGCACGAGAATATAAGCTGGGTGCATAGAATTGTGACATAAAGCATGCATAATTATTGGGAGGGTTGAAGTACAAAACCTCACATTGCGGTAGGAATAGGTCGGGAATCACCTTTCATTATTGATTTCCTACACATACTAGTATTACTACTAGAACCTGAAGGCCTGCATTTCTGAGATATCATAACCGGAAAGTTACTGCATGCCTATCAGGCTAAGGTGTTGACCGATTCCCCATTCTCCTTTCGTTAGTCCCTTTAGGAGGCATGTTCTATAAACAAAAGGGAGAATGGATTAGACTGAGAGAAAACTTTGAGCTTATGATCACTGGCATGACATGAATACTGTAAGAAGGGAAACTGTTCCTAAAACATCTCATAGCCTCCTGCACATAAGTGTGGCGCACAACACACCCATGCACAAGACCCTACTAGATGCGGCCTCTTAGACTTCCTAGGAAATTTCTGAACATTAGGCTCTGATACCAAGTTTGCAACGACCCGAATCTGGTACCCCGAATGCTACATAGTGCTCATGACCTCGAAGGACCACAAGCTAATCCATGACTGATATTTGTAACTGTACACTGAATAATACATTGTAAATATGAAGAATATAAGCTATAAGGCCATAAGGTTAAAAAACTAAATTAATACTGAATATAATACAATGTCTGTAATAGGGTATAAAAATACCCAAAACTAAAATAAACTATCTGAACATATTTTGTAGTTTGAAAGCCTCTAAACTATCTAAAACCTGTGGAGTTGATCGGACATGTCCCCAGCTAACTCCAAACTACTAAAATAATAAAGTAATAAATTAATCATGATATTCTCAAATGATGAGGACTCACTGCTAGTGTAGCTGCTGAACGTCTAATATACTAATGATGCTCGAGAGCTCGTGCTTCTAAACCTATGGTATAAAATACCATAACGCAAATACGTTAGTACATCAAATATAATGGTATGCAAGTGAGGTAGGCTAAATGCAAGGTTTTATATGCATGAACAGTAATAACTGACTGTATAACATGAACGTGAGAATACATTCATGAATACGTCTATAACAGAGATCGTGATAATGCTGACTCATGAATTCTGTAAACGTGGATTTTAGTAATATCTGAGTACTAATACTGGGATACCAAATTACTGATTCTACTGAATACTGAGGAACTAATGTCATATTACTAATAAAGAAATGACCTTTTTTTACAGTTCTGATTATGAAAAATTGGTCTAATTAACTGTATCTGACAGTTTTAAAAATAAATACTGATAAAATGGGTTTCGTATAATTAATATACTATTAACTGAGTTCGTGATAACGTGATTACTGAATCTGAATACTGATAACATGCGTGACTATATCTGACAGTCTTGATACTGAAGGAACTAGCTGGGTTCTACACTGTACTAATTTGACTGTATCTGACAGTCCTAGATTTTTGTAGAACTAAATTGAGTTCTATTACTGAAATTAGATCTAAAACTGAGACTGGGGGAGATAATCATCTAACCGACATTCCCCAAAAATAAACTAGTGGGGTCCAACCTGTATCCCCAGCTGAAAGGGTATCAGTACCGTGCCACGGGTAAAGATAAACTGTGAGTAAACCCTCTCTGACACGGAGGTTACTAAAGTTACTGAGATTTCTAGGAATACTGTGGTTACCAAGATTACTGAGTACTAATGTTACTAAGACTACTAAGGTCACTGAGATTACTAAGTAGGACTAGACTGATACTAAATTTACTGAGTTTTCCTGAGTCATGAGCCTTACTGAATTCTAAGGATCATGGCTTGACTGAGAGTATCATGAAAACATAACACTGGCTCTAGGAACACAGCCAAATTGTCAGGTACGAGTACCCCCAGGACTCGATAGCCTGAAACTGATAGGATATGATACTTTTTTAACACATGACTAATATTAACAATTAATAATACATTAATTTGAGGATTTCATAAATCACATGGTTATCATAGTCTTGTACATGAATGGAATTGCATATAAACATGTCATACTTTCATCAACCTAATCTCATGGACATTCCCTCAACCATTCATAATGCACAGAGTGTCATGGAAGTTATTCTTAGTCATAGGATAAAGCATACACTTATCACTTGGGTCACAATTATGCTATAATACATAATTTCTATTCTCTTAGGCATTTTATCAAACACCTAGGATGCATGACTTAGGGCATTGGCATGACCATCAAATTAATACAACAAAACTCCATATTTCAACTCAATTTCACTTATTTCAGATCACATACTAGCATAGGTTCATGAACAACACATAAAGAGTCCAACTTCAGAATCATATAACCATAATCACATGAACATAATCAACCCACAACAAAATATTCAAAATACAATATTTAAAACTTGATTCTTGGGCTTTATGGATGAAAGGAATCCATGAATGAACACTGTGTATACCTTAGTTCTTGATTCTATAAAGATTGATGGAGAGATTCTTGAATTTAAGTCTTGGATTTGAATCCCTAATTGAAAACCCTAGCTTGTTCTTGACAGAAACAATATACTTTGGGTGAATTATGGTTGAATCACATGTTATTGGAAATATATAGGGGTCAGAAATTGACCATTTTAACCCTTGGACGCGTATTTTAATTCTGTGAAAATTTTCTAACCTGGAGCCCTGGCGCGACATGGCGCTATCGCGTTGTGTCACTGGAATTTGACAACTCTGAATTTGAGTCTTGGCGTTACGCACCATAATTGCGGAGGCTCACTGTATTTTAATGATTACTATTTTGGCTAGCTCTGCGACATATTGATGGCTCAGGTGGCACACTGTCTTACTAAAATGGCTCTAACTCTTTGCCCGGGTGTCGAATTTGATCGAATTTAGTATCGATGGAAAGATTATTCAACTTCCCAGAAGATAAAAAGTGAACATTGAAAATATCACATGTATAAAAGTGAATTCATATTTTAAATAAGTCTTTAATATTTTTGGGATGATTTTAAGCTAGGTAGAAGTATGGGGTATTACAATATCTCCCCCTTTGAAATATTTATACTCGAATGAGACAGATTTCGATGGGAGAAATGATAAGTTGAAGTATATACTAAACATGAACATCTGAAACATGACTACCTAACTAACATTACCAAGATCATACTGAGCATGCATATCTAATGCATGATTTTATAGCTGAGCTGATACAAAAATGCATAACTGAGAGTACTGATAAGCTGATTACACATATCTGATGCATGAATACATGACTGAACCGACTCATAAACATACGACTGATTATGTAAGGGTAACGATACCAAGTTTGAAATAAAAACTGCGCATGGAACTGAAAACCACATTTGTAACTGAAACCTGAACATGAAATTAGATAAGCTTAAGAAAAGCTATTACCTTGGGTTGATTCTAAGATTAATTACTAAATATGCATGAGCAAAAACATAAGAACGTAACTGGGTGTGGAACATGATACATGAGTTGAATATCGTGATCTAAACTAAGTACCTTGAATATATGGTATACGACCGAGATATGATCTATAGGTTCAACCTATGGGTACTCACTATTCCAAACTGGATTTGTTATGAGAAGAGAGCGGCATGTTTATGTCATGAAAGATTTTGGGAATTATAGTGTATCTCTCCCTTGGGACACTAGGTCCCTAGAAGAATACTGACTTGATTGCGATACTAAAGAAAATTGGGATGATGCACAGGGCACCAACGAACTAAATCGTGACTGAATATCTAGGACATGAAACTAAGGCATGATACATGAACCAAGTTGAACACAAAACTACCTTGTTGGTCCATCTTACAATGATCACATTCATGACATTCCGAATAGTGCAATTAGGTGAAAAGATGGGGAAACCATACCATCTGAACTTATCCGTTCTGACTGCTAAACTGAAGTACTAGCTTTGCGAACTAACTCATACTGAAACCTTATACTCGATAAAAGCATTTCTATGACACTCTTTCTATAGAGTTCTAATTACTGTAGAGAGACAGCGAATCTTGGCCTAGTCTGAGTATGGCATCAGCATGGGAGATCGCTACACGGCTGGGGTTCTTGTATTAGGAGCAATGCCTATGAAATATTATCTAAGATAAAGTGAACAAACCTTATGCATTGTAACTAAGACTGCTAAAAAGGTTCATATCGTGTTGATCATGAATGCATAAATATACTAATTTATCTAATTAACTAAATAACTTATAGATGAACGCTGGCATATAAGACTGAACTGTACTTAGTCTGAACGGCTAGTTTAAGGCTGTAGAGTATTATCAATAGGAGGTAAGGACTGTCTGAGTGGCATGAGGTGACTGGGCATGGATTTATGAAAACTGTATTACTTGAAATTATGAGACCAAACGTATGACATAATTTGGAAATATTCCATAACTGAGGTACTAAAATACTAATGACTGGCTGGTCGGGTAATCGTTAAAGTGAACAAAGTTTCTGATCTAGTTGAACTAGGACTGGGACTGAGATTATAGCTGATATGGTAATTGATACTGTAACCATAACTAAGACTGTAACTGGGACTAAATGTTGGTTTTATATAACTGAGGTTTAGAATGGTAGGGGAGCACTGAATTCTGATGGCTAAATATCTGATCTCTGAAAGACAGGGTTCTGTAGGACTATCTGAGTCCTTTACTAGATACGGACTACTAAATAACGTTGTAACTGAGGCTTGCATAATGGAACATTAACACTTCGATTCATCGAGGTATCTAAACTGAGAGTATACGTGACATAATTTGAGTTTGACTGAACCCTAAGAGTGAAGTCATGAATCGTGTGGGCTATGCATACTGTAAAGAATGGCCTGAGTGCATGAGTCATGAGCTGCATAACCTGAGTCTGATGTTTCTGTACTCATGGAAATTTATTCGTAACATAGAGTAAGCCAAAACTCCTCATACTAGGAACTTAAATCACGCACTAATTTTATGGAAAGCATGAGAATATAATTTGGGTGCATGGAATTGTAACATGAAGCATGCATAAGTATCGGGAGGGTAGAAGTACAAAACTTCACATTGCGGTAGGAATAGGTCGGGAATCACCTACCCTTATTGATTTCCTACATATACTGGTATTACTACTTGAACCTAAAGACCTGGATTTCTAAGATATCATAACCAGATAGTTACTACATGTCTATCGGGCTGAGGTGCTGACCGATTTCCTATTTTTCTTTCGTTAGTCCTTTTGGGAGGCATGTTCTGTAAATTAAAGGGAGAATAGATTAGACTAAGAGAAAATTTTGAGCTTGTGCTCACTGGAATGACATGAATGCTGAAAGAAGGAAAACTATTCCTAAAACATCTCATAGCCTTCTGTACATAAGTGTGGTGTACAACACACCCATGGACAAGACTCTACTAGATGCGGATTTTCAGACTTCCAAGGACACTGTTGAACCTTAGACTCTGATACCAAGTTTGTAGTAACCTGAATTTGGTACCCAGAATGCTACACGATGCTCATGACCCTGAAGGACCACAAACTAACCCATGACTTATATCTGTAACTGAGCATTGAATAATACTTTATAAATATGTGGAATATAAGTTATAAGGGAAGAAGGTTCAAAACTGAACAAAAATTGAATATAATATAATATCTGTTATAGGGTATAACAATATCCAAAATTGAAATAAATTGTCTGAACACATGTTGTAGTCTGAAAGCCTCTAAACTGTCTGACAAACTATGGAGTTGATGGGAGATGTCCCCAACTAGCTCTGAACTACTAAAATAATAAAGTAATAAAATAATCATGCTATCCTCGAATGATAAGGACTCATTTCTAGTATGGCTGCTAAATATCAGATCTACTAAGGATGCTTGGGATGTTATGCTTCTAAACCTATGGTATTAAACACCATAGTGCAAATGCATCAGTACCTTGAATATTATGGTATTCAAGTGAGGTAGGATAAATTTAAAGGTTCATATGCATGAATAATAATAACTAACTGTATAACATGAATGTGAGAATACATTCATAAATACGTAACTATAACAGAGATCGTGATAACGCTGACTCATGAATTCTGTAAACGTGGATTTTAGTAATATCTGAGTACTAATACTGGGATACCAAATGACTGAGTCTACTGAATACTAAGGAACTAATGTCATATTACTAATAAAGGAATGACTATTTCTGACAATTCTGATTATGATAAACTGGTCTGATTGACTGTATCTGACAGTCTTGAAACTGAATACTGATAACATGGGTTTCGTATAATTAATATACTATTAACTGATTTCATGATAACATGATTACTGAGTTTGAATATTGATAACATGAGTGACTGTATCTGATAGTCCTGATACTGATGGAACTAGCTGGGTTCTGCACTGTACTGATTTGACTGTATCTGACAGTCCTGGATTTTTGTAGAACGGAACTGAGTTCTATTAATGAAACTGGATCTGAAACTGAGACTTTAGGAGGTAATCATCTAATCGATATTCCCTGAAATTAAACTAGTGGGGTCCAACCTATAACCCCAGCTGCAAAGGTATTAGTACTATGCCACGGGTAAAGACAAGCTGTAAGTAAACCCTCTCTGACAGGGAGTCCTTCCGTCAACCCCTCCTATAAGGAAAACTCAAATAAGATGTATATAGTACCTAGACTCGTAGGGGTACATCTTAACCTACACTGGCTATGAAGTTCTAGAACACAGGGATTACTACTAAGGATCATACCCTCTACTGGCTGACAATATGTGACCTCATCTCTTGGTTAACTCGGCGCTGAATCCTATTTACAACTGAATAGACACTGAACTGATTAACTGAACTGAACTTATTCTAATGGTATTATTTAGCAGAGCTAAACTGAGTTCACTAAGTTTCGTTGACTGGCGGAATGCTCCTGAGATCTGAGGACTAATGGAGAGTACTGAAGTTACTAACATTTTTGGGAATACTGAGGTTACCGAGATTACTGAGTACTGATATTACTAAGACCACTGAGGTCACTGAGATTATTGAGTAGGGACTAGACTGATACTGAATTTACTATATTTTACTGAGTCATGAGACTGACTGAATTGTAAGGATTAAGGATTAAAATATCATGGAATTCATTCTTTGTCATAGGGTAAAGCATACACTTATCACTTGGGTCACAATTAAGCTATAATGCATAATTTCTATTCTCTTAGGCATTTATTCAAACACCTAGGATGCATGACTTAGGGAATAGGCATGACCATTAAATTAATAGAACAAAACTCCATATTTCAACTCAATTTCACATGTTTCAGACCACATACTAGCATAGGTTTATGAACAACACATAAAGATTCCAACTTGGCAATCGTACAACCATAATCACATGTACATAATCAACCCACAACAAAATATTCAAAATACAAGATTTAAAACTTGATTCTTGGGCTTCATGGATGAAAGGAATCCTTGAATGAATATTGTGCATACCTTAGTTCTTGATTCTACGAAGATTGATGGAGAGATTTTTCAATTTGAATCTTGGATTTGAATCCCCAATTGAAAATACTAGCTTGTTCTTGAGAGAAACTTGAGAGAAACAATATATTTTGGATGAATTTATGGATGAATCACATGTTATTGGGTATATATAGGGGTGAGAAATTGACCCTTTTAACCCTTGGACGTGTATTTTAATTATGCAAAAATTTCCCGACCAGGACCCTCAGTGCAACGCGGCACTATCGCGCTGTGTCACTGGAATTTGGCAAATCTAAATAAGATCCTTGGAGTGATGCACCATAATTTTGAAGGGTCGTTGGATTTGGATGATTGCCATTTTGGCTGGCTCCGCGATGCGTTGATGGCTCAGGTGACTAAAATTTCTTTAACTCTTTGCCCGGGTGTCGAATTTGGGTTAATTTGGTATCGATGGAAAGCTTATTAAATTTCCCACATGATTAAAAGTTAAAATCTTGAAAACAACACATGTATAAAAGTAGATTCATCTTTGAAACAAGTCTTTTATATTTCTAGGATAATTTTAAGCTAGGTAAAAGTATGGGGTATTACAATATCTCCCCCTTGGGAACATTCATCCTAGAATGACACTGATTTATATGGGAGAAATGATAAGCTAAAGTAAATACTGAACATGAACAGCTGAAACATGACTACCTGACTAACATTACTAAGATTCATACTGAGTATGCATATCTGAAGCATAATTTTTTGACTGAGTTGGTACATGAATGCATGACTGAGAGTACTGATAAGCTGATCATGCATATCTGATCCGTGAATAAATGACTGAACTAACTCATGAACATGCGACTAAACATGTAAGGGTAACAATACCAAGTTTGAAATAAAAACTGAGCATGGTACTGAATACCACATTTGTAACTGAAACCTGAATATGAAACTGGATAAGCTTAAGAAAAGTTATTACCTTGGGCTGAGTCTAAGCTTAATTACTAAATATGCATAAGCTGAAACATGAGAACGTAACTGGGTATGGAACGTGATAAGTGAGCTGAATATCGTGATCTGAACTAAGTACCTCGAATACGTGGCATACGACCAAGATTGGAGCTAGAGGGTCAACCTATGGGTACCCACTAATCTAAACTAGGTTCGTTACGAGAATAGAGTGGAATGTTTGTCTCATGAAAGTTTTGGGGAATTATAGTGTATCTCCCCCTTCGGACACTAGGTCCCTAGAAGAATACTACTTGAAAACGATACTGAGGAAAACTAGGATGATTCACAGGACACCAATAAACTAAATCATGACTGAATATCTAGGATATGAAAATAAGGCATGAAACATGAACCAATTTGAACATGCAACTACCTTGTTGGTCCATCTTAGAATGATTACATTTATGAGATTCCGAATTGTGCAATTAGGTGAAAAGATGACGAAACCACACCATCTAAACTTGTCTGTTATAACTGCTAAATTAAAGTATTGGATTTGCGGACTAACTCATGCTGAAAACCTATACTCAATCGAAGAATTTCTATGACACTCTTTCTATAGAGTTCTAATAACTGTAGAGAGAAAGAGAATCTTGGCCTGGTCTGAGTAGGACATCTGAATCGGGGATCCCTACATAGATGGGATTCTTGTATTAGGAGACAAGGCCTATGAAACATCATATAAGATAAAGTGACCAAACCTTATGCACTGCAACTGAGACTGCTGAAAAGGTTCACATAGTGTTGAGTGCGGATGCATAAATATACTAATTTATCTAATTAACTAAATGACTTATAGATGAACGCTGGCATATAGGACTGAACTATACTTAGTCTAAATGACTAGTCTGAGGCTATAGAGTATTATGCATAGGAGGAAGGACAGACTGAGTAGCATGAGGTGACTAGGCATGGATTTATGAAAACTGTATTACTTGAAATTATGAGACCAAGCGAATAACATAATTTAGAAACATTTCGTATCTGAGGAACTAAAATACTAATGATTGAGTAACCGATAGATATATGCAATGGTTGGGTAATCCTGAAAGCGAACTAATTTTTTGATCTGGCTGAACTAGGACTGGGACTGACATTATAGCTAAGACATTAATTGATACTGTAATATAACTAAGATTGTAACTGGGACTGAATGCTGGTTTTCTATAACTGAGGTTTAGACTAGTATGGGAGCACTAAATTCTGATGGCTAAATAACTGATAGCTGAAAGCCATGGTTCTGTAGAACTATTTGAGTCCTTTAATGGATACTGACTATTGAATAATGCTTTAACTGAGGCCTGTGGAATGGAAAAATAACACTACAGATTTATCAAGGTATCTAAACAAAGAGTATACATGACACAATCTGAGTTTGAGTGAACCCTAAGAGTAAAATCATGAATCATGTGCGCTAAGCATGCTGTAAAGAATGACATGAGTGCATAAGTCAAAAACTGCATGACCTAATGAAACGCCCTAATTTTTTTCTGAATCGGAACGCTATATGGTTCTTATGACCCCAAAGGACCACAAGCTAACCCATGACTAATATTTGTACCTGTACACTATAATATAATCATAATAATGCAGAAAACATAAACATGTAGGCCATAAGGTTTAACTGAATAAAGAATCTGGTAAAATAACATCCATATGGGTGAAAGATACCCAAAAACAATTGAAAATTTAATCAGATCCGAACTAAATTTGAAATCCTCTAAACACTGTCTGAATAAGAAGTTGAAGGAACATGTCTCTAACTAACTTCGTAAACTGATAGATAACTAAAATAATAAATGAATAAATCAAATCATATCGTCCTCTAATAAAGAGGACTCACAGCAACTCTGTATACTAGAATGCATCTGCTACTGCTGGTCTGGAACTCGTGTCTCTGAACCTATAGTGTAACATAAAGAGTAAGCACCATAGCATGAATGCGTCAGTACAACTAGATTACTGAGTATACGAGTGAGGTAGACTGATCATAAATAGGGTTACATGCATGAAAAATGCTAACTAACTAACTGATATAAACGTGAGAGTGCAAACATGCATTTATAGAAACTGAGATTGGGAATGCGTGATAGCTAAATTTAAATGCTAATACACAGTTTACTGATAACTGATCATGACTGATACTGTAGTTCTGAATACATGGGTGACTGTGTGATAGTCCTGCATCTGATGGAACTATCTGAGTTCCGTACTATAACTGAATTTGACTGTATCTAATAGTACCGGTATACTGGTATCTGAAGAACTGTCTGAGTTATTTTATTGAGACTGAGTCTGAAACTGTGGGAGATAGTTGTTTAACCTACATGCCCCAATAATGCATATAGCTAAGTTGGGGTCCGATCTCTGCCCCGACTGAAGGGGTATCAATACCGCGCCACTGGTAAGGATAGTTATGAGTAACCCTTATTTGTTAGGTACTCAAAATAAAAACGGTGGGAACCCTAAACTGATAGGTTAATATACCTCATCAACCCTAATCTGACAAGTTAAGATGTCTCAACCTATGCTGGCTAGGTATTTCTAGAATACAAGGATGACTATTAAGAATCACACCCTAAACTAGTAGGTGAGTTCCCATCCTTGGGTTCACTCGGTGATAACTTTTACTCCCATCTGAAGAGACTAAACATGATGTAACTGACTATATATGGATTGAATAACTGACATCCATTGACTTACGGAAGAGTACTACTCTATTTACTAAGATCATGAGATTTCTGAGGTTTCCTGAGTTACATGACGGACTGAGTTCTATAGATTATGGCTTGACTGAGATTATCTTGATGACATGACATGGCTCTAGGCACACAACTATGTTTTTTGGTTACGAATACCCCCAGTACTCGATGGAAGGAAACTGACACACATGACATGACTTGATCATAAGATTTGAGTCCACAATTCATAATATCCTACATAAGGGATTTCATACTAAGCATGGTTATCAATAATGTATTTCATGTAAAGGATTTCATGTCACATGGAAGTACTTGCACAACCTTAATATCATGTTCATTGCATAATCATACTAGCTACACATATCAATAGCATGGAAGTTTAGGTGGAATCATCTTCATCTTAAGAGTTGACATATCTTGTCATTTATATACTATGGGGTCATGGGAACATGAGTTTTAGCATTCTAGGCATTTTAACAAACACCTTGCATGCACACTTTGGGGCATAGGTTTTCTCAATAATTTTAATCATCTTGAACCACCCAAATTCATGGGTTTTAACTACAAGCATTCATACATCATGGAAGTCAACTTAAATTAATATCTTGAAGCTTAAACAATGATCATTAACATGAACAACATCACATAACAACAAGAAAATCAAAGTTTTTCATTTAAAAGCATGGCTCTTGAACTCTATGAATGAAAGGGGTCCATAGATAAACACTACCATACCTGACTCAAGGTTCTTGATGTTTTTGAACTTGAAGGAATTGAAATCCTTTGATTCTTGAAGAAGATGGGGTCTTGTCCTTGGAGATTAAATTTAGAGAGAAACCCTAGTTTTTGTTTGTGAAATAATAATGAGCATAATGGCTGAATTCGGACTTATCTAGGTATATGTAGGCGAGTGATAAGTGACCAAAATACCCCTTTTAAAATGACCTAAAAATAAACTGAACATGGCATGTGACGGTCTGACTGATGGTCCATCATACACTTGACGGTCCGTCACTTAGCCCGTCAGACATGGACCAGAAATGGGGTTCACTGGATAAGAGTTGACGGTCTGGATGACGTCCGTCATAACTTTGATGGTCTGTCAACTCATCTATCAGTCCTTATCCAGTACGTGGCTCAAATTCCTTGGTTTTGATGGTCAAAGTGGCGGTCTATCACTTATGTGGAGGTCCATCAACTTGGCCATCATACTTGGGTGTTTCCGACAGTTCTAAGTAAAACATCCATAACTTCCTCGTCTGATGTCAGATTTGGACAAAATTGGTACTGTTGGAAAGCTAACTCAATTTTCCACATGATAGAAAGTGAAAATATCAAAAATACCATTTGTACAAAGATAGTTTTACATTTCAAAGTAAGTCCTAGCATTCTCAAGATGATTTCTAGCTAGAAAAAGGCACGGGTATTACAATATATCCCCCTTGAGAACATTCATCCTCGAATGGAACTGACTAAGAGGGGAAACAATAATCCAAACATGAGTAGCTGGAACATTATATTATGACTGACAAACTAAACGTGTTATACTAAACATGCATATCTGATGCACGTGTAACTGATTCATGAATGCATGACTGAGGTTCTCGCAATGAGAATGCATATCTGGTGCATGATTATTTACTGGACTGATATATATATGCATGACTGAATATACAATGGTACTTGATACCAAATTTGTGATGGAACATGAACACGAAACAAAATATCAAGTTGTATTGAATGCTAAACGTGAAACTAAATAAGGTTAAGGAGGACTGTTATCTTGAGCTTGATCTGGGTTGGCGGAGAAAAGGTGAGGGTACTTGGTACGAATGTTCTGCTTCCCAAGTAGCTCCCTCAATAGACTGATTTTGCCAAAAAACTTTGACTAGAGGGACTTATTTGTTCCTCAGCCTACGAATCTGATAGTCTAAAATTTTGACTGGAATCTCTACATAAGAGAAGTTGTCCTGAACATCAATGTTCTGAATAAGGACTACAACTGTTGGGTCACCTATGTACTTCTTAATCAAGGAGACATGGAAGACCGGATGAGCTGAGGCTAGATCTGAAGGTAATTTGAGCTCTAAGCTACCTTACCAAAGTAACTGAGAATCCTGAAGGGACCGACATAGTAGGGACTGAGTTTCCCTTTCTTACCGAACCTTTTCAATCCCTTCATAGGAGAGATCTTCAGATAGACATAGTCATTGACCTCTAACTCAATATCCTTTCTACGAACATCTGCATAAGACTTCTGTCGGCTCTGAGCAGCCCGACGTCTCTCTTTGATCAACTAAACTTTCTCTAAGGTGTTGAATACCAAGTCAGGACTGATGACTGAGGCCTCACTAACTTCAAACCAACCAACTGGAGATCTACATCTCCTACCACAGAGTGCTTCAAATAGAGCCATATGAATACTGGAATAATAGCGACTGCTGTATGCAAACTTAATCAAGGGCAAGTAGTCGTCCCAACTTTCCTTAAAACCAATTACACACGCCCTTAGCATATATTTAAGAGTTTGAATGGTCCTCTCTGCTTGGCCATCTGTCTGAGGATGAAACATTGTACTGAGATGGACTTGGGTACCAAGACCCTTTTGGAACGCTTTCCAAAAGTGAGAGGTAAACTGTGCACCTCTATCTGAGATGATAGATAATGGAACATCGTGTAATCTGACCAACTCCCTGATATAGAGTTTGGCATAATCCTTGGTTGAATAACAGGTACGAACTAGAAGGAAATGAGCTGACTTGGTCATTCTATCTACAATAACCCAAACTAAATCATGCTAATGACGAGTTCTAGGCAAACTCATCACAAAATCCATGTTCACTTCTTCCCACTTCCAAGTAGGAATGGTGAACTCCTGTATGGACCCACTAAGTTTCTGATGCTCTATCTTAACCTTCAAACATGTAAAGCACTTAGCCACAAACTCGGCAACATCTCTTTTCATCCAACTCCACCAATATATCTCCCACAAGTCGTGGTACATCTTAGTGGCCCCTGGATGAATAGAGTATCACGCACCATGTGTTTCCGCAAGAATTTGCTAACTCAAGTTATCTATACCTGGAACACACAGACGACCCTGACAATGAAGAACACCACCTTCTTCTTAGAAGAAAGCCTCTACTTTCTGATTCTGAACTGTTCTTTTAGCTTGACAAGGCTGGGATCCTTGTATTGCTTTTCTTTCACCTCGAAAACTAGAGATGACTTTCACCTACTCTGTACATATACACCACCCTCTAAAGAGTCAACTAAGCGAATGCCGAGTATAGCAAGCTAATGGATTTCCTGGGCTATCTTTTTCTTGCTATACTCAATGTGAGAAACAATATCTATGCAGAGTTTATTAAGAGCATCAGCCATAACGTTGGCCTTGCCCGGGGGATAGAGGACACTCATGTCATAATTCTTCAAGAGCTCTAACCACCTTCTCTGACTAAGATTGAGATCTTTCTAAGAAAAGATATACTGGAGACTCTTATGATCTGTGAAGACATCTATATGAACTCCATATAAATAATGCCTCCAAATTTTTAAGGCAAATACAGCGGCTGCTAACTCAAGATCATAAGTAGGATAATTCTTCTCATAGGTCTTTAACTGTCTGGAGGCGTAGGCTATGACTTTACCATGCTGCATGAGTACACAACCTAAACCCACTCTGGATGTATCACAATAGACTACAAAACCATCTAAGTCATCTGGAAGAGCTAGAACTGGAGCTGAGTTGAGTCGAGTCTTCAACTCCTGAAAACTCTTCTCACATGAGTCACCACTGAAAATTAACCTTATTCTGAGTCAATCTAGACATAGGAGATACAATAGAAGAAAATCCCTCGACAAACCATCTGTAATAGCCAGCCAAACCTAAGAAACTCCTAATATCTATAGAGAGATAGGGCAAGGCCAGTTTCTTACCGCTTTAGTTTTCTAAGGATCTACTCTACTGCCATCACCGAAAATAATATGACCAATGAATGCTACTGATCTTAGCTAAATTCGCACTTACTGAACTTGGCGAACAACTGATGGTCTCTAAAAGCCTGAAGAATAATTCTGAGATGGTCTGAATGATCACGCTTTATACGAGAATAGGCCAGAATATCATCTATGAAGACTATGGTGAACATGTCTAAGTACTGCTTGAACACCCGATTCATCAAGTCCATGAAGGCTGCAGGGCCATTGGTAAGACCAAAGGACATGACTAGAAATTTGAAGTGACCATACTGAGTATGGAAAGCTATCTTTGGGATGTCACATTCCATAACTCTGAGCTGATGATAGCCTGATCTGAGGTCTATCTTGGAGAAATAACTGGCACCCTGAAGTTGGTCAAACAAATCATCTATTTTGGGAAGTGGATACCTATTCTGGACCATAACTTTGTTGAGCTGGCGGTAATCAATACACATCCTAAGATAATCGTCTTTCTTGCATACGAATAAGACTGGTGCACCCCATGGGGATACACTGGTCCTGATGAATCCCTTATCTAAGAGATCTTTCAACTGATCTTTTAACTCTTTGAAATCTACTGGTGCCATTCTATATGGTGGAATAGAGATAGGCTAAGTATTTGGGAGAAGGTCTATGTCGAAGTCTATTTCCCTTTTGAGAGGAATGCATGGAAGATCTTCGGTAAAGACATTTGAATATACATTAACCAGTAGGACTAATTCGAGACTAGGAGATTTGGTAATGGAATCCTTTACATGCATGAGATGATACACATACCCCTTTGAAATTATTTTCCTTGCCCGAAGATAGGAAATAAGTTGACCCCTGAAAGATAAAGTACTACCCGTCCACTCTAGGATGGGCTCATTTGGGAATTGAAATTACACTATTCGGGTTCTACAATCGACTGTGGCATATCAGGATTGAAGTCAATCTATGCCGATAATGACATCAAAATTAGTCATTTCTAATTCGACTAAATTTGCTGATGTGGATTTGTAAAATATTATAATCGAGTAGTTCCTGTATACCCGCTGGGATATGATGGTTTTACCCACTGGGGTGGAGACTGAAAAGGGCTCTACTAAAATTTTGGGACTAATTCTGAAATCGCCTGCTATGTATGGAGTGACAAAAGACAAGGATGCACCTGAATCTAGCAAAGCATAAACATGAACATGGAAAATCTGTAACGTACCAATAATGATTTAAGGAGAATTTTCTCGATCCTGTTGAGTCTGGTGAGCATAGAGCCTATTTGGGTGTTGCCTACTAGTAGCACTGGAAGTGACACCCTGCTGGTTAGGTTGACCGTACTGAGCTGTGGAACGATTCTACTGACCCTGAGGACCTGGATGAGGACAGTCCTTAACTCTATGTCCTGGGTTGCCACAACCAAAACAAATGCCTTAACCCGCTCTACACACACCCTGATGGTGCTTACCACAAGACTAACACTGGGGATAATTACGGGCACTACTATCACTGTCCTGATATTTAGATCCTGGTGCTCTATCTCTGTTGCCGTCTCTGAATTTCGGCAGTGGGGTACTAGCGGAGGAAGGAGCTAGATCTATTGACTTAGAATGAAACTGCAAATGGTTTCCTCCTTCTGATTTAGGTTGAGCAAAGCTGAAACTACCGACCTTTGCTATCTTGTTCTGCCTCACCCTAGTCCTGACCTTTTGATCCTCTATCTGCTGAGCATGGGTCATGAGCCTAGCTAAAGTCATATCACTGTTCAGCATTACAGATCTACACTCATTTACCACGCGATCATTCACTCCTAACATGAACTTGTTCATCTTAGCCCTATTGTCTGCAACTACATGAGGGGCATATCTGGCTAGCTGAGTAAATTTAAGATAATACTCCTTAACCGTCATATTTCCCTGCCTAAGGTTGATGAATTTAAGAACTCTGGCCTCCCTCAGTTCTTGGGGAAAGAATCTGTCTAAGAAAGTCGTGACAAATTCCTCACACTCTATAGGACATATATCATCTAACCTCTCAGACTTCCACTATTTGTACCAAGTGTGAGCAACATCCTGTAACTGGTATGCGGCTAACTTGGTTCTCTGAACAGAAATAACTCCCATGATGTCAATGACCTTCTGGACTTGGTCAATGAACTCCTAAGGGTCTTCATCAAACTTAGACCCGAAGAAAGATAGAGGGTTTATTCAGGTGAAGTCCTGAATCCTGGCTGCTGCGGAATTTGCAATTGGATTGGCTGGAATAACTGGTGGCCATTCATTCTGGGCCGCCATAAACTGAGTAAGTGTGGTTAATGCGGCTCTAAACTCCGCATGAGAAATATGTTCGCCCAAAGGATACGGGCTGAGGAGTTGGCTGGTTTGTTCTCTTTGGAGGCATATTCTGAAATAAGAGAAGAACGGATTAGACTGAGAGTTTAACTTAAGATTATTCTCACTAGCACGACATGAATACTGAAATAAGGGAAACTGTTCCTAAAACTTCTCATATCCTCTTGCATATAAATGTGGCACGCAAGTTCCTAAAATATCTCATTAGATGCGGGTTTCAGACTTCCTAGGACTCTATTAAACCTTAGGCTCTGATACCAAGTTTGTAACATCCCGATTTTTTCTGAAACGGAATGCTACACGGTGCTTATGACCTCAAAGGACCATAAGCTAATCCAAGACTAATATCTATACCTGTACACTATAATATATATCATAATAATGATGAAAACATGAACATGTAGGCCATAAAGTTCAACTAAATAAAGAATCTGGTAAAATAACATCCATATGGGTAAAAGATACCCAAAACAACTGAAAACTGAATAAAATCTGAACTAAATCTGAAAGCCTCTAAATACTCTCTGAATAAGGAGTTGAAGGAACATGTCTCCAAGTAACTCCATAAATTGATAGCTAACTGAAATAAAAAATGAATAAATCAAATCATATATTTCTCGAATGAAGAGGACTCACTGCAACTCTGTATACTGGAATGCGACTGCTACTGCTGGTCTGGAACTCATGTCTCTGAACCTATGGTGTAACATAAAGAGAAAGCACCATAGCATGAATACGTCAGTACAACTGGAGTACTGAGTATTCAAGTGAGGTAGGCTGATCATAAATAGGGTTACATGCATGAAAAATGCTAACTAACTAACTGATATAAACGTGAGAGTGCAAACATGCATTTATAGAAACTGAGATTGGGAATGCGTGATAGCTAAATCTGTATGCTAATACATAGTTTACTGATAACTGATCATGACTAATACTGTAGTTCTGAATACATGAGTGACTGTGTCTAATAATCTTGTATCTGATGGAACTATCTGAGTTCTGTACTATAACTGAATTTGATTATATCTAACAATCCTGGTATACTGGTATCTGAAGAACTGTCTGAGTTCTTTTACTGAGACTGAGTCTAAAACTGTGGGAGATAGTTTTTTAACTGACATGCCCCAATAATGCATATAGCTAAGTTGGGGTCTAATCTCTGCCCCTACTGAAGGGGTATCAATACCGTGCCACTAGTAAGGACAATTGCGAGTGACCCTTATAAGGCAGGTACTCAAAATGAGAACGGTGGGAACCCTAAACTGACAGGTTAATCCACCTCATCAACCCTAATCTAACAGTTTAAGATATGTCAACCTACGCTGGCTACGTAGTTCTGGAACACAAGGATGACTGCTAAGAATCACACCCTAAACTGGTAGGTGAGTTTCCATCCTTGGGTTCACTCGATGCTAACTTCTACTCCTATCTGAAGAGACTAAACATGATTTAACTGAATGTACATGGACTGAATAACTGACATCCGTTGACTGACGGAATAGTACTACTCTCTAAGAATTTACTGAGATCATGAGATTTTTTAGGTTTCCTAAGTCATATGACTGACTGAGTTCTATAGATTATGGCTTGACTGAGATGATCGTGATGATATGACATGGCTCTAGGCACACAGTTATGTTTTTTGGGTACGAATACCCCCAGGACTCGATGGAAGGAAACTGACACACATGACATGACTTGATCACAAGATTTGAGTCCGCAATTCATAATATCGTACATAAGGAATTTCATACTAAGCATGGTTATCAACAATGCATTGCATGGAAAGTATTTCATGTCACATAGAAGTACTTGCACAACCTTAATATCATGTTCATTGCATAATCATACTAGCAACACATATCAATAGCATGGAAGTTAATGTAGAATCATCTTAAGAGTTGACATAGCTTGTCATTTAAATACTATGGGGCCATGGGAACATGATTTTTAGCATTCTAGGCATTTTAACAAACACCTTGTATGCACACTTTGGGGCATAGGTTTTCTCAACAATTTTAATCATCTTGAACCACCCAAATTCATGGGTTTTAACTACAAGCATTCATACATCATGAAAGTCAACTTAAATTAATATCTTGAAGCTTAAACAATGATTATTAACATGAACAACATCACATAACAATAAGGAAATCAAAGTTTCTCATTTAAAAGCATGGTTCTTGAACTCTATGAACGAAAGGGGTCCATAGATAAACACTACCATTCCTGACTTAAGGTTCTTAATGTTTTTGAACTTGAAGGATTTGAAATCCTTTGATTCTTGAAGAAGATTGGGTCTTGTTCTTGGAGATTAAATTTAGAGGGAAACCCTAGTTTTTGTTTGTGAAATAATAATGAGCATAGTGGCAGAATTCGAACTTATCTGGGTATATGTAGGCGAGTGATAAGTGACCAAAATACCCCTGTTAAAATAACCTAGAAATAAACTGAATGTGGCATGTGACGATTTGATTGATGGTCCATTAGACACTTAACGGTCCATCACTTAGCCCGTCAGACGTGGACCAGAAATAGGGTTCACTGGATAAGAGTTGACGGCCTAAATGACAGTCCGTCAACTTATCCGTCAGTCCTTATCCAGTACGTGGGTCAACTGTCTTAGCTGTGACGATCAAAGTGGTGGTCCGTCACTTATGTGGAGGTCTGTCACTTATGTGGCGGTCCGTCAACTTGGCCGTCATACTTGGGCATTTACGACAGTTCCAAGTAAAACGTCCATAACTTCTTCATCTGATGTTGGATTTGGAAAAATTGGTACTGTTGGAAAGCTAACTCAATTTTCCATGTAATAGAAAGTGAAAATCTCAAAAATACCATATGAATAAAGATAGTTTTATATTTCAAATTAAGTCCTAGCATCTCCGAGATGATTTCTATCTAGGAAAAAAGCCGTAACACAAAGTAAGCCAAAACTCCTCATACTAAGAACTTAAATCACATAGTATTTTCATGGAAAGAGTGAGAATATAAGTTGGGTGCATGGAATTATGACATGAAGCATGCATAAGTATTGGGAGGGTTGAAGTATAAACCTTTGCATTCCGGTAGGAATAGGTTGTGAATCACCTTTACTTATTGATTTCCTACATATACTGGTATTACTACTCGAACCTAAAGGCTTGGATTTCTGAGATATATAACCGGACTGTTACTGCATTCCTATCCAGCTGAGGTGCTGACCGATTTTTTGTTATCTTTTCGTTAGTCCCTTTGGAAGGTATGTTCTATAAACGAAAGGGAAATGGATTAGAATGAGAGAAAATTTCAAACTTATGCTCACTGGAACGACATGAATACTGAAAGAAGGGAAATTGTTCCTAAAACATCTCATAGCCTCTTATACATAAGTATGGTGCACAGCACACCCATGCACAAGACTCTACTAGATGCGGCTTTTTAGACTTCCTAGGACACTGTTGAACCTTAGGCTCTGATACCAAGTTTGTAATGCCTCAAATCTGGTACCTGGAATGCTACACGATGCTCTTGACTCTGAAGGACCACAAACTAACCCATGACTAATATATGTAACTGAGCACTTAATAATACATTATAAATATGCAGAATATAACTTGTAAGGTCATAAGGTTCAAAACTGAACTAATACTGAATATAATACAATATTTTTAATGGGGTATAAAAATACCAAAAATTAAAATAAACTATCTGAACACATGTTGTAGTCTGAAAGCCTCTAAACTGTCTGACAAACTATGGAGTTGATGGGACATGTCCCCAACTAACTCCGAACTACTAAAATAATAAAGTAATAAAATAATCATTTTATCCTCAAATGATAATGACTCACTACTAGTCTGGCTGCTGAACTTCTGATCTACTAAGGATGCTCGAGAGTTCGTGCTTCTAAACCTATGGTATAAAACACCATAGCGCAAATGCGTCAGTATGTTAAATATACTGGTATGTAAGTGAGGTAGGCTAAATTCAAGGGTTCATTTGCATGAACAATAATAACTGACTATATAATATGAACATGAGAATACATGAATAAATACTTAACTGT
Source organism: Capsicum baccatum var. pendulum (assembly GCA_030864225.1). Lineage (NCBI taxonomy): Eukaryota > Viridiplantae > Streptophyta > Magnoliopsida > Solanales > Solanaceae > Capsicum > Capsicum baccatum. The sequence continues at coordinate 186,202,907 of CM061560.1, read as the reverse complement.
AACTGAGATCGTGATAACGCTGACTCATGAATTCTAATAACTAGGATTTTACTGATATTTGAGTACTGATAGTGGGATACCGAATGACTAATTCTACTGAATACTGAGGAACTAATATCTTATTACAAATAAGAAATGACTATTTCTGACAGTTCTGATTGTGAAGAACTGGTCTGATTGACTGTACTTGACAATCCTGAAACTGAATACTGATAACATCAGTTTTGTATAATTAATATATTATTAACTGAGTTCATGATAACATGATTACTGAGTCTGAATACTGATAACATGAGTGACTGTATCTGACAGTCCTGATACTGATGGAACTAGCTGGGTTCCACACTGTACTAATTTGACTGTATCTGATAGTCCTGGATTTCTATAGAACTGAACTGAGTTCTATTACTAAAACTGGATCTGAAACTAAGACTGTGGGAGGTAATCATCTAACCGATATGCCCTGAAACTGAACTGGTGGGGTCCAACCTGTAACCCCAGTTGGAAGGGTATCAGTACCATACCATGGGTAAAGACAAGCTGTGAGTAAGCCCTCTCTGACAGGGAGCTCTTCCGTTAACCCCTCCTATAAGGAAAACTCAAATGAGATGTGTATAGTCCCTAGACTCGTAGGGGTATATCTCAACATACGTTGGCTACGTAGTTCTGGAACGTAGGGATTTCTACTAAGGATCACACCCTCTACTGGCTGACAGTGTGTGTCCTCATTCCTGGGTTCACTCAGTGCTAAATCCTACTCCTAACTGAATAGACACTGAACTGATTAACTAAACTGAACTGATAATAATGGTATTGTTTAGCGGAGCTAAACAAAGTTCACTGAGTTCCGTTGACTGACGAAATGCTATTGAGATCTGAGGACTGATAAAGAGTACTGAAGTTACTGAGATTTAAGGAAATACTGAGGTTACTGAGTACTGATGTTACTAAGACCACTGAGGTCACTGAGATTACTGAGTAGAGACTAGACTGATACTGAATTTACTATGTTTTCCTTAGTCATGAGATTGACTGAATTCTTAGGATCATTACTTGACTAAGAGTATCATGAAAACATGACACTGGCTCTAGGCACACAGCTAAATTATCGGGTACAAGTACCCCTAACACTCGATAGCATGAAACTGACAGGATAGGACACTTCTTGAATACATGACCAATATCAACAATTCATAATACATTAATTTGGGGATTTCATAAAGCACATGGTTATCATAGTCTTGTACATGAAATGGAATTACATATAAATATGTCATACTTTCATCAACCTAATCTCATGGACATTTCCTCAACCATTCATAATGCACACAGTATCATGAAAGTCATTCTTAGTCATAGGGTAAAGCATACAGTTATCAATTAGGTCATAATTAATCTATAATGCATAATTTCTATTCTCTTAGGCATTTTATCAAACACCTAGGATGCATGACTTAGGGCATAGGCATGACCATCAAATTAATACAATAAAACTCCATATTTCAACTCAATTTCACATGTTTCAGACTACATACTAGCATAGGTTCATGAACAACACATAAAGATTCCAACTTGAGAATCATACAACCATAATCATATGAACATAATCAACCCACAACAAAATATTAAAAATACAAGATTTAAAACTTGATTCTTGGGATTCATGGATGAAAGAAACTCATGAATGAACACTATGCATACCTTAGTTCTTGATTCTACGAAGATTGACGAAGAGATTCTTGAATTTGAGTCTTGGATTTGAATCCTCAATTGAAAATCCTAACTTGTTCTTGAGAGAAACTTGAGATAAACAATATATTTTGGGTGATTTATGGCTGAATCACATGTTATTGGGTATAGGGGTAAAAAATTGACCCTTTTAACCCTTGGACGTGTATTTTAATTCTGTGAAAATTTCCCAACCTGGACCCCTGGCGCAACGCGGCGCTATTGTGCTGTGCCACAGGAATTTGAAAACTCTGAATTTGAGCCTTGGTACGATGCTCCATAATCAAGGAGGCTCACTAGATTTTGATGATTGCCATTTTGGCTGGCTCTGTGATGCATTGATGGCTCAAGTGGCACATTATCTTACTAAAATGGTCTAACTTTTCGCCCGTGTGTCGGATTTGGGCGAATTTGGTATCGATGGAAAGCTTATTCAATTTTCCACATGATATAAAGTGAAAATATTAAAAATATGGTATATTAAAGCAACACAGGGTCGACTTTAGGGAAAATATCAAAGATGTTCCAAATAGAGAAGAGGGAAAATTCTATGAATAATTGCATGCTGCTAGTCATCCTTTGTTTGATGGGTGTTCACACTCTCATTTGTCTATTATTGTTAGATTGTTAAGTATTAAATCTGACTGAAATATTATTGAAGGAGGAATGGACTCAATGATAGACCTTATTAAAGAGTTAATTGACCCCGACTTGGAGGTTCCTGATTTTTTCTATAAGGCAAAAAGATTGTGTCAAAGTTAGGTCTCTCCTTGGTTAGAATTTATTGTTGTGAAAATGGTTGCATGTTATACTTTAAGGAAGATACTAATCTAGAGTCCTATAAGTTTTGTTAGCACCCTAGATATAAGCGTGGTTCTAGTAGAAATTAAATTGCTATTAAGGCGATGCATTATTTACCTGTAATACCAAGATTGAAGAGGTTGTATGCTTGAAATAGCTCAGTGAAAATAGAAGGCCCACTGGTGTTATATGTAATCCATATGATGGAGAGGCTTGGAATCATTTTGATGCAACTTATCTAGATTTTGCACCTGAGCCAAGAAATATCCGTTTGGGATTATGTGCGGATGGCTTCTCTCCTTTTTTAGTTGGTGTTACGCCCTATTCATATTGGCCTGTATTTATCACCCCATATAATGTTCCTCCTAAAATATTGATGACTAGTCCCTATATATTTTTGAATTGTAGTGTTCCTGGCCTGCGTAATCCAAAAAGTGGAATAGATATCTACTTGCAACTTTTGATCGATGAACTTCAAAGTTTATAGCATGAAGGGGTTGAAACTTGGGACATCTTACTTAAATAAAATTTCAATCTGCGTACATATCTAATATGGACTGTTAATTATTTTTCTGCTTATGGAATGTTGTCTGGGTGGATGACAGCTGGAAAGCTAGGTTGTCCATACTGCATGGAAAAAACAAAATCTTTCACATTGAGAGATGACAAGAAAAATTCATGGTTTGATTGTCATTGTTGTGTCTTGCCACCTAACCATGAATTTAGGAGACTTAAGAATGCATTCAGTAGGAATAGAAGGGAACATGCTGGTCCACCTCCAAGTCTGTCTGGTCATGACATCTGGGAGATATTTCAGGATTTGCCTAAAGCCAGCGAGGAACCATTGTATAGGCTTGATGGATAAGGCATTTCGCATAACTGGACTAATCAAAGTATATTTTGAGAGTTAGAATATTGGACAGATAATTTACTTAGAAATAATGTTGATGTCATGAATATTGAGAAGAACTATTTTGACAACTTGTTCAACACAATTATGGATGTCACCGGCAAAACAAAGGATAATCCTAAGGCAAGACTTGACTTACCAGAATATTACAAACGCAGAGAATTACACTTACAGGAGGGGCCCAATGGCAATGTTCTTAAGACCAAGGCTAGTTTTACATTTAATTTAGATCAAAAGCATCAAATATGTGAGTGGGTCGAAAGTTTGAAGATGCCCGATGAATATGCCTCAAATTTGGGAAAGAGGATTGATATGGCACAAGGTATCTTGCATGGAATGAAAAGTCATGATTATCATGTTTTCATGAAACAATTACTTCCAATTTCTTTTATTGGTTTACATGAAAACATATGGAAATCGATAGCAAAGATCAGTTTATTCTTCAAAGACTTATGTGCCACCACATTAAAAGAAGAAAATCTAGCGCGAATGGAAAGTAAAATTGTTGTTATCACTAACAAGCTGGAGAAGATTTTTCCACCAGATCTCTTCGATGTGATGGAACATCTTCCATTCACCTTGTGCACGAAGCTAGGCTAGGCGGTCCAGTTCAAACTAGGTGGATGTATCCACTCGAACGGTAAGCAATTGCAACATATTTAAATTCATACATATCATTTTTTAATATAGTAAACATCTAATCTTAAGATTGTGCAGGGCAATTGGAAAATTAAAAATGGGTCTCAAAAATAAACATAGGGTGGAAGGCTCTATAGTTGAGGCATATCTTGTAAGAGAAATGCCTCAATTTTATTCATACTACTTTCGTGATGAAGTTGCTTGTTCAAGAAACTGATCAAATCATCATCAGAAGGATATGAATGAGCCTCATTTGCAACCAATATCAATTCTCAATCAATCTGGTTGTAAGGCTAAAAAGATCATACATCGTCGGCTCACTCCCACGGAGCGCAAATCAGCAACTTTGTATGTCTTACTAAATTGCCCAGAAGTTGAGCCCTTTATGAAGTAAGGAGATTAAAATTTTAACATATCTTATTTGTTTACTCGTTCCCTTAAAGAAACTAATTGTGTTTCGCATGTTGGATCTTCAGTTCATTTAAGACTCAATTCCACGAAAATCAAGTGTATGCATCCTTTGCAATATGATTTACATATAAGGTTAGTAAGTGTATTAATATTTCTACAAATTTTAAACATTACACATTCCTCAACTAACATATATGTGTGCATATATATATATGTATAATATTTTTAGGTACACCAGTCACCAAATATAGCTGCATACGATTAACTCTTGTGAGATATTTCTTTGGGTCTATTTAAAGCTTATGCAATATCCCATTACACAGTAAATGGGTTTAAATTTTCCACCGAAGAACACTCCAGAACAAGGAAAACAAATAATAGGGGTATTTGGGTTAAGGGTGATGATGATGTTGATTACTTTGGAATCATACACGAGATCTTAGAACTGGAGTATGCTGGTTTCCCAGTAAAAAAAATTGTCCTCTTTCAATATAAGTGGTTTGATCCAGGCACAAGAGGCACAAGAGTACATAAGGGGCATAACATCATTGAAGTGAAGCACAATAGGTCTATCTTATTTTGGATCCATTTGTTCTAGCACAAAATTATAAACAAGTGTATTATGTTCCTTATCCATTGCGCAGTGATAAGTCGGATTGGTGAGTTATAATCAAAAGACTATAAGACGGGTGGAAGTTGAGAATGTGTTGTAGACTGCATATCAAAATGAAATGCAAATTGATCACCAGCTAGTGGACGTTGACTTAGTGGATAATTTTAATCACTCGAAAAATATATTTTAAGAATTTAATATTGCGGAAGAAGAGGCTGAGTGGGTAGGAGATGAGGAAACTTTCGAAGAGGGTGAATGGTTTAGTGAAGAGTCTTCAGAAGAGGAGGATTAGTTTGTGTAGGTTGTATATTTTATGTATTAATGTCTTTATGCTTTGTACTATATATTTACCTTTATGTTTCTTGTTTAAGATTGATATGTAATATACTGTTTAATATTGTAGTTTTCACTTTTTCATAATTTATATAGTAATAAAAATATTCCGATTTGAAATGTGAATTAGTAACTTGAAATTAGTTACTTGAAATGTTTTCTTATATAATCATTTTGTAGGAACTAGCTACTTGTTAACTTTACATAATTTAGGTGTCAGGTAGAGGCGACAAAGGTAAGGTAAAAGTTGATCCTACAAAAACAAAAAATAAAAAACTACCTCCACCTTATAGACGACCGACAGGTATTCATATATCTGAGGGTCGGTTTACTAATGCACCAGCATGACCCTCATATTCTAGGTCGTCTCAGCATTCAGTTCCTACTCCTACACATGTGGGGCCATTTCATGCTACACTGAGTCATTCTTCTCTTATCACTATGTCACCGCCATCACAGTACTATCGAGCGACCACTGGCACATCCAGACATCTACCATCATCGGCATCCTCCTGTAGTAGTCACCCAGGTTTACAATTTTAATTATTTGTTTCTATTTAAATTTTTAATTATTTGAAGATAGATAATTTTTCCATATGTAGGAAAAAAAAGTGTAGGAAGATACTACACGATGAGCTATTTGAGGAAACTCATCTGAAAAAAAAAAAAGAACCCGACTGATGAAGATGTCTGGGTTGAACCTCGTGCAAAAGTTGCCGATGTAAGAATCAAATTTTGAATTTATGAATCTTTTTCTCAAAGTTGATATTATTCAAGTATAATTACTTTAATATTTTTTTGACTATTAATTATAACTTTACTTTAAATATAGGACAAATATAGGCAGCTCCTTAGTGAGTTTTGTAGTAGTCAGCCTCCTGAAAGTCAGGGTGACTCAATACCCTAACATGTAGAGGAGGAATTATGGGAATAAACTGTGGGTTCTGCAGTTAGAGGTCATTTCTACGAATATCACAGAAATTATTTTGGCGAGAATGTCCGATCTTCGTCCGGTCCTACATCTTATACCTCTTTAGTTGATAGAGAAACCATTGAATTACTAAAAAATTCGGTTTCTAAACTCACTGAAGAGCTTACTGAGCAGATAGAGGGGGCAAAAGAAAGAGGAGGAAACATCATCACAAATCAGGATGCTGCAGGAGCAGTTCAGCTCTTTTATTCAGACTGCAAAGATTATTCCTCCATGTCCTGTTGATGCAGTTCGGGCTGCAAAAGGTCTACGCCCACTCAATGATATCAGCATAGATGAGGATGCGGAAGACGAAAACGAAGATGATGACGATGAAGATTAGTATTAGTTTTGTTTTACTTTTGTATGGATTGTACTTTGGATTTGGACATTTTGTTGTAGTTTTTACACTTTTGTATGTATTGTTGTAGTTTTTACACTTTGGTTTGTACTTTGGTTTGTTGTTGTTGTTGTTGACTATATAGATTTGGACATTTTATTGTAGTTTGTACTTTGGTTTATTGTTGTTGTTGTTGTATTGTATGGTGTTTCATTTGCTGCTTTTTTATTTTTAAGAAAAAAAAATCCAGAAAAAACGATCACAAGTGGTCAATTTAAAAAAAAAAAATTGCAAATGGTTGGTTTTTCTAGAAATTTTACAAAAAACGGACCATAAGTGGTCGGTTTTATTAAAATTAATTTATTAATTTAAAAAAAAAACGACCACTAGTGGTCGGTTTTAATAAAATAATTAATTAATTTTATAAAAAAATCGACCACTTGTGGTCGGTTTATTTTGAATTTTTTTATTTTTAAACTCATTTTTTCTATTTTAATAAAATAATAATGAATTTTAAAAATAAATATTTAAAAAAAAAAAAACGACCACACTTGGTCGGTTTTTAAAAAGCTACCACAATTTTACCGACCACGCACTTAGGTCGGTTTTGTGGTCGGAATTAGAGGAAAACCGACCACTTGGTGGTCGGTTTTCTCCTTTTGGTCGGTTTTCAGTGGTCGGTTTTCCTCTTTTGGTCGATTTTCCTTTTTTTTAGTAGTGTTTAGAGAAATACATTTGTTATTTCTCTTCCAATCTTTCCTCATTAGAGTAGTTTTCATTTTACAGCATCAATATTGTCATGTGATCCTTGTTGTTGAAGCTCATGTCCATGAATCCAGTGCTTTCTTACATTAACGAAGTCCACCTTTTTTCAGATTTATATTTACCTAACCTACTTCATCATTATTATCTAGTTTTTATCCGTTCAAATAATGATATTCAACCGCAATAATCAAATGTTGTGTATTAAACTAGGATGTGCATTTTTGACGACCTATAAATTCAACTATACCATTGTATTGATAAATAATTTTATTTTTTGTTATAGTTTTTCTGATCAAACTAGAAGCTTTCAAGGAAAAACTACCAAAAAATTATGCACAACACATACAGCCACTGTATATTATGTATATTTTTATTTTACTAGACACAAATAATTTGAGCAATTAATTTGTCAAAGTTATTGGAAAACACAGAAACACAAATATGTTGAGGATTATTCGTGATATTATTTGATGCCTCTCTCTGTACTATCTTTTCATATTATTAAAACTAGTAAACTAGATGGCTAGTGCTCATGCATAGCTTCGGTATTTTCTGAAGAATTTTGTACAAAAGAGATCTAATAATGGAAAAGAAAATTTCGTCCTTTGATGAATTATTTCGTAGGTTTATAAAGAAAAATACTTGAAGCTAATAGTAACATAATATGCATTATAGTATATACATTCATTTGAGAACAAAGTTGTTCAGCTAAGATTTCGAGCTTGCTAGAAAGGCAAACACAATCACATTGTCCATATTAGCGTGATCTAGCTCCAATATCAAGTGCCTGTTTTTTCTCTCCATTCACTAATATAAGAGTTGATTCTATAATTGGGTAAAATCTGAATTCTAACACCGACTGCAAATAGCACCTATTTCATCTGTGAGAAAAAATCAAGTATTAGAATCGTCCATGTAAAGTAAAATTCATTTAAAAGTTAATTATAATTTATATGATAAGTTATTTTAATCTTCCATAATTTTCAATCTCCCCCTACGTTATTTTCTCCACTTTAACTGGTCATCTTGCTTTTAAAATTGAATTTAAAGAATTAAATTAGGCTCTTTCGACATCTCAGGCGCATCATTTTGGAAGAAAATTACTTGATAAAAATATAAACATACCCAAAACAACAACTAAATAACAAGCTGCGACTGAATATACTAAACAATAAAAGAAATCACAGCTTGACTGAAATCTTACATACGTAGCAACTTTATACTAATATACTAACAATTTTAAGAGCAACCTCATTTTGAACAATAACAACAGGAGCCTTATCATCAAGTACTATATAATGAATACTTCAACTACTCCAGCTGCTTTCTTGTGAACAAAAAACTAAATCAACTAAAGATCATGATTTATTGAAGTGATTGGGGTTAGAATCTACTCAGTCATGTCCGTTAAAAAATAACACTCGATAAATATTCATAATTTTCTCTTTTAAGTGAATTCAGAATATAATTTTAGAGATTAATGCAATTGATAGACATAACAATTCATGTAGTTTAACAGAAACATAAAAATTAACAATATGGAGAAAAAAAACTTGATCAATATCGCAATCATTGTTGTCTTTCTCTTAGTATTATCATCAAATATATACATGCATTTTTCTAACAATTTGTGATAGATTTTCTTAGCATGTACTAACTTTATCCTTTAACAAGGTCATATGAGATTATGGATTTCTATAATATTACTTTCATAGTAAAGAAGTGAAATTAATTTTTGTCGGGAGGTCTATTGTTGAGTGTAAATCAACTATCTATTTTTAATAGAGTATCCTCAAATTCGAGTTGGTTAATTTTTCGTCAATTATTAAAAAGAGAACATAGAAGATGATAGAATATTTTAACAACATTAGAGGTGAACCTGAGATTCCAATTTCTACCCTTTTAGTTTCTTTCTTTTTCTTTTCCCTCTTGTGGTTGGTAGTTAAAATTTCTTTTTATAACAAGGTTATTTACCTACAATACAACAGAACAGGACTTCTATAAAAAATTATAGAGAGTCAGATTTAGAGAAAGGGTTACAAAATTTTTCCGATAATTCTTTTGAGACTATCCTCTTACAAAACAGAAGTACATTACTAATTTTAATTATAAATTATGTAATGAAATATTCACTTAGTTTAGACTGGAGAAAATAGCAACTGATTATTTATGATAAAGTTTAAACTTTTCTATTGCTTGTTAATAAGATGTACAATTATCAAAACAGAGAAATGTATTCTAAATTTTCAGGGTGTTCATTTTTACTACTACTACTCTATGATCTTTGTTAATTCTACTAAAAAGTGAAACTATTAATATTTGATTAATAAAAGAGAAACAGAGTTCTACATAACTTGACATAGTTTCTAGTGTGTAGAGTGAACCTGTGAAAAACTCAGCAGCTAAGACAATCAGATCATCAACCTTGATCCAGATATGAGTCCATTCCTATTCCTTCCAGGCTATAATGTATCTCCTCATCTGTGTATGTGCTCAATGTAGAAGTTTTTCAACTTTTGCTCGTAATTCTTTACTTTTTTAAAGAATAAATTCAGTAAATCCTTTAAAGTAAAAACAAGACAGAATTAAGAAAATAAAGGTATAACAACTCCTTTATAGGCATAAAATAATCACATCGATCACGTATGTGCTCAAAAAAGCTCTTATTCATTTAGTAGCGAGATATCATGAGCTAAATATAATTATTGGTTCACTGTAGCAAATCAACATCATCCTATACACTTGCACTGAGAAATATATTTGTTATTTTGTCAAGTGACTCTTTCCGAAAGTGCTTGAGTATCATATAACTTCTTCTTTTGTTTAATTTTAATTCAATACTTTTTCAGGTCAAGTTAATATCAGCAAAAATAAAAATTCAGAATATTTTATTAGTAGGATACGATAACTAATTTCATTCATTTCATAAATCATATGCACGTATTACTTGAAACTAAAGATCATATGCAATAAAATAAGATATCAGTACTTAAAAATCTAATTCGATTTAGTAACACTAAAAATATCAAAAGTATAATGCTGAAGATAAATAGCATAACATCCAATTTATTTATTGAGACGCGTGAATAGCAGATTTGATGCTTACATGATTCTATATTAAAAACAAATATTAAAAGATAAAATCTAACATGAATAACCTACATAAATGAAAGGGAAAAAACATAAATATCCCCAGAACTTATCACCACAACTTACTTTAGTACTTTAACTTTATATGTAACTAGGTAACATACCCGCACTTCGCGCGTGGTAATAATTCTTCTTGTTAAACCTACAAATAAATTTTTACTCTGTGAAAAAAAAGGTTTAGTTTTTAAATCCAAATATATTGGATTTTCAGGACACTTAATCTAATTGATGAAATTATACCTTTTTCCTCTTTTATCTTCTTTAATTAAATATTTTTCTTTCTTACTCTCTATATTTTTTAAAATGTTAATTTTTTCACTCCTCTGGTTTAACTCTTAAACAATAATATTTGGTAATAAAAGAAATTCATATACGACCACAATAATAATTTGATAAACTTAACCTCAAGAATTGTTAGTGACAGCCCACTACACTTTAAAGCAATTTATTTGTCAAGCATATTCAGCCACTATCACATTCCGTGCAGTTAAGGATATTCAACTTTCATTATTACAAATTTAAAATTATTTATTTTGTATCATCTCAAACTCTTGTAGTCCATATATCATAACGACTATCACGCGTGGTAATAATTCTTCTTGTTAAGCCTACAATAATTTTTTACTCTATGAAAAAAAAAAAAAGGTTTAGTCTTTAAATCCAAATATATTGGATTTTCAGGATACTTAATCTAATTGATAAAATTATACCTTTTTCCTCTTTTATCTTGTTTAATTAAATATTTTTCTTTCTTACTCTCTATATTTTTTAAAATGTTAAATTTTTTACTCCTCCGGTTTAACTCTTAAGCAATAATATTTGGTAATAAAAGAAATTCATATACGACCACAATAATAATTTGATAAATTTAACCTCAAGAATTGTTAGTGACAGCCCACTACACTTTAAAGCAATTTATTTGTCAAGCATATTCAGCCACTATCACATTCCGTGCAGTTAAGGATATTCAACTTTCATTATTACAAATTTAGAAATATTTATTTTGTATCATCTCAAACTCTTGTAGTCCATATATCATAACGACTATCGAGCGTGGTAATAATTCTTCTTGGTAGGCCTACAAATAATTTTTTACTTTGTAAAAAAAAAAAAGGGCTTAGTCTTTAAATCCAAATATATTGGATTTTCAGGATACTTAATCTAATTGATGAAATTATACCTTTTTCCTCTTTTATCTTCTTTAATTAAATATTTTTCTTTCTTACTCTCTATATTTTTTAAAATGTTAAATTTTTCACTCCTCTGGTTTAACTCTTAAGCAATAATATTTGGTAATAAAAGAAATTCATATACGACCACAATAATAATTTGATAAATTTAACCTCAAGAATTATTAGTTACAGCCCACTACACTTTAAAGCAATTTATTTGTCAAGCATATTCAGCCACTTTCACATTCCGTGCAGTTAAGGATATTCAACTTTCATTATTACAAACTTAGAAATATTTATTTTGTATCATCTCAAACTCTTGTAGTCCATATATCATAACGACTATCGCGCGTGGTAATAATTCTTCTTGTTAAGCCTACAAATAATTTTTTACTCTGTGAAAAAAAAAAAAAAGGTTTAGTCTTTAAATCCAAATATATTGAATTTTCAGGATACTTAATCTAATTGATGAAATTATACCTTTTTCCTCTTTTATCTTCTTTAATTAAATATTTTTCTTTCTTACTCTCTATATCTTTTAAAATGTTAAATTTTTCACTCCTCAGTTTAAACTCTTAAGCAATAATATTTGGTAATAAAAGAAACTCATATACGACCACAATAATAATTTGATAAATTTAATCTCAAGAATTATTAGTGACAACCCACTCACTTTAAAGCAATTTATTTGTCAAGCATATTCAGCCACTTTAACATTCCGTGTAGTTAAGGATATTCAACTTTCATTATTACAAACTTAGAAATATTTATTTTGTATCATCTCAAACTCTTGTAGTCCATATATCACAACGACTATCAAGTATCTCTTGCCTTTTTAAAGCTTTTGATGTTTGTTAATTATTTGTCATGATGCTTAGCACAAGGTTCATTACTTATATAAGAAAGAAAGCCTGTGAATACATTTTATGGAATATTTTTGTAAAATAATAACTTTTATACGAATATCAAAGTTATGCCGAATTATTAATGGATCACGATAGATTTTATTTGCTAAAATTATCTTGTAGATGAATCCTGTCCTTACAATAGAGACAACTTATAGCTCCCTTTCTCTTTGATCAAGTTGATCTTGCATCATTTCGAATTCATTTTCATGGTCATCCGTCAAATTCTTAAACCCTACAACATGTAGAGATAAATAAGTAGGATATAAATTGCATTTTCAAAAATCTCAATATGTTAAATTTTGCAGGAAAACATGAAAAAATTTTGAATTTTTATATCGTGTGTCATAATTGTACATTACTTTTTTTTATATGCACAATAATACACAATGTTAAACCGCTAAACAATACAAAAATAGAGAAAGTAACAATTACTCAATTTACATGATCGAAGAGAAATAAGCAAAATAGTCAAGTAATGTATGAACATAAACAAACTGAAAATCGAGAAGGCATGAGGATATAAGTATACAAACCTTACGAACAGGAATAACTTAAAAGAAGAACCGTTCATCTAAAGACATAGTTAGCAGCAACGAAACTGCAATACCTAAGGCCTGAAACATAAAAAAAATATAAAATAATAAAAGTAAGAGAAAGAGTAATACAAGCAATAAACAAACCAACTTTCAATGGTAAGGTGGTGCCTTTTATTAATTTTAATTTATGTATAATTTTAATTTTAACTTTTGATATGACATAAGTTCCCTAAGTTAAATATCACAAATTCCATCTTTATTCACACTTCATACAGAACAAGACCTAAAACTTTGAAAAATATTAGTCTAATCTTTGTTATCTTTTTGCTAACCAGTTTTCAAATATTCTAGACTTTTTACCACTAATCACAAGCTAAAAGTTGAAATTAGCATGTTGATGGTCAAAGAGTAGACAAAAGTCTAGGCACACTCAAATGCATCTATAAGGCATGACTACAATTTGTAGTCTCCACCTTTTCCTACAACTCCTTATCACATGAAGATGACAGGTTTAGATTTATTTATACCATCTTATAAGATACTCCTCAAAGCCCTTCATAATCAGTATATCTTACCTCACTTCTTTTTCTCTAAGAAAATAGAAGTACAATAAAAGAAATGCATTGTACCTTGATTCCAAGTGGATTGGCAATTCCTCTCAAAAACTTAACATGAATGCCATCTAACTGCCTTGTTCATTCCCCAACCCAAATCATATGAGCAGAGCAGTCATAATAAAGGCCAGAAGTTGAATCCTCTCTAGTAAGTGCTTGTTCATAAAGCAAGAAAAGGCACTCATGTGATGTCCACAAGTTTGTTGTAGTCCAGATTGGATGGTCAACTATAAGCCCAGCAGCAGACATGAAGCCCATGGCTTCATCAACTCGGTGAGCCAGTTCACGGTACTTCAGGAAACATAACACTTACAAAATTGTTAGCCATCTAAGTTATAACAAAAAGACATTCATGACTACAAAACCAAAAATAGATAAAACAATTTCTTTGGATAAGTAATGCTAATAGACAAACAATTCTTTTTGAGAAATGATAAAACTAACATAGCAGAAGAAATATCTGTCCCCTTGCTCTCTGATCAGTAAAATCGAGATTTCACTGGTTAACCCTCTGTATGGCAGCATAACCTCCAATAGCAAATGCCCTGAGGAGGTTCAATATAACAACAGATTGAGTATAGGAACGAATCACTCTATGGGGATCAAGAATTCAGGAAGCTTCACTCTAATCAAAAGCTAATCAGGAATTTTATGGCCCTAATCAAAAGCATCACCATTCACATTGTCTCCCCTGTAACTTGGAAGCTTCACGCTATCCTTCTCTTCAAATGGATCAGATCTTGACTTTGCAAATTGACCTGTCATTCTGCCCACCTAACCAGTAAAGTACAAGTATAAATAACCAAATCTTGATCCACAACATACAAAATCAATCAACAATCAAAAGTAAAATTGTCTTTGTTACAACTGCAGAAACTGCTAAATTGAATACATTGCTCCTGATTCTAAACAGCATGCGGAAATATATAAAGCTGACATTAAAGGGGAAAGTAGCGGAGACAAAAGCAGGAATAATATTCCATTATTGTAAATACAGTATTGGAATCATGATGAAACCCAGCAGACGATAATAAGATTAATCTTGAAATCCTATGGCACTTTACTGCAATTCGACGTGTTAGTAGGTACATTAGAATAATAGATCCTCACAAACTATGACAAATTGCACAAAGTTGGTAAGGTTGACAATAAAATTAATAAACGCAAGAGAAAGAGTGATACAAATACACGTGAAAGAAAAATCAAGAAAACATGAAGTTTCATACCTTTTTATACTGAAATCTTTAAATTTTTTATTTGAAATAACCCATTAGATAGGTTGAATTCTCCTCATCTGTTAATTAATTTTTACTTTTTCTTTGAGAGTAAGAAACAATTGAGTCACCATGATTTAATTATCGATTTTTCAGAAGAAGGGGTAATAATAATGGGGAAGGAAATGGCACCATGATCTGATTATTGAATTTTTCAGAAGAAGCGGTAATAATAATGGAAAGAAAAGGGGAAGATGGGGAGTTTGTTGAAAACGATAGTAATTAATGCTTTTACTTGTACGGTATTTGATAAATTTAATAAAGGACAATTAATGAATTTTATTAAGGAAAATTAATGGGTAGAATTTTTTGTTTTTAAAATAGAATTAAAAAGAATAAAGTATCAAAAAAATAGGAAAAAAGATAAATGTGAATACTGAATTTAGAGGCCTGCCACATCAACAGCCTTATGTTTCTCTTTTATTTATATATATAGATTATTTATCCCCCCTCCCCTGGGAAATAACTTTCGTGGGAAATTATATTACCCCTTTAATGGCTGGCATGGAAAAAAATAAAAAGAAATCAAGCGCGTTTTGATCCAAAAATGTTTTTTCAAAAAAAAAAACAAGTGGGACCCAATTTTAAATTTTCAGCCACTAATTTTTTTTCCATCTTCATCCTCACACCCCACCACCCCATTTATTCTCCTTCATCTATTTTTTCACTCCTATCCATCAACCATCTCCAATACATATCAAAATATTTTCATGTGGATTTCTATAATAAAATCATCTTCTTACACAAAATTCTTCAGAAAAGAAAAATTAATTTATTTCATCAAAATTAGTTTTTCTCAATAGCTAAATTAACTCCATAATTATTTGATTCTTGTTTTGATTGAACAAATTTAAACAAGAATTAAATTCCAATAATTTGAGTTTACATATCAAGAGAAGGAGGTGGAGGTGGGGGGTGGGGGCAACCTGCAGGTCGAGAACGGTGGGGTAGTGGGGGTGGGAGTGGCAATTAGTAACGTCTTGGGAGGGAGGGGTGGGGAGTTATCAAGAAGGTGAGGGTAGGGGTGTGGTGGGGGGAAGGAAGTGTTTCTGTTTTTTCATATATATATATATATATATACACACACACACACACACACACACTAGATACCGCTCGGCCTGTGCTAGCACATGTTCAATATATGTTATTTTTTATCTCTTAGATAATCAGTCATTAAAATAATTTAACGTTTTAATTATTGTGAGTTAAAATAGTTTTTTTCTATTCCATTTTAATTGGCACTAATATAATTTCGAGAGTCAACCAAATTTTTCATCTTGACATATCATTTTGTGTCTATTTTACCTTTTTATGAAATATCATTAATTTTTTAATGCTTAGATGACTATAGTGATTAATTAGGGGTGACATAGTAAAATCACAATTGAAGCAGCGAAGCAGCCATGTCTTAAATGACTTTTAATAACTAATAAGAAATGGTATAACAAAATTACTATAAAAATACTTGTGAAAAAAAATTAAGTGAACCTCAAATAAGACATCAACTTAATTTAAAATACCAAGTGTTAATCTGTCATTATATGTCTATATTAATTTTTTATTAAATATTATTAATTTTTTAATACTTAAATAACTTATACTAATTAATTAAGGCTGATACAGTAAGATTACGGTTGAAATGGTTGAAGCAGACATGTTAGGAATGTCTATTTTATTTTTTGTATTAAATATGTTTAATGTTCTAATACGTAAATGACTTATAATAATTAATTAGAGGTGATATAGTAAAATTATGAGATGGGTGATATAAAAAATTACTATTGAAGTAGCTAAAACAGACACATAAGAAATATCTATTTTATATTTTAATTAAATATTATTAATTTTTTAATATCTAAATGACTTATAATAATTAAGGGTGATATAGTAAAATAACGGTTCAAGTAGTTGAAGCAGGCATGTCGACCTAATCACAATACTTTATATTTTGTTTTAATTTAAGTGACACTGATATAATTTTAAAGTAGGCCAAATATTTATATCTTTTAAATTTTTTAAGTTGTTAATTATTGTGATTTATAGAATTTTTTTTTGCATATATTTTTGAAATATATAACAGATTAAATCAAAATTTGTGGTATTGATAGTCAATTATATTTTTAAAATAATCTAATTTTTTAATTATTGTGATTTATAATACTTTTTATTTTAATTAAAATTTAAGTGACACTGATATAATTTTGAGAATTGGTCAAATATTTTATATCTTTTAAAGTTTAAAGTTGTTATTTATTGTGATTTATAATATTTTTTAAAATATATAACAGATTAAAAAATAAGATAAATAAATTAAAACGGAGGAAAAAAATCAACAAAGGAGTGCCAAAACAGTTAGCAGGTCAACATGCCTTTGTGTCATAACTCAAAAATGAAGGTCATGATGGCACTTGTCTCGGCGTACCTTGACAAGTAAGCCTATCACCCAAATCGATACAAAAGAGAAAAAGACAGAAATATCTCAAGGTAAGGCTTCTAGAATAAAGCCGACCCATATAAGTAATTATAATAATGTGGAATGAACTTATCCAAAATACTAATCATGCTCAATACCAGGTGTCAATAGTCTAAGAACTACTAATACAATCCACGAGTCAAATACATCAAAAAATAACCATAAAGGAATAATAGTTGTCTCCGAATACTAATAAAAACATAACTACTGTAGAAAGATAGAGGTGAACTTCGGACACATAAATGTCCAACCGCTACCTTGGAAGCTCCAACAATCGCCCGAGTCAATCAAGCTAAGGCACACTCGAGCAAGGACCTGCACCAAAAAGGCGCAGTAAGCATGAGTATGATCCACTTGTACTCAGTAGGTATCATAGGCCGACCAAACAAAGTAGTAAATAAAGCATACAAAATATACACTAAGGACACGTCACCTGCAATTAGAAAATATCCCACAACGGTAGCCCGCACTGCTTGTACTAATAGTTCTAATATATCTCACATATATTGCAATATCACACCAAGATAGAACAAAAGTACTATTATATCACATATAAGAAGAACAAAGGGGAACATTTATATACAAGATCATCAAATACAAGTAAAAAAAGATATGATAAATGCATAGATAACAAGTCAATATGGTAATACAACATAACATAACACAATAAAGTAAGTGCAATAAATATGATAATGATAATGATGATGCACGAGGTCATCGCACAACCTCTGGGATCATTGCACAATTCCCGTATACACCTACGGAGGCAAGCCTCCCAACGCAGGACCCATGGGGGGTTCGTCAACCCATATACAATCCACATATCTCATATCTCCTTTCTGGAACATCCCTCAGAAAGGGTTTTATAAGGTGTTACAATATCTCCTCCCCGGCACATATCTCGGAAAGGGTTTTAAAAGGTGTTGCCAGTGTTTCTCAGATGTTGCCACGGTGGTACCAATGTTTCGTCAATGAGTATGATATGAGGATGTAATGCTCACAACCAATTACAATGAGTATTTTCACAACCAACCACAATGATATATTTTTACAACCATGTGAGCCAATATCCATTCATTATTTCAATTTCATCCACAAATTTTCACGTCTTATATTCCAATAAAATATGAACATAATCACAATACACCAATGATACCATATTAAACATCTTAATAGTAAAATACAATTATTCACATGTATTCAAGGCTATTAATATCATATTGGACCCCAAACGGTCACACATATCACATAATAACTCAATTTCAACAATTACATCACATATAGGCCCCACACGGGCACAACACATAATTAACCATTTTTCATGATTACTTCCCACCCTTAATATGTATTTTGTATCATCATTTACTATCCAACCCATTCTGAAAGAGTTAAGTCATAACCTACCTCGAAAGCCAAAGTTGGTCCGCTACACTTTGAACCCACGACCTTACTTTTCAGGAACAATCTCGAACTCCACTAAAAACATCAGATATGAAATTTACGCATAAAAAAAAATCAACGACACTCATATTAACTACTTTTGATTCGGGGTCAAAACGGACCCCTGAAATGGGTTTCCAAAAAAGGAGGGCAAAATCGGCACTTTACTTCAAACATATTTTTAGGAACCTACAGCTGAAAAACCAAGTTAAATCGAGTCAAAATGAGGTTCAAAGCGAAAAAAATCATTCTTGAGCTTTACTGGCTAAAATCTTTGAAATCTGGGTTAAAATCAAGAATTGAAGTTGTTTAAAGGGTTAAATTGATGAAAAACTAGTAATTACATTATTCAAGTGAAAAAGAGTGAAATTGGGGTTTAAAGTCAAGCCCTAAGATTTTTGGAGTTTTGAGAAATTTATCAAGAAATTACTAAGAAAATGGTGAATTCTTACCTTAAATTCATAATAAACCCAAGAAATAGGTGTTAATCTAGCTTTCCAAGCTCTCACAAATTTTACTTTTAAGCTCTCACACAATTTTAGGATTTAACTCCCAAGAGACAAGATGAAATATGAGCAAAATAAGCCCAAAAATTGATATAAATAGTGCAGATTTTTCTGCACAACTTTTAGAAAAGAGTTGTTCTTTTTTGGGTCCGATCCGGACTTCGACGGGGTGTTCGGAATTTGTTTAGAGTTCAATATATGCAAACGAACTATGCAACCACACTAAATTCGATGTTACGGACGCGATGGAGATATCAGATTTTCAAAAAAACATCGTTTTCACAAAGTTGATCCCCAAAACTCGAAATCATAATTTTTCAAATCAAGGGTTGAAATGAGATTTAAAAATCGTAAAATCATATCAAACATGCTAACACCCTCGAATCGACATTCTGGATCTGCTGACAAAGTCAGATTTTTCATCAGAGGTCGTTTCGATCAAATGTGTGTCCCACACCCATATTTTTAATTTTCCAACTTTTTGATCAATAGGTCGAAATGAGCTTGGGTGCATCGAGACCCGAACCAAAGGTCTATCCAACCTAAAATTGATATTTCAGAGCTGCTGGTGCAGTCCGTTCGGTCATCCGTCGCGCGGATCAAAAGATATCTCCATAAGTTTAAAATAAGGCTCTCGAAACTATAAAAAAACACAATATCGCATAAATGATACTCCCTCCATTTTATAATAAATGAATTGTTGAATTTTGGCGCACAGATTAAGGAAAAAAACATTAAAGACATAAATTTTACAACTTTCCATTTTTACCCCAAAAAAAAGAAAAAACTGACCTTGTAATACCTTTTCAAAAGTTAATCGGTTGTCAAATCATAAGGGTAAATTTGGAAAAAAATTCAATGATTCACTTATTTTGAAACACTAATAAATACCTCAATAATTCACTTATTTCGAAACGAAGGGAGTACCAAAATGTGTCAAAAAACATGTCAATCATTCTCACACCCCAGAAATACCATAATGCAACTACTGAGTGGGATAAAACAGTCAAATCATATAAAATTATAAATTTCACATATTTCATCAACTTTTTAGGCCGTTACACTTTTGGCAATACAGCATTCGGCCTTTTACCCTTTATTATTAGGTAGAAAGTAACAAGTAGTAAAAAGTAAAATTATGGTGACACTGACACATAAATTGAGATAAACATAGTACCAATAATGTTATTATTCTTTAATTTAATATCTAATATGTGTTATTATTTTAAAAAAATTAAATTAACAATTGAAAAATCAAGATAAACAAATAAATAAGAAACTAAACTACGCAGCCTTACCTTGCATTTATGCAAGAGGCTGTTTCCAAAACTTGAACCCGTGACCTCCTGGTCATATGGCAGCAACTTTTCCCGTTACTTCAAGGCTCCCCTTCAATATTACAAGTTATGTTTAAAAAATTAAATTTAACTTTGTCTATGAATTTAACAAGTATCATAACTGCCAATTGAAATCTATTATTATAAATAATACTTAATAATCAAACATAATTTAATTTAATTTGTTAAGTATTGGTATTATTAGTAATACAACTAAATAGTAATGGGCAACAAGAATAATGAGCAACAATGCGATGCAAGGGAACGTCAGGAACAAAACATTTGGCTGGACACGTGCCGATCATGAATTGGTTGTCTCGAATAGGATGTGCTAATGGATGTTGACGTTAGCAAAAGTACAATTTCGTCAAGCTAACTAAAAAATTATACTGCAAATAGTATACTATCTCTTTTGACCAATCATATTAATCTTTTTGAAACGAAATGATCTAAACACCCCTTCATATGCCACAGTAGGCAGGTTGACCTGCTGTGTGCCTATCCCCCATTTATTTAGATAGTAAAATATTAAATATTGGGGGAGGAATTATTTTTATAACAAAAATAATTTATTACATATGTATATACTCAATGTTGGGGGGAGGAATTATTTTTTTAAAAAATAAAAATTATTTATGTGGTTCCAACGAAGCGCTTGTGTGATGCACTTTTCGTAGTGAGAGTGATATCATATTTTTGAGGTGATATAAAATTTATTTAAAAGTTGTTTATAGAGTAAATAATTACCTATAAAGTTGAAATGATAAATTGAAATGATAAATGAGTTCTGACAACAAGTTTTAGATAGTATTATGCTTTTTACTAAAAGAAATGTACCTTTCAATTTAGTGAAAAGATGCTTACACTATCAACTCCTACTAAAAAGGAATGAAATTTAAAAAATTGATCAATACATTTTAAAATATTGTCAAACACCTTCGATGCAACAAAATTCTTCAACTACCCATTATTAATTTTCATCCTGACCTCAATTCAGAATATTTCTGTAAAAATATTTTGAATAAATAAATACATACATGTATAAAACGCTACCCGAAAAATGTGGAAAATTTAAATTAGTAGAAATGAAATATTAAAAATCACAAACACTTTAATAAAAAAATAAGAAAATAAAACGTAAATTGAGACTTTTCTTTTCTATTACATAGAAGCAGTGGTTTCGACATGAGTGTTTGCTCCATAATTTTACTATATTACTCCTAATTAATTATTATAAATTATTTATATATTAAAAAATTATAATATTTAATTAAAAAAAATAAAATAGACATTTATGACATGTCTGCTTCAACTGTAATTTTACTATATCACCCATAATTAATTATTATAAGTCATTTATATATTAAAAATTTAATGATATTCAATCCGTGATTTTACTATATCACCCCTAATTATTATAAGTCTTTTATGTATTAAAAAATTAATAATATATAATTAAAAAAATAAAATAAATATTTATGACATATCTGCTTCAACCGTGATTTTACTATACTATCCTAATTAATTATTATAGTCATTTATGTATTAAAATTAATAATATTTAATTAAAAAGATAAAATAAATATTTATGACATGTCTACTTCAGTTGCTTCAACCACAGTTTTCCTATATATTACTTAATTAATTATTATAAGTCATTTAAGTGTTAAAAAAATAATAATAATTAATAAAAAGGTAAAATAGATTAAAAAAATGATAAATTAATTCTTAATGTTTTAAATTAACTTGACATTTTATATGAGGTCCACTTAATTTTTTTTTCACCAGTATTTTTTATAGTAATTTTGTTATATCATTTCTAATTAGTTGTTGTAAGTCATTTAAGACATTTATGCATAGCTTCTTCAATCGTAATTTTACTATATCACCCCTAATTAATTATTATAGTCATCTAAGCATCGTGCCACTTAAATTGAAATAGAAAAAATATTACAAATCACAATAATTAAAAATTTAAATTATTTAAAAAATATAATTGGCTATTGACAACACAAAACTTTGGACAAAGAGAGTAACATATATTATACAAATATTGCATAAAAATTTTATAAATTACAATATTTAACAGCTTAAAATATCTAAAATAATTTAATCTGTTATATATTTCAAAAAATATATAAAAATATAATAAATCACAATATTAACAACTTAAAAATTTTAAAAAACATAAAGTATTTGGTTGACTCTCGAAATTATATTAGTGTCACTTAAATTGGAATAGAATAAAAGTATATCACAATAATAAAAAATTAAAATTATTTTTAAAATATAATTGACTATCAATGCCAAAAATTTTGGACAATAAAAATAATATATATTATTTCAAATTACATAAAAAAATATTATAAATTACAATAGTTAACAAATTAATTATCTAAATACATCTTAAAAGTATGATTGATTATCTAAATTCTATTTGTATCACATAAATTGAGATAAAAAATAATATATATTGAACTCCTGCTAGATCGCGAATAAATCTTAGAATGTAGTGCAATTCATTTAAAAAAAATTGTTTAAATATATCAAAATTGAAAAGACAAGTTCTAATACAGCACATCAAACAGTGTATAAGAACTAATGTTAGCATAAATAATACCAGTATCACTTATTCAAACATTACTAATGCAAACATTAATAATACATTCTATTCAAAATTATTTTTATACACTCTAACAAACGACTCTTACGTTTCAATGGAAGGAACATATACAAAAGCAAAGATCGATAAAACATTTACAGAAGTATATTTTATCGTGTTCTCAAAGTCAAATAACTTAAATTAATAAGACAGATGGTAACTTATATTTTTGTTTTATAATTTTTCAAAATACTTAAAATTTAAATTTAAAATATTAATTTAATTTAACTTCAAAGAACAAGTTAACAAATAAAAAAAAAGGAAAAATGAAAGCAAATGATGTTTATGTCGGCTTAGTAGGGGAATACAATGCAATTTTGAGTTATTAATTGCAACTCACATGTGATGTAATATGCAATAACTAGATAAGTTTTTATCCTTTTTCAACAATTAATCTCTATTTCATACAATAAATGCCAAGTCAGATGTATCAATTTTAATCTCATATTTTATACATAATGTATCAATCTCAGTCATATGATTAAAGATCTAAACTTCAAAATGCATTGAATTTTGTTATTTATATAAGTTATACATAATTATCTTATAAAATAATTTGGCTCCTTGAAAAATATTATTAAGTAGTTAATATGTTTTGTGTATTCACGTTTTATAATTTATAATTGAAATTGACATCAAACTTACCGTACATAGTCAAATTAGAGGAAATTACATGTTATAGCCCCAATAGTGACATCAAACTTACCGTACATAGTCAAATTAGAGGAAAAACTAGTCTTCCTTCATTTTTTAGTATAGTACAAGTACAATTTTGCCCTCTACACCTCAAATATTTTTAAACTTTTCATTCTCATTTGTCTCTCAAATTTTATTTTTATTTTTATTATTTTTATTTTTCTTTTAATTTTATTTTCATGTTTTAATTCATTTGTCTCAACCTTTATTTTTTTCTCTTTTTTCTTTTTCCTCAAACATTATCTATTTCTTTATCTTTTTTCTTTTTTTAATTCATTTGTCTCAATCTTTATTTTTCTTTTATTTTTGGGTGTTATCATTTCTCCTTTTCCCCTTATTTTTCTCAAACTTTATTTTTATTTTTTTCTTTCATTTTTATATTTCTCAATTTTTTAGTTCTTTGCTTTTTTCTTAATCTTTATTTTTTTTCTTGCCTTTTTTCCTCAATCTCCTTTTTTTATTCCTCTATTCTGTTTGATCTTTTTTTTCTTTTTTCTCAACCCTATTATATTTTGCTAATAAATAAAAAATTGGATAATCCGCAAAGGGACCTTCTTTTTTTACAACAAAGCAAATTTAAGGGCATGAATTGTTGTTAGGAAGTTCTTTGGGATAAGTTTTGTCTCTAAGAAAAAAATTATAAAACAACTCATAAATCAAGGCACAATGTGGTAGTGTCAAGTCTTGCTTGAGACAAAAATTATAGAACAACTCATAAATCAAGGCACAATGTGGTAGCATCAAGTCTTGCTTGTGGAGCTTAACTTATTATTTGAAAATCCTTGAGTTAAATCTTGCTTGTAAGACAAGAGTTATAGAACATCTCATAAATAAAAAAAAATACGATAGTGTCACATAAATCTTGTTCATTGGGCGTAACTTGTTCTTTTGGAAGGTTATTGGGCTATGTTTTGTCTTAGAGGCAAGACTAATAGAGCATCACATAAATCAAAACAAAATATAATAGTGTCAACTCTTGTCCATGGGGTGTAACTTATCGGCTAAGTCTTACCTCTAAGGCAAGAGTTATAGAATATCCCATAAATCAAGACACGATGTGATAGTATCAACTTTAGCCCATGGGGCGTAACTTGTTGTTTGAAATTCCTTGGACTAACTCGAGCCTCTAATGTAAGAGTTATATAGCATCTCACAAATCAAGACATAATGTGGTAGTGTCAACTCTTACCTATGGGACATAACTTGTTGTTTAAAAATCCTTGATTATAAAATACCCCATAAATCAAAACACAATATAGTAGTGTCAAATCTTGTTTGTGGAGCGTAACTTGTTGTTTAAAAGTACGTGGGCTAAGTCTTATCTCTAAAGCAAGAATTATATAACATCTCATAAATAAAAATATGATGTGATAGTGTCAACTCTTACACATGGGACATAACTTGTTATTTAAAAGTCCTTAGGTTAAGTCTTGCCTCTAAGACAAGAGTTATAGCATATCTCATAAATCAAAACATAATGTGGTAATATCAACTCTTGTCCATGGGGCATAACTTGTTACTTGAAAGTATTTGATATAAGTATTGCCTCGAAGGGAAAAGTGATAAAACATCTCATAAATCAATACACAATGTAGTGGTGTCAACTCTTGCCCTGGGGCATAACTTATTGTTTGATGGTCCTAGGCTGAATCTTACCTCTAAGACAAGAGTTATAAAGCATTTCATAAGTAAAAAAACACAATGTGTTACTATTAAATCTTGACCAATATACGTAACGTGTTTGAAGATTCTTGGGATAAGTCGTGTGTCTAAGGCGAGATTTGTAGAACATCTCATAAATAAAGACATAACGTGGTAGTGTCAACTCTTGCCTGTAAGGAATAATTTATTATTTGAAAGTCCTTGAGCTAACTCTTTCCTCTAAGACAATAGTTGTAGAATATCTCATAAATGAAGACATAACATGGTAAAGTTAACTCTTGCCCGTGGGGCATAATTTATAGTTTGAAAGTCCTTGAGCTAAGTCTTGCCTCTAAGGCAAGAGTTGTAGAACATCTCTTAAATGAAGACATAACGTAGTAGAGTCAACTCTTGCCCGTGAGACATAATTTATAGTTTGAAAGTCCTTGAGCTAAGTATTGTATCTAAGGCAAAAGTTGTAGAACATCTCATACATAAAGACATAATGTGGTAGAGTCAACTCTTGCCCGTCTGGCATAATTTGTAGTTTGAAAGTCCTTGAGCTAAGTCTTGCCTCTAAGACAATAGTTGTAGAACATCTCATAAATGAAAACATAACGTAGTAGAGTCAACTCTTGCCATTGGGACATAATTTGTAGTTTGAAAGTCCT
Organism: Capsicum baccatum var. pendulum; assembly: GCA_030864225.1. Taxonomy (NCBI): domain Eukaryota; kingdom Viridiplantae; phylum Streptophyta; class Magnoliopsida; order Solanales; family Solanaceae; genus Capsicum; species Capsicum baccatum. Next base: position 186,176,317 of record CM061560.1, on the reverse strand, counting down.
TGAGCTAGGTCTTGCCTCTAAGGAAATAGTTATAGAACATCTCATAAATAAAACCATAACATGGTAAAGTCAAATCTTACCCGTGAGGCATAATTTGTAGTTTGAAAGTCTTTGAGCTAAGTCTTGTCTCTAAGGCAATAGTTGTAGAACAACTCATAAATGAAAACATAACATGGTAGAGCCAACTCTTGCTCGTGGGCATAATTTGTTGTTTGAAAGTTCCTGAGCTAAGTCTTGCCTCTAAGAGTTATAAAATATCTCATAAATTAAATATAATGTGGTAGTGTCAACTCTTGTCAATGAAACATAACTTATTGTTTGAAAGTCATAAGTTTTGCCTCTACAATGTGGTAGTGTCAACTCTTGCCCATGAAACGTAGCTTGTTGTTTGAAAGTCATAAGTCTTGCCTTTATAATGTGATAGAGTCAACTCTTGCTCATAAGATGTAACTTGAATGGAAGAAATCGAATAAAGGAACAAAAATAATAAAAAATGCGAAAAAGGAAGAAAATAAAGAAAAATATTTAAAAAAGAAAAAGAAAAATCAAAGAAAATGTTGAATTGAATTTGAGAGAAAATGGAAAAAAAATAAAGGTTGATAAAAATAAAAAAAATAATTAAATAAAAATAAAGGTCGAGAAATATTTAAAAAGAAAAAAATATAAAAAATCAAAATTAAAGAAAAATAGAAAAACTTTTTTTTAAAAAAAAGTAAATGTTGAGAGGTGTAAATAAAAAAAAAGTAAGGATTGAGAAAAACTAAAACGAACAAAAAAAGGAGGAAAGAAAAAATAAAAAATCAAAGTAAAAGAAAAAGAAAAAAAAAGAAGTTCAGAGGAAAAAAAAAAGGTAAAGGTTGAGAAAAATAAAAAAATAAAAATAAAAAGAGAAGAAAAATCAAAGTATGATTAAAAAGGAGAAAAAATAAAAGTTGAAAGATATAAATATAGAGTTGTTATCCATTATGAGGATCATTTATGTAATTTACTCCATTGATCAGAGACAATTTTATCCAAAAAAAATATTAGTTAATAGATAAAGGTTATTTTAAGGAAGTTATTTTATTTGGGGCTAAAATTCAAAAGTCATCCCAATTTGGGTTTATTCCTGATCTGCCGCTTTCTCAATCTTCAATACTCATATTCGATCATGTTCAATCTATAAAATAAAAATTAGATTAAATTATCAAGAAATTTAATTTCAAAAATTTTTAATTTAAAATTTCAAAATTCTTCAGTGCTACAAAGAATCAAAGAAAGAAAGAGCAATGACAAAATGAAAAAACAATTAACAATCAACTGAGTTAGTATAAGAAAAGATCAAAGAGTAAGAGAGTAGAGTAAATAATGGAGAAAGTGGACCTTATTAGGATAAAGTAAAAAAGTGAAACATGTGTTTAACAAATGGAGAGTCGTCCAAGAAGTCTCACTTATTCATTAATTACATACCCGAGCCCACAAAGAGCACATATAACAATTTGGAGTAAGAAAATAAGAATAAAAGTTTAGAATCTCTAAAAGTAGAATATCGTTCAACAATCATACTATGCATGAGTAAAAAATATCCAAATAATTCTATTTAGGCACAAAAGTCCAAACTTTCTCATCATTTTGACGAGATAACATGCGAACAAAAGAGGAGTAAACATCTTGGATGAAAAACAAAGCTAGCACTTCATCTCTTATATGAGGATTTGGAAATCTATTAAAATAATTCGCAAGAAAATGACAAATTCTTGACTTAACTAATTACTATTTTTATTAAGGCGAAACAAACAATAATAACTATTTTTACAACATAAAAGAAACAACTTTACATGCTAAAACATATCCTGCCAACAATGAATTTAAACATGGCATGAGTTCGTATTTTGAGCAAAGATCAAAATATTATACATAACAATCAAAGAATTAAGTCAAAAGGCAAAACAATCAATATTAACTATTCTTTTCAACATAAAGGAAATAATTTTACATGCTAAAAACAAACATATCTACCAACAGTGAGTTTAAACAAGACATGGGTATGTTTTTCAAGCAAAGATCTAAACTTTTTCCAAAATAATCAAAGAATAAGGTCAAAAGGCAAAACAATCAATATTAACTATTCTATTCAACATAAATAAAATAACTTTACATACTAAAAACAAGCATATCCACCAATAATGAGTTTAAACAAGACATGAGTATGTTTTTCACAAAAAGATCTAAACTTTATTCAAAATAATCAAAGAATAAGGTGAAATGGCAAAACAATCAATATTAACTACTGTTTTCAACATAAAGAAAATAACTTTACATGCTAAAAACAAACATATCCACCAACAATGAGTTTAAACAAAGCATAAATACATCTTTTTAAGCAAAGACTAAAACTTTATCCATAATAATTAAAGAATAAAGTCAAAAAGGCACATACAACTATTGCTAGCTCATTTTTCTATCATGAACATAAAAATAACTAAAATATCGATACCACAACATCCTATGGCCTTCAAGGCCATCTACAGCAAACAACCCCAGCAAACAAAATTATAACTATGAACTACGAAATGGAAAAAATTTGAAGAAGAAAACGATAATAAAACTAAAAAAAAAAAAAAGGTGTGTTTACCTTTTTGGGGACAGCAAAATGAGACTACGAGCTTCGTCAGAATCAACCACCATCAAAAAACGTCGCCGGCAACTCAAAAATTTAGATTAGCCAACCAACTCTATGAAACAAAAATTTTTACTAAATAAAAATAACTATTTTTCTCAAAAGAAAATTTTCACCTTTCTAGCCTCATTTTTTTTAACTTTTCCACCTCCTCTTTCTACCAAAGTAGTGGTAGTATTTATAGGAGAGAATGGGGTTTTTCTTCCTTTCCTCCATTAATGTGGGAGAAAAGTATTTATAGGAAAAGATGAGGATTTATTTCTTGTCATCCACCAATGTGGGAGAAAAGCCATTTAAGGGTGCTTTTGGAATTTTAAATTGAAGATAAGGTGAGGTGAAAGATAATGTAGGGGGAAATTGTACAATGTAGTACAAGTGTTGAATTTCAAAATTGAGAAGCGACAAAGTTGGGAGAAATAGTACAATTTGAAATTATTTTTTGATGGAAATTCGGCAGAAGTTATGAGAGTTTTTGGAAATTTGGGGGTTATTTAAAATATAAACCCAATTAGAATTTAAAATTTAGCCAAATTTATTTAATTTTGATCAAATTAAAAATTAATTGGTGGATTGCATTGCAATTATGGCCAAATCTAATAGATTGGCTAAATTAAATTGAAATTCGATACAAATTAATAATTTTTTTAATTTCGAGCTTCTTGATTTAATAAAATCAAGCACATATTTATTCAAATAAATTATTTTTGAGAATAAATTATATTTAAATCAAGATTTTAATCATTTGAATTTATTTTCAAGATAAGCCTTGATTAAAATCTAATATATTGTAAAATAAATATTTAAGTAACAAAAATATAAAATTTTGTATAATTAAATATTATAATATATAATTGCTACTTAAAATGACAAATTTACCTAAATAAATACGTTAAAAATCTTTTTATTCAGATAAAATAAATATTGTAATTTTATTTAAAAATCAAAGAAACTCATGATTAAATTTAGTCATGAAGGAAAAAAATTAAGTGTCAACAACTGCCCCCTCCCTTTGGGTAGGGTGGATACCAGTAACCCTAGGTAAAGGGAGGTTGACGTTCCTAATTTTTGTTTGACCATAAATTCGAATCTGAAAGAGGTTAGATTTTGCACGAGTTTCATAGAGTAATGGCCGGACTTTGGTATTAGGTTTCCTAGATATCTCAAATTACATGAGAATTCATGACACTTGTAGTTCATAAAGCTTGCTTTAAAGCACGATTTTCAAAAAAATCATCAGCTATCTCAATTTTTGGGGGGTTTTGATGAAATTGAAAAGCTAGGATATAGAGGGATTTGGGGGAAGATTAGAATGCAGTCGAGTTTTCAAAGTAGATCCCAGCCTACATATCCTTGAGATTTAGGGAATCGGACTTTTTGTAGTTCGACTCGATCAGTAGAAAAGATTGTCTTTTATTTTTGACGATCTTTGGCTCGGGATGAGTGACAAGTTGATCGATCTGCAGAAAAGAGGCTTGTAACCTCTTAACTATGAATGTGGGATCCTTCACATCCAGAAGAAATAACTTACCTAGATATAATTTTCAAAACTCTAGGTGTCCTATCACTCTAATTTGAAAGAAAGAGAAATTTACCCTTGGTATAAGCTTAAAAATATCCCGAAGGTAAAGCTGAAACCAGAATATCCAAAAATACTCATATTCCTTCTAACAGGGGTGTGGTTGGATGGTGGTGGCGATCATTATTTAGCTCCCTTCCAAAGATTTTCATCTTCTTGAATGCTCTCGATAATGTTTTGAACAAAAGTATTAGTACTAAATATAATTCACCAAAGAGGTAAATAGTCTTTTACCATATCTCCGCGTGAATTGTCGCCTGAAAAGTGAAGTCATCATTTTATGTACCTATTTGAAAGGAAATAACTTGCAACAACAGATACAACAAACCTCTTGGTTGTTACATAATTATCTTATTTGTCAGTTGAATATGTCTTCAAAGAGGGGTGTCCCTTTGGGCACCGACATTACTTTATGCAGAATGGTCCCTGCAACCGTGTAATCTTACGTTCATGCAGCAACCCTTTTGGTCACCTATAATGATGGTTGTATGTGGAATGATAACCTCTTCGATTTTAGACAATGATTCTTTGCGTATAACATCGGGTAAGTCTTACATATCTTTTATATCGATATGACTTGTAGATTCTCCTTAAATTGTCAAGCTTTGGATAATCTCATGCATTATTTGATAATGGATACAAGGAAACTTAGAGATATTCTTTGAATTGCTAGCCCTTAGGTAATCCTGCACATTATCCGACCTCGGATAAGAGATGGCTTACAGATATCCCTCCAATTGCTAGTTCTTAGGTATTCCTGCACATGATCCGATCTTGGATACAATATGATGTATAAACATCTATCAATTTGATAATCTCGCATATTCTCTAATAAGGATTTAGTTGCAACTTATGGATAACCTTTAGACTATCAATTTTAGGATAACCTTGCACAGTATTCGATTAGGATGTTGTTGTGGCTTACTATAACGCCCTGAATTTGATACCCAAAATGTCATACGGTGTCCATGACGTACATACTAAACATGAATAACTAAAACATGATCTCATGACTTTCATGACTGAAGATCTAAATACAACATACTGAACATGCATATCTGATGCATGACTAATAAGCTAAATTCATGCATACCTGATGCATGACTGATAATTGACTCATGAATACATGACTGAATATTCTGATGAACTAAATTTCCCGTAGTAAGAATGTATGTCTGATGTATAATTACATGACTGAACTGGTATATGAATGCATGACTGAATATGCTAGGGTACTTAGTACCAAGTTTTTAATGGGGATCTGAGCATGAACTGAATACCAAGTTTGTAATGGTAATTTGAACAGGGAACTGAGTAAGTTTAAGAAAACTATCACGTGACTAAAAATCATATCATGAGTATGAAGGACATATAACATACCCAAATCTATGCCGAGGGAATTTCCTTGATCAGGACGAGCCTGAAGAGCGTAAAACCTGTTCTGATGCTGATCACTAGTAGTACTGGAAGTGATACCCTGCTGGCACAAATCTTTTTCCTTCTGAGCCCTTACTCTATATTCTCGCAGCCTGTGGCTTGGGTTACAATATCCATAACATACCTCACTGCCTGCTCCACATACACCTAGGTAATTTTTACCACACTCTTCACAAAGAGGATAGGAAGACTCTTGTTCTAACAATGCATATCATGAGTATGAAGGACATATAACATACCCAAATCTATGCCGAGGGAATTTCCTTGATCAGGACGAGCCTGAAGAGCGTAAAACCTGTTCTGATGCTGATCACTAGTAGTACTGGAAGTGATACCCTGCTGGCACAAATCTTTTTCCTTCTGAGCCCTTACTCTATATTCTCGCAGACTGTGGCTTGGGTTACCATATCCATAACATACCTCACTGCCTGCTCCACATACACCTAGGTAATTTTTACCACACTCTTCACAAAGAGGATAGGAAGACTCTTGTTCTTACTACCCTGGGCCTCGGAGCCTGGCGACCAATCACGATTGTCATTCCCAAACTTAGGTACTGGTGCACTAGCTGAAGATGGAGCTGGGAATGAAAGCTTATGACTATACTGAGTATAGCTACCACCTTCTGACTTAGGCTGAGCAAAGATGAAACTACCTGTCCTTGCCCTCTTATTCTGCTTTTCCTTCATCTTAATCTTTTGCTTCTCTATCTGCTAAGCATGGGTCATAAGTCTGGCTAAAGTCATGTCACTATTCAGCATGGTAGATCAACACTCATTAACCATTCTATCATTCACCCCTGATACAAACCTACTCATCCTGGCCCTACTATCTACAACCATATGAGGAGCATATCTGGGTAATTGAGTAAACTTAAAAGAATACTTTTTCACCGTCATGGTTCTCTGCCTGATGTTGATGAATTCTAACATCTTAGCTTCTCTCAGCTCTAGGGGAAAGAATCTCTCTAAGAATGCAGTGACAAAATCATCCCATTCTATAGGTCTTGCATCATCTGCCCTTTTTGACTTCCACTGCTTGAACCAAGTATGAGCCATATCCTAAAACTAATATGCATCTATCTCTACACTCTCAATAGTAGTCACCCCCATGATGTTAGTCACCTTCTGAACCTGATCTATGAATTCCTGAGGGTCCTCATCTGAGTTGGACTCAAGAAAGGATGAAGGGTTCATTTGGGTAAAGTTCTAAATCCTAGCTGCAGCTGAATTAGCCACTAGGTTGGTCGGAATGATATCTGGTAATTCATTATAAGTAGCAACTAACTAAGAAAGAGTAGTGAATGCGGCCCTGAACTCCGCATGAGAAACGTGTTTGTCCAAAGGTTCTTTGGGCTGAGAGACTGACTGATTCCTATTTATTATTTTAGGAGGCATATTCTGTAGAATAAAGGGAGAAATGAATTAGACTGAGAGTTTGACTTTGAGCCTATGCTCACTGGCACGACATGAATACTTAAAGATGAGAAACTATTCTTAAAACACCTCATAACCTCCTGCATATAAGTGTGGTGCACAACACACGTATGTACAAGACTCTACTAGATACGACTTTTCATACTTCCTAGGACACTATTGAACCTTAGGCTCTGATACTAAGTTTGTAACACCCCGAATCTGGTACCTGAAATGCCATATGATACCCATGACCCCAAAGGACCACAAGCTAACCCATGACTGATATCTGTACCTAATCACCGCATAATATACTATATAAATGCAAAAACATGTACTGAAAGGCCATAAGGTTCAAATTGAATAAACATCTAATAAAACAATGTCTAAAAATGGTATAACAATACCAAAGAAATTTGAAATAACTATCTAACATGCTATAGTCTGAAAGCCTCTAAACTTTCTGAATAAGGAGTTAATGGAACATGTCCCCAACTAACTCTAACTACTGAAATAAACTGAAAACTAAAATAGTAATGTAATCATTATGTACTCGAAGGATGAGGACTCACAGCTGACTCTGACCTGAATGCTACTGATGCTCTGGAGCTCGTGCTTCTAAACCTATGGTATAAGACACTAAGCACAAATGTGTCCATACTTTGAATGTACTAGTATGTAAATGAGGTAGGCTGAATGCAAAAGGTTCATATGCATGAACAATACCAATTGATGGACTAACATGAATATGATGATACATGCATGTATATGAAACTCTATCTGACATCATGATAGGACTGAATATTAAGTTTTGACTACTGAGTTTACTAATAAGATAGATTTACTGACGTATGAGTTTACGAATACTGAGACAGTGAATAACTGAGGGACTGATACTATGTTACTGATACATGGATAACTGTTTCTAATAGTTCTGATTATGAAAAACTGGTCTGGTTGATTGTATCTAACAGTCCTGAAGTTGAATACTGATAACATGAGTTTTGATAACTGATATAACTAATAACAGGAGTGACTATATCTGACAGTTCTAAATTTGATGGAACTAGCTGAGTTCCGCACTGTATCTGAGTAACTGAATCTGAGATCAATCCTATATGGCGGATGATCTCTAAATCTGATGATACCGTTATTGATTGACCATAGTTGAGATCAGCCCTGTCTAATGGGTGATCCCAGAGTGTATTTATAATGATGAGGACTAACTATATCTAACAGTCCTAAATCTATACTACTGAGCTGAATTGATTGTATCTGACAGTCCTGATTCTGTACCTAAAATATGAGATGTATTCATCTAACCGACATGCCCCATACTGATCTAACTAGGGTCCAACCTGTAATCCCAGCTAGAAGGGTGTCAGTACCACTCCACTAGTAAAGACAACTATTGTGGAGTCAGCCCTAATCTAGTGGGTGACCCCTAGGATCAGTCCTATACATTTAAATGCGCTAACGAGTTATCCCTGAGTATGTCAGTCCTATCTAATGAGTGACATCTCATACTTACGTTGGCTACGTAGTTCTGGAACTTAAGGATTACTTCTAAGGATCTCAATCCTATCTAGCGGGTGAGTCCCTATTGCTAGGCTCGCTCGATGCTGAATCTTACTCCCATCTGAAAGACATTGAACTGATTAATTGAGTTGAATTGATTAACTGAACTGAAATGATACTAGTGATATTGTTTGGCGGAGCTAAAACTGAATTTATTGAGTTTCATTGACTAACAGAATGTACTGAGTTTTGAGGACTGACTGAGAATACTGAAGTTACTGAGATTGGCTGGGAATACTGAGATTATTGAGTACTGAGATTACTGAGATTACTGAACTACTGAGATTACTGAGATTTTTTAGATTTCCTAAGTCACATGACTAATTGAGTTCTATGGATCATAGCTTGACTGAGGAGATCGTGAAAACATGACATGGCTTTAGGCACACAGCTAAATATTCGGGTACAAGTACCCCCAGGACTCGATGAGAAAAAACTGACATAGCATGGCTTACTTGAACACATGACCAACAACACAATTCATAATTCATATATTGAAGCACTTCACCAAACATGTAATATACATAAGCTTGTACATACATGGGGATTTCATGAAATCATACTAGTTGGGCATTGTTCCTTTATATAGGTATTTAATCAAACACATGGTAGGCATAGAACATGTAGACAACATTATACAACAATTAATTATCATGATTCATCTCTAATTTCATCATCCTAGTGTTTATTCATAGGTTCACATGAATATACATCTATACATATCAATTCCATATAAAATTGATCACCCAACATGGATTTGAATTCAATTGATCATTCTCAACATAAACAAAACAAACCCAACATGAAATTCATAAAGAAATCCATAGACTTAAACTTAGAAAAGATACTCTTAGGCTTCATGGACGAAAGGAGTCCATGAATGAACACTACGCATACCTTAGCTTGTGATTCTACAAAGATTTATGGATATATTCTTGAAATTTGACGGTGAATTTCCTTGGAATTGAACTTTCTATGAAAACCCTAGGGCTTGTTCTTGAGAGCTTTTGAGAGTAATTGAGTATGCAAATCTTGTGTTATAAGGCTTATATAGGGTGGGAAATTGACCTTTTAAATCCTAGGACACGTATTTAATTTATGATAAAATTTCTCAATTTTCATTCTTGGCGCGACATGCCACTATTGCGCTAAGTCACTGAAAAGTGACCAATGGGAAATTGCACGGTGGCGCGATGCGGAGCTATCGCGTTGCCACCTTATCTACGAACTGAAAGTTTGATGCGATGCGCCACAATCATGGAGAAACACTGGAACTTGACAATTTCCATTTGACCTATCTCCGCGATGCGCAGAAGGCTCAGGTGATACACTGTATCACTAAAAAGGCTTTAACTCTTCGCCCGGATGTCGGATTTGGACGAATCTGGTATCGATGGAAAGCTTATTGAATTTCCTACATGAAAAAAAGTGAAAATATTAAAAATACCACATGTAAAAAAGTGTATTCATCTTTCTAAGAAGGCTTATAATATTCTTGGGAAAAAATTTCAAGCTAGTAAAAGTACGACTATCACACTTACGAATAACCTATGGTCTATCAACTCGAAGGTAATCTTGAACACTATCCTATTTCAAATAATATGACTTATGAATGATCCTTAAATTTTTAATTTCAAATAATCTCATATGTAATTCGTTCTCATATAGCGAATTACAGATGTCCTTTTGAATTATGTGCTTTTGATGCGTTCAAATGTTGATTCATAAAATGATGAGATATTCTAGACGCCAGTGTATGCTATCTCGCGTGTCAACATATATTAGGTACTAATGATATCCTTGATGCCAGCGTATGTTATCTCGCGTGTCAACAGATATTAGATGCTGATGATTTCCTCAACGCCAACGTATGCTATATCGTATGTCAATAGATATTGAATGCTGATAATATCCTCGATGCCAGCATATGCTCTCTCGTGTGTCAACATATATTAGATTTTGATGATATCCTTGACACCAGCATAGGCTTTCTCGCATATCAACATATATTGAATGCTGAGATATCCTCGACGCCAGCGTATGTTATCTCACATGTCAATAGATATTAAATGTTAATGGTATCCTCTATACCAGTATATGCTATCTCACATGTCAACAGATATTAAATATTATTGATATCCTCGATGCCTATATATGCTATCTCGCGTGTCAACAGATAAGAAATACTATGGCCCTCTCGGCAATTGCATAAAATAGCTCTTTTGGTAATGATATGAAATGTCCCTCTCGATAATGGCATAAATAGCCCTCTTGGAAATGACATGAAATGGTCCTCTTGGCAATGATATGAAATAGCCCTCTCGATAATGGCATGAAATGGACCTCTTGGCAATGACATGAAATAGCCCTCTCGATAATGGCATGGAATGACCCTCTTGGCAATGACATGAAGTAGCCCTCTTAGCAATAATATGAAATAGTTCTTTCGGTCATTTGAAAATAGTTTTATCTGAGTCTGCTTATCTGCATTTTTCTTTATGCATGTACCTATACTCAAGTTAGACAGTTAATAGACACGATATCACTCTCACTGGCAACCACAGTCAAGCTTTATGATAGTTTAATGATAAATACTAAGCATCATAACTTGAATGACATATTCTACTATTAATCTTCTCTTCTTTGAAGAAATAATTAAATAGTAGATCCACCGAATGCTAGTAAATAGGGAAAAAACCTTATTTCGGGATTACTCAAATACCATTTGCTTCTCTTCAAGGAAAATTTTGAGGATGACTTTTGGCTCTTTCTCCTATTGAGTAATCCTTTTGATTGTTGTATTTATTATGTCAACTCTCTTGAATATACCTGCACTCAAGGTAAATATTTAGTAGACACAAAGTCACTTTTGCTAGTAACTATTTTTTAAGAAAATTCTAAACTCAATATTTATAAAGAAGATAAGCAGCCTTTGTCTGCCTTCAAGGTCTCAAGAAATGAGATAGACAATTCAAAAGATCCTTGATAAATAGGTATTAAACCCATTTTTGGGGCTCCCCAAAAAGTCGTTCCTGAGCATTATATACTCTGATGTGGCTCGTAACTCGCTTGGGGATATTTTGAAAAAGATTTCCATTTGTGTACTTGTCCCTGCATCCAAAAAAGAATTATTAGTTTTTTGTGAAACTACTCCGTGTTGACCTCCTTCGATCCTTGGTTTGCTCCTCGCCATCTTTTGGGTACTCCGTCATGTTAGGACTTCCACCCTGACTCCTCTCTCTAATAAATTCCTAGACAATGACTAAGTATAAAGATTTGTATAGATTTTTTAAAATAGTCTTAGCTTTTAGAAACTAGTTTCAAAAATTCTTGTAAAAGCTTTGGAAAAATCTTTGTCGGTCATGTCATGTACTAGCTCAACGAATGTCTTCTTCTTGATTCTTACTGTATCTGACATTTGATGAAGAAAATTCAGGGATTCATCATCATCGAGTCTCTCTACCAAATGTTTTATCATAGCCGGAGATTTAGTCAATCTGCAGCTGATGATTTCCAAAACTTGACTTTGACCTTTGGTTCTGGGGATTTGAAATATATTCCAATATATTAGTGGAAATTTAGAGGACCCCCTAAATATTTCTACCCCAGTTTAAAGTTGTCTAAAATGATATCAGCTCGAGAGGATCCGAAGTCTTTGTTGGTCTCCGTACTCTTTGTTGGATGATGATCTTCCTTTTGTGAATTTTAAAGATTCCTTCTCGAAAATTTTGCCCCAGTTTTCATTTCTTAGGGTTATATGACCGAGCCATTGGGGTGCCTACGTATTTCGTTGAATCAGGAATCAGGTCAAACGTAGTTCAACACTACGCTAGGTATATATAGAAAAATTTAATGAGTTGACCAAAGTCGATATAGGCCTCCTACGTATCCCTTTCTTGGGAATTCAGGTCAAACGTAGTTCATACATAAAAGAAAAGGATAAATTTTCCTAATGGGTGGACCGAAGCTGACCTAGGCCGCCTACATATCCCTTTCTTGGGAATTCAGGTCAAACTTAATTCATACATAAAAAAAAGGATAAATTGTCCTAAGGGTTTACCCGAAGCCGACATAGGCCGCCTATGTATCCCTTTTTGGGGAATTCAGGTCAAACATAGTTCGTACATAAAAGGAAGGGATAAATTACTCTAAGGGATTGAACAACGCCGACATAGGACGCCTACGTATCCCTTTCTTAGGAATTCAGGTCCAATGTAGTTCGTACATAAAAGAAAAAGATAAATTACCCTAAGGGGTTGACCGAACCCGACATAGGCCCCCTATGTATCCCTTTCTTGGGAATTCAGGTCAAACATAGTTCGTACATGAAAAAAAGGGATAAATTACCCTAAGAGGTTGATCGAAGCCGACATAGGCCACCTATGTATCCCTTTCTTGGGAATTTAGGTCAAACATAGTTCATATATCAAAGAAGAGATTCTAGGTAATTATACATCATAAAATAAATTTTTGCTTAACTGGTCAAAATCGGGAGTTATTGGTAACTCTTGCGATATGATGTTGGTTCTCAATCCCCATATATCATCGTAGGACCAAGCAAGTGGATGAGTTCTTTTCAATTTTCTCCAGGTAAGGATCCTCCCGGTTTACAAGTTCTTCTATGTCTTCCGCTAACCACTCCCCATCATGGTCTTTCTATTCATTATCATTTCTCTCGGTTTGTTCGTCTAACCCTTGACATGACATGACAATGACAGGTTTTAAAAATTACTGCTACTGAAACAAACTAAGTTAGATGATAACAAGACAATAATCATACTTCAAAACAACTTCTTGAATAAAAGGAGACCCTTTCATTAAAATTCAATAAATAAATATGAAGTATGGCTCATGAACTGTCCAAATGTGCGCCCATGCCTTTTAAAAAACAATAAAACACAAAACAAAAAATTTGATACATAAAAAGGGTGGATAGCGGGGCCTCCTTCGGTTCATCACCAATTTTTTAAAACTACTAGTAATTGCCCTTTCATCTACCACGGCGGGTAACGAGTCATGAGCGGAGTGGAGGTCCAGTTTAACAATGTTTCCTCGAATTCATCTTCCATGATCCCGGTTGTCTTGGAAAATTCTTACCTCACATTTTCCTTATTCCATTCTTGAGACCATCATTTACAGGTTTTGAAAAATGATTGGTAGAGCCCAATTTTACTACTAGTCATTTTTCTTTTCCTGTAACAAAGCTATAATCAAGAGGGGGATATCTTATTCACTTTGATCTAGTGAAGTAGGGTCATTTGTTCGAACACAAAGTAATTTCTATAACCTACAAAGTAAAAATACCTCAAAGGCTGACGTGTTAGATTCTATTAGTAATAAGTAAAGCAAGATGATAAGGTAGGGAGTAAATACATAGAGTTGTTTCTCATCTCACGCGAATTGATCCATGAAGTAATGATGACTCAAAAATTTCAATGAATAGGATTTTTCTCAATGATATGGATAGGTGGAATTCATTAGGAAGGCTTAACTTTTCTTCTTTCTAACCTTATTACTTCTTTCAAAAAGTGGAAAACAACGGAGTTTTTGAAGATAGGGTTCAAGCCAAAAGGCTGCCTACGTATCCCACAAAGGGAAAATCAGGCCTTGCGTAGTTCAAACATATAATGGATTCTTCTAAGTCCATAGTCAGTCTTCCTGAAATGGTAGCGAGCTTTTAGGAAGTTTTAAGAATGATTGCGGACTTTCTGGGAGACTTGGAGTATCTTTGGTCGGATTTTTATATAGGGGGTATATTTCTACCTAAAGATGCTCTATGGAAAATGGGATTGGATCAATAATTGCTCGATATTTCATTCTCTCTTAAATTTATCCATTACACCATCCGATAACCGTTCGTTAATTTCTAATTTGATACCGAACCAATCGTTATCTTATTGGTTGGCTAGCGGATTAGTATATTTAAAAACCAATAACTAATAAGCCGAATCACTAAGCATAATTATCCAACCAATAAGCAGTCCTACCTTCAAGTCTATCTACAGCAAACAACCCCAGCAAATAAAATTATAACTACAAAGAAGAAAACGATAATAAAACTAAAAAAAGGAAAAGTGTGTTTAACTTTTTTGGGACAGCAAAATGAGACTACGAGCTTTGTCAAAATCAACCACCACCGAAAAATATTGCCGGAAACTCAAAAATTTTGATTAGCCAACCAACTCTATGAAACAAAAATTTTTACAAAATAAAAATAATTATTTTACTCAAACGGATTTTTTCACCTTTCTAGCTTCATTTTTTTTTACTTTTTCCATCCCCTTTCTACCAAAGTAGTGATAGTATTTATGGAGAGAATGGGGTTTTTGTTCCTTTCCTCCACCAATGTGGGAGAAAAGTATTTATAGGGAAAGATGAGAATTTATTTCTTGTTATCCACCAATGTGAGAAAAAATCCATTTACGGGTGCTTTTAGAATTTTAAAATTAAAGATAAGGTGAGGTGAAAGATAATGTGGCGGGGGGGGGGGGGGGGAATTGTACAATGTAGTACAACTTTTAAATTTCAAAATTGAGAATGGACAAAATTGGGGAAAATAGTACAATGTAGTACAATTTTAAATTATTTTTTGATGGAATTTGGGTAGAAGCTCTGAGAGTTTTTGGGAATTTGGGGGTTATTTAAAATATAAACCCAATTGAAATTTTAAATTTAGCCAAATTTATTTAATTTTCCCAAAGTAAAAATCAATTAACGGATTGCATTGTAATTTTGGTCAAATCTAATAGATTGGCTAAATTAAATTAAAATTTAATACAAATTAATACTTCTTTAAATTCTGAGCTTCTTGATTTAATAAAATCAAACACATATTTATTCAAATAAATTATTATTGATAATAAATTATATTTAAATCAAGATTTTAATCATTTAAATTTATTTTCAAGATAAGCCTTGATTAAAATCTGAGATTTTGTAAAGTAAATATTTAAGTAACAAAATTATAACATTTCGTATAATTGAATATGATAATATATAATCGCTACTTAAAATGACAAATTTACCTAAATAAATATTTTGAAAAGCTTTTTATTCAGATAAAATAAATGTTGTAATTTTATTTAAAAATTAAAGGAACTCAGGATTAAATTTAGTCGTGAAGGGCAAAATTAGGTGTCAACAACAGTAACCTGGAAAACGTCACTAGTAAGACTACGAGTCGCACCCTATGACTCGTGATGAGTGTTAATGACTCATCACCTGAGTCGTAGTCTAGGTAGTATCGTCAACCTCAAAGATTTTCAGAGTCCAAAACTTGGGGCATTACAGTCTGTTGACATATATTTGCTCTTTTAGTCCATATAAACTTTGATGTTCTTATTCTCTTTCCTAATATTGGCTAATTCTTTATCCCTCCCACCTAAAAACGTGGCTTTGTTCTTCCCTGTAGATAATTGCCAGCAGTAGGAAGGTTCTGATTTTAAGTTCATTTATGAAAGATTGTGCAATTCGTGGAACATTTTACAATTATATTATTGTAAAACAATGAGCCAAAAAATTCAACTTGTATAGGTGAGAGATGATCAGACAGGACATGCCAAAGTTACAACTTATCGAGGACATGGCGTACTTATAACTTACCGAGGACTTTGTACTACTTAATAGCTTCTGGTGAATTCCTACCTTTTAATTTGTTAAGGTCTTGAGTTGTGAGCTGAATCATTTTGCATTAATGATTTAAAAGTTTAGTCCATCTCTTTATTTTGCATAGTAGTAAATGGATGTGTAGTCAATAACTTAAAAGTCTTTCGCATTGCCTTAATTCTTATTTTCATCAATTATTCTATATCTTTTTGATGAATCTTTTTCACTTTTGTAGTAGTTTGTTTGTAAATAAATTTGCTAATGTTTGTTCAATCTTGGTTTCAGGAAAAAGCCTTTTTTGCTATGTATTTCATTAAAATAACAGGTATAGAAGTGGAATCCAAGTTAGTTCATGTTCCAGTTGAAGCTGGAAGTGAACAGAGCAATCTTCTAAAAGAAAAGGGAAAGTCGAATCATGGTTCAAGGATTACTCAAAAGCAATATATATTTGTCAGGTCGGATACTAATAAGTGCAAGAAAACAATGGTATTAGAAGTTACAATAGACTCACGCTAAGTAACTTATTTGTTGGATTTTTACTATATTATTGTTGTATTTGTAGCATCTCGAGAAAAAATTTGAATTAACAACTTGAATTAAGTAGAACTTTGGCTTATAAAGATAATTGCGGTACAAAAGAAAAACAAATGAAAGAAGACCTTCATAATACAGATGAAGATTTGTCTAAAGCTATTACCTTGTACGTACCACCATCGCCTGCTACCTATCCAACAGGCAACACTGATAGTCAGTGTTATATTAGTGACAACGCTATTGCAGTTGTTTCTCAGGTCCCTGTATGCAAGACTAATATGATATATGTCAGAAAGAATCATTCTAAGAGAAATAGGTAGCCTTCAAAAGTATATCAATCACCATTCGTCAGTGTGTTTGATTTTGGGCCAAAAGATAAAGAAGTCATCCAGTCACATAAAAAATTAAAATATCTATTTGAAGATCACAACATTAATAGACCATATGCTAAAGATCTCTTCTTTAAGTTCTCTGTTTGGATGTCAGTTGGACTGTACAAACCCCAAGATACTAGGTAAGATTGATGAATCACCTTTCAAAATATCATATATATGTACTACTTTCAATGCTTATAGGAATTATAATTTGATTTTAGAAAAGAAAAGGAAGAGCACTATACGACCAAATACGTTGATCTAAAACCAACTCTTGATTTTGTAGTTGCACATCTGGTGAAAAAAAGTTGATTTTATGACATGGCACAATCAAGCAATTGTTGGAATAATGAGGTATGGCTCAAAGAAATATACATAGCAATTAACCTTTTTATTAATTTTTATTATTTAAGCACAAGCCGATTGCTATATCTTTCTTTATAGTAATTAATACTCCAAGTCCTGTGTATGCCTTATATGAATCACCTGTTCTTACACATCTTAGTTTTATATTACAGTATATCGATGTGGTATTCTACTATCTTAGAAAGAAAGCAAAACTAGATACAACTAGTGAATATAGATATACCACTATGAATTGTGTGTTCATGAACTACATCTATGACACATACACTCATTATCACCGAAGTCATATTGAGATTGATCTTAGCTTGCATGAGGCTTCCATGGAGAGATCAATTTGTGAGATTATGCAATGACTATGCATTCCTGCCGGTATTCCATGCCATTTGATTGATGAGGTGTATGTGCCAATAAATTGTAAGAGGTCGTTTCACTGGGTGTTGGAAGTGATAGTACTCAAGAAAAGATGTATTCGTGTGTACAACTCGTTGAAAGGTCATAGAGGTCATGCTGATGAGATAAAAGAGCGTGCTGAAATATTGTCAACTTATTTGACAATATCTAATTTTTTTGAGAAAAAAGAGCGCACAGACTGGTCACTTCTAGATGCATACAATGAAAAGATGGACCAGCATGCATTCGGTGTTCACATTGTTAATGGAATTGTACAACAATCAAGCGGCACGTTGTAAGTATCATTTATTCTTCTAAATATATTATCTTAAATAAGATATTACGACAACACATAAAATACCTACTTTTTGTTTTTCAGGGATTGTGTCTTGTTTGTTTCAGCATATGCTGAATTTTTAAGTGACCGACATCAAATATCATCTTCAAAGTTTGATCCGAAAAAACATCGTACAAGATACGCATCCTTGTTATGGAACTATGGTATGAACAAGGCATGACTGAATATATTAGTCACAACCAGGATCCGTCTAGGCCTAAACGCGTCTTCATTCCATCTGAGGATACCGAGATGATTGATGTTGAACCGTAGTTGTCTAGTATTTATTGTGTGACAAAAGGATGTTGGTTTCTTATGTTTGTGGATTTCTGCTTTTTTTTTATTTTTTTATGTTAGGTGATTTTTGGATATATCATGACAACGTGTTTTTTATTTTTAATGTCATGACATTTTATCTTAGAAGCAGATCTGGTGTTAGTACTTTTATGGGCAGTTTAGCTTACATAATGTATCACTAATTTTCAGTTTTATCTATTGATATGTAGTATCATTATTTCGTTAATAATTACAAGTGATCTAATATGTATCACCACTATAAAGTTACGTTAATCCGTTTTTATATGAATCACCAAATACCATATGAATCACCATTTATATTATTAACCAGTTTTTATATGAATCACCAAATACCACTTAATCTATTAATCTGTTATCATATGAATCTCCGGTTACATGAATAACCAGTTAAATGAATCATAAATTATATGAATCACCATTTTTCAAATGATTCAAATGAATCACCATTTAAAAATGATTAAAACTGAATAAACTGTAACTAATATCATGAAAATATATCACCAATTAACATGTTAAGTTTAATTACTAATATGAATCAAATAATTTTTCACCAATGGTTCATATGAATCATATAATAATATTTTTTTTTAATATGTATCAATTCAAAATAATATGTTTAAAATATATCACCAATTAACCTGTTGAGATTAAATAGTAATATGTATCACTTTATCATTTCATATAGGAAATGTATCAATAACATTTCTCATGAACTCTAACATATCTACATAAGAGAATAGTACCAACAAATTATAAACAATCATCTTAAAAAAATTCTCTTTCAACTGTAAACAGAATATATCAAGAAAGGAATTTTTGAGTAATTAACTCAAATTATTGAATTCAAAACTTTAAACTAAGTAAACATATCTGATTAAACTTTGTAGAAAAATGCCACATCTCTAATGGAAAGTATTTGCAAGTGCGTCTATTATGGTCTTTATACCCACACTTGCCACAACGATTTGATGTTGATGAAAACTTTTCACTACTTTTCTTTTGTCTACCTTTCTTGGGTCTTCCTGGTGGGCGTTTATATTTTGGAGGCAAAATCATATCTTCTAACACTTCTGGTGGTATATGCCAGTCTCGTTTATCGGGCATTGGACAAAATGATATTTCATAAGTCTTCACCAGCACCTCCTTCTTGTAGTAATTTGAACAGTATGACTTCATTTCCTTTACATGTTTGCTTTTTAAAACAGCAATAGTGTGTGTGCATGGTATCTCATCTAGCTGAAATCTACCATAGTTGCATGTTCTATTATCCAACCGAATAATTTATTTTCTTCTTTCTTCATACACACCATATATGTAGTTAGTTGATTCCCTAATCTAAAAATATTATTTCATAAAGTTTTATGTAAGTCAACATAATATATGAAGCATAAAAGACCTAGATTAATTAAATATAAAGAACAAAAATTCAATTGGAGGCATATTTCAACAGATGTATCAAAAGGATACATATGACTCCCTTTGATACATCTGTTATCAGAATGTTAAAAAAAGTATGCAAATCAACTTATTTAAAGTATAATGAATATTATTTTAACTTACCATCATACGTGATGACTTTGCCTCGTTCAACTGAAGAATTTGTTGAAACCTACCTCCCAATGAGTTTTTAGAAAGAAAGCTAGATTAGTCTCTATTTTTGCAGTTCCATACACCAAATAAGATTCTGACCACTTAAGAAAATCTGAAATTGGCAGTTCACAAGCCTCAACATCATGAGAGTTGATACATTCTGCAATATTGGAAGTCATCATCCTTTTTCTATTTATTGGAGCATGAACTCGTAACCACTTTTCAAATCCAATATTTTTTATATATACCTTTAATCTATTGTCAATATTTCCCACTTTACACATAAGCTCATCAAAATCATCCAACTTGTACGCTTTAGCCATGGCGAAAAACTCGTCGGTCAACTTGTCCTTACCCTTTCTATAATTCGTGCAGACATTATTTCAAAGATGCCAAATATATGTAAAATATGGTATAAATGGATAGACCATACTAACTGCCTTGATTATTGTAACGCCCCAAATCTGGTACCCGAAATGTTACGCGGTGCTCATGACCCCGAAGGACCACATGCTAACCCATGACTGATATCTGTACCTATATACTGCATAAAAGATTGTATAATACTGCAACATGAACTGAGAGGCCATAAGGTTCAATAGTAGTACATAAATGAAAATATGGTATATCAATACCAAAATAACTAAAATAACTATCTGACATGCTATAGTCTGAAAGCCTCTAAACTGTCTGAAAAAGGAATTGATGGGATATGTCCCCAACTAACTCCAACTACTGAAATAAACTGAAAACTAAAATATTAATGTAATCATCATGTCCTTGAAGGATGAGGACTCACAGTTGACTCTAACTGCTGAACCTGGATGTTATTGATGCTCTGGAGCTTGTACTTCTAAACCTATGGTATCAGACACCGTAGCGCAAATACATTAGTACTTTAAATGTACTGGTATGCAAGTGAGGTAGGCTGAATATAAATTGTTCATATGCATGAACAATACTAACTGACTAACTAACATGAACGTGAGAATGCATGCATGACTACATAATTGTAACTGAGAGCATGATAGGACTGAATACTGAGTTCTGAATACTGAGTTTACTGATATTGACATCTGAGTCACTGATGAGTGAGAAATATTGATACTATATTACTGAATACTGAGGGACTGATACTATGTTACTGATATATGAATAACTGTGTCTAACAGTTCTGATTATGAGGTTGACTGTATCTGACAGTCCTGAAGCTGAATATTGATAACATGAGTTCTGATAGCTAACATAATTGATAACATGAGTGACTGTATTTGACAGTCATGAATTTGATAGAACTAGCTGAGTTCCGTACTATATCTGAGTAACTGATTCTGAGATCAGTCCTATCTAGCGGGTGAACTCTAAATCTAATGATACTGATACTGACTAACCATAGTTGAGATCAGCCATGTCTAGTGGGTGATCCCGGAATCTATTTATAATGATAAGGATTAACTGTATCTAACAGTCCTAAATCTATACTACTGAGATGAATTAACTGTATCTGACATTCCTGATTCTGTAACTGAAATTGTGGGATGTATTCATCTAACCGACATGCCCCATACTATGCTAACTGGGGTCCAACCTGTAACTACAGTTCGAAGGGTGTTAGTACCACACCACTGGTAAAGACAACTGCTGTGGAGTTAGTCCTAATCTAGCGGGTGACCCATGGGATCAATCCTATACATTTAAATGTGCTAACAGGTGATCCCTATGTATGTTAATCCTATCCAACGGGTGACATCTCGTACCTACACTGGCTACATAGTTATGGAACTTAGGGATTGCTTCTAGGGATCTCAGTCTTATCTAACGGGTGAGTCCCCGTCTCTAGGCTCGCTCGGTACTGAATCCTACTCCCATATGAAAGACTCTGAACTGATTAAGTAAATTGAATTGATACTAGTTGTATTGTCTAATGGAGCTAAATTGAATTTACTAAGTTCCTTTGACTGACGGAATGTACTGAGTTCTGAGGATGGACTGAGAGTACTGTAGTTATTGACATTGACTGGGAATACTGAGGTTACTGAGATTACTGAGATTACTGAGTACTGAGATCACTGAGATTTCTGAGTTTTCCTGAGTCACATGACTGACTGAGTTCTATGGATCATAGCTTGACTGAGAGTATCGTGAAAAAATGACATGGCTCTAGGCACACAACTAATATTTTGGATACAAGTACCCCCATGACTCTATGGAAAGAAACTGACATAGCATTACTTACTTGAATACATGACTAACATCATAATCCATAATTCATATACTGAGGCACTTCATCAAACATATGATATGCATAAACTTGTACATAATTGGGGATTTCATGATATCATACTAGTTGGGCACTTTTCCTTCATATAGGCATTTAACCAAACACATGGTAGGCATGGTACATATAATCATCATTATACAATAATTAAACATTATAATTCAAATCTAATTCCATCATCCTAGGGTTTAATCATAGGTTCACATGAATATACATCTATACAAATCAATTCCACATAACATTGATCACCTAACATGGATTTGAATTTAATTGATCATTCTCAACATAAACAAAACAAACCCAACATGAAATTCATAAAGAAATCCATAAAATTGAACTTATAAAAGAGATTCTTGGGCTTCATGGATGAAAAGAGTCCCTGAATGAACACTATGCATACCTCAAAATCTTGAATCTTGAAGGAGGTTAACTTTTCTTGAAGGTTCTTGAATGGTGACGCTTTGATTCTTGAGTTTTCTTGGAGAAGGTTTGAATCTTGTTCTTGGGTTTTGATCTTGAAGAAACCATAATTTTGATGTTATGGATAAATGAGGAGTTATGTGCTTTTATTTGACATGATTGGGTGTTAAATAGGGTGGAAAAAGACCTAAAAATTCCTTTAAAACGGCGTTTCAGCATTGTTTCGAACAAAACTGATGGTCTGGGTGATGGATCTCATGACTAACCGTCATTTTTAGGTTAGAAAACGGCTTTACTTCTTCAGTTATGATGGCCAAAGTGACGGTCCGTCACTGACTTGACGGTCCATCAGCTTGCCCATTGCTCCTGGACAGCTCAGATAGCTCTCAGTAAAATGGCCATAACTTTCTACTCCGATGCTGGATTTTGGAAAAATTGGTATCATTGGAAAGATAATTCAATTATCAATCTGTTGGTGGATCATGAGATCAAAACTGTTTTGTATAATGGGAGATATGCTCATTTAAAGTTGACTATGGCAATGTCATTCTCAAGAATTCAATCGGTAAGGGATGTTTTGATTTGTCTAATAGCTAGGACGTATTTAAGGACTTAATATACATATAACTTGATCATAAAACTACAAAATCACTATAATTTATTTCTCATGAGCTTGAATCATGGTTCTACTATCGGTTGGGATTCTCGGGTATTACAATTATGCTTTCACGTCTATCAGAGACAACACACATATTATCGCGCTCACCGAAAGCACACTTAAATTGTTGGAAAACCCACATCCAAGATGAATCATTCTCAGAATTTACAACCCCATATGCAAGTGGCAATATATGTCCTAATACATAATATCAAACAATTATTAGGTCTAAGATATATAACAATTACCATCATTTGTAAGAAAAATATAAATCACTACGTGTAATACCTACTCCATCAAGTGTGCTAGATGAAACAAATTTTTTCATATATGGTCCACTCATGTGACAACCGTCTACTACCATAACAGGCCTACAATACCCAAATCCCCTAATAAAAGGTTGTAGTGCCATGAATAGATATATAAACTGATTATCCAAAGACTTATGCATCCTTATATGTGAATTGGGATAAACAAAATTCAACATGTATACGTAGGTAGGCAATTTTATTATATCCGTCAGTTGTTCACCCTCTCAATATCTTTAAAGCACATTCTTTAGCACGCCACGCCTTCATGTAATCTATGTCCAAACTAAGTTCCCTTTTTATATCTTCAATAATGTCGCTTAGGGTGATTATTCTTTTGTGGTTCACCAACTTTAGAGTTGTTATTCCAGCTACAAAGACAATGGTTGCATGTTGCTGCTCAAACACTCTGTCCATTATTGAACAGGTGTGTTTATCATTGAAGGTACATACTATAAATATATCAGTACCAAGCTTATAGGAAGCCTTGAATACCCAACAATATTTCAACGATTAGCACAACAAGATACAACTGAAATATACGTCAAAAAAATATATCGCCAATTTTAAGTTGCGTTAATCTGTTTATATATAAATCACCATATACCATATGAATCACTACTTCAATCAAAAAATGAGCCAATTAATAAATGAATAAACAGTTAATATGTATCACAAATCTGAACTTAATTTGTTATTCTTTTTTATTATATGAATCATCAATTATATGAATCATCAGACATATGAATAACCAAATTTTCCAATCTGTTTATATGAATCACCATTTATATGAATATCTAATTACATGAATAATCAGTTATATGAATCACTATTTATATGAATTTTCACTTACAAGAATAACCAGTTATTTGTATCACTTATATGAATCGCCAGTTTTATGAATCACTAGTTATATGCATCACCAGTTACGGAAATAACTAATATGAATCACCATTTATATGAATTACCAACTATATGAATCACTAATTATATGAATCATCAGTTACATTAATCACCAACATAAAAAATCAGTTATATAAATCACCAACTGTATGAATCACCAATTAACTATTATGCAAATGTATCACTACAGCTTCCAGATGTATCAAATTATGAATTAAATAAAAAAATATCATTGAAAAATTAAATCCAAACCTCTGTTTGTTAGATTTCTCAGCTTTGAAATTGAACATGTGCTTGATTGCATAGTTACACATTACTGATACAAGTGTAGCTTTGTTTTTATACTTGTAGTTCACCTTTGGAACACTGTTATAGCAATCACTTATCAGTTCTTCACCACCCACATTAACAACTGACAGAGATTCAACGTTATCAACTACAGATACTGCAAGTTTAGAAGGCTCAACAAAATCATAACACTCAATTATCATATCGACCGCGTCAAAATCATCACTGTCAATTACAATATCACTCGTTGTAGTACACAGTGGATACTTTCCGAACATAGTTTCAGCTTTCAAAATATGAAGAAAAAGTTTCACAAACATATCATTAAGAATCTCCAACATTGATAAATTGCCTCGAACAACGTATTTGGCATGAATTTGTAACACCCCATACTTAATTATGTGCATTAGCCATGGTTATATATGTCGGAGTATATGTATTGATCCTAAGTTAGGTATATATGAGTTTGACTATGAGTATTGATTATTTTGAGATGGTTTCAAGTGTATAGTTTGATTATATGTGTATGGTAATCGACTTTATTTATACCGGAATTTTCCCGTCGATGGTTCCATACGAAGTTTATTGAATAATCTTTCCAACGATATAAAGATTTCCAAAAACGGATAAGCTTTGGATATAATCGAGGACGTTCGAAACTATAAAACGGAGGCCGGGATAATTTTGAACAGTAAATGTGCAGGAAATTCAAACTACTGAGGCCTGCCAGTTTTTTGGGTCGACTTTGAACGATCATAAATCCCTCAATATAATGAACTGAGAGAGCTACCACCTATCAAAATAAATATATTTGAGTCTTCTTTCCAATTCAATTGGTTTCAGCCAAATCCAACATCTGAGTAAGGATTTATACTCGTTTTACTTCAGCCTCTCAAAACAGTTTTTTAGGGTCAACTTCAAACAATCATAACTCCTTGTACAGGACGAACTGAGTGGCTTACTTTATATGAAATGAAATCCCTTTGAATTATCTTTCCAAAAATACCAATTTCACCCAAATCCGATATCGGAGCAAAGAGTTATGGCCGATTTACTTTAGCCTGTCAAAACAGTCCACCATGGATAGATTCGGACTTACTTAAAATTTTAAGGGCAACATGGTCATTTTCCATTACCTCATGGACTAAAATTGGTCTTTATATACATACACTTAGCCTCATATCCATCATTTTTATCCAAATTATTGAAGAATAAGGAAACCCTAGCCTAAGTTCAACTCCAATTATCTTGTGATTCAACCGTAGAAAATCCAAATTGATTCCGTAGTTGTGTTCACCGTCTCAAGGGCTTCAAGAAGCAACCTTTATTTGGGCCAACAGGACTTCAAAATCAAAAGGACCATTTTATGGTAAGGATGTAAATTATGTTGGTGTTATTTATATGGATATGTATATATATATATATGCATGTGAGCATAAGAAGTATGTTATTTGATTGTTGTTGAAAGATGATTGGAAATGATGTTGGATCATTCTTGTGCATGGTTGGATTACGTTGAATTGTGAAAGGATTTGGTGTGATGATGTGGTATTGATGATGTGATATTGAAATGATAATTATATATTCATATACACATAAACCTATTGTTCAAGTTGGTTTTTGGAATGTTTTGCAAATATTGGTTGTATGGAATTATGGAAGAGAATTGTGGTGTTGGGTTGCTAATACTAGATGCCAAACATTTCATTGTAGATAAGTGATTTGTAAAGGCGGGAAGTTGTGTTGAATTGGTATCTGAATCTACGACGAGGTATGTAAAGCATACTCTAACGATGTTCTTTGGCATGAAAACACCAATGTTCCATCAAGTAAGATTCCGAGGTTGTCCAAAAACATGTATTGTTCTACATTACCAACGAAGTTGTTTCCATTCGATAAAGTGTCAAAATGTTTCATTGATATACCAAAAGGCTCCTATTTTATTGTTGTGATATTGATGATTCTAAAACACATTGTTGATGTACCAATGAGTCCTTATTACATCGTTATTGTATAGAAGGTCTATTACTTGCTTCCTATTGATGTATGGTTGTTCCAAAGGTACTATATTGGCATGAACACTAATGTAATAATCTCAAAAGCTTTTGAACTAAGTTATTGGAAAGATTTCTTATGTGTGTTACTTGATATACGTGTGGGTGGTATCTCAGGGGCATAAGCCTAGCACGGGTCGATCCCTATTTATGTGTTTATGGGTGGTATCCCAGGGGCATAAGCCTAGCATGGGTTGATCCCAATTGATATGTACTGGCAGCCTAATGGTCACAGTACGGTACAGTATTGATTATTATTACGTGGTTGGAGGTTCGGGAGGAGGAGGTAATGGCGAATGATAATTGTAAAGAATGAAATGAACGAATATATACCGTTCCACAAATGTGTTTGAATCCAAGAACCCAGTTCAGATTAATGATAATGTACATGATCCTAAAAGTGTTTATGAAGTGTGGTTCACTTCTATTATGATTTATTCACATGTGTATGATTTTCTTGATCCCCCATATCACATATGATTATCTACAGCTTTACATACTCAGTACATATTTCGTACTGACGTCCCTCACGGGGGACCTGCATTTCATGCTGCAGGCACAGGTACTTCAGCTCATTCATAGCATAGATAGAAGTCGGGTCGTACAGCTATTGTTGGTGAGCTCCAATTTGCTTCGGAGCTTTCCGAGTCGGTTCCTTATGTTTTGTTATTGTACAGAAGTCATGTGTGGGCGGGGGTTTATCCCGACCCTAGTTATGTCATGTATATATGTCCTAGAGGCTTTGTAGACATAAGGAAGGGTCAAGTCATGGGAGTTTATATAGTGATGTCATATTTGTATATGTGGTGGCCCCGACGGCCAAGTATTATATATACATATATATTTGTGCGTGTTGTGCTGATACAGGGAATTAGACCCTTCTATATGTAACGAAGTGTTGCCCAAATTTTTGGTGAATGTAAGAGAAGGTAAAGGTATTTGAACGGGTTCTCCCGGACCTTCTCGACTTCGGGTGCCAGTCCGGCCCGATGGGATTTCGGGGCGTGACAAAATTCTTTTAAGAGATACATCAATTTTTAATTGCATTGATATGACATTCATTAAATCGTGGTACGATGTATTTTCATGAATTACACATACCTTATTTCAGAAACTCATTCCCCAGAATGCCGCAACAACACAGTCACAAGTTCCATTGAAGAAATTCAGAAATTTGAGATGAAAGATTAATTTTTTTGTTCCAAAATTGAAAAACTTTGAACTTCTAATCTATTTTGCTTCGATGTTGAATTGTTATTGAATGGAATTGTGTTTTTAACGCTTGTAACAGTTTTGACGTGATTTGCGTTGGTAAAATCAGAGAAAATCTGTTCCTTCCTTAAATATCTAACTGATCTATTTCATATGTATCACTTTTTAATATGTATCACCGTTTAACATATGTATCACTATTTCAAAATTTTGGGATAAGATGTAATTACAAAATAAACAGAATTTTATGTAATATTACTTAAATTACCAGAAATTTATGTAAGTAACCCTAGTTTTTTCATAAATAGCAAGTTATAGAAAAAATGTTGTTGGGACCTAGTCAATCTGAATTGGTTTGGTTAACAGTTTTAGTTTCATGTACATAGGTTATAACTTGTAAGAATATGGTGCATGACACTTTTTAAAATTCAATTAGCTAGTGATTAGTCAATTATGCAAAAAATTATCAAAAAAAAAGAGAAAACAGAAAAACACAAATATTGGCCGAAAAAAAATGACACCACCTTTGTCTCTGCTTAACTCTATTATAATAGAGTAGTCAATCAAGAAAAATGCTACTAATACAAATTACCTAAAATCATAGTTAAACTGGCCTACAAAAAGTTTTATTTATTTTAATCAATTTAACTAAATTTGAATCCACCGACAAATACATATTTTCTTTATGAAAAATTAATACTAGAAACAAAATATTAACCATCCTTCTCAATTAAGAACATTAAAAGCACAGATTCCTATTAAAAAAGAAGAGACAGAAAAAACAAAAAAGTGCATTCAACTGCTTACTAAATAATGAGCACGATAGTTTCGTGAGTACATGAGAGGTACATCAAAAAATACACATTTTCTAATGACATGACAAATTTCCCACACCGTTTCCTCCTACACTTCTCCGCCCCTCCCCTACCCTCCCAACCTTCTACCAAACGAATTATTTAGTTCAATTATTTCTTTTTGTTGAAAAAAATTATATGGTGGACATTGTTGTTGCACATACACATTATGAGCCCGTTTGGAATTGTTCTTATAAAATTATTTATTTAAGAAATATTTTTATAAAATGGCTTTTTTAGAAAAATGCTTTTTAAAAAAATAATTTGTATTTGATAAATTCATTTGAAAAATGCTTTTAATAAACAGATTGGCATAAACTATAAAAATATTCCTTATAATGGGTAACTTTATTTTTTTATAGACAAATTACTTCAGTGAACACCTTAACTTTTTTATATTACTTTAAATACCATCCTACTAAATATATTACAAAAATTCCTTCTAAGAGACATCACACGCGCTTTTGCTGATACATTCCAACCCACGGCTCAACATAATACTCAAATACTATTCTGTAGCCTAAAATCACGAGATTGTTGGCGAAGATTATGCCAAAATCCGATCTTGAAGCAACAACTATTATCTTCAATTATAATTACTCCATTATCTTAATTATTCAAAATTAGTTAGAGGTTAGTTTGTTTATAGTTGATAATTTTGTTTATTAGTTTTGAAATTGAACAAATTCCTTTTCAATTTTATCTTCTTTAAACATTACAACTTTATTAATGAAGTCAGGACTGTCTTTTAGTTTGGGGCTTACTCATATTCAGCCAACTTCTAATGAAATTGATATATCTGGGTTTGTTCTTGGTAATTTTGATTATAAAAACGTTGGTTTTCGTGAAAATAGATCTAAATATCGGAACGATCCGATAACCATGAAAAGTTACAGGATGCTGCTAGTGTTAAATGGAAGAATACTGTTGTTGCTATTTCAAAGGAAAACAAAAAGGAAGTTGTGAAAAGAGACCCATTACCAAAGGTATGGTATTTATGTGTTTGATTGATGAATTTCTTCATAATTTGTTATTTTTATTAATAAACTTTAGTGTTACTAATTAGTATAATACATATCGAGGAAGATAATGATTGTGCATGTGTTATGATACATCACTATTTTGTTATTATGATACATAAGTAAGAATTTTATCAATATGTCTGATACATATGCTGTAGTTATGTATCATAATCTATGACGTAACAACTCTTAAAGCTAATTGTTAATCTGATACATTACTTATGTACATAACTATAAGCTAATGCGTTATGATACATTACTATTTAGAACTAAGTAAGAAATTTACCAGGATGTCTGATACAATCTGATACATAAGTAAGAATTTTATCATTATGTTTGATACTTATGTTATAGTTATGTATTATAATATGATACATTACTTATGTATAATAAGGCCATTAAATGTGTTATGATACATCAATGTTTTTAAATGCAGGGGATGAAATACGTGATCAAAACTGTTCCACATCATCCTTTGAGGTTTGGCATTTCGTTCAACCGTAACTTTGTGACTGATGTTGAGTACTTTATGGTTAAAAAGTGCTAAAAATATTTAAGGAGACATGTTTGGTGTGTTTGTTGATATGTCTAAATCAAATTTTCAAGGTCAAATAACCAAATGTTTATTGATGCTTGAGTGTAAACAAGATAATCCAAATGAATTCCTTGTTTATGTTAAGGGAACAGTTCTGACATTTATGATTTCTGAATTTACTCTCATTAGGGGTCTGAATTGCACCTCAAACATTGAGGACTTTCAGTATCCAACTTCAAATGTCTCTATTTTAATGATAAAGTATTTCCCAGTGGCAAAAAATGGAATATCCAAAAAAAATTATTGAACGGTATAAGATGGGAAATTTTGATAATGACCAGGATGCATTGTGGATGACCATATTTTTTTTCATTAATACGTTTTTGTTATCTAAAACTGATGATGCCGCTGTTAGTTATATAGAATTTAATATGGTAGAGGATGGTCGTTATGAATAATATCCGTGGGGAAAGATTGTTTTCAACAAGTTGATGAACTCAATGAGACAGAACTTTTTCATTGAAAAACAACTTTATCGGTTAGTAGGAATGCCACATGTTCTCAACGTCTGGATGTGCAAATGTTGTTCTGAAGTAGATAAATACATTGTTTGTCGTATTGGTAATCGTATCCCGAGGATAAGTAACTGGTTTGTTGTGGAACTAAGCCCAAATTTAAAAACTTCATGAATGGAATGTTTAGCAAGGTAATTTCTATATATTTTTAATCTCTTTTTGTATTTTATGTTGCACACATGGAATTTTCTTTTATGTTTTCAATATATATTCTTGTCAATATATGATTAAGCATGTAACTTGTTCATACTGTATTATATTTGATGATCAAACATCTTTCATATCAATTAATGCAACATAATAATCTTTTTTCACTGTTACATGATACATTACAGTACTCATATGATATATTCACATACATAGCAATACAGTTTATGATATACCACTACATGTTGTGTAGAATACTAATACATTATTGCCCTTACATTTATTTAACTGAATTTGTTATTTTTTTCAACCTCAATTATAGTATATGTATACCAACATAAGTCCTACAGTTGCTGAGCTAAAATGTCTTCAGCTGCCAAATCATGATGGAATGAATATGAAAGATTCTGTCAATTCAACTTTGCCATCCACATCTTGTAGCCAACTGATAAAAGTTGATCAGAAAGCTAAAATGGCAGTTGGTTCATTACTTTTGGATGATTTTGATGATTTGACCACCCCACCATTGTTCGGACTGTTAACTAGGTCAAAGGCCACGTCTGATATATCATTGGCACCGCCTTCAGAAAGAAGAAAGACAAATGCTGAGGGAAAAGAATTGGTGATAGATCAAGAAAAGATTAAAGGTCACCCCTCTATTGAAGAAGTCAATAAATCACCTTTTGGCACATCAAATACAATTGTTGGCCCAATCAATGAAGAAGCTCCACATGAACCATCTCTAATGGATTTCGGTGAACGAACACCACCAGCAGAACAAAACCTACCAGTTGTCGAAAGTGGGCGTGAGTCCACACAAAAAATTGTATGGAGGAACATATCATGAGCAAGTTTTAATGAAAGTTGATATGAATGCAATTGAATCATTAGTCAAGAAATATGTAAGTGCAACATGATTTTTTTAAAAAATTGACTTTATTGACATATCTAATTTGATCTGTTAAACTTATACAGGTTGACAAAAGATTTGATGACATTGAAGCATTAATGAAAAAACATCATGAAGAAATGAAAAAACAACATGAAGAAATGATGTTAGCTGTGAAGGAGAAGCATGATGCTCCACAAAAAGTAACTTTTAATATGATCACATCATATTTTATTAAATTTTATATATATTTATCTGCTTACAAGTTTTATGTTTTTCAGGTTGTTATTAAAATCGATAGTTCAAATAAAGATGTGGAAAAGAATGAGACACATGGTAATGATTTGGGAACTCCAAAAGAATATCCAAAGGATGTTTCTGAAAAGGTAAAGTAGTAGGAATGTTAAAGTATCATATATTATTTTTATAATATAGTGATTTTTTTATGGTTCAGAATGTGGATGGAAGTGCTGTATATACTGGAGAACAAAAGCGAATGAAAAACCATCAACTGAGTCTTCTCACAAATTCAATTTTGATGATACGACTATTCGGAAACAGACTATTGAAGTTCAAAATGTACAAAAGGTACTGATAGTGCAATAATTATATCGAGTGTATATTATTAATATGGAAAATAATTATGTTACTTAGATATTGCATTATATCTTGTACAACTGACACATTCAATGCAAAAAGATGGATACATTTGTCAATTCTTTCTCAATAGTGTTGTTATTTCATCCTATATAAGTCTTACATGTTCTTTAATATCTAATTAATTTTATGTTTCAGGAAAGTGAAACAGAGGTTAAGAATGTTGCGATTCAGCATTCCATCGATAACACCATAGCTGACTTTTCCTCACCAGTTAGTGCAATACAATGTATGGAGCTTTTACAGAAAGAAAATCTCCCTGATCTCATTTTACCAATAAGCAATATTGAAGATCAAAATGAACTGCAAGTACGTAGAACATACGGTTGTGGATTATTTCATATGAAATCTCTTTCACCCAATTAATGTTAGTATAGTGCTATAACAGTCTGTAGTTGTATCTGATACATTACTTGACTATTTGATACATTACTGAAAATCCTAATTTGTATTTTTCAGTTGTCCTGTACTGTGATATCATCTGAAGCGTTGCAGGAATTCATAGATAATATCATAGATGACATGTCCACACCAATCATTGTAATGCTAGTAAATTCAGATGATCTTTCACAAAAAGTCAATCTTCCTGATCCGTTCTTACAAACGGGCAATGTTGAAGTTCCAAATGAGCTGCGGGTACGGATAACACACGAGATTTGAAATATATATGTTATTAATTAGGAATATCTTTATGTAAAAAAATATTAAGCATGTTATATAATTTACCTGATACATTAAAGACACTGAATTAATGTTTTATGAAATGTATTAGACCATTATTAAATATAATGATACATAACAGTTTCACTAAACTGTATGGCTACTTTCTTATAATATGGCCACACAGATATAATGTTAACGATGTATTTACACTATAGATGTCATATGGTTTATTATACACATTTAATTTATATCTAATAACTTTTTATTTTCAGGAGTCTAGCAATGATAGTTCAACTAGTGCGTCTTAGGAATCGATAAATAACATTATAGCTGGAATTTCCACACTAGTTGTTGCCATGAAAATAAAGTCTATTAGACCCACTGAAATCAACGACAATGAATATCAAATCCATGATACTCAGTTTTAATCAGTTCTTCCTGAAGCAGAAATAGGTAAACAGGATGCCATTAAAACACGTGCACCAAGAAACAGGAAGCGAACTACAATATTCAGGTCATCATTTACAACTGAATTTGGTTCAAGTTGTAAAGCCAAAGAATTTGCAACAGTTGATTTACCTCGAAAGCATCCGTTTGATGGTTATCTTATTTTCCATGATATGCCGACGGGACTAATTGAAGAGTACTTTGATTGGATTGTCGAAGTATTATTAAAGTTTCATAAAAAGAAGTAAGATATTTTTAATTTTTTCATTATTATTTTATAATTTTAAAATCACAAAGAGTAATATAATTTCATTATACTCATGTAGGAAATTGAAAGACAACCACAATAAAGCTAATAAATTAGGAATTGGTTTTAGTTCGTTGGATTTTGTTGTTGCACAACCAGATTCAAAGAACTGGTTCTACTCAGTGTCTCCGCCAAATACCTGCTGGAATGATGAGGTATTACAAAAAATATTACTTACATGTACAATAAACAATTTCTGATATATATACATTATTATGCATTCAGATACATATATATACATTATTATGCATTCTGATACATAAATTATATAAAAAGTACATAACTGTCATTCTTAAATTTTATATACCAAATTAATTTTCCTACTTGAAAAGAATTTATGGATATCAACAACTTATTTATTTTGTTATTTTAAGCAGCATGTAGATGTTATATTCTACTACCTTCAGAAGAAATCAAAGCAACAAAAGGATCAAGCACGTTACACCACTGTTAATTGCTTGTCCAAAACATACATCGATGCGACATACAAACATTACTTTGAGGATGCAGCGGGTGGTTCTCTATCAAATCAAGAAGATTATAAAAAAATGTATTTTGTTGCAAGCAATGAAAAATCACTGATAAACAACATTAAAGGGTTCAACATACTGGCTGTTTTGCTTTAGCACTTAGTCAATGATGTATACGTTCCTATAAATTGCGATGGAAATTTTTACTGGGTACTAGCTGTGATATCTTTAAAGAAAAGATATATTCAGGTATATGACTCAATGTTGTCATCGCAACATAGAGAGCCATCACACTAGATCAAAAGGTTATATGTGATGCTGCTAACATATATTAGTTACAGTGGATTACTGAAAAACACTGAATGAACTGTATGTTCAAGTCTCAAAGCTTACACAGATAAGATGAGTAAAATGACCGGTGATTTGAATGACACCCCATTTGATGTTGAACACGTTGAAGATATTGCACAACAAGTCAGTGAAAGTTTGTAATTATATCTTTATAGTTTTATATATCTAGAAATATTTCATCTTATTTTTTATTGTTGAAAATTTTATAAATTTACATAATTCAAGATGACACATTATTATACATTTATTGATAATTCCCACATTATTAAGAATCTAACTAAATGATTCGTCATGCTTAGGGACTGTGGAGTTTTTGTGGCAGCTTATGAAGAATTTCTTAGTTATAGTGGATTACTGAAAAACACTGAACGAACTGTATGGTCAAGTCTCGAAGCTTACACAGATAAGATGAGTAAAGTGACCGGTGATTTGAATGACACCCTATTTGATGTTGAATACGTTGAAGATATTGCACAACAAGTCAGTGAAAGTTTGTAATTATATCCTTACAGTTTTATATATCTAGAAATATTTCATCTCATTTTTAATTGTTGAAAATTTTATAAATTTACATAATTCAAGCTGACACATTATTATACAATTACCATCCATGTGCATATGTTTTGCTACAATAATAATTCCCTCATTATTAAGCATATAACTAAGTGATTCGTCATGCTTAGGGATTGTGGAGTTTTTGTGGCAGCTTATGCAGAATTTCTTAGCAATCAAATGCAGATTTCTTCATCAAATCTTGATGCAGAATATCTTCAAAAGAGATATGCAACACTCCTATGGAACTATGGAGTTAAAAAGGCTAAGAAGATTTATTCCAGTGACCATGACGATCCACCAAGACCACGACCATTTTATGTCCCTCCGACTGATAAGTCTAATATTCTAGCCATAGAGTAGATGCTAGGTTGTTCCATAGTTATGTTGTTAACATTGTTTTTGTTACTATCTTATTGGACTATATTAATGTAATTTCAGACACTACTTTTAATAGTGATGTTTTTGTGGCAGAAAATTTTCATTAATTTTTTTGAATCAATTAAAATTTAATTTATGATATGTTAAATTTTCTTCGACACATGAAAATTGATGAATTATATATGTGCAAATTTTTGACAAGTTTTGCAATAAGTTAGTTAATGTAAAGACATGTATCATACATAATTTTTTCAAAACTGCATGCAATGTATCATATTAATTCAAAGTGTCTCAGATCAAATTGAAAACATATTTAAAGCAAATTAATAGGTAAAACAAATATAAATAAAAAAAATTCACATTCAGTTATGATACATCACATAATCATCTATCATATATTCTGATGTTACAGTACAAATATCAATAATTCAGTTATTATAAAGTTGACTAATATAATCAATGTTTACAATTACTTCTTGCAATGTATCATAATACAAGCTACGTTGTATCATGAATCCTAAACTAGCATCATTTATCTTTGTAAAGTTTTCAGTTTTTAGAGCAATTACATACAAGTGTTGTTTAATGAAACTAATTATACCGAAAAAACCACAGTAAATTGAATAGCCTATCATGATAGAGTTGCTTTCTAATTTGCAGAACAATCTAAAAAGTTTTTGTACTGTAACAGATTACTTAAGAAACATATTAAATAGTAAATAAAATTAAAATAAAAAGACAAAAATAAGCCACTAAAAACAAGTAATAATTCAAATTAAACACTGTTCCAACATTATTCAAACATAGCCAAATCAAAACCAAACTAACAGTGATGAACTAAACATAGATCGTTCAATGTATCAGGTAACCAAAACATCAATTCTCCTTTGGAAAGAAGTTGCAAGTACGTATATTGTGACCTTCTCGACCATATTTACTACAATAGTTTGTACTGGAGGATAGTTTTTCACTTGCTTTCTTACACCTACCCTTTTTCGGCCTACCAAGTGGTCTTTTATATTTGGGTGGTAAGACTTCTTCTTCTTCGACATATTTAGGCATATGCCAATCCTTCTTATCTGGCATAGGTACTACTGGAACTTCATATGTCTTTACTAATGTCGCAGGCTTATAGTAATCAAAGAACCATGGACGAAACTTCGTAATATGTTTACTGTTCAACACTGGAATCGCGTGCGGACATGGAATTTCATCAATCTGAAATCTACAACAGTTGTATTTGTTAGCATCCAAGTACACAACGTATATTCTCCCAGATTCATAAACTGAATAATGATACTTTGATGCAGGCTTGGCCTAACAAACAAAATTCACACACACAAAAATAATATAACAAACAAAATGCATACCGTCATTCTAGATGCTTTAACTCCATTAGATGTGAGGATTTAGTCAAACCTTCTCCCTAAAGTTGTTTCTGTATATGAAACAATTTCTCTATTTTTACAATTCCATGCTCTAAATAATTTTCTGACTTCTTCCAAAAACCTAAAATCGGCAATTTACATGCCTCTACTAAACAACCATTTATACATTCTGCAATTTAGATGTCATCATCCGGCCTCTATTTATAGGAGCATGAACTCTTGACCACTTCTTATATCCTGCATCATATAGATAATATTTCACCCGATGATCAATTTTATCAACCTTCGACATAAGGTATTCAAAATCTTCCTTTTTGTACGCTTTGGCCATCGAATAAAACAGGTCGCTAAGTTTGTCCTTGCTCTTTCTAAAATTTGTACAAATGTTCTTCCAAAGATGCCAAATGCATGCTAAATGAGAAACATTTGGATAGACAATGCTGACGCTTTTAATTATTATTTCATTGCGATCTGATATAATACACATGTTCTCACGCTCCCCAAAAGCATGCTTAAATTGCTTAAGAAACCATGTCCATGCGAAATCATTTTTTGAGTCAACAACACCATATGCAATTGGTAATATGCAACCTAAAAAATATTATAAAGCATGATTTTTAACAAATTATTGTATCAAAATTTGTAATGATGTATCAGAATCTGTAATGATATATCATAAACTATACAGTCTTGTATCATAATCTGTAATGTATACAATTATGTATCAGAATCTGTAATGATGTATCATAAACTATACAGTTATGTATCATAACATAGTATATATGTTATGCAACGTAACATAACAAGTATTAAAGATTATTTAACTTGATTAGTCATACCTGCACCATCAAGAGTGCTCGTAGAAAGAAAATTCCCTTGGTACGGTCCACTCAAATGAGCACCGTCTACCACAACAACTGATCTACAATGCTTGAAACCATGGATCATTGGCTGTAAAGCTATAAACAAATATTTGAATTCATTATCTATAGCCTTACGCATCCTGATGTGTGATTCCGGATACACAGAGTTTAGCATGTAGATATATCTCGACATTTGTGTATATCCATCAGCAGCTACACCCCTAAGCATTTTTATAGCACGCTTTTTCGCACGCCAAGCTTTCATGTAATTGATGTCAACTTCATACACAACTTTTATTTCTTCAATAATATCTGTTGGAGTGTGTTTCCTCTTGTAGTTTACTAACTTTGACTTTGTAAAATTGCTAACAAAGTTAACTGTAGCCTGCAACTGTTTTAACACCCTATCATTCATTGAACACGCATGTTCATTATTGAATTTCTGAATTTTAAAAAGATCAGAATCCAACAAACAAGATGCTTTTATGTACTAACTGCAATTTTCATTACAACATTCCAACCAATAGTTGCATATAAATAAATAATCACAATTTTTTTTTATAAAATATTTTGATAAATAAAAAATTATGTCTCAGATACTGTAAACAGTTAAAAAAAACAACAACAAACCCAGTTATGAATAATTGTAAACAGTTATGCTACTTTAAATAATTCTTATAATAACATTCTGGCATTTGTTTGGTTTAAACCAATTCACCTTCATATAAGATATTGTTTATGAGTAATACAATCAAAACATATTTTACAATGTGTCATAACACCAATACATAAACACCCAACACACACAAAAAACCAACAACAACATAATTTATAATACCTTTTTAATCTGATCTTGATGCTCAGAAATTAAAATTGTAATCTAACGCATACTTTTCCATTACAACTTTCAGAGTTTTCTTATCCTTATACAACTGTTTCACCTTAACTTTAGCGTTTTGGCAATCAGTGATGAATTTTCTTGTTTCAATTTTTGGTACATACAAAGAGTATTGATTATTCGACTCAACAACAACAAGTGCAGCTGCATCTGATTCTGTTCCTTCGACGCACATTATCGCACCAGTTTCAACATTAAATTCTAAATTTTCAGTCGATTTATTGCTTGTTGTAATGCATAATGGATACATTACAAAATATGTGCAGATTTTTTTCAATTCAATATAAACCTTAACACCATTGTCGTTTCTAATAACCATTGGAGTCGTATTTTCATCAACAATATAACAAATATCTATATTTTTCTTTGCTTGATCTATCTCAAGTTCTGTCGCAATAACAGAAATCAACCTGAAATACGAAACACTTTAGCTAACTATAATTCCATCGCTCTTGTAATTTTCATAAATAATTTCATTTTACCAGAAACCAAAATGTCTCAGCAAAATTGAAATATTCATGACAAAAATTGTATGAAAGAATCGACAAAAAATTATTTTTGGGAAACAATGGACTCAAACACAAATGAAAACGGCATTCAAAATTCAAAAACAAAATGGTCTGTTACGTTATTTATGTATTACAAAATAACAATTCCTATTTTTTAGGGATTTGATTAATCAGCCTTATGCTTAATTACCATTCATTAAATAATTAACCGCATTTAATATGCTACTTATGTATCATAATACAATATATCAGATAACCAAGTAATGTATCATAATTGAGATTTTCAGTAATTTTTTAAAATATTGGGAGAGAAGGTAATTATATATGAAACACTTGGATTTTAAGTAATTTATACTTTTTTAATCCCTTATAAGAATAGTCTTATAAAATTAGCCTCTTTTTTTTTTATATAATACAATTACTTATTTATCACTCTATATCTCAAATATTTCTAAACAATTTCATACTTATTTATCTTTCAACTTTTACTTTTTTTTTACTTTGGTTTTTATCTTTTGTTTTCTCTCTTTTTCTCTTAAAGTTTTTCTCAACTCTTACTTTTTTTTCCCTTTCTCCTCTCAAACTTTTTTCCCCCTCTTTTTATATTCTTTTTAATTTTTTTCTCAATCCTGACTTTTTTTCCTTTTCTCATCTCAACTGCTATTTATTTTTTTCTCTTTTTTATTTTTCTTTGATTTCTTTCCTTTTTATCAATCTTTATTTTTTTTTATTTTTTTTTTATCTGAAAACGCTCTTTGGGCTCTCTCTCTCTAACGGCTCTCTCTCCCTAACGGCTCTCTCTCCCTCTCCCTCCCTCTCCCTCTCCCTCTCCCGACCTTCTCTCTCCCCGGCCCCCGGCCCCGTCGCCGTCGCTGACCTTCGGAGCCGACCTCCGGTCGACCGTCGTCGTTGACCCAACCCGATCTCCGGCTCCGGTCGCCGGCCATCGGCGCGACCTTCGGCGTCAGCCCGCCGACCCCTCCCTCCCCCCCCCATCGCCGGATCCGGCGAGACCCACCCCCCAACCCCCCCTCGGTCTCCAGCAGACGCTGCCCCCCAGCAGCCGCCGACCGACCCCCCCAGTAGCCGCCGACTGACCGACCCTCCCCCCCAGCAGTCGCCGATCGACCGACCCCCCCTCTCCCCCAACAGCCGCAGCTCGGCCCCAGCCAGCCGTCGCCGCCGCCACAGCTCGGCCCCAGCCAGTCGTCGCCGCCGTCGCAGCTCCGCCTTCACCCGCCAGCTGCTCGGTCGCCAACAGCCTCAGCACCCGGACGCCGACCAGACGACGCCGGCCAGTTCAGCCGGCCTCCAGCAGCCGCAGCTCCATCTCAGCACCGGAACTCACCGAAACCCGGTCAACGCTGGGTTCGGGTTTTCCGGCTTGGTCTATAAGCGTGACCCGGTGATCTCTAACCTTTGCTATTTCATTCCTCGCTATTTCATTTTATTCCCCATTTCCTGCTAGTTTTATTCGACTTGCAGTTGATTTACTGATATTGTCCGTATCTGTTGTTGCTGTCGCTGTGGCTGTGGTTGTTTTCTTGCACTGCTTTTGTTTGGGTATCTGCTTGTGATTTGTTGTTATTATCTGTTGTCTATTGTTGCTATTGTCTGTTGTTTGTTGTTGTTGTAACTGTTGTCTGTTGTTTGTTGTTGCTGTGACTGTTGTCTGTTGTTGCTGTTGTTGTGGTCGTTTCTTATCTTTGAGTAGATTTTTTTATATTTTCCTGTGTAGTGGCTGTGAGCGGTAATGGTTGGATAGGGTCATGTCTGAGGGGGTTGGGGTGTGGGGCAGGTGTGGGGGCGGGGGATGCGGTAAGGGCGGGAGTGGGAGGGAGGCCAAGGTATGGCTGCGGGGGCGGTAGGGGAGGGCGGGGGGATAGTGTTGGTAGGCTGAGGGTTGGTTCTTGGAATATAGGGACCCTTCAGGGTAAATCTATCGA
The DNA here is from genome assembly GCA_030864225.1 of Capsicum baccatum var. pendulum. NCBI lineage: Eukaryota > Viridiplantae > Streptophyta > Magnoliopsida > Solanales > Solanaceae > Capsicum > Capsicum baccatum. Next base: position 186,134,563 of record CM061560.1, on the reverse strand, counting down.
GCTTGTGAAGATTCTTAGGAAGAGGAGGATCAATATTGCGTGTATTCAGGAGACCAAGTGGGTAGGGCCTAAGGCTAGGGATGTGGATGGTTACAAGCTGTGGTACTCTGGGAGCGAGAGGTGGAGGAATGGAGTCGGCATCTTAGTAGATGAAGAGCTTAGAGGCCAGGTAGTAGAGGTGAAGAGGATCAACGATAGGTTGATGACTATTAAGTTGGTCATTCGGGGGTTTACCCTGAATGTGTGTAGCGCCTATGCGCCGCAAGTGGGCTCGGAGGGGGAGGAGAAGTTGCGGTTTTGGGAGGCTTTGGAGGAGGTGCTGAGAGGCGTGCCTAGCTCGGAGAAGATTGTTGTAGCAGGAGATTTCAACGGGCACATCGGCGCGTTACCGGGAGGCTTTGGTGATGTGCATGGTGGTTTTGGTTTTGGGGTGAGAAATGAAGAGGGGGCTACCCTTTTGGAGTTCGCGAGGTCCTTTGGGCTGGTGGTGGTGAACTCGGGCTTCCCGAAGAAGGACGATCACCTCATCACCTTTCGAAGCGCGATGGCCAGGACCCAGATTGACTTTATGTTGATCAGGAAAGGGGATAGGGTGTTGTGTAGGGATTGTAAGGTCATCCCGAGTGAGAACCTTTCGACCCAGCATAGGCTCTTGGTCATGGACTTGGGTATAAAGACGAATAGTAAGAGGAGGAGTAAGGAGTGTAGACCTAGAATTAAGTGGGGTGGTTGACGCCAGTGAATGCGTGGGAGATAGGGGAGAAGTTGGCGGGAATGGGGGTGTGGGAGTGTAGGGGGGACGTGGATAGTATGTGGGATAGGGCGGCTAGGTGCATCAGGGAGAAGGCAAGTGAGGTGTTGGGTGTTTCTAGGGGCCGGGCTGGGCACCATCAGGGGGATTGGTGGTGGAATGAAGAGGTGGAGAAGAAAGTACGGTCCAAGAAAGAGGCGTATGCTAAGTTGGTGGAGAGCAGGGATGAAGAAGAGAAACGGGTAAACAGGAAAGAGTACAAGCTAGCTCGGAAGGAGGCTAAGTCAGCAGTCACGGCAGCTAAGACGGCCGCGTTTGAGAGCCTGTATGCGGGGTTACAGGGGAAAGGAGGGGAGAAAAAGTTGTTTAGACTCGCTAAGGCTAGGGAGAGGAAGGGCCGTGACCTCGATCAGGTGAGGTGCATTAAGGGGGAGGACGACAGAGTGTTGATGGAGGACAGCCATATTAAGAATAGATGGAAGTCGTACTTTCATAGGCTCTTGAATGACGAAGGGGATAGAGCTATTGTGTTAGGGGAACTGGAGCTTTCAGAGGAGTGTCGGAAGTTTAGTTATTGTAGACGTTTTAGGGTAGAAGAGGTTAGAGAGGCTGTTTGCAGGATGCGGAGGGGTAGGGCGACGGGGCCGGATGAGATACCGGTGGAGTTTTGGAAGTACGTTGGAGAGACTGGGGTAAGGTGGTTGACTGGTCTGTTTAACGAAATCTTCAAGACGGCAAAGATGCCCGAGGCATGGAGATGGAGTACCACGATCCCTCTTTATAAGAATAAGGGTGACATCCAGTGTTGCAATAACTATAGAGGGATTAAGTTATTGAGTCACTCTATGAAGATTTGGGAGAGAGTGGTCGAGGGGAGGCTGAGACGGATAGTGTCTATTTCGAAAAATCAGTTTGGATTTATGCCTGGGTGCTCGACGACGGAGGCAATTCACCTGGTACGGAGGCTGGTGGAATAGTATAGGGAAAGGAAGAAGGACCTGCACATGGTGTTTATCGACCTAGAGAAGGCTTACGACAAAGTTCCCAGGGAGGTGCTTTGGAGATGCTTAGAGGTGAGTCGAGTCCCGATGGCTTATATCAGAGCAGTTAAAGATATGTATGATGGAGCGAAAACTCAGGTAAGGACGGCGGGAGAAGACTCAGAGCATTTCACTGTCTTGACAGGATTGCATCAGGGATCTACTCTTAGTCCTTTTTTGTTTGCTTTGGTGATGGATGTATTGACGCGGCGTATTCAAGGGGAGGTGCCTTGGTGTATGCTTTTTGCAGACGATGTAGTTCTGATTGACGAGACCCGAAAGGGTGTGAATGACAAATTAGAGGTGTGGAGACAAACTCTTGAGTCTAAAGGGTTCAGGTTGAGCAGAAGCAAGACAGAGTATTTGGAATGCAAGTTTAATGACGTGAGGTTGGAGGACGAGGTGGTCGTGAAGCTGGAATCGCAGGAGGTATGTAAGAGGTATAGTTTCAAGTATCTCGGGTCCGTGATACAGGGTAACGATGAGATTGACGAAGATGTCTCGCACCGTATCGGGGCGGGATGGTTGAAGTGGAAGCTCGCGTCGGGGGTGTTGTGTGATAAGAAGGTGCCGCCCAAGCTTAAAGGCAAATTCTACAGGATGGTAGTCCGTCCGGCCATGTTGTATGGAGCGGAGTGTTGGCCAGTTAAGAACTCCCACATCCAAAAAATGAAGGTGGCGGAAATGCGGATGTTGCGCTGGATGTGTGGGATGACTCGAGGGGATAGAGTTAGGAATGAGACTATCAGGGAGAAGGTTGGTGTGGCTCCAGTGGAGTGCAAGATGCGGGAAGTCCGATTGAGTTGGTTTGGACACGTGAAGAGGAGGGACACGGATGCCCCGGTTAGTAGGTGTGAGAGGCTAGCGTTGGATGGTTTTAGGCGGGGTAGGGGGAGGCTGAAGAAGTACTGGGGTGAGGTGATTAGGCGGGATATGGAGCAGCTACAGCTCACCGAGGACATGACCCTAGATAGGAAGGTCTGGAGGGCGCGAATTAGGGCAGAAAACTAGGGCCAGTTTGGGGCGTTAGGGTAGGGAAGTATTTGGTGGGGGTTTTATTCCTGTTATTCTTCCTATTCTTATTTTATTCCTATTTTCTATTCTTCTTCTTGTTATGCTTTCGGTGTTCCATGTTTTATTACGAATCTGGGTGCTTTCCGATGTTTCCTACTACTTATGGGTGCCGTATTTACGTTATGAAATCCTGTTCTGTGCGTTACCTTATATTTGTGTGGTGTCTCGTGTATTGAGGCGGGGGTCTATCGGAAACAACCTTTCTACTTCTTCAGAGGTAGAGGTATGGACTGCGTACATCTTACCCCCCCCAGACCCCAGTAGGTGGGAATACACTGGGTTTGTTGTTGTTGTTGTTGTTGTTTATTTTTTTTATCTCTTTTTTTTAAAACCTTTATTTATTTTAATTTTCTCCCCTCAGCTTCTATATTTTCTTTTTTATTTTCTTTGATTTTTCTTTTTTTAATATTTTTCGCACTTTTTATTATTTTTTTCTTTTCTTCAATTTTTACCAATCAAGTTATGTTTCATGGTCACGAGTTGACACTATCATATTGTAAAAGCAAGACTTATGACTTTCAAAAAACAAGTTACGTTTCATGAGCAAGAGATGACACTACCACATTGTGTTTTGATTTATGAGATCTTCTACAACCCTTGCCTTAGAGCCAAGACTTATCTCAAGGGCTTTCAAACAATAAATTATGTTCACGGGCAAGAGTTGACACTATCACGTTATGTCTTCATTTTGTGAGACGTTCTACAACTCTTGCCTTAAAGGCACGACTTATCCCAAGATTTTTCAAATAAGTTACATACATTGGGCAAGAATCAACACTAACACATTGTGTTTTTCACTTATGAAATGTTCTATAACTGTTGTTTTAGAGGTAAGACTCAACCCAAGGGCCATCAAATAACAAGTCATGCCCCATAGACAAGAGTTGATGCCACCATACAGTGTATTGATTTATGAGATGCTTTATAACTCTTTCCTTAGATGAAAGACTTAGACCAAGGACTTTCAAGCAACAAGTTATGCCCATGACAAGAGTTAACACTACCATATTGTGTTTTGATTTATGAGATATTCTATAACTCTTGCCCTAGAGGCAAAACTTAACCCAATGACTGTCAAATAACAAGTTACGTCCCACGGGTAAGAGTTGATACCATCACATTATGTTTTGATTTATAATATGCTCTATAACTCTTGCCTTAGAGGCAAGACTTAATCCATGGACTTTTAAACAACAAGTTACGCTCCATGGGTAAGATTTGACACTACCACATTATTTTTGGATGTTTGAGATATTTTATAAATCAAGGACTTTCAAACAACAAGTTATGCCCCATGGGTAAGAGTTGACACTACTACATTATGTCTTGATTTATGAAATGTTCTATAACTCTTGCCTCGGAGGCACAAATTAGTCTAAGAACTTTCAAACAATAAGTTATGCCCCATAGGCAAGAGTTGGCACTACCACATTGTGCCTTGATTTATGAGATATTCTATAACTCTTGCCTTAGAAACATGACTTAGCCGATAAGTTATGCCCCATGGATAAGAGTTGACACTATCATATTGTATTTTGATTTATGTGATGCTCTGTTAGTCTTGCCTCTAAGAAAAGACTTAGCCCAAGAACCTCCCAAAAGAACAAGTTACGCCCAATGGACAAGTGTTGACACTACCATATTGTTTCTTGATTATGAGATGTTCTATAACTCTTGCTTTAGAAGCAAGACTTAACTCAAGGATTTTCAAACAACAAATTATGCTCCACAAGCAAGGCTTGACACTACCATATTGTGCTTTGATTTATTAGTTGTTCTATAATTTTTGCCTTAGAGGCAAGAGTTATCCCAAAGGACTTCCTAACAATAAGTCATGTCATTAAATTTACTTTGATGTAAAAAAAAGATACTTTTGCAGACTATCCAACGTTTTATTTATTAGCAAAATATAATAGAAGTTGAGAAGAAAAAAGAGAACAAACAAAATAGAGAAATTAAAAAAAAAATGACTGAGAAAAAAAACAAGCAAAAAATAAAGGGTAAGAAAAAAATGAAGAATTAAAAAAAATTAAGAAAAACAAAAATGAGTAGAAAAAAATAAAAATAAAGAAAACAAAAATCAGTGGAAAAAAATAAAAATAAAGTTTGAGAAAAAATGAGGAAAAAAAAAGAGAAATGATAAAAATAAAAAATAAAAAAAATAAAGGTTGAAACAAATGAACTAAAAAGAAAAGAAATGAAGAAATAGATAATACTTGAGGAAAAAAATAATAATGATTAAGATAAAAGAATTAAAACATAAAAAATAAAAAAAATAAAAATTTAAAAGGTGTAGAAATTGCGAGACAAATAAGTATGAAAAGTTTAAAAGCATTTGAAGTGTAGAGGGACAAAAATGTACTTGTATTATACCTAAAAGGGAAGGAAGACTAATCTTCATAGACTTTTCTTATGAGGGTAAAACATTTAAAGTCACCCACTATTGAGGCTATACCATCTAATTTCCCCAACAGATTGTGTTTAGATAATTTTTTTCAAGAAGCGCTTTGATGAGATAAATAACTAACAACGACATGTATCAATAAATTTTCACTACTAAAATTAATTTATAGAGAAAATTTATTTTAAATATATATTATAATATTTTTAAATACCCCTGAACTTTGATAATGGTACAGATATACCCTCCGTCATACTTTAGGTACAAATATACCCTTGTCGTTAATGAAAAAGTACATATATACCCCTGAACTTTGATAAATGATACAAATATACCTTCTGACATAGTCTAGGTATATACCCTTGTATTAATGAAAAGGTACATATATATACCCTTCTCACTAATGGCACGACATGTGTCACAATCCTGTTCATTTGACCTTTTTAAATTTAATTTATCACAACACACCTCAAAATAATTCTAATTTAACTCATAACCCGATCCAAATAATAACCCAAACCCGATTTAATCTAATAGAAAGAGAAAAAGAAAATGAATATGCATGAATAGAGATGCATCTTGGAGGTTCTATTGGATGAGTTCGGTTTTGGGTTATTATTTGAATCGGTTTGTGGGTTAAATTAGAATTATTTTCAGGTAGGGTGAGGATAAATTAAATTAAAAAGGGCAAATGAACAAGATTGTGACACGTGTCCTACCGTTAGCGAGAAAGATATATTTGTTCCTTTTCATTAACGACAAAAGTATATTTGAACCTAAAGTATGACGAAGGGTATACTTACACCATTTATCAAAATTCAGGGATATATACATACCTTTTCATTAACGACAAGAGTATATTTGTACCTAAAGTATGACGGAGTGTATATTTGTGCCATTTATAAAAGTTCAGGAGTATATACGCACCTTTTCATTAACGAAAAGGGTATATTTGTACCTAAAGTGTGATGGAGGGTATGTTTGTACCATTTATTAAAGTTCAAGGATATATTCGTATTTTTTTCCTTTATTTAATTAAAAGTACATACTATAGAATTTTCAATAAATATTTATATTACATAAATATATTAAAAGATATTAAATAATGATATTTTTAAATTTATTTAAATAAAATGAATGAAAATTAAATAATAATATATAAATTATAAAATAAAATAAAGAATTATGATGTAAATATGAAATATAAAATTTTAAATTAAATTTTAATTAAAATTATACGATATGTTAATTAATTAATTAATAAGATATATATATATATATATATGTATATATATATGTGTGTGTGTGTGTGTGTGTGTGTGTGTAATAGGGATAATTTTTGTCATGGAAAAAAATAATTTTCTCCTTTTCTACTATTTTGACAAAACGAAATTTTCTGCTTCTTTCGAGAAGCAAAACCTGCTTCTGTTTTTTTTTTTTAAAAACACTTTTACAAGTTTATCAAATAACTATTTTTAAAAAATAATATTTTTTTTTTCAAAGTAAGTGATTCTTTGAGAAAATAAGAAATCCCAAATAGACGCTATATTGCTAAAATTATTTATGTGATGCATACATAGTAGAGATAAATGATTATTTTTTTTTTTGCATTTTCTATATTTTTTCTAATTTTATATTTTTTTAATACAAGATCTTTATTTTTATACGTAAGAAGTCTGAAAAATTTGTTTCCTTTTTAAGTAAGAAAACAAAAGATATCATTTCCTTTGTATTCTAATCTTCTTTCTAATTTAATTTATGTAATATTATTCTTTAGTAATTCATTTCAGAAATAATGCTATATGTACATATTTAAAAATAATATAATTTAAAACTTTATATTTATACTTTATGAGAGATTTTTATGATTAATCAAATATTATGACATTATTAAAAGACTTATATTCTTATTTCCTATAAATATATTCTATTTATTTAAAAATAACATTGCATGAATTTTTTCCTAATTATGTTAGGTATTACAATATATTCTATTTATTTAAAAATAACATTGCATGAATTTCTACCTAATTATGTTAGGTATTACAATTTGAAACTATGGCGTCAAACAAAAACAAAGAGAAATTAATAAAATAATAATTCATCAAAATAGTAATTAATAAAATAAATATTTCATTCGTTTTATTTTATATAATACACTTTCCTTTGAAATTTATCTTAAAAAGAATCTCAAACTTATTATTTTAGATATTTGACTAAGTAAATATAATTATCGTTGACCATCCTACTCACCGTTAAATAAATTCAGTTGAAAGAGTTGTGCACTATATACAGCACAGTTGCTATTTTTCAACAAACCAAACATTGTGCTAAAAATCTCCACCCTCTGTCTTTCTCATTTTCTTCTTGTATTCCTTTGCATTTCAACAACCTGAAACCCCTCCACCTCATTTCTTCTTTGATTCGAATTATTTCATAGTATATATTCGGGGATTCCAATCCAATGGCAGCTGTTTCACCTGAATACCATATGATTAATCAAAGAACATGGCCTTGTAAATCAGACGGTGGTCCTCGTTTCACCGCGTTTTCATTTGTAACAACAAATGACAACAAGCCAAGATTAAGACATAGTCTCACAAATCATAATCATCAATCGAATCAGAAAACTCAAAATTCCTCAGATTTCTCACAATTACCTGACGATGTTTTATTGAAAATTGCAGCTACATTTACTTTGCCGAATTTACGTGCGGCTTCACAAGTATGTAAGTCTTGGTGTGATGGATTAAAACCTTTACGAGAAGCTATGTTGTTTCTTAAATGTGGGAAACGGTTTAAACGTGGGCGTGGAGGGGTAAAAGCTGATATCAATAAGGCTCTTGAGTCGTTTCTTGAAGGCGCGGCTCGTGGATCCACGTTGGCTATGGTTGATGCCGGATTGGTTTATTGGGAAATGGGAAGGAAGGAAGAAGGGATTGCTTTTTATAGAAAAGCAGCTGTACTTGGTGATCCTGCTGGTCAGTGTAATTTGGGGATTTGCCTCTTGCAAGGTAATTAATTACTCACTACCTCAGTTTCAATTTGATTGTTTGATTTTTACTTGACATGAAGTTTAAAAGAAGTAAAGAAAATGTTTGAATATTGTGGTGTTAAAATATTTAGAATGTACCAAATTATCCGTTAATCTTGTGGTCTTGGAATTAAAGAGTAACCAACCAAGGCAAGTGACATTGAAACTGGCTGAAAAGGATAGTATGAGAAATAAATTGAAATGGAGGGAGTACTACTTTTTCTCAATTTTGTTCCTGGAATTAAGTTCTAACAATTATATTGCTATGTGAATGAGAGAGAAACATGTATTGTATTGTATTGTATTGTATTGTGTTGTATTGTATTGTATTGTATTGTATTGTATTGTATTGAATTGAATTGAATTGAATTGAATTGAAAGAACAGGCAACATGGGCGTGTTAGCTGTGAATTTGGATAAAGTGTTGCCCTGACATATTAAAAGTCTGCTTATAGTTGTCTTAATTTATGGTCGTAGTCAATACTGGTGTCAACGGCATGCTTAAGCCCTTAAACGAGGCTCAAAATATTCAGTGCTTCACTTCGCTTAGTGTGCGCTTCAGTGTGGTCATCAAGGCTCCAAGACAAGCTTTTTCTTGCGAATGAGTGTTTCCCAAAGAGGCGACACTAAACAATTGATATTTCACTTTATCGTAAAAAAGTCAATTTCTTTTTTCGTATATTTGTTATTCGTGCTTATAATTCTTAGCCTTGGACTAAACATATATATGTATATATATATACACACACACACATACACACACACACTCACACACGCACACGCACGCACGCACACACACACATCTGTATGTTTTCTCCATTTGCACTTTGAGCCCCAACGAACCTTAGAGTTGTTTTGCACTTTCCACTTTTGATAACATTGGTATTAACAAAATCTAAACTTTTAGTAAAAACAATCAAATTGGGAGGATGATCTTACCAGTGAATTAGTGACTGTATCCAGACAGCGAGAGTTGAACACAGAGAATATAGAATGTAGACTATGGTTGGGTGCTTGAGCGAATCACCTGTGGCAATTTGTTGTATAAAACACATATTATACAAATTTGGCACCTTCTTTGGTGCAATCAATAAAATGAATATCTTACTTGTTCCTGTAAAGAAAAAGATAGTAATTTTTGTATTTAAATGAGCACAATTTCTTTGGTCTATATGAGATTTTGCAGCCTTAATTGGGCTTAATTCACCAATCCCTGTTTTTATGTCTAGAGGTCTATGCTTTTGCTTCTTATGCTATGTCTCTTTTTGATTCTTATTCAACATTAAGAGATAGTAAATTGTTCTTCAGATTTGGCTTGATTTATTAATGACTTAACATTTGAATCTTGTTGTGATACACCATTTTATCATTATCAGTAATTGAGGTGAGTTGTCCAACATTGAGAACATTTGGTGTATGAGGGTAGGTGATTCTACTTGTTCATTTCTCTTTCCGTGAACTTGATCTTTGTTGAACTAGTGGTGCTTTTAGATGATTTGGTAAATGCAATGTATATTTATACGTCTCTGCTGTTGGCACTTCTTTCTTTAACTTCCTTTACAGCATCTTATCCCCACAGCTTCCTGATATCCTTACTGAACCATCTCTTTCACATCAATCATGCCCTAAAGACCATCAAATGTGCTTTTGGAGTACAGCCACAAGCCACCAGTTAAACAATAAACTATTATCCTAGGCCCTCAAGCTAATGTCAGTGTTATCACTTCCCCTATCTGTCGACCTCAAGGTTGTGCAAACTGGCATGACTTGATTGGTTCTGACCTGAGAGCCATTTATACCGGAGCTGTGCAAGAAAGTCTTACACTGTTAGTATTTTAGAGCGATCACGTTAAGATGGGTTAAGAGAGCTATATCAGAGGAGTTTTAGCTGAAAAATTCGTTATAGTGAATTGAAAGATTAATCGAGGCCGAGGATTAGGTTAGAGGGTTAGGAGGTGGTCGAACGATTTCTCTCTTTCTTTTCTGTGAGAGAGAATGATTCTAACTTAGAACATCTTATCTGCTCCCTATTATACTTATCCGTTTCATTATTATTGTTCTATTATCATCTTATTCTTCAAGTTAAGATCATAAGTGTCGCACTCCTTTTTTTTATCAAAAAAGATAAATTTCTTAGTAGCTTAGTTGGTTAGTTACCTGAACTTCCACCTTGTTGGTGAGGGTTCGATTCCCCACATTGTAATCCCCTCCCCCATTCCCCTTCCCCTACCCCCAATTAAAAAAACAAATAAAAAAAACAAATTATTAAGTGACAAAAGAAAATAATTTGTTCCAAAAAGGACTTTTAGTCAATCAAAATTCAGAGTCGCCACTTAGCATATTCTGGTATGCCAAGTCACCTTTGGAAATACTTTTCAAAACAATTTTTTGACTCTTTCAAAACTGGTCCATGAACAGAGATTCCAGTTGAGGAATTTTGTTGACCGAGGGGAAGGTGTTAGGCACCCCTCGATCCCGTGGTTCGACCACGGTCGCTCTGCAGAGTATATCGTCTAGTATGACACTATGGAATGTGTAAACCAACAAAACTCACAAAAAAAGAAACAAACAACCAAACAGTTTAAAATTCAAAAAATAGTGTGCAGTCTAATTTATTACAAACCGAAAAAATGCTGAAATTAAAACCTAAACTATTCTATCTATCCTACACTATGCTTTACCTGATGGATCGGGTTTTGATCACGATCGGTCTTTCGCGTACAAGATACTTCGGGGCATACCCCGGTGAATAAGTACAAATGGCCTCGGGGCATTCCCCGGTTAAATGAATACATTTTTCAATTTCAAGCAACAAAATAAAACAATCTCAAGCACACACATTCGATCATTCCACAATCGCTAATTTCTAGAATTTGCCTACCCAACTTAGTACCCGTTTGACCATGAAAATTACTTTTTTCCGGAGTTGGAGTTGAAGATGAAGTTGTGTTTGCCCATGAATATAAATTAAAGTTGTTTTTGAAATTTTATGAGTGAAAAAAGTGAAAACAAATAAAACTCGTTTTCACTTTTTCAAATAATTTTTCGAAATTGGAGTTGGAAAATTCATGGCCAAACGCAGCGTGTTTTCACTTTTTTCACTAAAGTGAAATAATTTTCTGGAAAAAAGGAAAAAATTTCTATGGCCAAATAACTACTTAGTATTTGCCTACTAGTTTCGACCTAAAGCATGATACCATCACGTTTCGCATCAACAATGAATAAAAATACAACAATATTCACTTTTGTCGATTTTCAAGTCCCGCCTCCCAATTTCATTCTCAAAATAATTAACTAATTCTTTGACTATCAATTCATTTTTTCAAATCCAAATCCAACATCAACCAACACACAACAAAGATTCAAGCATGCTAAACACGCAAGTCATTCACACCCACAACAACGATAAAATTCAAGATAAAAATAAAGAACGAGAGGAGAAACTAACCTTAAAAAGCTTTCAAGTGTAATTGCTCATTTCAGCTAGAACCGCGATCGAAATCTCGAACCGAACCTCAACAAACCGTATAAATCCAGATTCGATCCAACTCTTTTTGTTCTATTTCCGCCAACCCAAACCAAAATCGCGAAGTAACGAGAGACCCGTACCCGAATTCGCACACCCCGTTACTGTTTCAACCGTTTTCCGGCGGACTTCGCCAGAATTGGACTGAAATGGATTAAATTTGGTCGATTTGGTCGGATTATGGGGTCGGACTGGTGGTGTTTTGGTCGGAAATCAGAGCTGGTGGCGTGTTGGTCAGAAACAGGAGCTGATGGCTCGCTGAAAAAATTTCCTCTCTTTTCGTCCCTTTCTCTCTCGATTCTCTAATCTTTCGCCCTCTTTCTGATTCTCTCCCTCTCTCGATTCTCTACTCTTTTAGTGTGTATGTAACTCCCCGTATGGCGGTGTATGTGTGTATTTTTACTCTCTGTAGTGTGGGGTGTTGTGATTTGCTTGTGAGTATCAATTCTCTATCAACTGAAAAATGGAATGCCGTGTGTATTCTGTCGTATGTGAGTATATTGAGAGGCTATGTGTGAATTGTGAGAGTGATGGTGAGTGAGTATATGTAAGTTCTGTCAAAATGGAATCAATTCCAGTGAATGTGTCTTGTGCATCCGTTGAATGAGTGGAATTGTGAGTGGAAAAAAAGTGGGGTTGAGGGGTATAGGGTAATGGTTGTTAGGACAAGGTGTGAGGTGGATAAGTTGTTATTTTTTGTTATGCATTGTTATTGAGAGTTGGTTATTTTTGTCATTTTATGGAAAATTATTAAAATGAGGTGGGGTGTATGATAAGGCGGGTAAATGGATAAATTCGGTTTTCGGGAGGGACAAAATTACGTGTCTACATCATGCCCCTCTTGGATGTAAACACGAAGTGTTTTCAGACAAAGAAGTAGACAACGAGACCGAATTTTTGACTTGACCATTATTCAAAGGGAGGAAATAGAAGGAAGGAATGCAACCGATTCTTGATTTTAGACATCCTACTTACCCAGATTATGAAGGGACCGAGTCGCAGATATCTCAAAGGGTTGGAAAGGAAATGGACTATACCGAGTTGGAGAGTCAAGTGTGATCCTGTCGAGGTTCCGGTCCGTGATTCTGTCATTACATCAAAAAATGAAATTACAAGTTAAAAACATAAATAACATTACAAAAGTCCTATCAATGCAGCTTTCCTTGGCTCTTGACTTGCTATTTCATCACCCTATTCTCCAGGCGGGCTCCTGACTTGCAATTTCATCACCTTGTTGCTTGGCTTTCAATTTCTTCATCCTGTTCTCCAGGTGGGCTCCTGACTTGCTATTTGTTCAATCTGTTGACTTTCAATTTCTTCACCTTGTTGATTGACTTTCAACTTCTTCATCTTGTTGCTTGACTTTTCATTTATTCACCTTGTTCTTCAGGCGGGCTCCTAAAATCACATCAAAACTAGAAAGAAAATTATTCCAAACAAAGGTTATGATAGAAATCTTACTTTTCAAAAATAAAGTGCCATTTTTCAAGAGGGTCTTAAATGATGCTTTCAATAACATGAATTAATTTTTTTTCCCCAGTTTATCATCAGAAAACTTTTGCGAATGTCAAATCCAATCATAACTACTTGCATGTTGCGATGATGAATCAAGACTCTGACGAAGAAATGCACCTCTTGAGAGTAAAATTAAATAACCAAGGCTAGGAAGTGCATTTCCTAAGAATTAAAGTGAGGAATTCCGACTAAAAAGTGCATCTTCCAGAGATAAATGTTTAAGTAAGGTTTGAGTTAGGAAGTGTGCCACCTGACAAATAAAAACTGACAAGAAAGTGCGTCTCCTAAGGGTTAAGTGCAATGACTCGACTAGAAAATGCGGCTTCTAGGAGTGAAGGTTCAATTTAGGAAGTGCATCACCTAGTAAATAAAATCTGAATTAGTCAGATCAGGAGGTGCATTTCCTAGGGGTTGCATGGAAAGACTCGACCAGAAAGTGCGTCTTCTAGTAGTAAAGGCTTAAGTTAGGAAGTATGTCACCTAGCAAGCCACAACTTGAACTACCTTGACAAGGAAGTGTGTCTCCTAAGGGTTAAGTGGAATGACTCAACTAGAAAGTGCATTTCCTAGGAGTAAAGGCTTAAGTTAAGAAGTGAACCACCTAACAAGCGAAACTTGAATTACCCTGACAAGAAAGTGCTTCTCCTAAGGTTAACTACTCAACTAGAAAGTACATTTTCTAGGAATAAAGGCTTAAGTTAGGAAGTGAACCACCTAACAAGCGAAACTTGAATACCTACCAAGGAAGTGTGTCTCGTAAGGGTCAAGTGGAATGACTCGACTAGAAAGTGAATTTTCTAGGAGTCAAGACTTAAGTTAGGAAGTGCATCACCTAACAAGTAAAATTTGAATTACCCAATCAAGGAAGTGCGTCTCCTTACAAAATGCCACTTGAATTACCCAGATAAAGAGATGCGTCTCCTTATAATTGCCACTTGAATTACCCAAACAAGGAAATGCGTCTCCTTACAAATGCCGCTTGAATTACCTAGACAAGGAAATACGTCTTCTTACAAATGCCACTTGAATTACCCAAGGAAATGCATCTCCTTACAAATGCCGCTTGAATTACCCGAACAAGGAAATGTGTCTCCTAAAGATTAAATGGAAGGACTCAACTAGAAAGTGCGACTTCTAGGAGTGAAGGTTCAATTTAGGAAGTGCATCACCTAATAAATAAACCGGAATTACCCGGACAAGGAAGTATGTCTCCTAGAAATATTGGATTGTGAGTTTTACCATGATTTTGATTACCAAACTTGTGCAGCAAACATTGCCCCTTGCATTTGTAGATGTGAGAAATTACGGCCATTGATGTTTAGGCTTTGAAGTCCTTTTACAAATGCCACTTAAATTACCCAGACAAGGAAATGTGTCTCCTTACAAATGCCACTTGAATTACTCAAACAAGGAAATGCATCTCCTTACAAATGCCACTTAAATTAAACAAGGAAATGTGTCTTCTTACAAATGCCACTTGAATTACCCAAACAAGGAAATGCTTCTTCTTACAAATGCCGCTTGAATTACCCAAACAAGGAAATGCGTCTCCTTACAAATGCCGCTTGAATTACCCAAACAAGGAAATGCGTCTCCTTACAAATGCCACTTAAATTACCTAGACAAGGAAATGCGTCTTCTTACAAATGCCACTTAAATTACCTAAGGAAATGCATCTCCTTACAAATGCCGCTTGAATTACCCGAATAAGGAAATGTGTCTCCTAAAGATTAAATGGAAGGACTCAACTAGAAAGTGCGACTTCTAGGAGTGAAGGTTCAATTTAGGAAGTGCATCACCTAATAAATAAACCTGAATTACCCGGACAAGGAAGTGTGTCTCTTAGAGATATTGGATTGTGAGTTTTACCATGATTTTGATTACCAAACTTGTGCAGCAAACATTGCCCCTTGCATTTGTTGATGTGAGAAATTATGGCCTTTGATGTTTAGTCTTTGAAGTCCTTGATTTGAAGGTAACATGTATTCCTGTTTCATACAAAGAAAACTTGTGAGTTTAAAAATATGGTGGCTGGTTTGTGGCTTTAGCTTTGGCGACGATCGCTCTTGCCCTCATCACATTTAATCTTGCTTCCAACCATTAGCATATGTCATTGACTTGCTGCATCATTGACCTAAACTCAGAATATTAAGAGTGACTTTGAAACGAACACAATATCTCTGTTTTTGCTATGTTCCTCAGATAAATCCTTTGAACCTAGGTGTTTCTATGAGTTTCCAGACTTGTTTGTTGACAAAATTTTCTGCATGCTTGATTTCGGCTCACAATCATGTCTCTTTCATATGTTGGCCTTTTGTCTTGCTTTGTGCAATTGAAGAAGTTGGTAGCCAATTTTGAAATCTTTTCTCACTTGCTTTGACATTGATTTTACTCAAAGACACAAGAAAAATGATTTTCCATTGGTATAACTGACTCAAGAAAACAAAAATAAAAATATAGAGAAGAAAGAACAGACAATGAATGCCCTCACTGAAACAGAGAAAATAAAATTTTATCTGAAAGTGACAGTCAACTCTAATGATTATGACATGCATTTTGGATTAAGTTGCCTGATCTTTCCATCCAAACTTTCACCAATTGTTGTTGAGTTAATGGCCATGAAATTGAGTTACTTTCTTGGGCCAATTGCATTCAGAGACCTCATTCGGCTAGTGACGCCTTGAAAGGTTTTCGCTAACAAGCCTTTCTCATTTTCTTTCTCTCAGCTCACCATTGGCCTATGGTGTCCGTGAAAGTGACAGTTTTCACCAATGAGACTTTCTTATTTTCATTTCTCTCAACTTACTATCGCCTTACGGTGCCCATGAGAGTTTTCACCGACAAGACTCTCTCATTTTTTATTTCTCTCAACTTACCATCGCTTTATGGTGCTCGTGAGAGTTTTCACCAATAAGGCTCTCGTATTTTTATTTCTCTTCTGATTCCTTATGCTGAGGAAAACAAGTAGTACCCAAAATGTGTCATCATATCCATTGCATGCTTAGCCTTAACATTTTCAAAGATTGATCTGTAGGTCTTTCTTTTGTTGTAACTTGGCTTTCGGATAGGGTTAACCCAAACAACACTTGAAGTGGGGTGGGACTTATAACTTTTGGAATCGACTCAAACAACAAAAATTAACTCATGCCACAGTTTCTTTTGACTGAGTAATTCTAAATTGTTTATTGACCGAGTCCAGAGTAGGACTGCCTACGTTCTCACCTCCGAGAGAGGAGAATCAAGTCACACGTAGTTCCTGCAATTTGTTCTTTTGCTTGATTCTGATTTCTTTTCTTTTTGCTATGACTCTTTTTTCTCTTTGAGACCTTTTCTGACTCTATTTTTCTTGACACTCTTCTTTTTTTTCTTTGACACATTTTTGTCCTTTTTTTTCTTTTTGAAACTTTTCCAACTCTATTGTTTTGTCCGATACCTTTTCTTTTGAACTTTGCTGAATCTATTTTGATTCCAAAAGAGGGGTATGAAAGAAAAGATGAAAATAAAGCTCAAATGGGGTAAACAAAGGATGACATCTCGTTTGGATAACAGAATGAAATGCCTTCATCATATCAATCCTTAAAAATGCAAGTACAAAGCATGCAATATGAAAGTGGGAGAGGAAGATCATTTATGACACTTTTTTACAATATTAACTTAAATTAGCATGTGTGTCACTACTTCTTATACACTTGTCCAACATACAAATCCACCTTTGTTGTACATCCCTTACATCGAATGACTCATGCTTTTGTGGAACAGATTTTCTTTCTGTTCCTATTGATATAGGATCATGCATCCATTGTTTGACCCAATTGAGACATGCCTTTCAATTGATGACCAAGTTATTCTTGTGATTTTCAAAATAAATGCCTTAATTTTCAAAAAGGCTTCAACTGGGTCACCAAATATCTCAGAACTCTTACCAATTTTCTCAGATGTTTTTCCTAACTTTAGCCCTCTGATTCAATGTTTCATGATTAAAACTGAATTTTAAGATCTGGCTGAAAATTCCGCCAGCATGTCATAACACTAGAATCAATATAAAATTGTATTGTGTAAAGAAGACAAACAAACAACTTAAAATAAGACAAAACGACCTGGGACACCACAGTTCATTGAAAGGAAAGATAGAAGAGTTTAAACAAAGCCGACAAAGAAACAAAACAAGATAGACAGAAAGGAAAACAAAACAAACTACCAACAATCCTTTCAAGCAAGGACATGATTGACTTCTCAATTGCTGAGAGCTTGACATCTTAGCCACTGATTTGCGCATCATCATGACTAGAGCTTTCATCGCTATCAAACACATTCCTTTCAACAAACAAGTTCTGGATCTCCATGCTTGACTTATTGCTTCCCACATATTGTGTATTATCGTGTGTTGGTGAAGGTCTTTGTGTGACCTTCGTAGTGTCAATGTTTTGCACTACAATCAATTTTTCTTGAATCATCCTTTCTATTTCTCCTTTCAAAGCACTACAACCTTCAACACTGTGACCCTGAACATCAGAATGATATGCACACAGTACATGAGGATAAAAATTTCTTGAATGTGGGTCAGGGTACCCCAAGGAGCAGCGATCATGCCTAACTCTCTCAATCTCTGGAATAGACTAGTATATGATTCCCCAATTGGTGTAAAATTATCCTGACTTTCCCCTCTTTGCAAACTCTGGCCTCGGTTGAGGGACCAATGCATGCCATTGTGGATAAGAAGACGGATGAGTATACAACTGTGCATTGTTCAAAGATACTGAGGAAGTGGAATGAAATATCTTGGATTTTGAAAAGAGGAACTTTGTTGAAGGTGAGTATGTGGATTTGATGTGTAAGCTCGGGTTTGAGACTGACAATATTGTTGAGTTGAACCTCTCAAGATCTGTTATGCCCCTGGAACGACAATAGATATGTTTTCCTTCTTCATCCCTTCACTTTTCCTTAATTGACTGCAATATCGTCTATAATATTTCACGACATCCTCATGTTCATCATGCCCCTCAAATTTCGATATCTCAAAGGTTGGAGGAAGGTTGACACTTGAAGACATGCCCCAGTTTTTATATGAAACATCTACTTTACCCTCAAGTCCTAGGGAACTTTTCATAACATTTTTTGCACTTTTCATTTTTTCAACTATTTTCTCTTGCTCTTCTGGCATGCTAGGCTTCTTGGTAAGAAATTTTGGCTGTCTAATTAACTTAACTATAGGCTAAAGAGTATAGCAGTGATCATCAAGAGTATTGAACATAGACTCATTAGCAGATTGAGGAAGCACAATCGTTGGGTTGATAGCCAAAGTGGGGGCCTAAGTAGAAGGTTGAGCAACAAAAGCACATACAATATGTGGTGCTGTGAATGTGGTAGGCTTATACCAAGGAGCTAAAGAAAGAGTGGTGGAAGTATTAGGATGCATTTGAAGTGGAATGGATTTTGAGGTATGCTGTGGTGCATCAACAATAGTAGGAAACTGACTTTGTAATTGTGATGGAAAACTCAAGGTATTTGCAGGGTCAATAGTGGGGAATAAAGGAGGTGGAAGTCCACTGGCCCAAGCTCGATACATTTTCATCATTTGTTGTCTTAGCCTCACAATTTCTTGCTTTAAACTCTTATTTTCCTGACTCTTTGTTTGATTCATGATGTCACTCTCTATATCCTTGTTAGACACAGCTAACCTTTCCTTGGATTTAGTGTGATGTGGAGGATCAGCCAGAATGCCACAGATCAACCACCTTAAACTAACTGAATAAGAGATAACAAATGCGTTAGAGTTCAACACTTTCTCAAAATCTTTTTCTCTTTTTTTTTCTTTTGAAAAGATCACCGAACCCTAGAAGGGCGCCTACGTATCTCACTCCCAAAAGAGGAGAATCAGGTGTGCGTAGTTCGTGAAGTTTGACCAAAAAATGACCAAGAAAAGAAAATAACAAATTGTCAAAAAAATTGAGAGTGTGGAAAAGAATGGTTAATGGAGCTATTAAGAGAAAGGCTTGTGGAGTCTGGGAGGAAGGAATAAATGAAATCTCTTTGTAGTCGTACTCAGGCTTTTCTTCCCACGACATTTTCCAGGTACGAACATTAGCTTTTGATTTATATGATGAAAGTAACCTATTGGTTATCGTTTTTGGCTTTCTGCAATTAAGTTCTTTTGCTTGTAATCCAAACCTTTTCCGCCAACTCTTTCTTAATATTCCAAAAACAATTGGAAATGCTTTCCGGCAAGTAATATGCACCCCAAATTTATTAGCATAACATTTGATGGATCATGGAAGATATATCTCTTAATTTTAATTTATTAGTATGCTTTTTGAAACTCCGAGCTTCACACAGATGAGATACTAGCCCAGCCACCAAAACCAGTAATCATAAACTGGTTTATTCATACTACCAAAACTCTCCTTTCTGCAAATATGTACATGTTTACCATTGGAGAATGGTAAACATAGATGAGTGCTTCACTAGTAATTTTAGAGATATTATTGAAGGTTTGAGCAAATTTGTAGCATAGCCATCTGGGAACAGTCATGAGGATTGTCTTTGTTGATATTTTGCTTTCCTTGGGCAGATTTTTATGTGTAGATTGAAGCATAAAACATGATTTGTATATAGTGATAATATCTCTACACTTTCTTGAGCCGGGGGTCTATCGGAAACAACCTCTTTACTTCTTCAGAGGTAGCGGTATGGACTGCGTACATCTTACCCTCCCCAGACCCCACTTTGTGGGAACACACTGGGTTTGTTGTTGTTGTTGTCAAAAGAATTGACGAAAATCTTTTTGAATTTTTTAGCTTTAAAATTCCTATACAAAATGAAACCTATAATTGCCAAAGAAAAATCTTTTTGAGTTTTCGATTTTTAATTTCATACGAAAATGAAACTTGAAGCGAGTAAAGAAAAATCTTTTTGTAGTTTTATTTTAAAGATGTATTTGAAGCACCAATTCTAAATGAAGAGAAGAAAATCTTTTTGAATTTTTTGAATAAGATCATTGAACTCACGAAGGGCTGCTTACGTATCTCACTCCCGAGAGAGGAGAATTAGGTGTGCTTAGTTCTTCCAGATTGGACAATTAGAGATTAAATAACCAACTAAACCCTGACTTGAGAGATATGACCGCAAACAAACGAGGAAAAATGCCAATAGAATCTTTTTTGGGTTTTCAATTTGATACTTCATATGAAAATGACACCAACAACTATGAAAGAAAAATCTTTTTGATATTTTCGTTATATAAAATGGACAAAACTTCTACCAAGATTACATATTTGTATATTTATATATAACCACATAAACGGTGTAGCACCCCTTAATTACAGATTACAAAGTATAGAGCATTTGATCCTCTGTCATCTCACAAGGATTCTAATACATCAAAGATTGTTTCTTGATATTCTAAACATATTGCTTTACACCCAAAAAAGAACAACCCTAAGCATTTCATCTTAATCTTCTGGAGATGGTCGGCTTTGTTTTCAAAACATCTTTGGTTTCTCTCTTCCCAAATTGTCCACCAAATGCACGCTGGAATAATCTTCCATCTCATTTTCTGAATTGCATTACTGCCTTCTTTGTCCCAGCATACTAGAACATCAACTATATTACTTGGCATGGTCCATAGAATCCCCCTAAAGTTGAGGAACATCCTCCATAATTGTCTAGTCAGTTCACAGTGCAGAAATAAATGATTAATTGTCTCAGCTTTCTCCCCACAGAAAAAGCATTTGGAACATAGATGATGACCCCTCTTGCACATATTGTCCTCTGTGAGTGCTTTTCCTCTAGCTAATAACCAAGTAAAACAAGATGCTTTATAAGGAATTTTGACTTTTCATATCATCTTCCAAGGCCAACACTGATTGTTGAACAGGTTGGATTCTTTGTAGGCTGATTTGACGGAGAATTCTACTTGCTTATTTCCTTGCCACTTGATGCTATCCTCCGAAGTTGTAGTCCCTGTAAATAACTGTGGAGTGTTGAAGAACTCTGTTAGCCTATCAATTTCCCAATCATTCAAGGATCTTCGAAAGATCAAATTGCACCCCTGGTTGCTCCATACCTCCCCTATTGTTGCTTGTTGTTGTTGAGATAAAATATGGATATCCGGAAAAAGTTGTCTCCACAGTCTTGGTTGTCCATTTACCTTCCATGCCATACTTTTCCTCAATCACTTCTTTCCATAATGATTCTTCATCACTAGCAAATCTCCACAACCATTTCAACATCAAACTTTGATTTTGGGATTTCAAATTCTTAATGCCTAATCCCCCTTCCTTCTTGCTGCTGCTGATGGATCTCCATTTAACTAGGTGATACTTCTTTTTGTCATTGTGTCCTTCTTACAAGAAGTTCCTTCTCAATACATCTATCTTGCTCAAGACATTCCCAGGTAATGGAAATAATGACATCATATATGTAGGCATAGCATCAAGGACTGAATTGATCAAAACTATTAGTTTTAAGCAGACAAATCGCACATAACAGTATGCAAACGATGTCTAGATTGCTACAGAAAAGAAGCAGGAGAATGAAAGAAGATAACCGAGGGAGAAAAACTTGTGCAGAGAATTGTACTTTCTGTGAAAAAGAAGTTACATAAAAGTGTTCTAAAAAAATTGAAATAGATAATGGCCCTACTTTAAAGTCATGGTGCTAACCATGCTAACTACCTCTTTATAACTTAAAAAAGGAATATAGGAAATAAAATAAATAAATACTGCAGTCCTAAAGCAACTAATAACACTCCTTGCATTAGGAGCTGCAAATTCCAAGTTGTTGCCTTAGGAACTTAAAATTGCTGACAGGAAGGGGTTTCGTAAATGCATCTGCAAGCTGATCTTCGGATTTGCAATAAACAAGAATCACTTCTCCTTTTTTCTGCACATCCCTCAAGAGAAAAAGCTTAATGTTGAAGTGCTTAGTCTTCCCTTGAAACACTGAATTATACGAAATAGCTATTGCATCTTGATTATCAACATGAATCTCAGTATTAACCTTTTTTTCCATACGCAAATCAAAAAATATCTTTCTCAGCCATATGGTTTGATTTACTGCTGCTGTTGTTGCAATGAATTCAGCCTCCGCCGTGGACTGTGCCACAATTTCCTGTTTCTTGGAACACCAAGAGAATTTTTGATCCCTAACTGAAGCAATATCCTGATGTACTTTTCATGTCATCAGTGGATCCAGCTAAATCACTATCTGAGAATCCACACAACTTGAAATTCTCACACTTTTTGAATTTGACCCCATACTCGATAGTACCTTTGATGTATCTTATAATTCTTTTTGCTGCTTGCAAATGCATTTTAGAAGCACAATGCATAAACCTAGATAAAAGACTTACAACAAATAGAATATCGGGTCGTGTAGCAGCGAGATACATCAAGCATCCAATCAAGCTTTTGAAATTTCCTTCATCAACTTTATCAGTACCATCCTCTTTGCTCAACTTCTCCTTTGGATTCATCGGTGTGCTTGTTGCTTTGCAATTTTCCATATGGAATTTCTTAAGTATCTCCGTAGCATACTTTTTTTGGCAGACAAAGATTTCATCGCAACCTTGCTTGATTTCCATTCCCAGAAAGTATGTCATTAGTCCTAGGTCTGTCATCTTAAAGACTTGCATCATTTTCTTCTTAAACTCTTCAACCAGCCGCACATTGTTTCCTGTCACCAAGAGATCATCAACATAAAGGGAAGCAATGAGCAGCTCAGTTTCCTTGTGTTTGACATAAAGAGTAACTTCAGACAAACATCGAACAAACCCCAAACTCAATAAGTGATCATCAATCCTGCTATTCTAAGCTTTTGGGGCTTGTTTTAATCTATAAAGAGCCTTTCTAAGTAGACACTTTTTCTTCTTTACCTTGCTCAATGAAACCCTCGGACTGCTCTACATAGATTTCTTCCTGCAGTGCACCATTTAAAAAAACAGATTTGACATCTAGTTGGAACACTTTCTAGCCCATTTGTGTTGCTATTGCTAGCAACATTCTGATGGTATCTAGTCGGGCTACTGGAGCAAAGGTATCCGAGTAATCAACACCGAATATTTGGGCATATCCCTTGACGACAAGCCTAGCCTTGTATTTGTTGATAGAACCATCAGAATTAAGCTTAGTTCGAAATACCCATTTTACTCCAATGACCTTTCTATTTTTCGGTCTGTCAACTAACTCCCAAGTGTTGTTTTTCTTGGTCATTACCATCTCCTGCTCCATAGAGTTTCTCCATTTTTCATCTTGAAGCGCTTCATTGTGCCCTGCAGGCTCACAAACTGCCACATTACTTTGTTGGTAGATGTCAGAAAGTAATCTTGTACCTCTAACTGGAGGATCATCTACTAACTCATTTGCCATTGATCGGATGTCTGCTCCTGTGAAGCTTTGACTGAACAAGAGTCTCAATCCTTCTCTCTAAGAATAAAGCAAAAGATGGGGACACATACGAATACGTAGAACCTGGATCAATAAGAGAATAAGCCTCATGAGAGTTTACAGTGATAATACCTGTGACCACTGCATTAGATGCCTCGATGTCCTGTCTAGCCATAGAAAAGAATCTCGGTGGTCCACCTGCTGTCTGCGAATCCTGAGTACCCTGTCGACCCTGCCCACGAGCACCCTGTGGAGTGTTCCTCGCTGGCTGGGTGTGAGCATGAGTTCCTGCAACATCTTTCTGTATCTGAGCAGTAGTTTGACTAGAACCAGAATGTCCCTTAGGACAAAACTTGGCAATATGCCCTTTTTCACCACAAGTATAACAGGGATCGTCAACTCCAAAACAACGTCCACTATGATTCCTGCCACAATTAGAACATTTTGAATGCTGCTCGGACTGAAAGAAACCGCTACCATTCCTCTGTGTTTGTTGTTGCTGCCCCTGGATAACTATTCCTTGAGGATTGGCCCACTGACTCTGACTGCGTTGGCCTAGACTGTCCACGATCAAAACCACTCTTGTTCCCAGACGTAGCACCACTAAACCCACTTGAGTTACGTGCCTTTTTGTTTTCTCGATTAATCTTTTCCATCTTATAATCGGACTCAGAACGAAGGGCAGTGTCAAACACCTCAAAATAGGATCCATTACGCATATCGCGTATCACTGGACCACGATAACGAGCCTCAAGTCCATCCACAAATTGTCTTACTTTCTCCCTCTGATCTGCAACTAAAGATGGGACATACCTGGACAACTTAGTAAACTTAGCTTCGTACTCAGTGACTGTCATGGATCCCTGTCGTAACTCATTAAACTGGCGTCTCATGTCATCTTATTTGCTCAAGGGAATCGATCTGTCCAAGAACATAGCTGAAAACTCTGACCAAGTGATTGGTGGTAGTCCTGCTTGTCTGCCCCTCAAAATAGAAGTCCACCCAGCCTTGGGCGATCCCGAGAATAGAAAAGTGGTAAATTCTACACCACGATTCTCCTTCAGTCCCAAGGTAGTCAGTATCCTCTTGCATCGATCTAAAAACTTTTAAGGCTCAACAGAAGATGATGTAGCATCAAACTCCGGTGGCATAAGATCCATGAAATTCTTCAGATCCTTGGGTTGCCCTCCAGCTGCAACCGAATGATCAACTGGTAGAGGTGCTTGAGAGGTTGCAACATTTAACTGAACTTGTGCTTGCGTCTGCGAAGTAGTCTGAGGAGCTGGAGTTCGACCCTGATTAGGCACGAATGCCTCAAGTACATTCAATATTCTTACCACCACGTCTGCCGGCAATGTAACAGTAGGTGCTGCAACAACTGGCACTGCAGCTGGAGTATCTCGATCAACTTGGTCCTTCACTTGCTGAGAAGCCACAACTTGGGGCTGGCCCCCGTTCCCAACTCCAGACTGAGCACCTGTCTGCATCCTTGTTCGAGGCCTAGTTGGATGAGATCCAACTCGACCACCCCCACGCGTAGGATCCTGTCCAACACCACGTTCAGCAGGTGCATTAGATCGACTAGCGGAGGAAGAACCACGTCTCTTAACCATCTGCGAAACAATATTTAAAGGTTAGAATTAATTCAACTCAACGCACGAATAATGAATAAAAAGGGGAAACTTCCTAGATGTTCCGTATCAAGTTCATAAGTATGGGAGCCTACATATCCATGAACAAGAATCTATTAAACACTGCTCCATGACCCGGGACCTAAAGCCTAAGCTTTGATACCAACTCGTCACGTCCCAAAAACCTCATGGGCGTGATTGGCTCCCGCTAACAACACTTTTCAGGAGAACCAATTCCCCATACATTCACAATGTGCTGAAATAAAAAAATAAGCAACTCGAAATGCATGAAATAACCATTATCGCAAGGTAATTATCCAGCAAGATATCGCATAACGATTTATGAAAACAACGGTAGTTTAGATTACAAATCTCTAACCCAAACCCCACACTAGACCATGGAGCATCTAAACAAGTTACATGAGTTCAGCGTTCGGGCATACAAACCCAACGGAAAGAAATAGAATATAAAAATGATTAAAGTTGGATGACAACCTCTATGAATAATGCAAAGGTTCACCTCAGCAACAAAATCCACAAGTAAAGACCGTCAACCACAAGTCTCTCTCTGCGCAACCGTATCTGCAGATATGCAAGTAAGGAGTGAGCTATATGCAAATATAACCCAGTAAGATCCTCGACCCGCTACTTTAATACCCCTGGAACAAGTGTTAGAAAATACAAGATACACAAATAATATGTACATAATATCTCTCATAAGGTAATGTTAATAAGATCCAAAAGGAAGTTCAAAAATGTCACTCTATATCTCAACTCAATCCACTCTCACGACTTGTCATAAACGACAGTGAAGGTGATCGGCCTAGCACCCCGACAAGTCCAAGGCAGCATGTACAAACCCCTAACATATTACGGCAGTATAAGTAATGCCCCTAACATATTACGACAGCTATGTATGCCCCTAGAGACTATAACGGCAACGACGAAAATATACTCAACGCCTCAACCTCACCTTACATTTCACCTCTAACTTATTCTCAATACACTTCACAAAATAAATACCCACAGCTAGTCAGAGGCCACATATTCTACCAAGTTCACGCTTGTCCCAACTCATGGACTAGGCAGAAAAATATAATTTTTATAAAACAAATTTGAAAAGCAAGCATCAAAGCTTAAAGTCTCAGTTACCTCGCGAACGACAATTTCTCCAACTTTGTAGTGTGTAGAACATCAACCGAATAACGACCAATAGGATCAATCTAAACAAAGTATTAAATAATAATATCAATTATACTTTTCGGGATCAATTCTCAATATACCTACTATAACTATCCAAGCATCTTATGTTTATCTCTTTCTTTCTTCTGCCACTCAAAAACTATACATTTGTACATTATGGAGATTTGCCCAGTCATCTTCATGTTACAAATTAACTTTATCTTAGAAGATTATATTTGTCTACCTACAAAATGGTTAAACTCTCTTTTCTGGTCTTTCCTTAAATAATAGAAAAAAAAATAATCTTCTTTCATCAACTTTTGGGTTATCCAACATGCTCATATAGTTTCTTTCACGAACCAGCAGTTAACATGATAAACACCAATTAATGCTAAGAAACAATTAGAAGTCCCGCAAAACTAATATGACCCCTCTACTCTCTCTTGGTCCTATTATCAATGATGCTACACGTATCTACCGTAAAGAAAAGAAAAGGTTGGGATGATTGTTTATGCAGTGAGTGATTAGACAATCTTAATCATCATCCATTAGGCCTACTGACATGGTTGGTCCATTATTTTTTTTAAGCCATGGTTAAATACTTCTTAACCAAGAATCATAGCAACCTCTATGTAGAGTACACAATAACAATAAGATTTCATACCTGACTATGAACTTGCTATTATACGAGCTTTCTATCACCGCGCATGAACAATCGAAAACTTTCTTCAAAGCTATTTCTTTCCAGTTCAAAAGAAAAAGAGGGATTGAATAATTTCTTTAGTTGCTTTCTGTTTTTTTTTCCTTTCCTACGCAGCTTGCTGCTACTCTCCAAAATAATAGGATTAGAAAGCCCTAGTAGAAGACTTATAACGTTATTAGCTGAAACTGAAGAAGGCTTTTGGCTTGTCCACTTTTAATTTCCTTAATTACCATTAATAATCGATTATAATTACCAATTAACCCTTCATTAAAAAGAAATAATAAGCTGGCTATTACAGAAAGCTTTCCACCCACTCCATACACCCGGCGACTCCCCCTCCTAAAATAAGGGTGACTCAACTAGAGGTCGTGTACACACGTGTACTATGAAACTTGTTGCGACATAAATGACTCGAGTTATGCACATGATGACAGATATAAAACGGTAACACATAAGAGAAAAACTGTAAACATGTAGCACGTAGGCACTCAATAATGATAAAATAATAATACAAACAAAATATTTATACACCTATAGTGTCAAACTAAGACGATACAACTCAAAATAAAGCTCGAATTCTGAAAAGTCCCCAGCAGAGTCGTCAGAGCTGTCACACCCCCTTTTTACCAAAAAGAATTGAAATTAAATTTCAAAATGTTTTCATTATTAAGTGATAAAATAAAACAATTTGTTCCGAAAAGGACTATACAATTTGTTCCGAAAAGGACTATTAAAATTCAGAATCTCCACTTAGCATATTCTGTTGTGCTAAGTCACCTTTGGAAACCCTTTTCAAAACGATTTTTTGACTCTTTCAAAACTGTTCCACGAACAGAGATTCTGATTAAGGAATTCTGTTGATCGAGGGAAAGGTGTTAAGCATCCCTCGATCCCAAGGTTCGACCACGGTCGCGCTGTAGAGTATATCGGCTGGTATGACACTATGGAATGTATAAACCAACAAAACACACAAAAAAAGAAAACAAACAACCAAAAAGTTCAAAACGCAAAAAATAGTGTCCAGTTCAATTTATTACAAATCAAAAAAATGCTGAAACTAAAACCTAAACTATTCTATCTATCCTACACTATGCTTTACCTGATGACTCGGGTCTTGATCACGATCGGTCTTTCGCGTACAAGATACTTCGGGCCATACCCCGGTGAATAAGTACAGATGGCCTCGGGGCATTCCCCGGCTAAATAAATACATTTTTCAATTTCAAGCGGCAAAATGAAACAATCTCAACCACATACATTCGATCATTCCACAATCGCTAATTTCTAGAATTTGCCTACCCAACTTAGTATTTGCCTACCAGTTTCGGCCTAAAGCATGATACTATCACGTTCCGCATCAACAATGAATAAACAATACAACAATATTCACTTTTATCGATTTTCAAGTCCCGCCTCTCAATTTCATTCTCAAAATAATTAACTAATTCTTCGACTATCAATTCAATTTTTCAAATCCAAATCCAACATCAACCAACACACAACAAAGATTCAAGCATGTTAAACACACAAGTCATTCACACCCACAACAATGATAAAATTCAAGATAAAAATAAAGAACGAGAGGAGAAATGGACCTTAAATTCAAGCTTTCAAGTGTAATTGCTCATTCGGCTATAACCGCGATCGAAATCTCGGACCAATCCTCAACAAAACGTATAAATCCAGATTCGATCCAACCCTTTTTGTTCTATTTCCGCCAACCCAAATCAAAATCGCGAAGTAACGATAGACCCGTATTCGAATTCGCACACCCCGTTACTGTTTCAACCGTTTTCTGGCAGACTTCGCCAGAATTGGACTGAAATGGATCAAACTTGGTAGATTTGGTCGGATTATGGGGTCGGGCTGGTGGTGTTTTGGTTGGAAACCGAGCTGGTGGCGTGTTGGTCAGAAACCGGAGTTGATGGTTTCGCCGGAAAAATATCCTCTAGTTTCGTCCTTTTCTCTCTCGATTCTCTAATCTTTCGCCCTTTTTCCAATCCTCTCCCTCTCTCGATTCTCTACTCTTTCAGTGTGTGTATGTAACTCCCCGTATGTCGGTGTGTGTGTGCGTGCGTTTTTACTCTATGTAGTGTGTGGTGTTGTGATTTGCTTGTGAGTATCAATTCTCTATCAACTGAAAAATGGAATCCCCTGTGTGTATTTTGTGCGTATGTGAGTATATTGAGAGGCTGTGTGTGAATTGTGAGAGTGATGATGAGTGAGTATATGTAAATTATGTCAAAATGGAGTCTATTCCAGTGAGTGTGTGGTGCATCCGTTGAATGAATGGAATTGTGAGTGGAAAAAAAGGTGGGGTAGGGGGTATAGGGTAGTGGTAGTTAGGATAAGGTGTGAGGTGGATAGGTTGTTATTTTTTGTTATTGAGAGTTGGTTATTTTTGTCATTTTGTGGAAAATTATTAAAATGAGGTGGGGTAAATGGATAAATTCGGTTTTCGGGAGGGACAAATTTACGTGTCTACAATAAGTTCTAGATTTTGGGCTTTCTGCTAGAGCCGAACACAAGGGAAAGATCGTTGTTTTTACTTGAAAGGTTGTTTGTGAAGTAATGGATGCACTTTAAGCATTCCTTTGGTTATGTATCATATATATTGCTTCCAACAAACAGAAAGACTTGTATGGATCAGGTTTATAGGGGCAGATACATTCAAAAGGGATATGTTTTAGCGGCCCAATTGTATTACTATTGCTGTTTCTTTTACTTGGTTTATTTTTACTATTTTTGCTATCAGTACTTTTTTTTCTAATACGTAGTACATTTTTACAACCATAGCCTTTACTCTTGTATTTGTCAAACCCTTTTTTGGTAATGCTTTTCTTGAGCCAAGGGTCTATTTGAAATGACCTCTCTATCTCACAAGGTAGGGGTAAAGTATGCGTATATCCTTCCCTCCCCCCACCCCACTTGTGGGATCACACTAGGTTTGTTGTTGCTGTTGAAATATAGTTTAAGGGGGGGAGGGGGGGGAGTAACGAGTAGTACTAATAGTTGGGAGACATTATGTGTGTGGAGCCCCTCATAAAATTTAATTGGTTGCAAGTTCCCCTTCAACAGTTGAAAATTGTGAACTTTACCTTCTCGTAGAGAACCATTACGTGCAAGGGTGGAGAAACTCAGAAAGCAAACAGATTTTTGGAGGACCTCTGCAGCACTTATCCTGAAACTTTGAAGGCTGCAACACATTTGATGAATATTTTTGTCCTTCCCTTTTATGCTTCCGGTGGTGATTTTTTCTGTGAACAAGAGTAGGTTCTGCTTCTACGGATAGTGTTTTGTGGTTTCTGTTATGCATCAACTTATGTTGAGCTGCTACTTCTTTAAAATCATTATCACTTTACATACACATGTGAATTCATGTGATCGCTAAGAGCATCCACCAGTAGTGCTCACAAATGGTGGGCAGGATCAGATATGGGTGGGTTCACTGCATCTTAGAGAAAAAAATGGATTAAATATCCGACCTTCCAATTTTAATACGAACAAAAAAAGGGATTGAGTGACGGATACTATTAGTATCCATATTATTCATGGTTTCTTGCAGGAGAACTCTCCTCCTAGGTATAACTAAAATCTCCTCGCAACAACTTTTACTATTTATATTGTATTTCACTATTTTATATACACATATTTTATTTATTTATTTATTATTATTATTTTTTTTTATAACCTTGGTTTTCGGGCTATCTTGCATGCACCTCGACTAATTCCATGGGATACCTGCCACCTCCCACCAGCAACAGGTATCAGGTAACTCTGTCCACCAAGGCTAGAAAAGATGAGAAAAAATCACCTAGTGTTTGTCTCTGTTGGGAATTGGGAATTGAACCTGAGATCTCATGGTGCTCAACCCAACTTCATTGAACCACTAGGCCACACCCTTGGGTGCTTATGTTCACATATTTTACAAAAATATAATGCTCAAGAGGCTACCTACCTTTAACAATTTAAAACAGCCACCTACCTTTAACAATTTAAAAAAAGCTCAAGAAGCTAGTTTTCCTTTTTTTGGTTAGTTGGGAGTGGGGGTGGGTCTGTGGAACAATGTGTTTTCTGGAACAGAATGTCTCCAACTTTGGACGGTTCTTGTCGAAGAAAGTTGTGTAAAAAGGAACCTTTTAGTAATAACTGTAAAGACGGGAATAGTTTAAAGAGCTACAGCGGGATATAGGAGAAAATAGAACCTTTTTATGATCATAACTGGCAAGTCATTTTAAAGTAGATTTTTGAAGTATATATCAGATCAGTAAGTGGGATAAGATTCTCAATAAGTACTAAAGAAATAAAATTTAGTGCCGAAATCACCATTGGTAAAGTAGTGAAGGTTGAGGAAATTAACTAGTATAGCTGAGCAACTTACAAAGGGAAGTGTGTGGGGGGGGGGGGGGTTGAGGGAGTTTTGAAGCTAGTAACTGAAGATGAGAAAATACATTTAAATTTCAAGGCTAGCTAAGACAAAAATGAAATTGAAGAAAGGATTTAAATATCTAAACAGTATACAAGCAATGACGGTGCTTATGGTTAAATAGTTTTGTCAGGTATAAGTTATGAGTTAGTTTTGATATTCATATCCGTTCCAATAATTTGGACGGTATCAAGTAGTTCAGTATTGTAATACTAGGTTTACTCAAGATAGTGAGAAAATAATTATAGTTTAGTATAGTAATACTAGGCCACTTGGTGGGGTTATTTGAATTGGGATCCAGGTTGAGTTTAGGAATTATTAAGTTATTAATTAATTAAATTCCAACCAATAGGATATTGCCACATATTAAATGAAAATAATAATAATTTTTGTAAAAGTTTCTGTTAAGGGGAAGGGTAAATAGAGCCAAATAGGTGGATGAAGGGGTATTTTAGAGCCCAAAGGTGTAAGGAGGGTATTTTAGGATCATTTTCAATACTTGAAGGGTATGTTTGACCGTTTTCCGAAAAATAAGTAACACCTGAAGCAAGATATTGTCAAATACAACTCATACTTACACCCGATATGATCACATTTAATTAGAAATGAAGCTGAAAGAAATAAAAACATAGAAGTCGACGTTAATGCTAAAACATGAACTGCTAGATCTTGTTTGTAGAACTTGCGAGTAATCTTTCAGTAGCGACGAGCAAGTCCCTTTTTGCAGTAGGTTATATGGGTCTGGAAGGATTGGGATCTTAAGACCCATATTTTATCCATCAAATATCAATTTTTGAAATGGATAATATCCTTACCCAATTTTTAATTGGGCCGGTTGGATGGGTTCGTGCTTTTCAAAGCTGTTTGCCATTACTACCCACCCGAGACTTCGCGTTTGATTTGCACTCACAGAGTTCTATGTCAAAAGTTTATTGACCACAAATGGAAGCATTTATTTACAAGGTTTAGCATTAACTTTTATTACTTTTGATTATGGTGTCTGTGTGCACAGTAATGACCTCTATACTCTATGCAGCTAGTCCACCGGACAATGAGGAGGCTATTAAATGGCTGTACAAAGCTGCCATTGCAGGCTATGTTCGAGCTCAGTACCAACTTGCCCTTTGTTTACATAAACGTCTTGGCCTGAGTAGGAATCTTCATGAAGCGGTATGAAAATTTTATTTGCTTAACTGTTATCTTCGTATAGTAGATGTACAATGTTACTTCGATTAATATTGTTCAAATTTTAGATCATATCATACTTCAAGGTTCTGGAATTTTGGAATTCTTAACTGTCAAGTTAATTAATTGAAACAAGATTTAATTAATAAATTCTAGAGCAGCTAGCATTATCAGTTAGCAAATATAAGGGGATTCTTTATCATACACAAACTGGAAATTTGAAAACGTTATCCTCAACTAAAAGAACTGTGAAAAGTGGTCCTGAACTTGGCTTCATGGGACTGCTTAAAGTTATTCGTATTTGACTTTCTGTATAGATGACAGGATTTGTCGTTGACAACTTTGCTTCTGAAAGTCTCTTTTTTGAAATGCAGGTAAGGTGGTATCTGAAGGCAGCAGAAGGTGGATATGTCCGTGCTATGTACAATATAGCAATATGCTATTCAGTTGGAGAAGGTTTAGTTCAATCTCACAAGTTAGCAAAGAAATGGATGAAGCGAGCGGCTGACCGAGGGCATAGCAAAGCCCAGTTTGAGTATGGACTGAACCTATTTTCGGTAAGTAGTACCTACATAAATTATACCACTGCACTACCCCAACCCTTCTCATCTTCTTTATAACTAGTGTATGAAGAACGATACTCCCTCTGCATCCATTTTCCATTACTCTTATTTCTAGTCATTAAAAAAGAAAGTTTTCTACATTTAAAAACAATTTTACTTTAAACTTCTCATTTTATCCTTAATGAACATGATTTTATAGCCACATAAATGGTGTGACATGTTTAAGACCTTAGATTTTGAAAATCTCTTTCTTTTCCTTTTGTTTCTTTTTTGA
This sequence comes from Capsicum baccatum var. pendulum, assembly GCA_030864225.1. Lineage (NCBI taxonomy): Eukaryota > Viridiplantae > Streptophyta > Magnoliopsida > Solanales > Solanaceae > Capsicum > Capsicum baccatum. The sequence continues at coordinate 186,100,876 of CM061560.1, read as the reverse complement.
AAATCTCTTTTCTTTTCCTTTCATTTCTTTCACTGACTTATCTCTGAACTTATCGTGACTCTTGCTGTACATACCTTGAACAGGAAGGGAACATGACGAAAGCTGTGGTGTATTTGGAGCTTGCCACTCGTGCTGGTGAGACAGCAGCTGATCACGTCAAGTATGTTATATTTCAAGAGATGTCCACTTCTTGTCGTGACAGAGCCATGCTTCTTGCTGATAATTGGCGTCCTTTGCCTTCTTCATCCCGCTGATTGAGTTTCCTTGTTTTTTTGCCTAGGCATATTTTCTCTAGCCAAGACGGTGTGTAAATATACATAGTTTTTCTTGTAAATAATTTCACTTTAGAAGTTACCATTTCTTTACGGATTGTTGAGCAAGGGTATGGAATATATAGTTCCAAAAATTGTACTACAAACTTGTAAACGAGCATGTCCTTGAAAGACTTTCTTCACTCCTTGAAGTACCTTATTTCTGGCATAGTTCCAGAAGTAAAGCCTAAAAATTCTTGTCCACTAAAAACAAAAATAAAAATGGATCACTTTGTTGAATTTTTTTTTTTGGTTTCCATTTGGTATCCGGTATCCACATTGAAATCCGACTAATTTGGATTCACGCCGGGTAGGGTCCCATTCGGGGGGTAGCGCTTTCTATCAAGGATTTTTTCAGACCCAAGGCTCGAACCCGAGATTTCTGGTTAAAGGAGCTGCAGCATCATCCATTCACCACATCCTTTGGTGGTCACTTTGTTGAAAGTTAAATCACACTTTTACTTGTTGAAAGTTAAATCACACTTTTACAATTAATTTAATATATGTTCAATGACAGATACACGTCAAACAAAGGATAAACACAACTCTGGGATGCACTGTTGAAGCTAATACTATCAAATTCAAACAATGGCATCAGAATAAACAAGAATTTAGTGTTATTCCCTTAGATAGCACCAGAATCACAAAGCATTTAGTTAGTAGTTCAAGGGCGTATGCCATCAATTTCATGTGCTCAGCAATATGGACTAGCCCCATAATAAGTCTTTTCCTCCAATCAAATGTTTGTTGTTTTTTCAATTTCCTGTGCGACAATATAGACTATACCCATAATAAGCCTTTTCCTCCAATCAAATGTTTGCTATTTTTTGGGTTTGGTAAAATTGTATTTTACAACAAGAAATTCAAACACATGTTCAAGCTAACATATGAACAATCAAATGAAGTTGTAACTCTTTATTCGCAACTTTGAACTTCAACAGTAAGTTCAACCTAACTTATAAACATCAACAAAATGAAGTTCAAATTATTTTCTGAAAAAATAGCAAATCGGAAAGTTTAGAAAAAGATGAAGATTGGAAGATTCAAGTCCACTGAATACATGGTTTGTCCTTAAAGAAATTATTCCCCTCAAGTACCCGAGGTTATGAAATATATTCTCCCAGGATAAAATGAATCACTTTGACAGAATAGCGGTACCTCAAACTCTATCGAACTACGAACGCACTCAACGACAATAAATCACACTAGAGTTTTTCAAGAAAGAGGAGCATTTTTACTTCAAAATTTCATATCTCTACCCGAGGAAAAAATAAGGTATTTATAGCCATCAAGGTGTTGCTTCATGAAGGGAAGCAATGGTTCAGCAAGGCGCAACCCTTCATAAAGGTGCAACTCTTCAAAAACAGTGAAACTCTTTAGAAAAGTTACAAACCCATTGGAAAGGTCATAACCATCCAAACCGAAAAGGTACCTATTCAAATCGCATCCTTTCTCTTGGTGTCTTTACGAAAAAATACCTATTCATTTTTCATTCACATCTCTTAAAAACTAACAATCCCCCACATGAATGGGGAATGACTATTTTATAAAAAATTTAAGGACAGGTGTGTGATTATAAGCAAAGACTAGTTGCATCTGGATAAGTAGGTTTTCCTTTGAACTTTTCGTAGTAAATTTGCATTGGATGCACTCGGTCAGTCGGTAGATGTGATATCTTTGAAACGTCGAGCTTTAATGTATATCTAGACAACATAAGTCACACAACTAGCTTTTTACCATCTATGGTTCTCACGGTTTTATTCATTTCAGCCATGACCACAACCTAATTTCATGAAAGCTTAGAGAATGCCTTTACTATCATCCTCTTTGAAGCAACTTCCACTTCACCATCAGATAATTGATTCGTAAATGTTTAATCATATAAATCAAACTATTTGGTCAAACCTGTCAAGCTTAGAAATCTTTAAAAAATTTCAAACCATAAGCCTTATCCTTGTTTCCTGAACATTGTCTTCATCATGAGAATGAGTTGTGTATATTGACAATGTTGAACAATCAGTTACAACTTTTTTTTGATTTCCTTGAATCTAGCTCTTGGATCTCCAGTCTGTTAGGTAGAGTTACCGCCATAATGACTTGCCCTAGGCTGTAAATGCATTTCCTTCGATGATCTCTCAACTCCTTCTCTAGATATGTCTTTTTTAAGTGGATCCAACATATTATCCTTTGACCTTACACAGTCAATCATGATAATTTCACTGGAAAATAATTCTTGAACAGTATTATGGTAACGTCTAACAAGATTTACCGTTATACATCATGCTCTCTGCCCTGTCTATTGCCGCTTGACTATCATAGTGTATGCATATTGGTGCCAAAGCTTTGAGATAATAAGGAATATCTTCCAAGAAATTTTGGAGCCATTTAGCTTCTTCACTAATTTTATCTAATATGATAAATTCAAATTTTATTGTAGACCGGGCAATACATATCTATTTGGATGATTTTCAAGAGACTGCTCCTCTACCTAAACTAAGTACATATCGACTCATGAATTTTACTCCATTTGATCCGGTCATTCAATTTGCATTACTATATATTTCAATTACTACTGGATATTTGTTATAATGCAAATCATAGTCTTGTGTATGTTTTCGATACCCTAAGACTCTTTTCATCGCCATCTAATAAATTTAATTGAGATTACTCATGTACTACCTCAATTCACTAATAGCTCATGCTATGTCTATGACACGACCCAAATCAGGGCCTAGTCATGTTGGGCATCTCAAGTTCGATCCAGACCAGCGACTGCCCCCAATACCCAATTATAACCGCCCTGTATCCTCTGTCGGATGAATTTCAAACATATAACAAGATAGAACAATTATAGTTGAAAAGAATTTAAAAGTTCATAATCATAACTATCCAAACATCCAACCAAGATCCAACCGGTGTCAGCCCCAATACCAATATCAATGCTAAGGATGACACTAATACCGACACCGCCCATGCCCATAAAGAACATCCTATTGGGACATACCCCGTACCATAGCCAAAATCAAAGTTCAAGAAATAAATAAATATATGAAAAGAAGTCCATAGCATGAAATTGAGTTTTCCAGAGTATGGAAGCTCATCACTTCAGTAAATGCTGTCCCCAAATCCAAGTCACTGAGTAGGAGGAGTAGTATGGCTGATTCCTGCACCATTTGGGGATACATCACCCAAAGATCGGTTAGTGGATGAACGCTAACATCTACTCAGGAGTAAGGATAAAATAATGCCATTACTTAAAACAAAAGTAAATAACCATATGCAATTATATATATACATATATATATCATGACGGGGAAGAGAACTGGGTTTAGCATGAATTTAAAACCTTTAAATTCAGATTGTGTAGCACCATCGTCCTAATCCACCTTACAAGCTATATGGGTTCAGCTCCCACTGCTGAAAGGGTCCCGATACGTGTTAGCTGCACGAGTCGAAGAAAAAATTGAGAGGACTAGTACATCTCCCAAAATATAAGTGTGACATGATACACATAGTCTCCAAGACCAACCTTATATCGGCAAATGTGAGTTTCCAATTTTGGTCCCCCCGGAAATGCCGCTTTCCATTGCTTTGCTAGCACATCTCTCTTTAAGCCCATATTAAAATCATTCACATACAACCAATCAATTACCAATGATTCCTTTTAATTAGGTATTAACCATTAGTATCGTCATACCAAAACTAGAGCTTGCAAGTCAGTCCATTTGTGCCATACCAAACCATTAAACAAATTTAACTCTAAAGTTTCTATTTGAACCAATACCATGGCCACCAATGCCTTTCCAATCTATTTGAAACCATTTAAACTAATTTAGGTTCCATTACCTTTTATGCAATGTAATGATTTGAATAATAGTCAAACTATGTGATGAAAACATTCTCATTGGCATTTTAACAAACATGTTGAGGGCATATAGTTTCCAAAGCCAAAACCAAGTATCAATTGACCATTTCCATGCAACCATATGTTCAAATCACAATTATAACATTCAAACCATAAGTAAAATATGGGAAAACACTATCCAACTTAGAACAACCAAAACCCCTCAATATATACTTCAAAACCCAAAACAATACCACAATAATGCCATGAAAATCATTCATTAAAACATGCTTTTAGTTGAACTAACAACGAGGGAGGAGTAACATGCCTTAGACACCAAGGAAGTCAGAGAGAAACCACCCTTAAAAGCCTTAATGGATTGCCTTGAAGAAAACCCTCTTTCTTGAACAAAGATCTTGAGAGAGATTTGAGAGAGTTTAGTGAGTGTTTGATTGAGAATGATGGGTTAATCAGGCCTCCAAAGGTGTTTTATGTTGTGGGGTTCAAAAGGAGTTAAGAGAGAAAATATCCAGAATACTCCCAACTTAAACTATAAAAATCCATAGGTAGGTATGGTTGGACCCTTCAACTTGTATCCACATTATACGAGTGGTACCCTCAACTCGTAACTTAATCAGAAAGCTGAACACCATATTCTGTCCAACATACGACTCACTTGCCCAACTCGTATTATCTCCATATGACTAGTACCATTCCCGTTGTACCCTAGGCAGAACATCCAAGGCTAGACACTAGACAACACACGATTGGACTCAAACCTCTCGTTACATCAACATATAACTCATCACTGCCGACATGTAACTACAACAGAATCCCAACCAACATACATGGACACCTTACAAGTTGGGTCACCTAAACCATACCCATGTCATACGACTAGTATGGTGAGTCGTATAATAATCAGAAAATCGAAGACTCAAGAATTTGTAAGGGCAAGAACCCGAGGTGTTTCAATTCTCCCCACTTGGATCATTCATCCTCAAATTATGGAACAAGGCAGTACAAGCACGATTAAACCCCAAACGTCTCTACTCTTACCTTTAAGATAAAAAATAAAACACCAAGTAATTCACCTTTTTACCTTTAATAAAGAAATAAACCAAAGATGCAAGGAAATTAATCTTTTCTTTAAATAAGTTAGAAAATGAGGATGTTTTGAAGAGTACATACCTTACGCATGAATTTCTGAAGCAAAAAACGAGAATGGATACTTGGACTTTATGTCTTCTTCAGCTTCCCATATAGCCTCTTCCACCTTGTGGTTCCTCCATAGAACCTTTACTGAGGAAACATGCTTGGTCTACAATTGACGAATCTGACAATCCAAGATTTTAATCGGGATCTTCTCATAAGATAGGAAATTTGAAATACCAATATCCTTGATAGGAACAACCTATGATGAATCACCAATACACTTTCTCAACATAGAGACATGGAATACCGGGAGAATGGAGCTCAAGATAAAAGTAAACTCCAACTCATACACAACATTTCCAACCCTTCTTAAAATCAAGTACAGACCAATATATCGAGGGTAGAGCTTTTTCTTTTTCCCAAACGGCATTACTTCCTTTATGGGAGACATCTTCAAGAATACCTTATCCCCAACCTAAAACTCTACCTTTCTTCACCTCATATCTGCATAGAAATTTTAGTGAATTTGGACTTCCTTAAGCCTATCCCGAATTACCTTCACCCTCTCCACAGCTTGGTGATCCAAATCCAGGCCAAACATATCCACCTCACCAAACTCGAACCACCCAATAAGAGACCTAAACTTCCTACCATACAACGCCTCAAACGGAGCCATCCCACTGCTAGAGTGGTAGCTATTCTTATAGGTAAACTCTATAAGAGGAAAATGCTCAACCCAACTACCACCATAGTCAATTATGCATACACGATGCATATCCTCCAACGTCTGAATAGTTTTTCCACTTGCCCATCCAACTATAGGTGAAAAATAGTACTAAGACTCACCTTGGTCCCCAAACCTTTATGAAATGACTCCCAAAAGTGCAATGAAAATTGTGTACCATGATCTGAGATGATAGAAATAGGTACCCCATGCAACTTCACAATCTTATGGAGATACAACCTCTCATAATTCTCAGCCTTGAAGTTAGTTCTCACTGGCGAAAAATGAGCAGACTTTGTCATCCTATCCACGATGACCCAAATCGAATCAAATTAATTTCAAGATCGAGGAAAACCGATAACAAAATCCATGTTGATCACTTTCCACTTTCATTCAGGCAGTTCATAGCTTTACCTGGGTGGTAGTGAAAACTCATATTATAATCCTTGAGGTGCTCAAGCCATATTCTTTTCCTGAGGTTAAGATCTTTTTGAGTAAACACATACTGAAGGCTCTTATGATCATAAAAGTATCCACATACACTCCATATAAATAGTGATGCTAGATTTTCAACGTGTAACGACCTAAAAATTTTATGAAATATGTGAAATTTGTGATTTTATGTGATTTGACTATTTCACGCCTCCTTATAGTTGCATTATGGTATTTCTAGAGTGTGGGAGTGATTGGAATGATTTTTGATGCATTTTGGTATCATTTATGCGATATTATGGTTTTTGATGGCTTTGAGAGCCTTATTTTAGACTCATTGGTATATCTTTTGATCCGTGCGTTAGATGGCCAAATAGGCTGCACCAGAAGCTCCAAAACATCAATTTTAGGCTAGACAGATCTTTGGTTTGGGTCTCGGTGCACCCAATCTCATTTTGACCTATTAATAAAAAAGTTAGAAAATTGAAAATATGGGTGTGGGATCCACATTTGATCGGAACAACCTTGGATAAAAAATACAATTTCGACAGCAGATTCAAAATATCGATTTTAAGGTGTTAGCATGTTTGGTATGATTTTATGACTTTTAAATCTCATTTCGACCCTCGGTTTAAAAAATTATAATTTCGAGTTTCGGAGGTCAACTTTGTGAAAATAATTTTTTTTTTTGAAAATTTGATATCGCCAACGCATCCGGAACATCGAATGTAATATGGTTGCATAATTTATTTGCATTTATCGAACTCCAAATGAATTTCAGGCACCCCGTCGGAATCCGGGGTAAATTTGAAGTGAAAAATCTGGTGCAATACTAGATTTTTCTTCAATATAAACATCTCTTTATTTCTTCTTTTGCTCATTTTTCATCTTGCCTCTTGAGAGTTAAACCCTAAAATAGTGTGGGAGCTTAAAAGTAAAATTTGTGGGACCTTGGGAAGCTAGATTAACACCTATTTCTTAATTTTATTATGGATTTAAGGTAAAAATTCACCCCTTTTCTTAGTAATTTCTTAATTAATTTCTTAAAACCCCCAAAATCTTAGGGCTTGTTTTTAAACACAAAGTTTACTCCTTTTCACTTGAATAATTTTTTTATCTTATAATTACTAGTTTTTCATCAATTTAAATTTCTAAATAATTCCGATTCTTGATTTTAACCTGAATTTCAAAGATTTTACCCCGTAAAGCTCAAAAATAGTTTTTCTTCGATTTTAACCTCATTTTTGATTCGATTTAACTTGGGTTTTTAGATGTAGATTTCTAAAAATATGGGAAACGTATTTTTGAAGTAAAGTTCAACTTTTGCCCTTCTTTTTTGGAAATCCATTTCGGGGGTCTGTTTTGGCCCCAAACCAAAAGTAGTCAATATAGATATCATTGGTTTTGTTTTGAAGTGTATATTTTATATTTGATGTTTTTAGTAGAGTTCGATAGTGTTTGTGAAAAGTAAGGTCGTGGGTTCAAGTGTAGCGTACCAATTTTGGCTTTCAAGGTAGGTTATGGCTTAACTCTTTCAGACTAAGTTGGGTAGTAAATAATGGTACAAAATGCATGTTGAGGGTGAGAAGTAATCATGAAAAATGTCTATCTATATGTGGTGCCCGTGTGGGGACTTATATGTGATGTTATTGTCGAAATTAAGATATTATGTGATATGTGTGACTGTGTGGGGTCCTATGTGATATGATAGCCTTTAATACATATGAATAATTGTATTGTATTGTTAAAATTCTTAATGTGTTACCATTGGTGTATTGTGATTATATTCAACTTTATTGGCAAATGAGACATGTGAAAATTCATGGATGATACAAAAATAATGAGTAGATATTGGCTCATGTGGTTGTGAAAATGTATCATTTTGGTTTGTTATGGAAATATATCATGTGGTTGTTTGTGAAAATACTCATAGTGATTAGTTGTGAGCATTACATCTTTATATCATACTCATTCATGAAATATTGGTACCACCATAGCAATATCTGAGAAACACTAGCAACATCTTTTTAAGAGATATTGTAACACCTTATAAAACTCTTTTTGAGAAATGTAACGAAAAGGAGATATGATATATGTGGATTGTATAGGGGTTGACAAAAATCCATGGTCCCTATGTTGGGAAGATTTAGCTCTGTAGGTGTATACGGGGATTGTGCAACAATCCCGGAGGTTGTACGATGACCTCGTGCATCATCATCATTATCATATACATTGCACTTACTTTATTATGTTATGTTGTGTTGTATTGGCATAATGACTTGTCATCTATGTATATATCATATCTTATTTTACTTGTATTTGATGATCTTGTATATGCATGTCCCCCTTTGTTCTTCTTATTTGTGATATAATACGTACTTTTGTTCTATCTTGGTGGGATGTTGCAATATATGTGAGATATATTAAAACTGTTAGTGCAAGCGGTGTGGGCTACCGTTGTGGGATATTTTCTGATTGCAGGTGCCATGCCCTTAATGTATATTTTGTATGCTTTATTTACTACTTTGCTTGGTCGGCCTATGATACCTACTGAGTACAAGTGGAACGTACTCATGCCTACTGCGCCCGTTCGGTGCAGGTCCTAGCTCGAGTGCACCTTAACTTGATTAACTCGAGCAATTGTTGGAGCTTCCAAGGTAGTAGTTGGACATTCATACATCCGAAGTTTACCTCTATCTTTCTATAGTAGTTATGTCTTTATTAGTATTCAAAGACAGTTATTATTCCTTTGTGGTTATTTTTCTAATGTATTTGGCTCTTGGATTGTATTAGTAGTTCTTACACTATTGAAACCTAGTTTTGGGCATGATTGGTATTTTTGATGAGTTCTTTCCGCATTATTATGATTATTTATATGGTTTGACTTTATTCTAGAAGACTTACCTTGGGATATTTCTTTCTTTTTCTCTTTTTGTATCAGTTTGGGTGATAAGCTTACTTGTTAAGGTACACCGCGACAAGTGCCATCATGACCTTTATTTTTGGGTCGTGACAAATTATTATCAAAGTAGCCAGGATTCATTAGTCTCAATGGTGTAAGAACGAGATGCATAATAGAGTTTCGCGGATCGGTACGTAGACATCCATATCTATCTTCGAGAAGCTATAGGGTATCTTTAGGAAACTTTACTCATTTTATTCTTTATCATGCTAAGTTCTTTCATACCTTGTGTTCTGAGTTATGTTTCACTCTTTCTATGCAAATGGAGTTGCTTATACCTCTTAACAGTTGAGAGATACAGCGAGAGATTGCTGAAGGTCGTTTGTTAGTTGTAGACCTTATAATTCTCCCGAGATGACTTGGGATCAGTTCACCAAGGCTTTCCTAAAGAAATTAGTGCCTTTCTATTTGAGAGACCGTATCGGGAAGTGTTTAATCATTTGGAGCAAGGCTCCATGACAGTTGTTGAGTATGAGGCACACTTCCATGCCTTGTCCAGATATTCCTATGATAGAATTTCTATCAAGTCTGAGAAGACTCAAAAATTTGTAAAAGGTTTGGATGTCTCCCTTTAGTTGGCTATGTCTTAGATGGTTGTGCTTAGATATTTCTTTTAGAGTATAGTGGATCCAACTAAGTTGACAGAGGGTATTCGTTATATATCTTAGGGTGGCGCAAAAAAGGTGCATCATTTTTGTGAGTTCAGAGGTCAGTCTCCCCATGGTAGAGATTTTAGTAGCTCTCGTGGATAGTGTATTCCAGTGTAGGCGGCCTTATAGAGTTCAGGTATTGGACCTTCTAGGTCAGTAGTCCACAGTGGGCGTTCAGGCCTAGTTGTGTATTCTCTTGTTAAGACTGATCATAGAGGCTGCTATATCTGCGATGAGATTGGCCATATGGCCAAAGACTATTCTCATCGTGTGTTTAGAGATACTCTTATTTCATCTGTGAGGGGTAGGGGTTCTATCAAAGGTGCTAGAGGTAGAGATGGTAGAGACTATAGTGGTGGTCGTAGGGCTACCTAGGAAGTTGGTGGTCGTGATCAGTGTTATACTATACCAGCTAGACCTGAGGTAGAGTCTTCTGATATTATGATTACAGGTATCTTCCTTATTTATTTCAGACCTACATCTTTATTATTTGATCTCGCATTGACTTTCTCCTATGTGCCTGGGTATTTTGCTTTGGGTTTTGTTTCTGTTAGTGAGCCTCTTTCCATGCCTATTTGTGTATCTACCACGGAAGGTGATTCTTTCATGGTGGGTTAAGTGTATTGATATTATGTTATGACTTTTATTGTGCATGAGACTTTTGGTAGACTTACTTGTGTTAGATATGGTCGACATTGATGTTATTTTAGGCATAGATTGGTTGTTTCCTTATCATGTTGTCTTAGATTGTTTTGATAAGACTATGACTTTATCTTTGGCTAGTGTGACAATGATAGCTTAGAAGGCTGCACTTCATTCGGATCCTAAAAAGATAATATCTTATGTTCAGTCTTGTAAATTGGTTGAGAGGAGATATTTATTTTACTTGGCCCATATTTATGACACCAGTGTTGTTTCGTCTCCTTCCTTAGATTCTGTCCATATTGTTCATAAGTTTATGGATGTTTTCCCTACTGACTTGCTTGGTATGCATTCGAATCGAGATATTGATTTTTCTATTGATGTTGAGTCAGGCATCAAGCCCATTTCTATTTCTCCTTATAGGATGGACCCAACAAAGTTAAAGGAATTGAAGGATTAGTTGTAGGAGTTATTGGATAAAGGATTTATCTGACCTAGTATTTTTCCTTGGAGTGCGCTTGCCTTGTTTTTGAAGAAAAAGGATGGGTCTATGCGAATATGTATTGATTATCAATAGTTAAATAAGGAGATGGTTAAGAATAAGTATTCTCTTCCCCGCATTAATGATTTATTTGATCAGCTTCGGGTGTTATAGTGTTTTTGAAGATTGATTTAAGGTTCAGTTATCACCAATTAAGGATTAGAGCTTTGCATATTTTGAAGACTGCTTTTGGACTCGATAAGGTCATTATGAGTTATTGTCATGTCTTTTGGGTTGACCAATGCCCCTACCACATTCATAGAGTTTATAAACCGAGTGTTTTGACCGTATTTTCACTTTTTTGTTATTGTATTTATAGATTATATCTTAGTTTATTCCAAGAGTGAGGTTGAGCATGAGGAGCATTTGTGGATTGTGCTTTAGAGATTAAGGAATGAGAAGTTGTATGCTCAGTTCTTTAAGTGCGAGTTTTAGTTGGAGTCTATTTCTTTCTTGGGTCATGTAATGACTAAGAAAGGTATTATGGTTGATCCAACTAAGGTTGTAGCGATTCTTGATTGGGATAGACCTACTTCACCCGTCGAGATTCAGAGTTTTATTGGCTTGGTCAGGTATTATCAGTGTTTTGTTGAAAGTTTCTCTTTTATTTCAGCTGCATTGACCAAGTTAACTCAGAAGAAGATTTCCTTCTAGTGGTCCGATGGTTGTGAGGTAAGCTTTCAAAAGCTCAAGGATTTGTTGACTTCAGCTCCTATATTAGCTTTGCCCCAAGAGGGCATGGGCTTTATTGTCTATTGTGATACTTCAGGTGTTGGGCTAGATGTTGTATTGATGCAAGAGGGCAAGGTAATTGTGTATGCGTCTCATTAAGATTGAAGCCTCATGAGAGGAATTATCCTACCCATGATTCGGAGCTGTGCGCAGTTGTGTTACCTTATAGTTGTGAAGGCATTACTTGTATGGAGTCCATCGTGAGGTCTTCTTAGATCATCGTAGCCTTCAGTACTTCTTTACCAGCGAGATCTTCATATGAGAAAGCATCATTGGCTTGAGTTGCTTAAGGATTATGACTTGACTATTCTCTACCATCAGGGTAAGGCTAATATGGTTGCGGATGACTTAAGCCAAAAGTCGACTAGCATGGGTAGCTTGGTGCATCTTTTGACTCAGCAGAGGCCGTTGTCCTTAGAGGTTCAGTCTTTGGATAAATTGATAGTTAGGCTTGATATTTTGATACCGATGCATGTTTTGGCATTTATGGAGGCTAGATCTTCTTTGATGGAGCAGATTCGAGCTCATCAGTTTGATGATGTTGGATTGAGGCTGATTCAAGATAAGATGTTGAGTGGTTAGGTTAAGGAAGCTTCACTTAATTCAGATAGAGTTTTGAGGATTGGGGGTTGAGTTTGTGTGCCGAGAGTGGTGATTGGATTAGGTTGATCTTGGAGGAGGCCTATTGTTACATATATTCTATCCATCTAGGTGTGACTAAGATGCATCATAATTTGAGACAACACTACTGGTGAGGTGGTATGAGGTGAGATATAGTGTATTTTGTGGCTCGTTGCCTATGTTATCAGTAGGTGAAGGACGAGCATATGAGACTTGGTAATTTGCTTCAGAGGTTACGCGTTCCTGAGTAGAAGTGGGAACGAATCACTATGGACTTTGCGACTGGTTTGCCTTGTACATCTTATGGTTCTTACAGTGCTTGGGTTATCGTGGATCGATTACCAAGTCAGCTTTTTCAAGTATCATGCAGTGCTGAGAGGTTAGCCCCTATCTTTATTTGTGAGATTGTGCGTCTTTATGGTGTATTGGTGTCCATTATTTTAGATCGAGGTCCTATCTTCACATCTCATTTTTGGAAGACTTTTTAGGATAATATGGGTACTTGAGTGGATCTTCGCGCAATATTTGATGCTCGAATTGATACCAATCATAGCAGACTATACATGTTTTGAAGGATATGCTTTGCGAATACGTGATGGATTTTGGTGGTCAGTGGGGGTAGTATTTGGCTTTAGCAGAGTTTGCATGTAATAATAGATACCATTCAAGTATTGATATGGCTCATTTTGAGGCGTTGTATGGTAGGCATTGTCGCTCTTTAATTGGTTGGTTTGATGTTTCAGATATGAGACCTCGAGATATGGACTTGCTTCGTGAGTCTTTAGATAGAGTCTAAGTCTTTTAGGATGGACTTAGAGTGGCTCAGAGTATGCAGAAGTGCTATGCTGATCGTAGACTTCGTGCCTTGAGATTTGGTGTTGGTGATCATGTTTTCCTTTGAGTTTCACCTATGAAGGGTGTAATGAGGTTTGGGAAGAAGGGGAAACATAGCCTCAGGTATATTGGTCTATCTGAGATTCTTCGAACTATTGGAGATGTGGATTATGAGTTGGATTTGCCCCCTTATCTATCAGTTGTTCATCCAATTTTTCATGTTTCTATGCTTCATTTCTATATTCCCGATGAGTCTCATGTCATTCGTTGGGAGTCAGTTCAGTTAGATGAGCGGTTGTCCTTTGTTGAGGAGCCAGTTTCCATTTTGGCTAGGGATGTTAGATGGTTGCTGATACGCCCACATTACACCTCTCATATGAGAGATTAAGCGGCCGTTGTCAAATATATAACCCAACTAGGTTGGGGTCGAATCCCACAGGGAATATGGTGCTAATTAAGTTGTATACAGATTAGTTGCCTTTTAATCATTCGTTTCCGTAAAATAAATATGGGGGATTTGATTCAGTTCACAAATTAATGGTTTCAGTTTAACAAGATGAAATAAGTGTAGTAGTATTCAAATTCAGAGAAAGAGCAAGCTAGGGTTATGTCCACCTTGTAGTTTTCAATACTTTCTAACTCTGGGCTTTACGAATTCATACATGCATCATGCTTACAGAGAAACGGATTGTATTTAATAACATAATCCTAGTGTTTCTCAACTATCAAGGACTAATTCACTTTAGTTCTCTCAAATCAAAAGCGTTCACCAAAAACAATACGAAATCTCCAAGTAGTTAATCCTTGTAAGGCATTAACATATGAAATAGGGATTGGTAATCCTATTTTCTTGTCACTACTCTCCTTTCTGAACAACAACCTTTCTTTCGAACAAGTTGCATTTTAAGGCATATCCTCTATGTTTGCAACCACGAGAATTCAAGATAAACGAAGAGAGTATGATGTAAACAAATCAATGCATAATGAATTCAAAACTCAAAGTAATAGATTGTATGCTACAAGGCTTCCATAACCCTAACTAATAAACTTAGTTACTCATGAATAAAATGAAAATCACAATAGAGATATTCATCATACCAAAAACTAGAAGATGATCTTGGTGTGCGAATACTGAGAGCAAGAGCAAAAAACATTTCTCTCTCTCTCAAGCTAAGTCGCCCTTCTCTGCTCTCTCCAAAAAAACACACAGAATAATCCAATCCTCTAAAAATTCAGCCATAAGGCTTTTAATAACATCCTTCTCTATTAAATTGCTACTGAGTCCTCAGCTATTTAAAAATATTGAGTTTGCCCGGGAAAAAGTTCCCATATATCACATTCAGTCCAAAAGCTGCTTTCCTTTTATGTGAAGTTTCCTCTGCTATCCACAGGTCCCCAAAGTGTCGTGATATTCCTCATTATTACCTCTCTTACTATCTATTTTGTCATATGCCATCTGTATTCCATAGTCCCATAATGTCTTCATCTAATACCTGAAATCATGCTAATCACACCGGTTAACTCAATTACATATAAGTAGAGTAAAAACATAAGAAACTAGGCACTTTGTTCTCTAAACATAGCTAAAATATGGATAAATTATGGTGCTTAGGCGTATATATACACCCAAGATCAGTTGCACTTTAGAGTTATCCCTATAGTTAAGGTTCAGTGGCGACATCAAGTTGTAGATGAGTCTGATATACATAGTTCCTATCCATAGCTTTTCATTGATTCAGGTATTTCTTTGCCTTAGTTTGAGGACGAACTAGATTTTTAGTGGTCGATGATGTAACGACCTAAAAATTTGATGAAATAAGTGAAATTTGTGATTTTGTGTATTTTGATTATTTTACCCCTCTCCGTAGTTGCATTATTTGGCACGATTTTTGATGCATTTTGGTATCATTTATGCGATATTGTGGTTTTTGACGACTTATTTTATATTTATGGAGATATCTTTTGATTCGTGTGACAGATGGCTAACGGACTGCATCAACAACTCCGGAATATCGATTTTAGGCTAGGTAGACCTTTCGTTCGGGTCTCGGTGCACCCGAGCTCATTTCGACCTATTGATCAGAAAGTTGGAAAATTAGAAATATGGATGTGGGACCCATATTTGGTCGAAATGACCTCGGATGAAAAATACGACTTTGCCAACAAATTTAGAATGTCAATTTTATGGTGTTAGCGTGATTGGTATGATTTTACGGCTTTTAAATCTCATTTCAACCCTCGATTTGAAAAATTGTGATTTCGAATTTCAGAGGTCAATTTTGTGAAAATAATATTTTTTTAAAAATATGATATAGCCAATGGATCTGAAATGTCGAATTTAGTATGGTTGCATAATTCGTTTGCATAAATCGGATTCCAAACGAATCCCGGGCACCCCTTCGGAATCTAGGGTGAATTTGAAGTGAAAAATCTAGTGCAATACCGGATTTTTCTTCAATATAAATACCTCTTTTTGACTTTTTTTGCTCATTTTTCATCTTGCGTCTTGAGAGTTAAATCCTAAAATAGTGTAGGAGCTTAAAAGTAAAGTTTGTGGGAGTTTGGGAAGATAGATTAACACCCATTTCTTGATTTTATTACGGATTTATGGTAAGAATTTACCTCTTTTCTTAGTAATTTCTTGATTATTTTTCAAAACCTCCAAAATCTTAGGGCATGATTTTAAATCCAAATTTCACTCCTTTTCATTTGAATAGTATTTTTATCTTATAATTACTAGTTTTTCATCAATTTAATCTTCAAAACAACTCTGATTCTTGATTTTAACCCAAATTTCAAAGATTTGACCCGGTAAAACTCAAAAATGGTTTTTAATTCGATTTTAACCTTGGTTTTGACTCAATTTGACCTGAATTTTCAGTTGTAGATTTTTATAAATATGGAAAACATGTTTTTGAAGTAAAGTTTTGATTTTGTCCTTTTTTGGAAACCCATTTTGGGGGTCCGTTTTGACCCCGAACCAAAAGTAGTCAATATAGGCGTCATTGTTTTTTTTTTGATGCATAGATTTCATATTTGATATTTTTAGTAGAGTTCAATATTGTTTGTGAAAAGTAAGGTCTCGAATTCAAGTATAGCGAATCGATTTCGGTTTTCGAGGAAGGTTATGACTTAACTCTTTCAGAATGAGCTGGGTAGTAAATGATGGTACAAAATGCATATTAAGGGTGAGAAATAATCATGCAAAATGTCTATCTATGTGTGGTTCCCGTGTGGGGGCTTATATGTAATGTAATTATCGAAATTGAGATATTATGTGATATGTGTGATCGTGTGGGGTCCTATGTGATACTTATAGCCTTGAATACATATGAATATTTGTATTGTATTGTTAATATACTTAATGTGGTACCATTGGTGTATTGTGATTATATTCATACTTTATTGACAAACGAGACATGTGAAAATTCATCAATTATACGGAAATAATGAGTGGATATTGACTCATGTGGTTGTGAAAATGTATTATTGTGGTTGGTTGTGGAAATATATCATATGGTTGTTTATGGAAATACTAATAGTGATTGGTTGTGAGCATTACATCTTCATATCATTCTCATTCTTGAAATATTGGTACCACCGTGGCAACATTTGAGAAACACCGATAACACCTTTTTAAGAGATATTGTAATACCTTATAAAACTCTTTTTGAGAAATGTGTCAAAAAATAGACATGAGATATGTGGATTGTATATGGGTTGATGAACCCTCCATGTGTCCTATGTCGGGAAGCTTTAGCTCCATAGGTGTATATAGGGATTGTTCGGCGATCCCAGAGGTTGTTTGACGACCTCGTGCATCATCATCATTATCATTATCATATACATTGCATTTACTTTATTGTGTTAGTTTTTTAGTATTGGCATGTTGACTTGTCATCTATGTATTTGTCGTATCTTGTTGTATTGGTATGTTGACTTGTCATCTATGTATTTATCGTATCTTCTTTTACTTGTATTTGATGATCTTGTATATGCATGTCCCCCCTGTTCTTCTTATATGTGATATAATATGTTCTTTTTGTTCTATCTTGGTGTGATGTTGCAATCTATGTAAGATATATTAGAATTGTTAGTGCAAGCAGTGTGGGCTATTGTTGTGGGACATTTTCTGGCTGCAGGTGATGTGCACTTAGTGTATATTTTGTATGCTTTATTTTCTACTTTGCTTAGTCGGCCTATGATACCTATTGAGTACAATTGGACCGTACTTATGCCTACTGTTCCCTTTCGATGCAGGTCCTAGCTTGAGTGCGCCTCATCTTGATTGACTCGGGCGATTGTTGGAGCTTCCAAGGTAGCGATTGGACATTCATGCGTCCGAAGTTCACCTCTATCTTTCTATAGTAGTTATGTCTTTATTAGTATTTGGAGACAGTTATTATTCCTTTGTGGTTATTTTTCTGATGTATTTGACTCTTAGATTGTATTAGTAGTTCTTACACTATTGACACCTGGTTTTAGGCATGATTGATATTTTGTATAAGTTCTTCCCGCATTGTTATTATTACTTATATGGTTCGACTTCATTATAGAAGACTTACCTTGGAATATTTCTGTCTTTTCCTCTTTTGGTATTAGTTTGGGTGATAGGCTTACTTGTCAAGGTACGCCGTGACAAGTGCCATCATGACCCTCATTTTTGGGTCGTGACACAATGCGTACAACACAACTAACAATTCCAAGTCATGAGTCGGATATTTTTTCTCATACACCTTCTGCTATCTAGAGGCATAAGCTATCACCTTTCCATGTTGCATCAGAGCACAACCTAACCCCACATGGGATGCATCACAGTAGACCAGAAACCTATTAGTGTCTTTAGCTAAAGTTAAATTCAGAGCCAAAGTTAGATTATCCTTCAGTTTTTCAAAACTAGCTTATCCTTCAACTTCATAAAACTACCCTCACAAGCATCAAACCATAGGAACTTTACCTTCTTCTAAGTTAATTTAGTCAATGGGGCAGCTATTGTCGAAAAAATCTCAACAAACCTCATGTAGTAATCCACTGAACCCAAAAATCTCTGAATATTAGTTGGAGTCGTGGGTTTAGGCCACTTCTTCACCACTGCAACTTTTTGAAGATACACCATGATCTCTTCACTAGAAATGATGTGAACCAGAAAAGTTATAACGTTCAACCAAAATTCACATTTTTAAAATCTGGAATACAACTGTTGCTCTTTCAAGTTCTGTAATACAATTATAATACACAAGGGCATTGGTCAACCCAAAGGACATGGCCAGAAACTGTTGCTCTTTCAAGTTCTGCTATTCATCTAATCTATGAATACCACAAGGGCATTGGTCAACCCAAAGGACATGGCCAGAAACTCGAAGTGCTTATATCAGGTACAAAAGGTAGTCTTAGGATATCCACCTCTCGAATCTTTAATTAATGATATGTGGTTCAAAGATCAATCTTGGATAAAAACTTAATATCCTGTAACTGATCAAATAAATCATCTATCCTTGAAAGAGGATATTATTCTTTACTGTTACCTTGTTTAACTGCCGGTAATCAATACAAATTTAACTAACCTCTTTTAACTCAGCTGAAGCCATCCCATATGGAGGAATAGAAATTGGACTGGTGTTCGAATAAGATCAATCCTAAAATAAATCTCTCTATCACTAGGGACACCAGGAAGATCATTAGGTAAGACCTCATGAAATTCATTTACCACCAGGACATAATTCAAAGAAGGACCCTCCAAGTTAGAATCTTTAACCCAAACTAGATAATAGATACACCCCTTGGAGATTAATCTCTGAGCTCTAAGATATGATATTAACCTCCTCTTAGGAGCTAGGGAACCACCCTTCCACTCAATAACTGATTCATTAGGAAATTTAAAGATGACCTTATGGGTCCGACAATCTAGAAACGTATAGCATGAGTGCAACTAATCCATCCCCAATATGACATCGAAATTAACCATATCTTAGTTAAACAGATACACCACAGGGTCTTTTCTACCAACAGATACCATACCCCTCCTATAGATTCTTCTAGCAATCACAGAGTCCTCTACCGAGGTAGGAATAGAAAAAAATTTGAAATATACTCGGGACCTAAACCAAAATGCACAGCCAAAAATGTGGTCACATAAGAGAGAGTGGACCCCGGATTAAGTAAATAGTACACATCACGAAAAAATAGTTTAAACATAACAGTTACGACATTAGGCGATGCCTCGAACTCCTGTCGGGTAGTGAGAGCATAGAGACAGTTTTGACCAGTGTCGAAACTAGATAGTGCACCCTTTGGTGCCAGATCTAATGATGAAGAAACTGGAACCATATTCACCTCCGAAGCAACCTTGTCCATTGGATATTTATTAATCATGTGCCCTGACTGACCACAACTGAAGCACTTATCCCTTCATTTTTCATAATAACTCTGATGAAATCTACCATAGAACCTACAGGAAGGATATGATGGAGCTGACTAGGCCTTACTATCTTGAGATTGGGCACCCCATGTCCTAAAGTTGTCGCCATCTTGGAAATGCCTGCCACCCAATGACTTTGGGTAGGGAGCACTAGCCGTCGATTAAGACCCAGAGTTGCCTCACTTATTCTTAGGCCACTTCCCACCATCCCTGCTACTTTTCTGTTGGCTACCACCTTACTTAGAGAACCTAAATTTCTTGCTCTGCCTCTCCCCTATCTTAGCTTGCTCTTCTTCTCTTTCTCCACCTATTATATGCATATTATCAACCTGGAGATATCCATGTCCTTGATCAACAAGACAACCTTACTCTCCAATACCAAATCTCTAGACAACCCGGAAGCAAGCTTTCTCATTCTAGCTCTCATGCTAGAAACCATCTCCGGAGCATACCGAGATAACTGGTGAAACTTCAAGGCATAATCCTTGACTAAAATTTTGAATTGCTTCAGATTGACAAACTCTTTCGCCTTCGCTTCCCTCAACTCCTGAGAAAATAAGCGGTCCAGGAAAGCATTAGAGAAATCCTACCATAGGGCCGATTCATCCTCCCCACCCCTTGAACGATCCAATTTCTCGTACCACTGGTATGCCATATCTTTCAGCTGGTAGGGGAAAACTCCATGCCCTCCATATTCATAGCATGCATAACTTAAATTTGTTTTTTCATTTCATCAAGAAAACCCTGAGGATACTCCTCTACCTTAACACTGGTAAAGGTCAGAGGGTTCAACCTTATGAACTGGCCAACCCTTGTGGTCTTAGAATATAGAGTAACAGATGCACCACGCTTAACCTAAGAAGCTACCAACTGAGCTAACATATAGATAGATTGGCAAAACTCAGCATTCATCAAGTCGGCCTAAGGGGCTCAAGGAAGACTGGAGGGAGTTGGTGAAACTCCAAAATAGCAACCATGAACTGGACCCCTATACCGAGTCTGGACCTTATAGGTAGAATAGGTCCTATTAGCATTGTCCACAGGTAGGACAGAACAGTTTCCCTGAGCTTTAGATCATCGATGAGGCATGATCTAAAAAGTAAATAAACAAAAAATAGAGAAGATTTCTAGACTTAAACTCTATATCTTGAAAATAGAACATTCCAGTCATACCCTAGGAAAAACATCCAAGGATAGACACTAGACAACACTATTGGACTCAACCCTCTCATTATATTAACTTATGACTCATTACGACCAACCCATAACCACAACAGAATCCCAACCACTAGCCATTAGACACTTTACCAGTTGGGTCTCCTGACCGGTACCTATATTATACAACTAGTATAGTGAGTTTTATGATGATCAGAAAGCTCAAGACTCACGAAATTTTCAAGGGCAAAAACCCAGGGTGTTTCAGTCTAGTTGCATACTATTCATGATATACATCAAACTTTTCACCACTCTTGCTAGTCTAATTGTGAGTCAGTTTCACCTTTATTCTTTTAAAGTAAAAAGGACATGTCTAATGGAGTCTTAGTAATATTGAAATCCAAATACTTAAACTTGTCAAGTACCTTTTCAATTCAATGAGACTGTGATAATTCCAACCCTTTTGGTGTTTTATGAATTCTTATCCCTAAGATTACACCAGCAACTCCAAGGTTTTTCATATCAAACTTGATCTTGAGCATTCGTTTGATAGTATTTATGTCAGAAATGTATCTACTAATGATAAACATGTCATCCACATATAAATAAACAATGACTTTTTGATTTGGAGTGTCTTTAATGTAAATACATTTATCACATTCATTTATCTTGAAGCCTTTTGCCAATATAATTTGGTCAAACTTTTCATGCCACTATTTGGGTGCATGTTTTAGTCCATAAAGTGACTTAACAAGTTTACACACTTTTCTTTCTTAACCAGAAATCACAAAACCTTCGAGTTGTTCTATACAAACTTCTTCTTTCAATTCTCTATTTAAGAGAGCTGTTTTCATATCCATTTGGTGAATTTCAAGACCATATACCCCTGCTAAAGCAACCAACATTTGAATGGATATTATTATTGTTAATGGAAAGTATATATCAAAATAATCAAGACCTTTTTTCTAAAGCCTTTCATAACAAGTCCTGTTTTGTATTTGTCAATAGTACTATCAACCTTCATCTTCCTTTTGAAGATCTATTTAAAACCTATAGATTTATTTCCTTGAGGAAGATCAACAAACTCTCAAGTATGATTACTCATGATTGAATTGATCTCACTATTAACTGCCTCTTTTCAAAAGGTCGATTTCGAAGATGACATTCCTTCTTTAAATGTTTGAGGCTCATTTTCAAGAAGAAATTTTATAAAATCAGATCCAAAGAAAGTTGATGTTCTTTGATGTGTACTATGCCTTGAATCTCATCATTAAGTACATTCTCATTTATTTCATCTCGAGGTCATTTAGACCCTCTACAAGACAACTCATATCCAATTTTATACAAATAAATGTATTCAAAGAACTCAACATTATCTAATTCAATTATAGTAATTCATGAATATCCGGATGTTTGAATTTATGAACCAAAAGTCAACATGTTTTACTATTTGTAGCATATCCAATGTAAACATAGACATAGTTTTTGATCCTACTTTTACCCATTTAGGTATAAAAACTTGAAATTTGGCTAGACACCCCTACACTTTGAAATATTTTAAGTTGGGTTTCCTTTCTTTTCATATTTCATATGAAATAGATTGTGTCTTTCTATGAGGCACTTGATTGAGTATTTGGTTTGATGTAAGGATAACTTTTCCTCATAAGTTTTGCGGTAAACCTGAACTTGTTAGTAAGACAGTCATTATTTCCTTCAACATTTGATTTATTCTTTCTACAATTCAATTCAATTGAGAGGAATATAGGGCAGCAGTTGGATGGACAATTCCATTTTCTAAACATATTTCCCCGTAAAAGGAGATTCGTACTCTCCACTCCTATCATTTGTTATTATTTTGATCTTTTTGTCCAACTGATTTTCAACTTTAATTTTATATTGCCTAAAAGTGTCTATTAGTTCAGCCTTACCATTTAGCAAATAAACACAACAATATCTAGAGTAATTATCAATAAAAATTATGAAATACTTTTTTCCACCACGAGATGATGTGACTTTATATCACAAATGTCGGTGTGGATTAATTCTTAAGGGATTGAAATTCCTTTCAATATGATTAGGACAATGCTTAACATACTTAGATTCCACACATATTTAACACTTTAATTTATTGCACTCAAAGTTAGGCAACACTTTCAAGCTAAGCAGTTTTCACAAGATTTTGTAATTGACATGTCCTAAAATACTATGCCACAAATCATTTGACTATTGAAGGTAAGAAGAAACCTCAACTTTCTTCATTTCTACATGCATTACATCAAGTTTGAAAAGGCCCTTATTGAGGTTGCCCTTTCGTACATATATTTCATTCTTGCTTATTACAACTTTCTCCAAAATAAACACACACTTAAACTCATTTTTAATAAAATGTATTGTCGAAACTAAGTTCTTCGTAGTAGTAGGAACATGGAGAACATTATTGAGAGTCAACACCTTGCTGAAAGTTATTTTTAGGAATATCTTTCACTTTCTTCAATATTGGATGTTGCATTATTTCTCATGAAGTTCACTTTTTTGGGACCAACAATATCATAAGTATCAAAAGCTTCTTTATCCATACAAACATGTCTAGTGGTTCCTAAATCAAACCACCATTCATTTGAATTTCCAATTAGATTGCATTCAATGATCTTAACACTAAAATTTTCAATCTTTTCAGTTGCTTCCAACAAGTTTATCTGATTTTTGTCTTGTTCTTATTTAGAACTTGACTATTTAGATCTTTGTGTCCAACATCACTACAATTATTGCACTTGCCTTTGAATGTTTTCTTGTTCTGCTCTTTTTCTTATCTAGAAGACTTCCTCATCTTCTTATTATTTGGAGCATCATCCTTAACATGATTATTTGCTACCATCATTGATGATTTGTCATTCAACTCATTATCCTCTACTATCTTGGGACGACTCACAAGATATTTTAAATCAGACAATTGATTTTCAATCATTATTTTTTTTTTCAGAATATGAGGATCTATACTTGTGAACATTTGCATTTAAAGTTTGGTTAGCTAAAATGACATCACTTGTTGTCATTCTTTGAAGTTCACACCAGAATAATTTTTCAATTTCTCTGTAAATTTCATTTCTAGAAAAATACCTGAACGACTTAATGACACAACATTGATTGCTGTTAGGACAGTACCATTCACAACCTAATCAATTTATTGTTCGGTTTCATTCGTCATTTTTCTATCAATATTAGACATACACTAGTATTTTAGAATACTAACAATAAAGGCTTTAATTTTTAACCAACTTATTTTTAGTCAATGATGAAAGTTTTATATCTTTAACTCATTAACCGAATAAACTTTGAAACCTGACAAAGCCCGTATGACTTCAAATCTGAAGAAACTTCAAACATAGTGAAAACCGATAAGTATTAAACTCTAGAAATTAATACAAAGAGTTAACGAATTGGTGAAATTTTTATATTCTTTGGACCAAATTTTCACATTGATTTCTCCGTGAAATTTTTATATTTTTATAACCAAGAGAGTAGAAATCAAAAGATTTTAGTCTCCACAAAATCAGATATAATATAGATTAACGAAGTACTAGATTTATAAATGATAATTGTTTTCCACCAAGCAAGCACAATTTTGTTTATTATATAATTTCCTTAAGATTGTTGTTTTTTTAATTTAGTAAAATCTGTATTTTACAACAAGAACATCAAACACATATTCAAACTAACATATGAACAATCAAATGAAGTTGTAACTCTGTATTCACAATTCTGAACTTCAACAGTAAGTTCAACCCAGCTTATAAAAATCAACAAAATGAAGTTCAAACTATTTTTTGAAAAATAACAAAACGAAACGTTTAGAATAAAATGAAGATTGAAAGATCCAAGTCCAGTGAATTCACGGTGTGTCTTTATGAAAATATTTTTCTCAAGTACCTGAGATTATGAAATATATCCTCCTACGATAAAATGAATCACTTCGATAGAATAGCGATAAACTCCACCGAGCTACGAACGCACTCAACAATAACAAATCACACTAGAGTTTTTTAAGAAAGAGGAGTGATTTTACTTTAAAATTTTATGTCTCTATATGAGTAAAAAGTCAGGTATTTATAACCATTAAGGTGTTGCTTCATGAAGGGAAACAATGGTTCAGAAAGATGCACTCCTTCATAAATATGCAACTCTCCAAAAAAGTGCAATTATTTGGAAAAGTCACAACCCATTGAAAATGTCATAACCATCTAAACCGAAAAGATTAATATTCAAATCACATCCTTTATCTTGTTTTTTTTTTTCGAAAAAACACCTATTCATTTTCCATTCATACCTTTTAAAAACCTAAAAATATTTACATCTACAATCTTTACTCTCTCTGACACAGAGGGCTGATAGGATTCAGTCAATATATAGTCGTGCCTGTTCCAAGTATGATCATTGTGTGCTCACTGGACAAGAAATTCTGAGGACAAGTGAGGCATTGTATTCAGGTTTGTATCTATTCTAAGATTCAACTGAACAAAATAAATATGTATCAAAGAGTTTGAAAATCTTTGTTCGGACTAAAGGAAAAAAAGAAACAACAAAATCAGATAGATGATTTTCCCAGACACAAAAGAGACTTTGTTTTCCCACCGCTACAATTAGACTACCACAAGCGAAAATACAAAACAAAAAGTTATTTCATAAGAGACAGATATAAATATAACAACTCCTACATATACAAGTCTAATAAGAAAATATACCAAATGAGAAGTCAAAATTCTGCACATTGTTAATAGAGATAAAAAATTGGTTCAACCAAAAAGGCTTTATACTGGTGTTGTATCTAAAATAGCTAAAGAGTTGGATCTGAATTGTGTAGGGATTAAGATGAACCAACTGGTCCGAAGATAAATTAGGTGTGGCAAACATGATTGGCATTGGTAAAATCAAAGGTTCTTTGCCTTAGCTATTATTTTCCTTCAAATGAAAAACAACACTTGTCGATAAAGTAGTGGATGAATCTTCCAAATTAATAGCAAATATCCTACTAGACTTGTTGCAGCATTTGATCCCTGTTTTGTCCTTGTTAGCCTCCAGTCATGCTAAATAATTCTGGGCATGGTTATAAACTTATGTATGCGTTCTGCTTGGGACATAATATTTGGCAATTCCAACCCAATTTCCTCTCCCAAGATTTTCTAATCCAATCAAGAATACCTTGTGTTCATATTAACTCCATCTTTTCCCCTTGTTTCCATTATATTGATCAACATTAGAAAGCAATTGCACATGACACAAAAAATCATTCTTGTAAGCCATTAGTATTTCCGAAGTTGGACTTTCTTGATTCAAAGCTTCTTTACCTTTACTATTATTTTCTTCAAATGAACGAGAGCAAATACTAACAAATTAATGGATGAATCTTTCAAATTAATATCAAAGACACTACTGGACTTTTTGTAGAGTTTTATCACAACTTTGCCATTGTTAGCCTCCAGTCATGCAAAATATTTCCAGGCATGACTGGCTACTTGTGTATGCAATTTGCTTGGCACATAATATTTAGCAA
Source organism: Capsicum baccatum var. pendulum (assembly GCA_030864225.1). Lineage (NCBI taxonomy): Eukaryota > Viridiplantae > Streptophyta > Magnoliopsida > Solanales > Solanaceae > Capsicum > Capsicum baccatum. The sequence continues at coordinate 186,074,307 of CM061560.1, read as the reverse complement.
TCCCAAGCCAATTTCCTCTTCCAAGATTCTTCAATCCAATCAATAATGCCCTGTGTTCATCTTCATTCCATCTTCTTCCCTAGTTTCTTGATGGAAAAACCAAATCATCATTATCGTGATTATTCTTAGTACTGATCAGAATGCCAAATAGTTTAATGCTATTACTGCTACTCTCCATCATTTTCTTAGTTCTTGAACCTATTTTTTCAGTAAGGATATTTTTTGCCATTTGAAAGTATGTATTTGGGGAATATTCATTTAGTTATGAGTGGAATGGCATGTTAGGCATTTACAAGATTATGGATTGTCAAATAGAAGTTATTAAAGACTGATATATATTTGGGGAACTTATCTCTAAATTTCTTATCAACGGTAAGCAAAAATTTCTTTAAAAGGCACTTATTTGCCTTGTGACTATAAAACTGATATGTATGTATTTGGATTTAGTTATGTTTATACATTATCAGAGTAAATTTATTTATATCACTTAACTTTGTGTTTATTACGGAAAGTCACTTTTCTTTCATTCATTACACAAAAGTCATTTTACTTTGCTCCGTCATCACAAAAGTCACTATGATCAGATATTATAATAATCCTACCGAAAAAATGATGTGACAAACTTAATTAGTTTTTAATTTTAATTTAAGAGAATATAATATACTATCTATACTTGACCTTTTTTACATGTGCCCAACCCAATTTTTCTTATGAATTATATAACGGAAGAATACCAATTTCTTAATAGATTAGACTATCTAATGAAGACTATTTTCGTAATAATTTTGGTTGATATTTTTATGAAATATTTCATGATGTTGCATTCATCTGTCAAAAAGGTGCATTGAAAAAGAGTAATAAACAAGATAAATTCTTCAAAACACATAAAATAGAAATACATATATAATATTATTTTTTAAGATTATTTTAATTCTTTGAAGATAAATCAACATGCTAAAGATAATTTTACAAAAAAAACTTTTTTTTTAATTTTGTCATTGAATAAGTATTGTCAAAATTTGTACAAATAATGTTATTGACAATTGTGTTAATAAAAGTCATAAAATATAAGTAATTAAATAGATAAAATAAATTATTTGATATAATTTTTATATTTATCAATTGAATTAATTAAACAATATGTAATTTATCAGAAATTGAATATTACAATAAAAATTTCTAAGAGAATTAACCGATTAGTCAAACAATTAAAAGTATAAAGACAAACTCAATAAATAGAGTAGTTTATTTATTATTATGATATACCGGATGCAAAGACTCAAGTGGAAAGAAATGTATGAAAAAAATAATTTTATCAACTACATGTCACAATTTTAGAGAGCGAAAAGTAATTTTATCAACAACATATCACTATTTTAGAGAGATAAAAGTAATTTTATCAACTACATATCACAATTTTAGATGAAAAAAGTAATTTACCACCACATGTCACAATTTTAGAAGATTCTTAAAAAATTTAAATTACCATATTTATATCAACTACATGTCATTATGTTAGATGGGAAAAATAATTTACCAACACATCTCTCAATTTTAGAGGATTTTAAGGAAATTAAAACTGTCATAGTGTCATTGTGAGGACTAGTAATTTTGGTATCCTCTATTATAGATAAGTGTAATTTTAGTTTCATAAGAATATCAACCAATTTTTTTTTTTATGAAAATAGTCTTTATTAGGTAGCCTAATCTATTAAGAAATTGGTATTCTTCCGTTATATAATCAATAAGAAAAACTGGGTTGGACACATATAAAAAGGGCCAAGATATGAGTAATATATGATATTCTTTTAAATTAAAATTAAGAACTAATTAAGGTTGCCACATCATTTTTCCGGTGAAATTATTATAAAATGTGGCCTTAGTGACTTTTTTGATAGCCGAAGCAAAGTAAAATGACTATTGTGTAATAAAGGAAAAGTTAGTTTTGTGTAATAAACACAAAGCTAAGTGACTATGGATGCAATTTACACACATTATCAAGATAATTTAAAATGAGTCAACTATACTGGGGCATACAAATAGGTAAGGCTAAAAAAAAGGTAAGACTAACAAGACACAATGGTAATAACAAATGAAACAAGATTCAACATCGTTTAACTTGTGTCCAAAGAATAAATGGGTAGGCTTAAATGCGAGGGATGCGGATGAGTATAAGTTGTGGTGTTCTAGTAGCGTGAGGCATAGGAATGAGGTTGGTATCTTAGTAGATGAAGAGCTTAGGGGTAGGTGGTAGAGGTTAAGTAGGTTGACGATAGGTTGTTATCAATTAAGTTGGTCATTAGAGGTTCTACGCTGACCATTATTAGTGCCTATGCTCAGCAGACGGGCATGGATAAGGAGGATATGAAGTGATTTTAGGAGGATTTGGATGAGGTGGTGCGAGGCATACATAACATTGAGAAGCTTTTTATAGGAGGAGATTTCAATGGTCATACTGGGTCTTTATTGAGAGGCTATGATGATGTGCATGGAGGTTTTGATTTAGGGAAAAAGGAATAAGTGAGGAGCTCCACCTTTGGATTTTTCTAGGGCCTTTTGGTTGTGGGTAGCAAATTCGAGCTTCTTGAAGAACGAGGAGCACCTTATTACCTTTCATAGTTTGATGGTCAAGACTCAGGTAAACTTTTTTCTTTTTAGGAGGGGTGATAGAGCGTTATGTAAAGACTATAAAGTCATACATAGTGAGAATATTTTGACCTAACATAAAATCTTGGTGATGGACTTGGTAATAAAAAAAGACAAAAAAAGAGAGGTATGGAGGATCACCCTAGGATTAAGTGGGGTAGCTTGAACTTGGACAGTGCTGTAGAGATTGGGGAGAAGTTGGCAATAATGGGGGCTTAAGAGAGTAGAGGGGATATGGATAGCATGTGAGAGACGACTACCAATTGCATTATGGAGACAACTAGAAAGGTGTTAGGTGTCTTGAGAGGCCAATCTATAAAGCACCGAGGGGACTGGTAGTAGAACAAAGAATTTTAAAAAGGTGGAGACTAAGAAGGTGGCCTATGCAAATTTTGTAGATAGAAAGGACGATGAGGAAAAATCAATGAATTGTGTAGAGTATAAATTAGCTAGGAGGGGGGATAAGTTAGCGGTTATGATGGCCATGACAATATCTTTTAAGAGAATGTATATGATATTAGAGGAGAAGGGTTGAGATAAAAAGTTGTATAGGCTGACCAAGGCTAGGAAGAGGTTGGCCCCTGACCTTGACTAAGTGACATGCATCAAGGGGAAGGATGGAAAAGTGTTGGTGGAAGATTTCCATATTAGAAAGCGTTGGTAATTTTATTTCTATAAACTTTTGAACGATGAGGGGGTACAAAGTTTTATATAGGGGATGTAACGCCCCAAATATGGTATCCAAAATGCTACATGGTGTTCGTGACCTCGAAGGACCACAAGCTAACACATGACTGATATCTGTACCTGTATACTGCATGATATACTGTATAAATATGGAAACATGAACTGAAAGGCTATAAGGTTCAAAATTGTAACATAACATCTGGGATGGGGTATAAATACCTAAAACAAAAATGTCTAAACATGATAGTCTGAACATAATAGTCTGAAAAATCTCTAACCGACTGAACTGTCTGAATAAGGAGTTGATAGGACATGTCCTAATTAACTCCGACTACTGAAATAACTAAGTACTGAGATAATGAAATAAAAAATCATATCATCCTCGGAGAATGAGGACTCACTGCTGAATTACTGTTGAGATCTGGAATCTACTGATGCTGTGGAGCTTATGTCTCTGAACCTATGGTATAAGACACCATAGCATAAATGCGTCCATACTTGGAATGTACTAGTATGCGTGTGAGGTAGGCTGAATACATGAGGTTCATATGCATGAACAATACTGACTAACTAACTAATATGAATGTGAGAATACATGCAAAAATACATAGTAACTATATCTGAGATCATGATAACATGAATTTACTGGTAACTAACATGACTGATAACTGAGTTCTGATGATTGACATAACTGATAACATGAGTGACTATATCTAACAATCCTGAATCTGATGGAACTAACTGAGTTTTGTACTATTCTGAGTTGACTGTATCTGACAGTCTGAAATTTTGTAACTGAAACTGTGGGAAGTAGTTATCTAACTGACATACCCTAAATAACGCATTATAGCTGAGTTGGGGTCTAATCTGTAACCCCAATTGGAAGGATGTCAATACCGCGCAACTAGAAAGGACAATATGTGAGTAAACCTCATATAATAGGTAACTCTAATAAGAATGGTGGGAACCCTCATATAACAGGTTAAGCCACCTCATCTACCCTCATATAGCAGGCTATGATGTCTCAACCTATGCTGGCTACGTAGTTCTAGAACGCAAGGATTTCTTCTAAGAATCACCCCCCCATATAACAGGTGAGTTCCCATCCTTGGGTTCACTCGATACTAATTCCTACTCCCATCTGAATAGACACTGAACATGATTAACTGAATTGGACTAGACTGAATTCATGGAGTTTCGTTAGCTGACGGACTACTATTGAGATTACTAAATTACTGAGCTTTCTTGAGTCACATGACTGACTGGGTTCTATAGAACATGGCTTGACTGAGGATATCGTGAAAACATGACACTAAATCTAGGAACACAATTATATTTTTTGGATACAAGTAACCCCAGGACTCGATGGAAGGAAACTAACGAGGCATGACATTCTTGAATACATGACCAACATCAACAATCCATAATACAATAATTGCGGATATTTCATGGGCATTTGATTATCATAGCTTGATACGTGAATAAGATAACATGTATACATAGCATAATTTCATAAGGCTAACTCATGAGCAATCCAACAACAATTTCAATACATAAGAGTAACATGGAAGTCATTTTGGAGCACAATTTAGCTATAGTGCATAATTTCTATCCTCCTAGGCATTTTATTAAACACCTTACATGCACAACTTAAGGCATAGGTGAAATTATCAAATTTCATAAATCATAAACCACCAAATTCATGGATTTCAATTTAAATGCTAACGTATTTTTCATAATTTCACATAAGGATCCCAACATGGGAATCAAACAACAACCATCACATAACTTGAGCAACCCACAACATAATAATCATGATTCATAATTTAAAATAGGGTTCTTAAGCTTTATGGATGAAAGGAATCCATAAATCAACACAACGCATACCTTAGTTCTTGATTTAGTAAAGATTGACGGAGACTTTATTGAAATTAAATCCCCAATTGAAACCCTAGCTTGTTCTTGAGAGAAAATTGAGAGAAACTAGTATATTTTAGGTTCCAAATAGTTAAATCTCGTGTTAAAGTGCTTAAATAGGGGTGGGAAATTGACCCTTTTAACCCTGGATGCGTCTTTTAATTTTAGTGAAATTTTTTCAAATTGAACCCCTGACACGACGTGTCACTGGAATTTGACAACTGAGAAATTGAGGGATGGAGTAATGCGGAGCCATCACGTTGCCACTTTATTTGAAACCTGAAAGTTTGCTGTGACGCGGAGAAATTGCTCTAAGACACTGGAAAAAGGATAATTGCCATTTTAGCTTATGGCACGGCGCACCACTGACTAATTTGGCACTTTTTTATGACAAGAACTTGAAATAGTCATAGCTTTTACCCGGTTATCATATTTGGGAGAATCTTATATCGATAGAAAGCTTATTGAATTTCCCACATGACAAAAAATGAAACTCTTAAAAATTTCTCATGGAATAAACATCATTTAATTTAGAAGATAATACTAGACATTTTTGGGACTAAATTAGGTAGGAAACTTTGGGGTATTACAGGGGACTTGGAGCATTTAGAGATTTGTTGTGATTATGGTTATTGTAGGTGTATCAAAGTTGAGGAGGTCAAGGGTGATATTAGTAGGATGTAAAGAGGTCGAGTGACTGGGCCAGATAAGATTTTGGTGAATTTTTGGAAGAGCATTGGTGAGGCATGTTTGGAGTGGCTGACAAAGTTATTTAATATCATTTTAAGGGCAGTAAATATGCCAAAATATTAGAGATAAAGTATCATGATTCCTTTATAAGAACAAGGGGGACATTTAGCATTTCAAAAATTATAGTATATTAAGTTGTTGAGACATACTATGTAGGTTTGAGAAAGGGTGGTTAAGTTGAGGCTTAGAAGGATGATGACTATTCTCGAGAATCAGTTCAATTTTATGCTAGGTCACTTGATACTGAGTTTATTCACCTCATAAAAAGATTATTAGAGTAGTTAAGGAGAGGAAAAAGGACTTGCACACGGTGTTCATTGATCTTGAGAATACGTATCCAGAGAGATCTTATGGAAATGCTAGGAGGTTAGAGGGGTGCCCATGAAGTATATGCTAGGAGGTTAGAGGGGTGACCATGGAGTATGCTTGGTTGATTCAAGACATGTACGACTATGCAAAGACTCGTATTAAGGACAGTAGGAGGAGATTCACAATATTTTCCTATTTTGACAAGGTTGCACCAGGGATCGACTCTTAACCCATTTTCATTTTGCTTGGTGATGGATGTTTTGATGCATCATATTTAAGTGGAGATGACTTGGTGTATGTTATTTATTGATAATATTGTACTGATTAACGATACTAATGGAGTAGTTAAATATAAGTTAAAGGTTTGGAGACAGACTCTTGAGTCTGAAGGATTTAGGTTGAGTAGGACCATGACAGAGTACTTGGAATATAAGTTTAGTAATTTATTGCATAAGGCTGATGAGGTAGTGAAGCTGGATTTCAAACCACCCAGAAGAGAGAGAGTTTTAAGTATCTTGAGCCTATGATTTAGGTGAATTGTGATTCAGAGAGGATTTCATGCACCGTATTGGTGTAGGATGTCTGAAATGGAGGCTCACTTTGGGAGTCTTGTGTGATATGAAGGTGAATCCTAAGCTTAATGGTAAGTTCTACATAGTGGTAGTTCGACTGACTATATTATATGGAGCAGAGTGTTGGCCAGTTAAGAACTCCCACATCTAAAAGTTGAAGGTGGCGGAGATGAGGATGTTATGATGGATGTGTGGACTTATTAGGAGGGATAGGGTTAGAAATGTAATTGTTCAAAATAAGGTGGGAGTGACTTTGGTGGAGGACAATATAGAATTAAGGTTATGATGGTTTGAGCATGTGATGAGGAGGGGCACAGATTCTCCAGTACAGAGGTGTGAGAGGTTGGCTATGGATGATTTTAGGTGGGTAGAGGTAGGCCAAATAAATATTAGAGGGTGGTGATTAGGCATGACATGAAGCAGTTACAACTTACATAGGATATGAGCCTTAGTAGGAAGGTGTGGAGGACGTGGATTAGGGTAGACGGGTAGTAGGTAGGAGTACTGATAACGCTCAATCTACAGCTCTCGTAGGAGTGTAAAGCGGTCGTTAGCAAATATAGAACCCAACCTGGGTTGGGTGTCGATCCCACAGGGAATAGCTTGGCCAACAAGTAAGTAAAATTACTAAACTTTTGGTGCAAGTCTCGTAAGAAGGGGGGATTCTTGTCGTGCAAGTAATGTAAACAAAAGCTGAAAATAATAAAGTAAAGAGAGAGAAATTATTACGTGAGTTGTAAACAATGAGAATTGAAGCGTTGGGGTTATGTCCACCTTCTGAGGTATACGTCTCTATTGGCTATGAGGGTGTAGAATCTTGACATGCAATTGCTTATAGAGAATTGTAGTCGATGGTAAATCCAAGCGTCTCTCGACCTCAATAAGGACTATTTCACTTTAACTCTCTCGAGCTTAAAGCGTGTCTAACGGTACAAATTCTCCAAGAGGTTAGTCCAGTTACGACACTAGCTTTTTAATAGGAAAGGGTGTCCTACTACCTTGACATTATCTCTTTTCCAGACAAATAACCTTTCTCTCGAACAAGTTAAATGTTAGACTGGCGTATTCTTGCGTTTGCAACCGCAAAGAATGTAGATTAAGATGAAGAGAATAATGATATAAGAAATATATGTGTCACGAACTCACAAACTCACAACAATAGATAGTATCTCATTCGGCTTCCATAACCCCAACAGAGAAGTTTAGTTACCCATGAATACGAAGGAGATCACGATTGACATTGTTGTTATATCACAATATTAATTAATGGCGTATGGATCAAGTAATAGGCGTGAGGCGTGATTCCTTGGCAAGTAACGATTCTCTTGTTGTGGAATAGATGAATAGAATTGATGGAAAGATTAGAAGAGTTGTAGAATTAATTGCGGAATGAATGATAGAAAGATGAATATTAGTTGTTGAATTAATAAAAATCTCTAGCATGATAGGGTATTTATAATACCCATATCCTGCTCCTACTAAGCTAATGAAATAAATAACCAAATCCTACTAGACTAATGAAATGCTTAACCCAAATGTACTAGGTTAATGTAACATTATCATAATCCAAATAAACTAATGAAATACATAGCCCAATTGTACTAGGTTAATGTATCATTGTCCAAATCCAACTTTGCGTCTGTAAGTCCCCAAAGTCTTCAGAAATGCTGTTTTAGCCCGGGACAGATTTTCCATGCAACAGTTTTGGTCCTTAGGCGTGTAGACTTTCTTCCCTTCCTTTGTGAGCTTTCTTTTGCGTCAAGTAAGCCATAAAATGCTGTATTTTGCATCATTTATACCTGAAACTTTCCTAATCATGTTCGTTAGCTCATTTACAGGAAAAAGGACTAAAAGTGCATGAAATATATAATTTGTTCTCAAAACTAGGCTAAAATATGGGCAAAATATATTGATATAGGCGCGTAATTTTGCCTATCATCAACACCCCACACTTAGAGCTTTGTTCGTCCTCGAACAACATATCATGTCCTTCTAAGCATCAACTTAAGGTTTTTACAGCAACAACACAAAACATTTATCAAGGCAAACACAACAATTATCAATCAAAGAGTAGTTTTTCGATTATAAGTAGAAACAGTTTAGCCTCAAGCACAGACTCGTGATGGTGATCAACTCGCATGCAAACGTTAAGGTACATAGAATCATATACAACTATGCAAAACTCATCAACCATGTGTGTCTCACAATATAGTACCCATAATCACTCACAGATATAGCATATTTTTCAAACATGGGTATCAAAATGTCCTTGCTCTCACTCTCACAAGGAATTCATATGTAGCAACTGATGACCATAGGCTTGCCCTTAGTGTAATACTCCACTAAATGTCAGAATGTTAAGATCAGGATCAAGTAGGTCTTTTGATGGTTGTAATGTAGGCTAAGGGACAGGTAGGATCAGCTATTTTGGCCAGAAATAGTGACTAGGTTCCTAAGCGCTTTAATACATCACATTGTATCATTGACACTTTTTTTTCTTTCAACCTTTCTTCTTTTTTTCTTTCTTTTATTCTACCACCCTTGTTCTCCTCTTTTGTTTTTCAATTTTAAAGCACCACTCACTTTTCAGCTTTCTTTTCCTTTTTCTTTTCACAACATACCTCTTATAGTAGCACTTTTCTTTTTTCATAACACATTTCAAGCACCATTACAATTTATAGCATTATACTCACCCAATTTCCTCTTATGTTGTCACATGACTTTTTCACTTTAAAGCACTTAGGAATTTGGATCAAATTACGGTCTTGAAAGAAATGGATTAGGCTTACATACGAGGTTGTCAAAGAAATAGGCTAAATGCTCAAAATGGTTTAACTAGGATGATGTTCATGGGTAGGTAAAACTGAAGATAAACAAATATAGGTTGCCAAAGAAATGCCTAAATCATATCCTAACTTACACTCCTTATTTTCGCTTTGCATACATACCAGGCAAGTTCTAGCATCAGCCATAAACATAGAAAATACTATTAATCTCACACACACAAGGCACATGGTCGACTTTATTGGAGGTAATATAGACTCTTGACCCAACAAGTGAAGGAATTGAACCACACAATATCACATAATGAGTCACAACTGGAGCCTAAACGTCTCAATAGTCACAATTGTAGCACATACTCTTGTTATAATCTCATGCTGCCTATCAAAATAATTTCATGCGAAGCTAGAAATAAATAAATTTTAACTACTAAAAAAACAAAATGAAACAAAAATGAAACAAAAGCAAACAAACATAGATGCGAATAGAGAAGTATAGCATGCAATACCACCACCCCACACTTAGTCGGGACACTGTCCTCAGTGGAAAATAAATACGAGGAACCTGGTTGGTCGGACTTATCCTCTATGTCTGGGGTCATACCCCTTGCATTGGAATCATCATTAGAGTCGTCATCCTCAGAAGTTCCTCATAAGTATCCCACTTAATTCCAAGCGTGAGTCGAGGTATTTGCTGCGAGGAGGGTTCTCCTTGGTCCTTGCGACTTCTCTTTTTGCCCTTTTGGGAGGTGGTAGCCTTCTCCTTGCCTTGCCTCGCTTTTAGGTTCCATTGTACCTGAGACTAGAAATAGTATTAATTGCAGCACAATCTCAATCGATACAATCTATAAGCAAGCAGTAGGGGTACCGCCCCACACTTAGTTTTGTTACCACAAATCAGTGAGGTGAAAGTAGTTGATTACTCAGATTTTGTCGACATACGTTTTAGGATTGTATTCCGACAAGAAAATCAGCAATGCATTACTTACTTACAGCCATTGGACTACTTTCATGTTAGATATAACAACACTACTACATAGGGGTTACCACATGGAATCGTTATTCTTACAATAATCACAACCTCTTATGTCGGTAGGCATTATAAGTCTTATCCCGATGGCCGGGATAGTCTAACATGTAGTATCCAATCAATAATCTTAAGCACTGTTCATAGCCATAGTAATTCCGCAAATAGTATAACAATGCTATTAAAACCAATTTCAAGTCGGAAACAAGTCAAGATTTTCCTACGTACATATTCACTCACATGATTTTGTATCAATAATCCAAACACATGAACTTCACCAATAATCTTTCAAGATGTAGCAATTCATGATAGACATAGCAACGTAGTACTTACGAGAAATAGATGAAGAATAACAGAGTACTTACTTGTTTGAAGCTTTTTGGAGATGGTTTTGTGATTTGGAAAAGCAAGAAAGAAAATTTTGAGAGGATTTGGGTGAATATGCGGCACCTTTAGGTCACTTTGTAATGTGCTTATGTTTCAAGGCTAAGTCCCCTTTATATAGGAAAAGAATGGGTTGGGTTTTGACCCATTTACAAACGGTTTTGGAGACAAAAATAGCCTATATGCGGCGCATAATGCTCGGCATAGCAATGACATATGCGGCGCATTGTCTATAGCATAATGGGACATATGCGCCGCATAGTCTATGGCATTTTTAGACATATGCGCCGCATAGTCTATGCCATATGAGATACTGAGACCAAATTCCATAGAATAGGCGGCGCATAGTCAAAAGCATACCTAGGAATAGGCGGCGCATAGTGTATAGCACACTAGATTCCGAGACCTTAGGCTATAGGATAGGTTGTGCATCGTTCGAGGCCTAGTTTTACCAAGGCCTAGCCTTCCTCGATGCCTATTTTGGCATGATAAATGCTCAATCCATAGCCTTATGCATCACCATTCCTAACTTACCAACTTTACCATACAATGCGTCCAAATCGTCAATTGAAATCAATCTCCTCGTTGAATACCTCTTGCACCTATTTTTGCTCAAAACCAAATGAAAACGATTAGTACGATCGGTTGCCTCCCACCAAGCGCCTTAGTTTTGGTCGTGGCACGACTCTTATTTTTGGATTTTTCATTTATCAAAACAAAACAAGTACTAAAAGAAAAACAATAAATCGATAAAACGATAAAACGATAAAACAATGGGTTGCCTCCCATCTAGCGCCTTATTTATTGTCGTGGCTCGACATAGTTACCTCGAGTACTCAGACTTCGTCGAGGTAAGTGATGGATCATTTTCTGAAAGGATTTAGACGACAATGAGGCTTACCTGTGGGCATGCGATCTTCTTCAAGATGGCTCATACGTTTCCCCGGAGAGTCACCAATTATATCATCAATAGTCCAACCCATAGCTCTCTTGTATCTCTTCAGAGTAGAGATGAGAGACTCTACATGCTGTTCACTTAAATAATCTGCATTCTCCGGAAGTATATTTCTATTTTCCAAGAACACATACCTTAGATAATCGGGGAGCTCTTGCGATTCTAGCATTGGTGGCTCATCAATGGGAGTCTTCGCTGTTGGTTGATTCGTGAGATCACATTCCGGTTGCTTAGGAGTATATGGTTCTGTTTCTGTTAGATCACCCATAAGTTCTTCATTGTCCTCATGCTCAACATCCAGTGGCGCAACAGACAATGGCTCAACAGTCGGCTGTTTCTCTATAGATAATGCTTTCATATCCTCATGATGAACATCAGCTACAGATAACTCATTCATATCACTGGGATGTTTCATTGTTTTGCATATATCAAACCGTACCACTTCATCATTAATTCGAAACAAAAGCTCATTATCTTTCATGTCAATAAGCACACTTCCAGTTGCAAGGAAGGGATGTCCCAAGATGATGGGAACTTCAGAATACTCCTTACAATCCAGAATAACGAAGTCTGCAGGAAAGATGAATGAAGAAACTTTCACCAACACATCATTCAAGATACCCACAGGTCGTTTTACCGACCTATCAGCCATCACGAGCCTCATATTGGTTGGTGTAGGGTCTCCTAACCCCAACTTCTTGTAGATGGATAGTGGCATCAAATTGATGCTAGCACCTAGATCGCACAATGCCTTAGAAAAATCCAACGATCCAATTGTGCAAGGAATAGTGAAAGCTCCAGGATCTGCCTTCTTTTGAACTAGCGATCTTGTAGCGATTGGACTACAATGATGAACATTATCCGCCAAGTCATAACTTGCTGCCCGCTTCTTTGTCAAGAGATCCTTCATAAATTTCGCATACCCAGGCATTTGTTCAAGTGCCTCCACCAATGGAACATTAATGGTCAGCTGCTTTAACATATTCATGAATTTGCTGAACCTTGTGTCATCCGCCACCTTCTTTAATCTTTGGGGAAAAGGTGGTGGTAGGTATGGAAGTGTTCTCTCCACGGTTTTCTTCTTCTCTTGCTTCCATTTTTCCACTTTTTCAGGCTGCACCGTGCTAGATATGGCGTCCTTGATGTCAGGAGTAGTAGCTGGGGCATCTTCTCCTTTTGCATTGTCATCCATGTAAGCAACTTCGTCAATCACTTTCTTGCCTTTTGCTGAAGTTTCCAGAACCTTACCACTTCTGGTAGTGATGGCCATGCATGACCCATCATTCCTTGGGTTTTGCACAGTATCGCTAGGTAAAGTACTGGTCTTTCTTTGGTTGAGTGCTGCTGAAAGTTGACTGAATTGCTGCTCTAGTTGTCTAATTGAAGTGGAATGTGAATCTACTAATTGTTTCATGGCGGACAAATCATTAATTACCTCCGTTACTCCCACGCTCGTTGCTTACCCTCCTTTCAATAATTTAGCCATCATGTCCTCCATACTTCCAGAATTAGATGTGGTGGTGTCACGTCTTCCAAGGGGAACGTACAAACCACTCTTTTCATTCTTGTTCTTCCAATTACCTTGGTCTTTGTCTCCAGATTTATCATAATAGTTCCGACCTTGGTTTCCTTGGGTATTCCCTCGGAAACCCCCCTGATTGTTCAAGTAGTTGGCCTCCTCTTCCGAATCAGATTCGTCTCTTCCTTTTGACGCAATAGCTTTCACTTTTTCAATCTTCCCCAATAGATGCTTTGTAAGAAGATCCATTTGGGTTTTCATGTGCGCCATATCTTGATCACGTTCTTCTTCTCTTCTTCGTTGGTTTGCAGTCATGCCAATAGATAAAATGGGGCTTGCTACCTCAGAATCCCTGGTATGCCAAGATCTACTTTGTTTCATCATACGATCTAGCATATTGCTTGCTTGACCAAAGGTGAGGTCCATGAAAGAACCTCCAGCTGCGTTGTCCACCACTGGTTTAGTTATTAAATTCAAGGCTCTATACAATATCTCCATGAGGTGAACATTAGTCATGTGATGGTTTGGGCATCTAGCTAGCTTTGTCTTGAACCTCTCCCATGTTTCATGAAGAGCTTCAGAGGGAAGTTGACGAAAGTTGCTGATTTCATCTCTCAATTGTGCTCTTTTGGATGCCGGAAAGAATCTTTCTAGGAAAGCGTCTCTCAATTGCCTCCAATTTGTAATTGAATCAGGAGTCAGCCCATTCAACCATAGTGTTGCCTCCCCAGACAGAGACAATGGAAATAGACGTAATCGAATTGCATTCTGACCAACACCAGGATCGTCAAACGACTTGCATGTAGAAATAAAGTTGATGAGATGCATATTCGGATCATCGCCTGCTAGTCCACTAAATAATCCCTTGAGTTGCAATAACTGAATCAGGGTGCTTGTGATGTTGAACTTGGCTCCGGGCGCTAATGGTGGTGGAATTATAGCTCCAGTGGCTCCGGCACCATCAAGATCATCATCATCATCGTCGAAAGATGGCTGCAATGGTTGGCGATCATACCTATACCGAGCTTGTCGACCTCTTCTGTTGGCAGGTGTTATAATTTCAGCATCACGCCTAGGGTTTAGTAACTCGTCATCACCTAAATCTTCATTGTCAGGATTTGTTGCTCGCCCAGGATTATCAATGTTTTGTTGTTGGATTTGAGCAGCGGTAAGAGTAGCTAATCTTGCCTGCTCGTGTTGAGCAGCCATCCTGTCGATTTCAGCTTGTGCTTCCATTCTTCTAATTCGTTGTGGTTCAGGATTGATTGGTAATAACGGTTGACCAGAACTTCTAGTATGAGGCATGCACTAAAGTAAAAACTTGCAGTAAACAAAAACAAAAACTAAAAGTAAGAGTACGAGAATCTTTGACCAAATGGTCTAGTAATTATCACAAACTTGATTGACACTCGTATTCCCCGGCAACGGCGCCAAATTTTGATAACGCTCAATCTACAACTCTCGTAGGAGTGTAAAGCGGTCGTTAGCAAATATAGAACCGAACCTGGGTTGGGTGTCGATCCCACAGGGAATAGCTTGGCCAACAAGTAAGTAAAATTACTAAACTTTTGGTGCAAGTCTCGTAAGAAGGGGGGATTCTTGTCGTGGAAGTAATGTAAACAAAAGCTGAAAATAATAAAGTAAAGAGAGAGAAATTGTTACGTGAGTTGTAAACAATGAGAATTGAAGCGTTGGGGTTATGTCCACCTTCTGAGGTATACGTCTCTATTGGCTATGAGTGTGTAGAATCTCGACATGCAATTGCTTATAGAGAATTGTAGTCGATGGTTAATCCAAGCGTCTCTCAACCTCAACTACGACTATTTCACTTTAACTCTCTCGAGCTTAAAGCGTGTCTAACGGTACAAATTCTCCAAGAGGTTAGTCCAGTTACGGCACTAGCTTTTTAATAGGAAAGGGTATCCTACTACCTTGACATTATCTCTTTTCCAGATAAATAACCTTTCTCTCGAACAAGTTAAATGTTAGACTGGCGTATTCTTGCGTTTGCAACCGCAAAGAATGTAGATTAAGATGAAGAGAATAATGATATAAGCAATATACGTGTCACGAACTCACAGCAATAGATAGTATCTCATTCGGCTTCCATAACCCCAACAGAGAAGTTTAGTTACCCATGAATGCGAAGGAGATCACGATTGACATTGTTGTTATATCACAATATTAATTAATGGCGTATGGATCAAGTAATAGGCGTGAGGCGTGATTCCTTGGCAAGTAACGATTCTCTTGTTGTGGAATAGATGAATAGAATTGATGGAAAGATTAGAAGAGTTGTAGAATTAATTGCGGAATGAATGATAGAAAGATGAATATTAGTTGTTGAATTAATAAAAATCTCTAGCATGATAGGGTATTTATAATACCCATATCCTGCTCCTACTAAGCTAATGAAATAAATAACCAAATCCTACTAGACTAATGAAATGCTTAACCCAAATGTACTAGGTTAATGTAACATTATCATAATCCAAATAAACTAATGAAATACATAGCCCAATTGTACTAGGTTAATGTATCATTGTCCAAATCCAGCTTTGCATCTGTAAGTCCCCAAAGTCTTCAGAAATGCTGTTTTAGCCCGGGACAGATTTTCCATGAAGCAGTTTTGGTCCTTAGGCGTGTAGACTTTCTTCCCTTCCTTTGTGAGCTTTCTTTTGCGTCAAGTAAGCCATAAAATGCTGTATTTTGCATCATTTATACCTGAAACTTTCCTAATCTTGTTTGTTAGCTCATTTACAGGAAAAAGGACTAAAAGTGCATGAAATATATAATTTGTTCTCAAAACTAGGCTAAAATATGGGCAAAATATATTGATATAGGCGCGTAATTTCGCCTATCAAGTACGCCCGTAATAGTAGGGAAGCATGCTTTGTTTATATTTGTGCTTGTAGTTTCTTGTAGTTTCTTATCCATGGTATTTTGGTGATGCCTATGATTTTGAATAGCTAGTTTATAGTATTAGCTTGTGGATGTCTTGGTTTCTTTATTATGTAGCCGTGTGATATTTCTTTTATGTTTTTTGTTTGTTATACTATTGTCTGTCCTGAGCCGGGGGTTTATTGAAATTGAACTCTCTACTTTATGTGAGCTAGTGTTATGGACTCTGTACACTTTATCCCCCAGACCCCACTTTATGTGAATATACTGGGTATGCTGTTTTTTTTTCTTTTCTATTCTATGCTAACTATCTCATTATTATCACTTAGTTACTGATTGACCCCCTAGACCTCTCTCACAAGACTTTGCCAGTTACCACCACTCCTTAATGTATAGTCATAAATAAATATATTAAAATATAATTGTCAAAGACAAATTAAGACTATAAATAAGTCCTCTCAGAGTTACTTTTATATGTTTTTTGAAAAAGCTTAATTATATGAAATATCTCTATGATATGAATAGCTCTCATGTATTTCAAAGTCAAACACTTAAATCCCTTATACTTTAAAAATCCTATATTTTCACTGCTTATACTAAATTTTATGTTTCAATTTTTTTTTCAAAATCTTGTGTGTATATATATATATATGTCTCTTGGTACGTGCGTTGTATATGTATGCCAAATTATTTAGTAGACATTTGTGTTAAAGAATATTGATATTATTATAATATATTTTTGAACAAAAAATTATATATGAAACGGTAACATACAAGTGTGTGAGAACAATCAATGTGAATCATTGTGTATTAACTTATTTGTTGCGGTTGGAATGATCGGATATCATCTAACTCTGCCAAGATATATAACCAAAAAGTTTAATTAGGTAGTGGTGATTTTTGTTGTTATTTTTATTTGATGAATTATAAACATGTTATTAAATGTATCAAACCTTATATTTTTAAATAAGCGTTATACTGGTGTAAATAAAACTTTATATTTTTAAGTAAATAAATTAAGCCAATTGTTAAATCACATTTCAAAACCAATTATGCATGTGGGTTGGGTTTTCTTACCAATTTCAACAGAAAAATCCAATTATTTGGGGAATTCTTGTACACCTAATTACATTGTTCACAAATTTGGAGAATCCTTGTCCCCCTAAATCCATTCACAATTCCCATGCACCCTATGAGTAAATGAACCAATAATTCAATGCATATTAAATCGATAATAATAATGGAAAAAATAATCAAATAATTTATATCCAAAACCCTCAATCAATAATTTAAAATTCAATATCCAAATCATGTGAATAATAAACCAATTTAATGCCATTAAGAAAATCCAAGTATAAGGATAGAGATACATGGCTTAATCACCAAGAAAATTGAGGAAGAAACCACCCTTAGATCCCTAGATGACCACTTCCCTTAAAACCCTAGCCTTGACTTAAATGGGGAATTTTGAGAGAGTGAAGAGAATATTTGATGAGTTAATGTATTGAAAATAACCCCTCCTTGGTGTTTTAGATGTGGGGTATAAGGGGGTAAGAAGGGACATGACTATTGTGCCCTTTGAATAAAAATTGAAAACTTTCACCCAATCACTATGAGTGGCCTTACGACTCGTAGAGTCAACGTATGACTCATGGCCTTTAGACATAGGTTAAACAGTGTCCATAGGAACCCATACTAGTTTGGTTATGAGAAGCACCATACGACTCATATTGTGACCCTACAACTCGTAGGGTTCAAGTTATAGTCAAGACAGAACCACCAAGGCCATACACTGGTTACCTTACGAAAGACATGTTACAATTCATAATGAGTCTATATGAATCGTGAGTCTTCGTAGTAACATTAGAAACATTGGGATAGTACACTGGTTGGCCTACGATTTTGACTATACAACTCATAACGAGTTCTAACATCTCATGAGGTAGAAGTCTTACTCAAAGTAGAACACTAGGTAAACATACTGGAAAGGATATGATTGGGGTCTCAAGACCCATATAGAGACCTTACGACTCATACAATGAGTAGTGGTCTGGACAACGAGTTCAAACTCAAAATTTCTCAAAGGCCAACACCTATGATGTTTCATCTAGATTCACCATCACCGCTTAAAATGTTAACAAAATATAAAACTATTTAAAAAGTAATACAAATATATTATAGTTAAAGAATCCTATGCAAATTTAAAAAACTTTAGAAGAGTAATACATTATATTTCTATCTAATACCAATTTAAATTAAATATTCCACAATATATTTTTTATCACTAAAATTATCAAATGAATTGCCCTAAAATTGAACTGTCAGTCCTAGCAAGTCATAAATAACATGACACAATTATAGAAAAGCACTAGACATCGAAAGTGTATGAATCCAAGGAAAATGACCGTTAGGGTCATCGCAACAATATATTTAATTATCACATTTGTTATTATATGTTGATATTTTTGGACATTATATCGACCCGTACACTGAAAATCATCTATTATAGAAATTGGTAGTATCTGTGTATGTGTGTGTATATATATATATATTGTCTTTCATTAATTAGTTATTAAAGAAATCAACTATTGCATTCATCTTCTGACAAATTTTCAAAATTCACAAACAATAAAATTGAGAGTTTTAAAAAATTTGCAAAATTAATTATTAAAGCAATAAACTATTTCATTAAAAAACTGAGACTTTCCTATGGCTTCCCATGGCATTTTCAACATCTCTACTGTGATTGTTAACGTACTTATAAATGCAAAATCTTCTCAAGTATTCATACTTTCTAAACCGCAAAATTTGAAAATATTTAGGACATACTCATGTCACCTTAAATTATTTACTACAATCCTTCAATGTAGCAAAAACAAAATACTTCCTCACCAATGCTTTATCCAATAAAATTTTTAGCTCTTCTTTTTACTGAATGTTTATTCTTTATCGAAATTAGTTTCATCGAAAAAGAATAATTAGGTCGTGATACCAATCCACACTCTCTACGCTCTTCTTGAAAACACTCAAGATCTTCCACATCCATTGGATAATCTTTTATATCTATTGGATGATAATCGATATTCATTTGATAAGCATCCATGCTCTCATGGTCAATTAAATCATTATCATCCATTATTGACTGGTAGTAGGGGTGGGGCTAATTTTGTTGGTTCTACTAGAGATCTTGTGATGATATTTATTCTCAATATAAGCCTAAAGCCATTGACAATAACATCCAACATATACATAGCCACCTGTCTATCTTTCTTTATAGATGTGAGATGTATTTTTTCCCTCTCATTCATTAGGTAGCTAATCACCAAGTCGCTTGACTTGCAATCTAATTCTCTGATCTCAATTACACTTGCAATCATGTCAATGTACAAACCATTGTGACGCAACACAATGGGCACTGTCACCTTGCTAAAAGATTTTTAGTTTCAATATTAGGTAGTCTCCTCCCATACTCCCATATAATCATCACCAACAATATTAAATTCTGATACAGTCATTATAGACTACATTGACCGATCCTAGCTTAAGGTCTTCTCTATAACAGATTGATGATTGGTTAGACATCCGTACAAAAATGTGAATAAATGAAATCCAATTCGTATCTATGATCTCCTAGCTACTGAATAGGAGAAAAAAAATTTAAAGTGCTTCTAAACTACTTTAATCTATCTAATAACGAGTTATGAAGTAATTTTGAAAGCTTCTCAAGCTTGTAAAAATGGTGAAAAAAATATTTTTTGAAGATATTTTAAAGATTATAGGGCAAATAGAAGCAGTGAGCAAGATTATTGTGACTTTAAGTTGTGAGGTGAAAGAATCCCCCCAAAAGCCATTGAAATAGGAGAGCTTAGGTTGAAATCAAGAGCATTTTTGTGGCTTCTTGGAGAATTTTTTTTAGAAATTAAAAATTAGATTTTTGTTGGATGAAAGGGGGGAGAGGATTAAAGTGTAATATTAAAGATTTGTATCCTAGTTATGGTTGGTTTTGGAAGTCAAATGGAAGACATTATATATGGTATCTAACCACTACATTTTTTAAAACTTATGTCTAAATGCGAAATTAAATTTTGAAAGTGGGTATTTTTCCAACTATCCCAAGCAACCTAGTTTTGATTTTTGGCATTCTTTTGTACTTTTAAGCTTAAAGTAAAGTGCTTACAAGTACTTTTGTCTTTGTCAAACACCTCTAAAAATAAAAAAAGTGTTTAAAAATCAAAAACACTTAAAAATTAAGTCAATTCAAACACTTACTAAGAAATATTTGCTACTTTGAAAATAAGGTTCACAATAGTTAGGGCTTCAACAGATTTATAGATTGGGCTCATTTATTATTTAGCCCAAATACAAGTACAACAAAGGCCCATATAGTCCACCCCTAGATTCCTTTATTTATTTTAAATATTCACTTATCATATATACAGATATTAGTAACTATTCACTTGTCATATACAACCCATATAGTGCAGCCCTAGATTTCTTTCTTTATTTATTGTAAATATTCACTTGTCATATATACGTATCTTAGTAGCTATTCACTTGTCATATACGGATCTTATTAGTTGTATAGATACATTGTACGAATGAATGAAACACACAGAAGAAAAAAGAATCTCTTTATTCTAGTCTTTTACTATTGTTACATCCTTCAATTAACTACAATAAACACGTACTTCAACAAATACAATAACATACCCAGTATATTATTATTTTTTGGGTACAATTTGTATTTACAATATGAACTTCAACAACAATTCAAGAACAACAAAAAAATTCGAACTATTTTCCCGAAAAATAAAAACACCATAAGAAAGAGATGAAGAAAGAAAGAATCTAAGTCCACCGAATCAATAATATTTTCTTACGAAAATTATTCTTTTTAAGTACCTGAGGTAAACGAAATATAGTCTCCCAAGATAAAATGATTCACATCAGCAAATAGTGGTACGTCATATTTGCCAAACTATGAACTCACTTAACGATTTGTAAATCACACTCGAGTTTTTTCAAGAAGAAGAGACTGTTTTACTTTAAAATTTCGTCACATACCTAAGAAAAAAATAGATTTTATAGACAAAAGGTAGTGATTCAGAATGGAAGCAATGGTTCATGAAAGAACACTGTGGACCCCATTTGTGGTTGCAGTTGGGCCACATGCGGCTGAAAGTTACTTTCATCTTTTTCATCTTCAAACAGTGCCTTGAAGGGTCGCGTTCCTTCGAGATGTGTTGTAACATGCGTCCGTACATGCTCATATGCGTCCGCAAATGGAGAATATCTTTGTCTTGGATTTTTAAATTAAAGCATCATTAACTCTCAAGTTTTAAATGAATTTTATTGAAAAAGATAATCTCTCAATCATTTTTTAAATCCAATCAAAATTTGAAATCAAGCGTGCGATGATAACAACGACACGAGGGTTGTCTTTTTGTTGCCTAACTATCCACATGGAGTAATGCTTCTATATTTAAGCATAAGAATGTTTCCTTCTTCCACTAAAGTGGGAGACTGCGCTTTTTATACAATGAATTCATATTTTACTTTTCCTTTATTTTTCTTCACTCTATTTTTCATTCATATTTCACTAAAATCAGCATATATTCCTGAGGTGAATAGCTCAACAATTATAAATTTAAAAATGACTCAATGATAGATACACACTATCAAACAATTCATCCAACTAACTAGTTCTATCCAACTCTTAAATGAGAGGCTTAGATTACTCATAATTATACCAAAAATATATAAATTAACCTATTTCTTAAACAATATTCATAGCAACAATGATAGAGAAGTAGAGAATAAATCTTCGATTCATCTTGTGGAATACCCCATAACTGGGCTAGTACTCATCATAAATTAATCTTTCTTTCATGCAATGGAGCTCTCACACAAGAAATGTGTGAGAAATATTTTAGCTCTTATTTTTTCTCACGCTCTGGACCTATTATGGATTGTAAATTCACTGTTTCATAGCTTTCAATACAATTTTTTTTTATAAATTCCAATGGCGATGCTCCGCAACAAACTTTTCTAAGTGTCACAATCTTCTTAATTTTAAATAATTCTATCTTTTGTTTTTCAAAGAATGATAAAGAATAAACTGAGGAAAGGAATATGTTTGTAAAATTTAACTGTCGTAATATTTATAGCTTTAATCTACAAAGTATGTGCCTATGAATTTTCTGTAATTAATTTTAAGGAAATATGCGAGTTTGAATTCTTTAGGTATTGAAGATTTGGATTGCAGTATTGTGCAAGTTTTAATCTCGTAAATGATCTGGTGCTAGATAAGGTATGATAATGACAATTCCAATCGAGAATGTTCTGAGTGTGTCATGGCCCAAGACTAGGCCTAGATGTAATAGGCACCCAGAATCAATTAAGGTCTGCGATAAATAATTAGCATTAGTTATGAGCATTTTATTACATTTGTAGAAGAAAACATTTATGATAGAATATAATAACAGGTCTGAAATCATTCAACCATTTCAAGAATCTCAAAAGAAACAATAGAGGAATACTAAAACTTCTATCTAACATCAACACCATTCTATGAAGCCACTAAACATAAAGAACCATCAAATCTGGGACAAGTCCACGAGGTAAAATTCATAGGATATGGTCACGAGTCACAGGGTCGACTTGTAACCACCTACGATATTTTTACAGGTTTAAGTTGGGAGCATTCTGGACATTTTCTCTTTTAACTTCCTTTCACACCATGACATAAAACACCTTTTGGGGATTTATTAACCTATTATTCCAAATCAAACACTCTTAAAATATCTCTCAAAGTATTGGTTCAAAAAAGGCTAGGGTTTCATCAAGATATTCAATTAAGGATCTTAAGAGTGGTTTCTCTTCGTCTTCCTTGGTGTCTAAGACATGTTACTGCTACCTCATTGTTATTTTACAAAGAGCATGAGTTTTAATGTACGATTTTCATAATGTTGTTATGATTTGAAATAATGGTTGAGGTTTTTTGGATGTTCATGGTTGAATAATGGTTCTCATGGTTTAATTATGTCTTCTCCCATGTCTTTTGTATGATTTTGACATCGTGGGATGCATGTTAATGATCAATGGATTTTGGGATTTTATGGATTCCCCAAATTACTTTGTTATGATTTTGAAACTTATGTGCCCTCAACCTGTTTGTTAAAATGCCAATGAGAATGATTTTGTCACATAGTTTTAATATTCTTGGAGTCCTTGCATGGGCATAAATGGTTAAAGAAACATTAAATGGTTTTGGTTGGTTTCATAAGATTTTGAAAAGGCCTTGTTGGTCATGGTTTTATTATAAATGGTTTTGGTTTAATTGGAAATGGTGGAGTCTAATTTGGTTTAATGGTTATATGGCATAAGGTAATAAACTTGCAAGCTCTAACTTTGGTATGATGATACCAATGGTTAATTCCTAATTAAAAGACTCCTTGGTAAATAGTTATAATGTATAAATGGTTTTAATATAGGCTTAAAGACGGCCTTGTAGTAAAGCTGTGGAAAGTGGGGGTTCTGGGCGATCGATACCGAAAACTCACATTTGCCAATGTGAGGGTGGCCTTGGTGATTGTGTGCATGATATCACACTTTATATTTTGAGAGATGTACTATTCATCTCATATTCTTTTCTCCGGTGGTGCAGTGAACATACACTGGGCCCCTTTAACTAGGGGAGCTGAACCCATAAGCCAATGGGTGGTTTTAGGACGGTCAAGTTACTTAGCCCAGGTTAAGGTTTTAAATGCATTCTAAAACCGGTTCCCTATCCCGGCATGATATATATGTACATGTGTGATTGAATTTGGTTATTTCTTTAGTTTTAAATAATGAAATTATTTTATCTCTATCTTTGAGTACATGCTAGCATTCATTCTTCTAGTTGTCTTTGAGCACTCTATATCCATACGATGTAGAAAACAGCCATACTACCTTTCCTCCTGCTCACTGATTTGGATTCAGGGACAACTTTGATTAGATTAAAGTGGTGAGCTTCCATAGTTTGGAAGACTTTATTTCATGATATGGACTTCTTTTCATTATTTTTGTTTCTTGGATTTTGTTCTTAGCTATGGTTGAGGGCATGTCCTGACTAGATGTTATTTGATTCTAGTTAGAGACTTTGTTAGACTACTATGACCATGTGCAGTATCGGTATTGGTGTTAGCCTTGGTATTGGTATTGGCATTAAGGTTGACACCAGTTGGATATTTGGTTGAGGTTGTTGGATTATGATTATAGAATTTGTTTAATGTTTTGGAAATGTTTTTATTTTATCTTGTTATATGATCATAATTAATTTGACATAAGGTGTAGGGCAATTATTGTTGGGTATTAGGGGAGGTCTCCAGTCCTGGTTGGACTTGAGATGCCCGACACGACTAGTCCCTAGTTCGAGTCGAGTCAATTAGAATGTGAGTTAACTCCTTCAAATTATTTTATCTTTACATTTGTATGAGGGAAAGTTTCATAATTCAAGTAATACCGTCTTACACCATTTACATAAATAACAAAAAGTAAATATATGGAGAGTGTATTCATAAAACCATACATTTTCATGTATCATAAAACAATTCCTAACCTTATTTTAAATTCATAATTTTGGCATAAATAAGGGTTGAGGAAAACATACGTTTAAAATTAAGTTTAAGGAGATGATTGTACTATGGACTTACGATACTTAAGACTCTTAAAACTATGAATATTTGTATGTACAGGGGTAACTCCATGTAAAAATGATGGGTTTTTGCATGATTGCGAGATAATAGGTTCGGGGGTAAATGGTGTTGAGTATTGGGTAAAAAGGGCATCAAACGATCAAAGAAACAATCGTGGAATATGTCCATTATCTTGCCAAGGCTATTGAACCATAATTTAGAGGATGAGCTTTGGATGTTTCTCAGATGAGAAACTCTCATGATCATGCATTGATCATATGATCATACCATCTGATTGTAGGAAGGGTAACCAGTAATAGGCTTGTATAAGTTAAGTGTAAAAAGGATCATATGATAGAATCCCATAATCATACTTTGAAAGCATTGTCATAGTGTAAGGTCGTGGGAAGAAGCTCCAAATTTGCGTGTTTCAAAAGTTAAAGTGGAGGATGATTATATAAGAATATAATATGATCGATATTTAAAGATACGAGACTGTACTGAGAGCCATACAAGTCACGATCTGAGGATCAAAATCCATGAGCCAAACCACGATCACCTAAGGAAGATCGTGGGTTCTAATCACAATCATAACTTTTCATCGTTTGATGCCACTGATCCAAATTTCCTGTTTTATCTAGCATAGAATTTATTTTATCTACAAATACTCTTAGAGTGTTATTAGG
The DNA here is from genome assembly GCA_030864225.1 of Capsicum baccatum var. pendulum. Taxonomy (NCBI): domain Eukaryota; kingdom Viridiplantae; phylum Streptophyta; class Magnoliopsida; order Solanales; family Solanaceae; genus Capsicum; species Capsicum baccatum. The sequence continues at coordinate 186,048,496 of CM061560.1, read as the reverse complement.
ATGATTTTACACTTCTTTATATTTTACAATATTATATTCTGAGGTTCCAAGGCATATTATTGAAATTTTATGAATATTGTTTTTAGGGGTTTAATTCAAATTGAGTGTGTTAATCTTGTTTTTATCTATGAATTCTTCCTGTGTTCTTGGAATCATGATTACCTAAACACCATAACTAGAATTATGGGAACCATGATGCATTAATGAAGTGTGTTCACTGCGAAGAAATTATAGACTGGTGTGCTTACATATATTGACATTTCCTTCATTATGATTGCTTTTCTAATGGTTGCAAATGTGAGGATCTTGCATATAATCTAGACGTAGATATTAGGAAAAAGAAATAACAACAAGGATTTAAAGCTATCAACCTTCATATAATAACTTTAACTATAATAGGGATAGTAAATCTGAGATTAGGAATATAGGTGGGCGACACTCGAAGTTTGACAGGATAAGAGTGAAATTCATCTAAACAAGTTTGAGAGAAGTTTAGATGAACCTATTTTATTGGGTTTTGCATACAAGGTGCTGGAATAGTTTGCTAGCATGAGAAACCTATGTAGTTATGAAGAAATGGGGATCATAATCCTAGTACTTTCTCTTTCTAATTATAAATCCAACAACCAAAAATTATTGCAATTACTCTTTTGTTTCACAAAATGCACCCTCTTATCATTATTTTGTAGTTATCTAGATAACACGTGATTAAATTTTGACCTATTTTCTATGGGATCGACCCCAACCTTGTTGGGTTCTATATTTGATTTAGCGGTTGCTTTAAACTTTATTGGGAGGTCGAATATTGGCGACACTAAATTTTGGCACCATTGTTAGATAATACGGTTACAGAGGTGATTATTATGTTTGTGAGGTTGTTGGATTTTCTTTATTATTTTAATTTTCTACTATGTCTATGGCATACACTGGTATATGACCAATACTCGAGTTTAAGGAATCCCCTTATCTCATTTGATCCTAAACTTAAGTGAACTCTGAGACAGAATTGAAGGATGGGGAAAGAAGGATTTCATGGTCAAAGAGCCCTGCTTGTGGGGGTTCCTGATGACCTAGTAGTTTTGAATCAGCCACTACAATCGCATGATATTTAGGAAAACATATATAAAGTCACTACTTGGTTAATGGATGAGGAAAATTTTAGGCAAGAAGCTTTCCGATGAGCAGAAAAAGGTAAGAAATGGCTAGACATGAAGATACAGATTGGATAGCTATACTTGATGCAAGGGAAAGATTGATAATAAATTGGATACAATTGCATCTCTAATAATATCTTTCTATTTATGACAGCCCAGAGTAATACTTGGGTTCCGTAGAGATGATTGAAACTGGTGCAACCATTCAACTAGAACATCCTCAAGGTATGAAGTTTGACATCACGAATGTGATGATCCATCTATTGAATTTGAAGGAGGTGTTTTCTAGCCTACCTATTGATGATGAAAACATGCATATGATAAAGTTTGTGAGGATTTGGACTTTATAGAATCTACATGGAGTGAGTCAAGAAGCTATTCGACTAGGTTTATTTCTATTTTATTTGATGGGAGAAGCTACTTTATGGTTAGGAAAATTTACCCATAGATCTATTACTACTTGAAATGAGTTGAGGACTCAGTTCTTGGAATAATTTTTCCTACCCCATAATATCATAATTGAAATATGAGATATACAACTTCTGATAGGTTTATTTAGAGGCACTATATGATACATAGTTGAGGTTAAAGAAGCTACAAATGTTCTAAATCACAAAATTACTAGTAGAAACTTACTAGAGATCTTCTATAGAGCCTTGAATTCTAACATTAAGTCTATAGTGGAGACTATCATTGGTGGGGCATTCATGAGTCTACAATGGGAGAATGCTTCTAAGATCTTAGATTGAATTACAAAAACCAACTGATGGTGGCATACTCAGAAGACAGATAGTTCAACTAGTACTTATGCAATTGGAACCTGTAATGAGTAGAGAGCGCTGGATGAGACAATAGCTCAGGAGGTGGTACAACTAAGGATTAAAATTAGGTTTCTTACCAAGTAATTTGTAGTAGCTGTGGATAAAAAAATAAATGTAGTGGGTGCATGAAGTAAACATCAAGGTCTACTAAAGATAACTGAAACTGTAGGTAAGGGAATCAAGGTCAGAACTATTATGGATATAACTACAATAGGCGTGGATATAGAAATATGAGTATGGATAGAGATGGAGATTAGAAGAAAAAAGATAATTACAAAGTCAAGAGTGGCCTATATGTTCCATCAGAGAACCGTGACGTAGAGTCTGGAATTAATGGATGGAACATTTTCTTGTAAAACTTGTTAAGGAACCAGAGAGCCAAGAAAACTGCCATAATGAGATTAGGACAGAAATTTTAGGAATAAGCCAAAAAGTTGAATTTCATGCAAATACTATTTAATGGATTGAGGAATAATTTGGGTAGATTTCAAAAATACTAAATGAACATCAACCAAACATACTTTCGAGAAACACCATCCATAATCCTAAGAATGATAGCCATTGCTTAGCCATTATTACTGGGAGTAGTAAGGCTACTACTGACCCACCTATGCCTATGGTAGATAACAAGAGGCATGACCTTATGATCAATGATAAAGTGGATGATAATGAATCCAAGAATTTGGTGGTCAATGAGGATACATATTAAACCTGTAGTTGCTGAAAAAGAGGCCATATCTAACAAAGAGAATGGTAAGAATATTGAACCAGTATTGAAGCCGATTCCACGACCTCATCTTCCTTTTTCAAAAAGATTGAAAAAGAAAAACCAATGATAGAAAATGTCAAAAGTTTATTTTAATATTGAAAGAGTTGTCGATGAACATTCTTTACGAAGGCTTTAGATCAAATGTTGAGCTATGAAAAATTTATGAAAAACTTGGTGACAAAGAAGAGGACTGGGAGTTTTTAGCATTTTGATAATATACACCATTATAGTGAAATATCTTTCCGCTTTATAGTTTAGAAAAATAAATACCCAAGATCTTCCATGATTCCTTGTACTATCATTTCTATGAATTTTGCAAGGTCATTATACTACTGATGTCCCAAATTTTTTACAAACAGTTAGGGATGGGGTCGGCTAAACCAACCTCTATGAGACTTATTATAGTGTATCATGTTATGAAAAAAACTGGTCAGAGTATTTTGGGACGTGTTGGTGAATGTAGCATCCTTCATATTTTTGGATGACTTTGTGATTCTTGATTGTGAGGTTGATTTTGGGGTTTCTATTATACTGGGAAGGACTTGTCTTGCAACTAGATGAGCATTGGTTGATGTGGAATTGGTTTGATAAAATTTTAGTTGAATAATAAGCTTGTTACTAGTAATGTATGCTAGTTTATGAAGCAACCAAATGACATATGCATTATCTCTGTGATAGATACCATTTATGAGGTTGAGTTGGTAGTTCCTATCAAGGAATGACTAGAGGTTGAAGAGATGGATAGAGTCTTAGAGCATCAAAAGAAGAGAAGGGGTTCTGATAAATAGAGTGAAAAAGAGGAAGTCAAAAAAGAAGAAAAAGAAGAGAAAAAAATGATAAGGAGATCAAGTAGACATCTAAGGCGGAAACTCCGGAGGGAGGTGAAATACCAGCTACCACAAAGGTAGTTAAGACTATTAGAGAGCATATATAGATTTTCCCCAAGTCAATTACTTAGAGTGCACCAATATCTAACAATGCCAACTAATTCGAGAGTTCCATGGCCACAGCCAAGACTACTGGAGTAGAGAAAACAGTTGGGACCCACCTATATGTAATACCCTAAGTTGTTATGCTCTAAACTCACCAACATATATACATTTGAATAAGCATTCAAAAACCACCATTCGTGCATTAATAAGATATCGTAGTGAAAAGTTATGGGAAAAACATCTAAGACACTGACAAACTACTGGTAACAAAGACTCTAACAATGAGTCATTGTCAGGACATAATGAGTCATAATGAATATTCATTTTCACGGTAGTGAGGGATCAAATATTTTAGTCCAATGATGATGATTCCATCATATGGTTTGTATTAGTCTAAACAAGTCATTAGGTGGACCCGTCATCACAAATGTAAGAAATCAAGGAAATTAGTACCCTTGACTACAACTCTGCATGACGACTCATGGTCAGACTAAATGAGTCATAGGAAAAGTCATTATCATCGTAGTGAGGACCTATGATTTAGGTCCCCTAGTCATGACTTCAGTCCATGACTAGTGGTCGGACCCAATGAGTCGTAGCCGGAGTCGTCATGATTATTTCTAAAACTTTCTAAATAATTTCAGGAGGGATTTTTTTTTATTTTCACACTCTTTAAACACCTAATCTATGTCTTTTAGGATTTTACATGTCTAGAATAAAAATTAAAAATGCCCAAATCCCTCATTAAGTAATAGATTCAATTGATAATTTGAAAAAGGGACGATTCTCTCTTATCTACCCAATACTTATAGAGTTTTCATTGGATCACCATTAAGGAAAAACTTATTCACAACTCCCAAGTTTATTTTGCTAATAGGATCATATCTCTTTACAGGAATTTCATCATTACACAATTGAGCAAAGATGGATTTTGATTCAAAGACACTAGAGGAACCAAATACTGGTAGATTTTCTAATTTTTTAGAACCTACCAATTCTTTATGTCGAATGGGAATTTATGGGTCCTTAGAGGACTATGGTTCTTTTAAGAAGGGAGAATTTCTAGGTGAGAAAAACTCTTGTTCAATTAGAGAGTAGAGGTTTTCATTCAAATCTTCCAAGGCTAACACTGCAAGAACCTTAATGGATGCCGGATTGTCAATAGAAATTTGTTCACTTAGGGTTTTGGGGATTTCAAGAGTAGGACTAATGGGTAAAATATTTTATAACTCTTAAGGATGATTAGTGGATGACTCTTTTGTGGGGTTTGAAGAAGATAGGATTTCATCCATTTTGAACTTTGGAAAAAGAAAAGAAAAAAGACCAGTTCAGTTTTAGGAAGAGAATAATGCTTTGAGCAACTTGAGAAGACAATAGGAGGATTTGAATTAGTTAGATTTTTAGAATAGAAGAAGAGCCTTAGGAGTTTAGTTCTGACTAGTACTATGAAGGAGCGATTCCTCTAAATGGCAAGTATGAGTTCAACTGCCCCTCCTTCAAATAATGAAGTCAGGGAGTGAGGAGACAAAGAATATTTTTATACCTTAAACCTTTAGCTATCAATAGTTTGGACCTTTTGTTTTGTCAACAATGATAAGCAGAGAGCTCAAGGTCAAGCAAGGCAATCTAAAAGGCTCTGGAATAGCTGCCTCAAAATATGTAATTGAAGAGAAGACCATTTGTCATTTAATAGATACCCTTTTAAATAGGTGCGTCTGATGACACGGTGTGACTCTTCAAATTTGAACCATATTAATAGCTTTTATTCATATGAGATAAGACATATGGCCTTTTTAAATAGAATTTTATAAAAGTAATTTAAGGCACATTATTTTGGTACTCACCTGAGAGATAGGACCAGGTCCTTCTCTTACTTGAGTGAATTTTTAACTTGTGGTTGCTTTAATTATTTTCCTCCAAAGCTATCCACATGGGTGTATACCTATGAAGGTATGATACTGAGTTAGATTAGTATGCACCTACACTATTAGGATACCTGTCACCTTGATATAGCTAATTTTTAGGAGTGACATTAACTCAGATGTTAGGTCAGTGTATTTTGATCAATCTTACTCTCAATTTGCTCTTTTAGAACATGTATGAGGAACAGGTCCCAGACTTTGTTTCACTCATACTGCCTCAAGTTTTTTCTCCTAAGATGAATTCATTTGGGAACAGATCTTTTGAAATTATCTCTTTCATAATGAGATACTTTTACTTTGAAGTGACTAGAGAGAGAATCCATTCAGGTCTTCCAATGTGTAGCTTGGAGTACATACTATTAACTGACCATTCCTAACTCCAATCCTATTTCTCATCCCTGGAATCATGACCACGAGTTGGGCTTGGGAACCCAATTGAGTTTGAGTTTTCTGTAGGAGGATAATGGCGTGATCAACTCCTTTTTGGCCCATCTAGGCAATGATGACTTACCTTTTCCCCTTTCAGATAATTAAATCCCTTGGAATGTGCATTCACCTATTGAATCTATTCAGTATTCCTTAATTTTTCCTTAGCTTACTAGTTACATCTTTCTTTCAAATGTTTATTTCTTATACAGTGAGTGCACATGAGTTTTCTTTCTATGATTCAACTTGATTGACAGTCTTTATTTGAGACACATTAGGCTGGAATTATCCTTGATACCTAGGCCTCTACCTTTATTTACACCTTGACTAGTCAATTAGAAAGAATCAGTGAGGAAGTAGTCCATTTAAGAGAATTGTTCAATTCTTCTTACAAGCGGACCATGTTCCCCTCTAACTTTTTATTTTTGTGAAGTACAGACCTAAGGTGTTTTTCAGAATCCCTAAGTCTTTATTCAATATCAGTTTGAAGCCATGAGTTTTTTTATTCCTTTTTCATCTCTATCATTTACTTTATTCAGATTACTCATTAAACTCTAATTTTAAGATTTTATCTCTGTGAGCAACTCTTCAGTTTTAGAGATTTTGATATTTAAAGTAATAAACTCATTTTCTTGATTTTTTAATTTCTCCTCTAATTCATTCTTCTCGATAATTAGTTCACCTACTTATTTTATCAACGCACCAGCAAGACTTTTTATTTCCTTAGAAGAGTAGTTATCTAGGTCATCCTAAAAGTTAAGAAGGGTTACCTTTTTTTCTTCTTCATCTTCTAAGTTTGCCATGTATGCACACAAGGAATCATAGATACCTAGATTGTATTCCACTGCTAACCTAGGTACATTTCCAGTCTTTCTATATTTATTGGCATCACTGGAAGAATCTCCCCATACTATTACAGCTTGCTTTACTGCATACTCGATTGTAGTTTTCCTTTTTGAATTTTCAGGGACCTATCATTCTTTTGTATTTGGTATTTTCTTATGAATCTTTCAGAGCTACCATTTTTGTGACAATCTTTAATAGCACCATTTTATTTAATGAGCTAACCACCCCTTTTTATAGATCAAATAATTTTTTTTTGCTAAAAGTGCAACATCAGAGTCTTCTTCACATGGGCCAAACTCTAAAGCCTTCAAGGTCAAGAATCTCTCCCTTCTTGATTCTTTTCTTTCCATACTTAGTTTAGTTATAGTATCCATGATTACTAGAATATTCTAGGTATAAACATTTTAGAGTGAGCCCTCTCTGATACCAATTGTAGAACTCTTGGGGGTTACATCACACAGTGAGGGACCAAGTTACTCAAAGTCAAACAAAAGCGATAGAATAGTAAAGCAACAATGAGGTGCTAGAAAAACAACGGTAGTGCAAGAAAGTTAAACACACGATTTTTATGTGGAAACCCATAAAGGGAAAAACCACGGCTTACCCTCACCAGAACTAAAGAAACCCATAATAATCAACCTACTGATTATAGTCTAGACAGCCTACCTCTAGGCTTCTTTCACTTGTAGTAACTCTACTACAAGTTCATCTTGGTAACTCTTCAAAGGACCTCTCTACTAATTACCTATAATCAGTAACTAACTTAGGTAACTCTACCTAAGCACTCATAAAAGAAACACTACTCTTATAGCATGAGTAGTTCAATTATAATGTAGTACTCACTCAAGAACAATTTCTATTCAAGCTTATATAGATAGCTGAGAACTTGAGTAGTGATGAAATGGCGGTTTTTACTTTCTCTCTTCACTCTTTTTAATTGTCAAAAACTACTTAATGAAGAAACTTCTATTTATTTTTATAGCTGAGTGATGATTAGGGATGAAATATCATTGGACCAGCTATCCAAGTTAGTACAAATTAGGACCTGGAGGTTTGTTGCATAAGAGGACAAAACTGTGCAGATACCATGTGCTAATTGTATTATACTTCATATGTCCAGGGACCTGGTCCCTTGTAGTTTAGTTGCTCACCATCAAAACTACATATAGCACATGTTAAACTTATATTAGTTAGTTTTCCTATCTCGCATACTCAATACATCTAAAGTACTGATGGCATACTTTTGTTGTGCTATATTCTCTTATAATATTGGTTCAAATCCTTAGCACCTAAATAGAGTTTAGCACGTTTCCCTATTGGATTTGCCATAGTATTTAGTGAGTCCTTATTCAAGGACTAGTTATCAATATTTATTTATAGTAGTATTTTAGTTACAGTCAGTTGGAGTTAGTTGAGGTCTTTTCCTAACAACTCATATAAATTAGAGACTTTTAGATACATGATAAGGTTTTTAGCATATTGAGTATTGTCAAATAGTCTTATTTATGTTATTCAGTATTTGATTTCATTATTATTTACTATTAGATCATTTTAGTTTAGCTTCAGCTAAATATGTTATCTCTTCAGTATTCTTAGTGTGATGCCAGGCCATGGGTTAGCTTGGGGTTACTCATGACTCTTAAAACCATGTTACGACTATGGAAAGTCTTAGGTTGTGACATTGTAGCCTCGTGTGACCAGAATGTTACAAATTTCTAAAGTGACACAGTTATATCCTTTACCCTATTGTATATTTACATGATTTTATGAAATAGGGACATTGCATGATTTCTTAGTTGGGGGTGGGAGTATACCAAAACTAAGGGTTTTTGTTGTTGTTTTTCTTTTCTCTTGACTATGCTATCATAGTAAAAACCAATATGTTTAGTTGCTTAATCTTATTTATGTATTGTTTTGACATTTTTTTTGTGTAAATTAGAATAAAACAAGAGAACTTGGTGCAGTCAAAATGAATGAAACATTCAAACCTCTTATGATGCGTTAAAAGGATACCCCTCTAAAATTTTTATTTGTGGTATAGTGTGTTTGCATATTCTTTATTGTAACCAATGCTAGGATATATATATGGAATTAATTGTTTGTATGATAATTTGTCCTAACTTTGCATGAACCAAGTATAAAGTAACTTAGATGAAAGCCTTGATCCATGAGTGAGTAAGGTCTTGAAATATTTAGGGTTTGTGTGTGCGATCTAGAACTTCCCCAGTTAGTCTTGCTAAATCAATGGGTTACGTAGTTAGGAAAGGATCATAGGTCATTTTTGAAAAGTTCAGTAAAGCCTAAATAACCTTCCAAATGATCTGTATCCTTTGAACTCAAACTTTGAGCCTTAATAGACTTATTCTTTGAACTACCAAAGTTCACCTACCCAATTTTTACAATGAACCTTCTTTGGACCTGGTCCCTCCTTGGACACTGTGCACCTCAACCTAAGTAAATTGCATTAGTTTAGGGTGTCCATTGCATAGGGGTGCATAGAAACTAGGTATAAGTGATTTAGGTGTGGTGTGAAAAAAAAATAAAAAAAGAGATAAGATATTGTGAAAATAAAACTATGACGTGGTCGAAAAAGAAATAAAAATGGGAAAAGAGAGAAAAATAAGGGAAAGTAGGAAATTGAAGGAAAATGTTTTGGAATTCTGAGGATAAATTGAGTCACTTTACCCAAAGGTAACATACACGTCCCTAATCCTACATTACAAGCATAGAAAAGTCCTATAGTGATCCTAACTCAATTGTATAAAACCTTAAGCATAGAAAATAAGGGCAAGTCTGTGGTATGAAATGCATATGACCTGACTTCAGTGTCATAGTGAAAGACTTGATGCATTCCTAATTTCATAAATTCATTACATATACTAAATGATTAAGGGACTTCAATGATGAGAGGGCATAGGGGTTGTAGTTTAGTTGCTACTTGTTTGGGTAGTATGTTGGTCTAAGTGTTAGGTTGTACATTCACAATGTAATTCCATATCCTGATCCCTTTTGGTTAGGGTACTTGCTTTGCATACACACTGTATCACTTAATATTAAAACGTGGAGGGTGTTGGAAATACTTATTTTGTTTTCATGTATGAAATTGATTTTATAAAAAGTGACTATCGTAGGAAACTTGGTTTTGCTCTAAGTTAAGTGTCTTAATTACTCTAGTCTATTTTATTTGTATGAGAACATTCAAATACTCTAAGTTGATATAACTAATGTGTCGTGGACTTACGCCACTTAAGATGCTTAAAACTATGAATATTTGAATATACAAGGCTATTTCTATGTGGATATGATGGGTTTTTGCATGATTGCAAAAATAATAGGCTCAGGGAAGGAAGGTGTTGAATATTGGACAAAAAGGGAATTAGAAAATCAAAGATACAACCATGGGATCTGACCACGATTATCCCAAGGCTTCTATAACATGATCCAGAGGATAATTCTCAGATGTTGATCAGATGAGAAACGGTGGTGATCATGCATCTATCATACAATTGTACCATCTGATCACAGAAAGAGATATTAGAAACTGGATTTTAGAGCTTATGTCTAAAGAGGATTAAATGAGTATCCCATGATCATACTTTGAAGGCACAGTTATTGTATGAAATCATGGTAAGGAGTTTCAGATTTGGAAGTTTCAGAAGTTAAAGTGTAGGATGATTAGACACAACATTGTACAGTTTTGATTTAAGGACATGATACCATACTAAGAGTTTTACTAGAAGAACAGAGCATGAAAATTGAAGATCCAAACCATGATCACCCAAGGACGATTGTGGGTTCTAAACACAATTACACCTTTCTGTCATTTGATGCCCTTTATTCAGATTTTGTGTTTTGTTTATGATTGGATTTATTTTGTCTCTAAATTATCTTATAGGGTTATTTGCATGAGTTTACACTTCTTTATATCTTAAAAAATTATATTGTGATGTTCTAAGGCATATTTTTGGAATTTTACGAACATTATTTCTAAGGTTTTAAATCAACTTGAATTTTGGAGTTTTATTCTTTTTGAAAGTTCATAATCACGTTTCATATATGAATTCTTCTTGTGTTCTTGCATTTATGATTATCTAAACACCACAACAAGAGTTATTGAAACCATGATGAATTAATAAAATGGGTTAAGTGCAAAGCAATTCTAGACCGATGTGGCTGCACATATTGGTATTTCCTTCATTATGATTGCTAATGTAATAATTGAAAATATTAGGATCTCTCATGTATTCTAGACTTTCTTGAGAGAGATAGGTAGATATTAGGAAAAAGAAAACATGATAAATATTTAAAGCTATCAACCTTTATCTCATAACTTGAGTCATAACAGGGATAGTTAATCTGAGATCAAGAACAATGGTTAGTAGTGCTACACTCGGGGTCTGAGAGAAGAAGGGTGAAATTCATCTCACCAAGGTCGAGATATATCTTGATGGACCTATCTTGTTATATTTTTAATGCAATGCATCAGAATAGTTCTCTAGCATGAGAAACTTGTGTAGTTATGAAGTTATAGAGATCACAATCCTATTGATTTCTCTACTGATTATAAATTCAGAAACCAAAAATTGTCATGATTGCTATTTTGTTTCACAAAATAATTATATTTTACTGATTTTCCAATTATACATATAAACAAATTATCGAATTTCAACCTATTTCCTGTGAGATCGACCTTGTTTGGTTGTATATTTGATTTAGTGACTGCTTTATACTTTCTTGGGAGGTGTAATTTAGGAAACACCAGGAGAGTATTCCTACATATAGGAATTTAGAATTTGGAGATGAAAGGGATTCAATATTCCAAGTGACAATCTCAAATCAAATTTCAAATAGAAAATTAGGGTAACTTCTTCAAAGATGTATTCCCAAGTTTAATTCATTTTTCTTTCATAGATTCAATTCCAACCCTAGTTTATAAATCATGTAAAATCATAAACACTAATATGAAAAACTATTTAATCATGATATTTACTCAAGAATAATTGTCCTACATACCTTGGGAAGAAGATTGAAGAAAAACCCTGAGCTAAGAAACTTTAAGCTATGAATTAAGTTCTTGAAGTTTTTTGGAGAAAGAGAATGAGAGATATGGGAGATTTCAGATAGTATAGGATGATTTTAGGATTAAAAACATATTGGGGAAGTTACATGGGAGAATGTACTATTTTTCTCCTAATTTAATAAGATAAAAATGAGTTTTAATGATTGGGAGGACAAGGAGGATAACCAATGGCTAAAGTTATATGATGAGAAATTTGAGGTAGTATCTTACTCTTAGGAAGTCAAAGTTATATTCCCAATAGGGGTATGGTTGAAAGACTTCCCAAAGTTCAAAGGTCCTAAGTCTGCCACATTTGTGTTTTTACTTAATGGGCTGCTTTTGGTTCTTATTATTGCTCACATAAATATGAAACTATAATTTGAGATGCTAGATATCTATAATCTTTCTTGAGTATGGGTTTCATTATCTAATACCTCTTTTGTTGAAGATTATAATACACAATAGCCATGATAGAATTATTGAATACTCCAAAATGATGTTATACATAAGGATGGTCCTATAATGTTAGGGCGAAACATATCTTTATTGTTATAGCATGAATGATGAAAACTTTTGTCACAACCCAAACTCAAGCCTGGTCATGACAGGCAATCTCAAACCCAAAATGGGCTGGAGACAACCCCCTTACCTTTTCTCAAGAGCACATAAATATAATTAGTGGAATCCAACCAAATAGTAATAAGAATGATAGATAGTCAAATGAAATTTCTAAGATTCAAAACAAACAAATAACCTAACACTGCCCACAATAGACTTTAAACCAGAAATACCAACTAATTCAGGGCACGCCCCCGACTATGAAAAAAAAATCCAAAATAAAAAGCTAAAAAAATAAAGAAAATAATAAAATGATCGAGCCTTCTGGAAGATGGAGGCTCATGACTTTGCAGCAGACCAACAAATATACCACACCACCTAACGCTACACAGGGGTAGTAGAAAAGTCCTTCAAAACTACATCATTAAATTATGCAGAGTATGGGGATGGTCAGTGGGGCGAGCATTGACATGTAACTCATAAGAAAGAGATAAAATAATGCCATTGCAAAAAGTTACTCAAAATCACATGCACAATATTTATATATACATATAGAGGATGTTAGTATAGGGATAAGGGTCATGAAAATAAGAGTTTAAACCATTAGCCTGAATTGTTTAGCCCTCTCCCTCTTAAAGGCACTCACGGGCTCTATGGGTATGACTCTACCTACCGAAAGAGACCCAGTGCATTTTAGCTGTATGTACCAAGAAAACCAAGAAAAGTCTAAAGAAACCAAGGCGATAGCTATTAAAAATAAAATATGTATCTAGAGACGTCGTCATATAGACCCCCAATGTCGGCAAAAGTTGTTTCCAGTGTTGGTTCCCTCGAGACCTACACCTTTATGGTGAGATACACAATTCCCTTTAAGCCCCCCAAAAAACATTTTTCACATAAACCAACCATTAACCCAGTAGTCATTTATTAAGGAATTTACCAACTTAGTATCTTCATACTAATATACTTAAAAGATAATTCAATTATGCCAAACCCTTCCATTTAACCATTAGACTCTCAAATCCCATTTAAAGTCCAAAACCATGGCCCCAAGGGTATTCCAAAACCAAATTTATCTAATTATCCTTTAATGAAATCCAATGGGTTCAAAAGACAAGTTAATTTATTCAAATATCCATATTCAAATTCAAGTTTTTAATGTGGGTTGAGTTTAATTCCATTACCAAGACAAAAATCTATTCAATTTAGGGAAGCCCATGTTACCTATTCTAATCAATATCATAATGACCAATCCAGTCCCAAAAACCATTAATTAAAGCATAAGTAACTATTTAAAAAATGAAAAAAATAATTCAAGAAATAACAATCAAAAACCATAACCCAATTTTAAGCCCATCATTTAAAGAACATGAATATTGATTAAATAAATACCACAATATAAAATTCAAGTTGAGGATGGACCAACATGCCTAAAATACAAAGGAATTTGAAAAGAAATTGAAGTTTTGAGATTGAAGGAAAAATTATCAGCAAAACCCTTGAGTTTTCATGGGTTGGGAGTTAATAAAGAAAAGAGTGAAGTTTGATCTTTTGAAACTAAATAAGAAGGGTCAATTTAGTGTTATAAGGTTGTTTGATGTTGGGTGAATTTATGCATTTTAGCGTTGCTATTCTAGCCCTTTAAGCCTTTTTTTAGGATGATTCATGTGATTTATGTGGTGATAATGATATAAATGTTCATCTAAGTTTCCATGTATGTGTTTAAAATGTTCAATAATGTTTCCACACAAGTGTTGATTCAAATTTATTATTTAGAAGTCAACTGAAAAAACTAGTGTGACTAGTTTAAGCTAGGTGTTTCTCTAGTCTATCGTGTTGGGTTCTAACATGTTTAATGAGTTCCTAAGGTTGTTATTATGTATTTATATGTGAAAAGACTTTTTGGTAATGTTAAAGGTTCAATTGGATTAAGACAAGAGTAAAAATAATAAGTTAGAAATCAAAGTGCATGAAGCCTATGCTTAGCTCGTATTTCTAGTTCTCCATCTTAGATGTTGTGTTGTTTTGAGAACTAAATTTTTGTATTTAATTTTATAGTATTCTTTGTGAATGGATTATGATGATATTTGAAGGATATACAAGCTTCAACTGAAGTGTAAACAACTCAAAAAGTCTTGGAATAGATCATGGAAACATAACATACAAATTGACACAAATTTGGAAACCTGAAATGTCTTGGGCGAGTGAGGGAATATTGGGAAATTATCTTGGCACTTGATAAAAACAAAAAGACTCATAATGGACCCAAAACAGTGTGTATATGTGATATGCGTGAATCGCATGCTCCATTTCTATGAAATATTGCATGCATCGCATGCTCTATTTCACCCCTAGACTGGACGTTGATTCCTTGGCTAACACGACTTGGGCTTACCCTATTGCTATAAATACAACTTTGTAAATATTTTTAATCATATTTGGACATCATTGGAATATATTTGAGGATACCACAACTTCTTTTTAGGTTTTATCATTCTTTAATTTAGTTTTCTTTATGGTTTTTATCATCAATCCAAGAGATTGGATGATGAATATTTCCATTAGAGGCTAAACTCCCTTTCCGGGGTTAAGTACAAGACCATGAATACTTTTGTTTTGAATTAAGTTTGTTTGATTTACTTATCATTATTGGTTGTTTTTTTATTCTTGTTATAACTATTTTATGGATTCGCGATGCTTGGAGTACATTAATTGTCAACCTTGTAAACTCAGGAAAGGGAATAGGGCCATAGAATATTGGAATAATCAAAGTATGGTTTCTGTTTTATTATGAAATAAGGAATTTAAATTAGTATCTAGGCCAGGGATGTACTTAGATGCCTTACTTGATTCACACGGAGGATGATAGCTCAAAGAACTTAAGTGGACCATCACATTCCCGCTCAATGATTTAGTTGTAATGTTCAACTTAAGTAAAGGAATCGAGGTTTGGAAACCATAATTACACGATTAACCCTACGAATCAACAACCAAGAAAAGCAATATAACGAAAGAAGTTCAATAATATAGTATGATTGTTCTTAAGCCTTAACCCTAGGCTTCTATCCTTTGATTGTCCAAAGTTATTACTTTTCTGCATTAGTTTAGTTTTTTTTTTCATTTACAATTCTAAAACCTTTTTGTTTACTTTTTCTCAATTGTTGAACTAGAATTGGATTGTCGCCAAATGCAAGTCCTTCAGATATCGATACTTGGTCTTTCCTAAAGTCACTTTACTACATGATAAGACCACGTACAGTTGCATGCACGCTTGGGTGCTGTTAAGTTTTTGGTGCCATTTCCAGGGACTTATAAATAGGAAACTATATTATTTTTAGTTTAGCTACATTGAGTTATGAATAATGTAGTTTTTTTTTTAGTTTTTTTATCACATTTTTCTTGAGATGTCAGTCTTGGATATATGTTTTTTGAGGGATGATGATTATTGTCCTTATTGTAGAGGACCCCACCATGAGGCTTCTTGTCCAGATTTTGATCCAAGACTAGAGGGGACCTATTTGTTTCCAACATGTGGAGCGACCCACAAGTTGGTGTGTGGTTTGTTGCAGTATGTATCACTCTGCAGATATGTGTACTTTTAATCCTAATTCATTCATGTTTGCAGGTAATTCTTAAAAGACAACTACGGAGGTAAATACAGAGTTGATGCTCCAACCAGATGTAGAAAAAGTTGCTGACAATTCGAAGAAGTCTGAGTACTCGATCACTAAAATTGTTGAATAGGTTGAGATACCACCACCACGACAAAACACAGCCACTCAACTTTTATCTTTCTTCCGAGACTTAAATTAATAAGGTGAATATAAGTGAAGGTGTTATAGACTGTGTAAATTTTAAAGTGGGATTTGTTGGGCCTCACTCAAATCACTTTTCTACATTATGTTTAGATGATGTCTTGTTTGTGGAATTATTTAAAATAGTGGAATAGTGTGGAGATGGGGAACAAGAATCCCATATTCTTAATTTTACATCAAATAAGAAACATAAAAACACACCTCACCTTAAGGCTGAGTGGTTTACTATGCATCATCCATTACTCGGTTATTTAATATTTACCACCTCTCTATGATCGAGGCAAAAAGTTGGATGCGATGTTGTGGGTGAAATTCATATAATCAAGGTGGACAAAAAAGTTGATTGGGTTATGCCGCGACACTAAATTAGGCGCTTCTTGGGAGGCAACCCAAGCTAAGGTATGTTTTGTTTATATTTTCTAATTTCTACTTCACGTAGTTTTTGTTTTTTATCGAGTCACAAGTAGATGGAAAGTCTGAGTACCGAAAACCTAAGCTTAAAGCATGGCGAAGACTGGGTGTGGGGTCCCCAGAACTTCTTGATATCTAAAGATGCTACTAGATAGGCCTAGAGGCCTCAGAGAGTATTTCTATCTCTTACTTTGAAATTCACTTTAAGGATAAAGTAGATTTTTAAGTGTGGGGTGAAGAAATTCCCAAATTTTGACTCAATTTAAAATTTTTTAGCATAGGAATAAGTAAGATATTTGAGTTGATACTATTTTTTATTGCATGGTGCATGTGTTTTGTTTGGTAAAAGAATGTTGATTGTGTGAATTACTATTTTTAAGACTCTTAGGCTCATGTTTATGACTCTTGTACCTGTTGGCTTAAATTAGAATTTATGCTATTGTTTGGTTGGGAGTCTATGATGATCCTATTGAGTTAAGCATATGCCATATGAGTGTGAGATTTTTGTATATTTCTTGTTGCATGTAATGTCAATAACTTGCTCAGTATGTGTGTAAAGCGAAATAAAGAATGTGGGTTTAGGAGATGATTTATGCCTTTCTTTGATAGCGTTGTTTTATACATTCTATTTGTCCAACCCTTTGTGCATTATCCCATTTAATCCCCATTGAGACTTTAGCCTTTTATTTGGTAGCCACATAAGTAGCCTAATCCCTTCTTTTATGAACCTTAGTTTGATCTAAAAAGGATCCTAAGTGCTTTAATGAAAAATTAATTTAGTAATGAGTTCGAGAAATTGAAGAAGAAAAAGGTAAAATTGATGCCCCAAGGTAAGATTTATTAGTGTTTATATTTGATGTGTGGTGGTTGGGAGTGATGTATATGGTGTTAGAAATATTCTCATATTTATGAAAAAGAAAAAAATTGAATCTTGAAGGAATAAACAGTACACCCACTATGTGTTTGTGAAAATGCTTAAAAGAGATTGGGCAAAAAAAAGAATGGGAAAGTTAAAAAAGGTGTAATTTGGTTGTTGGAAATTGGTTTTAAATGTATGATGTAGTGTAGTAAAGAGCTTAGGAAAGATAGTCACTATTCTTGGCCAAAATAGATCCTACCCATCCCTTAGCCTACATTACAACCCAGAAAAGACCTATTTGATTCTTAATTTCACATTCTAATGTTAGTGGAGTATGACACTAAGGGAAAGACTATTGTTCATTATGTGTAATTTGTGAATTCTTTGTAAGAGTAAGTGTAATTTGATTCTTGTACCCATTATTTTATAAATTGCATTATTGCGAGTAATTATGGGTAACTCTCTTATTGTGAGGGAAACATGTTTGATGAATATGGGTGATTTGTATGATATCCTTGATTGATCAATAAGAATGAGTTTTTCAACTAGGTGAGTCAATTCTTGAGGCTAGGTTGTTTCTAAGTAGTGTTATTTAGCTTTCAATTGTGTTGAAACATGCTTAGTGCAGTAACTTGTATTATGTGAAGTCACTGTAGTACTAGCTTGAGTTTCTTGCATGTAGTAGAAGTGTGGAGTCTCTTCATCTCATGATTCTTATAGTTAAGAATTGTTCGAGGAGGAAGAAGGCTTTAAGTGTAGGATGGCGATGTTGGGTGAATTTATGCATTTTAGTGTTGCTATTCTAGCCCTTTTAGCCTTGTTTTGAGGATGATTCATGTGCTTGATGTGGTAATAATGATATAAATATGCATCTATGTGTCCATGTGTTTGTTTAATATGCTAAATAGTGTTTCCACAAAAGTTTTGATTCAAATTGATCATTTAGAAGTCAACCAAGAAAACTAATGTGACTAGCTTGAGCTAGGTGTTTGTCTAGTCTATCGTGTTGGGTTATAATGTGTTTAATGAGTCCCTAAGGATGTTATTATGTATTTATATGTGAAAAAGCTTTTTAGTAATGTTCAAGGATGAATTGTATCAAGACAAGAGTCAAAACAATAAGTTAGAAATCAAAGTGAATGAAGCCTATGCCTAGCTCGTGTTTCTAGTTCTCCATCTTGCATGTTATGTTGTTTTGAGATCTAAATTTTTTTATTTAATTATATATGATACTTGGTGAATGGATTATGATGATATATGAAGGATATAAAATCTTTAAATCAAGTTGAAACAACTCAAAAAGTCTTGGAATGGATCATGGAAGCACAATACGCAACATGACACAATATTGGACACCTGCAATGTCTTGGGATAGTGAGGGAACGTTGGGAAATTATCTTGGCTCGATATACACACAAAAGGACTCAGAAGGGACCTAAAACAGTGTGTAGATAAGATATGTGTGCATCGTATGCTCCATTTCTATGAAATACAGCATGCGTCGCATGCTCCATTTCACCCCTGGACTGGACGTTGATTCCTTGGCCAACACGGCTTGGGCTTACCCGATTGCTACAAATACAACTTTGTAAACGTTTTTAATCACTTTTGGACCTCCTTGGAAGATATTATAGGATACCACAACTTCTTTTTTAGGTTTTATCATTCTTTAATTTAGTTT
Organism: Capsicum baccatum var. pendulum; assembly: GCA_030864225.1. Lineage (NCBI taxonomy): Eukaryota > Viridiplantae > Streptophyta > Magnoliopsida > Solanales > Solanaceae > Capsicum > Capsicum baccatum. Next base: position 186,029,243 of record CM061560.1, on the reverse strand, counting down.
TCTTTATGGTTTGTATCATCAATCCAAGAGATTGAATGATGAGTATTTCCATTAGAGGCTAAACTCCCTTTTCGGGGTTAAGTCCAAGATCATGAGTACTTTTGTTTTGAATTAAGTTTTTTTTATTTGCTTATCATTATTGGTTATTTGTTTATTCTTGTTATAACTATTTTAAGGATTCGCAGCCCTTAAAATACATTAATTATAAACTTTGTGTACTCGGGAGAGGTAATACAGCGGTAGAACATTGGAATAAGCAAAGTATGGTTTGTGTTTCTTTATGAAATAAAGAATTAAAATTAGTATCTAGGCCAAGGATGTACTTAGATTCCTTACTCTATTGACACGTAGGATGAATGCTTAAAGAACTTAAATAGACAATTACATCCCTTCTCAATGATGTAGTTGTAAGGTTCAACTTAGGTAAAGGATTAGAGGTTGGGAAACCATAATCATGCGATTAAACTTACGAATCAACAACCAAGATTAACGATTAAATGAAAGAAGTTCAATAATGTAGTATGATTGTTCTTAAGCGTTCACCTTGGTCTTCTATCCTTTGATTATCCAAAGTCATTACTTTTCAGCATTACTTTAGTTTCTTTTTAGTTTACAATTCTAAAACATTTTTGTTTACTTTTTCTCAATTGTTGAACTAGAATTGGATAGTAGACAAATCCAAGTCCTTGAGATATCGATACTTGGTCTTTCCTGAAGTCACTTTACTACATGATAAGACCACGTACAGTTGCATGCGCGCTTGGGTCCTGTTAAATTTTTTGTTCCATTTACAGGGACTTATAAATAGGAAACTATATTATTTTTAGTTTAGCTACTTTGAGTTGTGAATAGTGTAGTTTTTTTTTAGTTTTTTTTTATCACATTTTTCTTGAGATGTCAGTCTTGGATATATGGTTTTTGAGGGATGATGATTATTGTCCTTATTGTGGAGGACCCCACCATGAGGCTTCTTGTCCAGATTTTGATCTAAGACTAGAGGGGACATATTTGTTTCCAACATGTGGAGCGACCCACAAGTTGGTGTGTGGTTTGTTACAGTATGTATCACTCTGACGATATATGTACTTTTAATCCTAATTCATTCATGTTTGCAGGTAATGCTTAAAGACAACTATGGAGGTAAATACAGAGTTGATGCTCCAACTAGATGTAGAAAAAGTTGCTAAAAATTTGAAAAAGTTTGAGTACTCGATAACTAAAATTGTTGAACAGGTTGAGATACCACCACCACGACAAAACACAGCCACTCAACTTTTATCTTTCTTCCGAGACTTAAATTAATAAGGTGAATATAAGTGAAGGTGTTATGGACTGTGCAAATTTTACAGTGGGATTTGTTGGGCCTCACTCAAAGCACTTTTCTACATTATGTTTAGATGATGTCTTGTTTGTGGAATTATTTAAAATAGTGGAATAGTGTGGAGATGAGGAACAAGAATCCTATATTCTTAATTTTACATCAAATAAGAAACATAAAAATGCACCTCACCTTAAGGCTGAGTGGTTTACTATGCATCATCCATTACTCGGTTATTTAATATTTACCACCTCTCTATGATCGAGGCAAAAAGTTGGATGCGATGTTGTGGGTGAAATTCATATAATCAAGGTGGACAAAAAAGTTGATTGGGTTATGCCGCGACACTAAATTAGGCGCTTCTTGGGAGGCAACCCAAGCTAAGGTATGTTTTGTTTATATTTTCTAATTTCTACTTCACGTAGTTTTTGTTTTTTATCGAGTCACAAGTAGATGGAAAGTCTGAGTACCGAAAACCTAAGCTTAAAGCATGGCGAAGACTGGGTGTGGGGTCCCCAGAACTTCTTGATATCTAAAGATGCTACTAGATAGGCCTAGAGGCCTCAGAGAGTATTTCTATCTCTTACTTTCAAATTCACTTTAAGGATAAAGTAGATTTTTAAGTGTGGGGTGAAGAAATTCCCAAATTTTGACTCAATTTAAAATTTTTTAGCATAGGAATAAGTGAGATATTTGAGTTGATACTATTTTTTATTGCATGGTGCATGTGTTTTGTTTGGTAAAAGCATGTTGATTGTGTGAATTACTATTTTTAAGACTCTTAGGCTCATGTTTATGGCTCTTGTACCTGTTGGCTTAAATTAGAATTTATGCTATTGTTTGGTTGGGAGTCTATGATGATCCTATTGAGTTAAACATATGCCATATGAGTGTGAGATTTTTGTATATTTCTTGTTGCATGTAATGTCTATAACTTGCTCAGTATGTGTGTAAAGCGAAATAAAGAATGTGAGTTTAGGAGATGATTTAGGCCTTTCTTTGATAGCCTTGTTTTATACATTCTATTTGTCCTACCCTTTGTGCATTATCCCATTTAATCCCCATTGAGCCTTTAGCCTTTTATTTGTTAGCCACATAAGTAGCCTAATCCCTTCTTTTATGAACCTTAGTTTGATCTAAAAAGGATCCTAAGTGCTTTAATGAAAAATTAATTTAGTAATGAGTTCGAGAAATTGAAGAAGAAAAAGGTAAAATTGATGCCCAAGGTAAGATTTATTAGTGTTTATATTTGATGTGTGGTGGTTGGGAGTGATGTATATGGTGTTAGAAATATTCTCATATTTATGAAAAAGAAAAAAATTGAATCTTGAAGGAATAAACAGTACACCCACTATGTGTTTGCGAAAATGCTTAAAAGAGATTTGGCAAAAAAAAGAATGGGAAAGTTAAAAAAGGTGTAATTTGGTTGTTGGAAATTGGTTTTAAATGTATGATGTAGTGTAGTAAAGAGCTTAGGAAAGATAGTCACTATTCTTGGCCAAAATAGATCCTACCCATTCCTTAGCCTACATTACAACCCAGAAAAGACCTATTTGATTCTTAATTTCACATTCTAATGTTAGTGGAGTATGACACTAAGGGCAAGACTATTGTTCATTATGTGTAATTTGTGAATTCTTTGTAAGAGTGAGTGTAATTTGATTCTTGTACCCATTATTTTATAAATTGCATTATTGCGAGTAATTATAGGTAACTCTCTTATTGTGAGGGAAACATATTTGATGAATATGGGTGATTTGTATGATATCCTTGATTGATCAATAAGAATGAGTTTTTCAACTAGGTGAGTCAATTCTTGAGGCTAGGTTGTTTTTAAGTAGTGTTATTTAGCTTTCAATTGTGTTGAAACATGCTTAGTGCAGTAACTTGCATTATGTGAAGTCACTGTAGTACTAGCTTGAGTTTCTTGCATGTAGTAGAAGTGTGGAGTCTCTTCATCTCATGATTCTTATAGTTAAGAATTGTTCGAGGAGGAACAAGGCTTTAAGTGTAGGATGGTGATGTTGGGTGAATTTATGCATTTTAGTGTTGCTATTCTAGCCCTTTTAGCCTTGTTTTGAGGATGATTCATGTTCTTGATGTGGTAATAATGATATAAATGTGCATCTATGTGTCCATGTATTTGTTTAATATTCTAAATAGTGTTTCCACACAAGTTTTGATTGAAATTGATCATTTAGAAGTCAACCAAGAAAACTAATGTGACTAGCTTGAGCTAGGTGTTTGTCTAGTCTATCGTGTTGGGTTATAATGTGTTTAATGAGTCCCTAAGGATGTTATTATGTATTTATATGTGAAAAAGCTTTTTAGTAATGTTCAAGGATGAATTGTATCAAGACAAGAGTCAAAACAATAAGTTAGAAATCAAAGTGAATGAAGCCTATGCCTAGCTCGTGTTTCTAGTTCTCCATCTTGCATGTTATGTTGTTTTGAGATCTAAATTTTTTTATTTAATTATATATGATACTTGGTGAATGGATTATGATGATATATGAAGGATATACAATCTTCAAATCAAGTTGAAACAACTCAAAAAGTCTTGGAATGGATCATGGAAGCACAATACACAACATGACACATATTTGGACACCTGCAATGTCTTGGGAGAGTGAGGAAACGTTGGGAAATTATCTTGGCTCTCTATACACACAAAAAGACTCAGAAGGTACCTAAAACAATGTGTAGATATGATATGTGTGCATCCTATGCTTCATTTCTATGGCATACAGCATGCGTCGCATGCTCCATTTCACCCCTGGACTGGACGTTGATTCCTTGGCCAACATGGCTTGGGCTTACCCTATTGCTACAAATACAACTTTGTAAATGTTTTTAATCACCTTTGGACCTCCTTGGAAGATATTGTAGGATACCAAAACTTCTTTTTAGGTTTTATCATTCTTTAATTTAGTTTTCTTTATGGTTTGTATCATCAATCCAAGAGATTGAATGATGAGTATTTCCATTAGAGGCTAAACTCCCTTTCCGGGGTTAAGTCCAAGATCATGAGTACTTTTGTTTTGAATTAAGTTTTTTTTATTTGCTTATCATTACTTGTTATTTGTTTATTCTTGTTATAACTATTTTAAGGATTCGCAGCCCTTAAAATACATTAATTATAAACTTTGTGTACTCGGGAGAGGGAATACAACCGTAGAACATTGGAATAAGCAAAGTATTTTTTGTGTTTCTTTATGAAATAAGGAATTAAAATTAGTATCTAGTCCAAGAATGTACTTAGATTCCTTACTCTATTGACACGTAGGATGAATGCTTAAAGAACTTAAATAGACAATTACATCCCTGCTCAACGATGTAGTTGTAAGGTTCAACTTAGGTAAAGGATTAGAGGTTGGGAAACCATAATCATGCGATTAACCTTACGAATCAACAACCAAGATTAGCGATTAAATGAAAGAAGTTCAATAATGTAGTATGATTGTTCTTAGGCCTTCACCTTGGGCTTCTATCCTTTGATTATTCAAAGTCATTACTTTTCAGCATTACTTTAGTTTCTTTTTAGTTTACAATTCTAAAACATTTTTGTTAACTTTTTCTCAATTGTTGAACAATAATTGGATAGTCGGCGAATGCAAGTCCTTGAGAGATCGATACTTGGGATTTCCTAAAGCCACTTTACTACTTGATAAGACCACGTACACTTGCGTGTGCGCTTGGGTGTTGTCATCATTTAAGGGGTAAAAGAACCAAAAACCCCTCACCTCAAGTGAAAAAAAATAAAAACTGGATGAAAAATGCATAGCAGCTTAGGGAACTTAGACTCTGTGCCACGTCCTTATTGCAGAGGCTAAGTGGCATGGCATGCTACAATCCTGGAGACTTACTTCCTTGGGGTCCTTAAATTGCCTCGAACCCCTTCCAAGAATTTCAAAACTTTTCCAAAACAACTTTTTAACATCCCTTTAACATAATTCAAGTCAAAAATTTACATTACTCATGTGGGAGGGTCAAAAATAAATTTATTAAAATTTTTCGAGGTCTTACATTATCACCCCCTTTGGGCCATTTATCCCTAAATGAGGATTTAGGATAGGTTTAACATGATAATAGACAAAATACATCAAAATTCAAGGGCAAATTTAAAATAAGACCAGATGGAGAATGGAAACATACCTTAAGAATTTGCATCCAACGTGGGAAACAGAAACAGGTATTTGGCCTTCTTATCTTTTTTCAGCTTCTCATGCATCTTCCTCCACCATTTGATATCTCCAAAGAACCTTCACCAAAGCTTATATTTCATCCTTAATCTATGAACTTGCCTATCCATTATGTCAACTGAGACCTCCTTATAAAACCACTATAAGAAAATTGCGTATTACCCAGGGATTTTCATAGGGATAATGTGGTAAAATCTCCAAGTAATTTGATTACCAGCAGATTTTCTTACAAATTAGAATCCCAAGGAAATACCTTTGTAGGTAATTATTATCTGTGGATTTATAAAATCTCTAAGTAATTTAACTGCGAAAATAAATCTGCAAGTAAGTTATTTGCTGATTTATTTGTGATTAACTATCAAAATTTTGCACGAATTAATTGGTAAAATTTCATAAAAAGGGATTTTACCTGCGGATTTCTACGAAAAAATATCAAATTATTCCTCACTAAGATTCTCAAGTAAATCCCTAGGAAATTTCCCTGCTGAAATAAATCTGCAGGTACGTTATTTGTTGATTTATTTGCGATTACCTATCAAAATTTTGCATGAATTATTCGGTAAAATTTCATAAAAAAATATTTTACCTGCGGATTTTCATGAAAAAAATCATAAATTATTCCCCACAAATATCGCCAAGTAACTCCCTAGGTAATTTGGCAGTGGAAATAAATCCATAGGTACATTACTTGCGGATTTATTTGCGATTAACTATCAAATTTTTGCATGAATTATTTGGTAAGATTTAATAAAAAAGGATTTTACCGGCAGATTTTCCCCAAAAAATCACAAATTATTCCCCACGAAGATTGCCAAGTAAATTCCTTGGATATTTAGCTGCTAAAATAAATCCGTAGGTACATTATTTGCAGATTTATTTGCGATTAACTATCAAAATTTTGCATGAATTATTTGATAAAATTTCATAAAAATTAATTTTACCTGTGGATTCTTATGAAAACAATCACAAATTATTCCCCACGAAGATTGCCAAGTAAATCCCTAGGTAATTTAGCTACGGAAATAAATCCACAAGTACGTCATTTGCGGATTTATTTGCGATTAGTTAGCAAAATTTTAAATGAATTGTTTGGTACAATTTTATTAAAAAATAAGTTTACCTACGAATTTTCACGAAAATAATTCACACGTAAATTACTAGAAATATTTCAAAATTAATCCAAAATCTATTTAATACCTTCAATAATTCTCAAAATCATCATTCAAAACAACTTTAATGTAAACCATTATAGCTAACAAAACACATAATCCACAACATCCACATCAATAATGTATGATTCATAAATGATCCAAAACAAAATATTTCAAACTTGAATCCTAAATAAAACTATCAACCATTAGGGTCAAAATAACTTTCATTCACGTTATTGGGATTATCACTTCCATTTACGTCATCAGAGTCATCATCACTTTCATCCTCATAAGCTTGGTAGTCTTCTTGAGATGGGCGTTCATCATTTAAAGATGATTTGTTGTATACATGCTTCATCAACATGTGTAATTCCTTTCTCATCCTCTTATTTTTCTTTCGCCAATCCTGTAACTGAGCAGACAAATGAGCATTTGAAGCATCAACCTGAGACTTAATCATCTCATCAATTTCTTTTGACAAAGTTGATGTTGAACTGTTAGTTGCCTTTACACTTCGACCCAGGGAGTCAAGACCTTTGACTCTTCCTTTTTTCGTTCCACCAACAGATTGCACCCAGATATCCATTTTACTTAACTGAGTCCGATGACTAGTTGAATTAGTTTCTCTATCCATAGTTGATGCACTTTGAGCAGCTAATATTTCTTGTTTCTTTCTATCAAACTTATTCTGCATTAGAATATGTTAAGTCAGACCATAAAAAGTGGTAAGAAATATATCATTAGCATAAATTATATTAGATTATAGAATAACTGTTGCTATGTTATTAATAGACTAACTTCTCATTTTCATAGCACTTAAGCAATAGTAAATCATTGAACCGGATGACAGTTAGGTCACAGATACATCTACTGAATGAGTACAATTATGCAAAAATTATTTGGAAAAAATAATATTTACATTGTTTGACCTCTTTAACCTGTTATTACAAAAATTACATCCCTAATATATACTTATATACTGATGATGGTGCATTCCTGAGAACTACACTAGATCAATATTTCCCTACATAGAGGTTCGTCTAATTTCTCTACCAAATACCTCTTTATATAGAAGGATTACTAGAACTCTAACTGATATTTAGGCGTGACCAACTCTGAGGGGTTTTTTGTTTTGACTGAGAATGCTGATAGGATAACACCAGTTGGAGATATTGATATAAGTAGTCTGGGGGTAGAGCTACTTCTATGGTAGGTAGTAAGGGGGTTGCAGGTATTTCAGCCCCATCTTTAACTTATATAGTGCCCCCTCGATTAATCTAAAAACAACAAATCAAGTAAGTTAAATGTTCTGAACTTTTAAGTTGGTACTTAAATATGGTTCAAAATATCTTAGATTCCTTGATTACACTATGTTTGGAAAATATAAATTGGCCTTGTTCTTGAGTAGCTTGAACTACACTGATAAAATTTGGAGTAGAATAACACTTGTCCTATGATTTGTATGTAAGGGTGACCTAGGAGTTGTAACTACTCATAGGGTCACCTAACGAGTCGTTACTTGACTTGTTATCACTGGAACATAGGTGTAAAAAGAAGTTCCATTTTCGTTATCATAACGACTAATACAATGAGACCTAATTTATATGACTCGTGGTGAGGATTGATGAGGACTTGGAAGGGTAGGACACTATGGAAATAGTTATGGCCGGAGATTGAGTGTTGGTAACGAGTCATCGTCTAACATAATGACTCATTAAAAGGAACTTTTACCTGAGCAATGACTATTTATTATTCACAGTATTATCTCACGAGTTTTATAATGACTCATTACTGGTGGTAACAAGTCATACCCTGACTTATACGATACCTAGACCTTGCAACACATGATACTTTTCTTATTTTTTCTTTTCTTTTCTTAGATGTACTAACATGTGAGTTTCTCCCAGCTATCAATGGCACAAGAATTACTCCATAAAGAAGCAAACTACTTCTACACCCCTCTACAGGAAAAAAAAAAGGATTTACCAAGAGAGCAAGCTAAGCACCACAGGCATGTCTAAGATGCCTAAATTCGACACTCGATTAAGATAGTACCACTTTGAATGGATGACCAGAGCTCCAAGGCAGTATAGTCCTGCATTAGTACGAGAATTCTATGCAGCTTATCAGATGGGGCTTTAGAGGTTGTATCCACAGGGGCATTCATAGAAGGTTGGTGACCCCTTGATGATACGAATGATTAAAGGTGTTCGGGTTAACATCTTTACGCAGACTATATCTAGATTCCTATATGGGCCAAAGTCCCAGTTATCAACCAACACAGCTGAGATTGATTATCGTATGAAGGAGATGTGGAAGTTAAAGGTAAAGCAGATTGGTTTGAAAGAAAAGATTGCCTAAACTTCGCAGGAAGGCTTGGTGGATGCTTATGCGTCATATGTTGAGTCCCATATATAGGGAAAACATGTCCAGACCGAGTGTCCTTGATTATGGGTATCATGGAGGGCTATGAGTTTAATATAGCTAAGTGGATAGCAATGAAGATCCACGATCAGGCAGTGAAGCCTGACACAATCCTGGCATTTTCATTTTTACTAATAAGAATATGTTTAGATGAGGGAGTGACAAATATTCTAGGATTTAATCAGTTTATAAGACCATAGAGTACTACATATATAGGACTAATTCAAAATGCTAATAACCTCGTCTCCAAGGCAGCTAAGGCGGGGACCAATTTACTCCAAGAGGCATTCCAGATTGGAGGGCACCGGATTGATACCCTAAGGTACACTGATATTGGTGGAACCCCTGCTGAAACTGAACAATCCAACCCTTAGGCATAAGATAGACAAGCACCTCCCAGACTCCGATGCCTCCTCCTGCAACTAGAACATTCACTTCCAGGCCAGCCAGTGCCAGCTATTCCTTTGTACCGCAGATATTCATAAATGAGGTGCTAACTTCTATAGGTAAAATTTTGTAAGATTCTGGGAAAAGCGGTAGAGTTTGAAGATAATTTATATATTTTTTGTCGGAGTACATTAGGCACTATTATACAGTAGAACCGAGAACAAATTTTGACTGCAGGGGAATCGAGAACACTGAGTGCTAACAGAAGAAGACATGTAGCAGGTAAGCCACTGATCCTAGTGCCATAGTGTATTAATAACATTGCATTTAGTAAATAGAAAATTTATAGGAGAAACATTTTAGTATGCTAGTTCTCAATCACAGTTTAGCAAATTATCACTATTTTAAACAAGCTAGTTATTATTTTAAGTACATATCTTATCATTTCTGATATAGTATGTACATCGATATATCCCAAGACTTTCTTCAATTAATTTTGCTACAAGTAATGCAGTCATCCAACTACATGAAAGTATAGGACACATGCTAACATATGGGCAGCTGTTAAACAAATTAAAATTGATAGTCCAAGCAGAAAATCTTAACACAAATATTGAAACCTCAACATCAGACCCACTGATTCTACTGCTCAACTTCAATTAATTCCATATTAACTAAATGGTTCTAAAGATCTTATTCGAACCATAATAGAACATTTATTACTATGTCCAAAACAAGTTGGGATCGGCTAAATGAATCCCATTTCTTCATTTTAAGCACATTTCATATCATCCTTATTGATACAAGATGAAGTTCAAAAACACAAGAAGCAAACCACAACAAGAACAACAAGATGTCAAAAACAATGCTAGTGAATTGAAATATGCTACACACGGCTTCACTAGACTTCAAGATTACAAGAAAAACTAGATTTTAAGAGTACAAGATTGCAACAAGTTGTAGTGAATCGAAATTGGCCCCTGAAGGCTTCACTACTTCAAGATTGAAATGAACTCAACTAGTAAACAGAGTAAATGAACACTTACATAAGTAGCTTCGGCTTTCTCATTTACCCAACTTTCATCACTTTTCTTGCAATGAGTTCGAAAATAAAATTCTGAAATAGAAGGATCTATTTCAGTAGCTTCTTTCTATAATGAGACACGTAATAAAATTTTATACCTTTCAAATAGATACATCCATCGATATTGAACTGGCCTACAAACTCTTGCTGCATAAGGAAAATGAATCGGTAAGTGCTCCATCGAATCAAAAAAGCTAGGTGGAAATATTTTTTACAACTTACACAAGATTACAAGAATATTTTGTTTCATTTGCATAAGATGATCCACCCGTAATACAATTGAGCACAGATCTTTAAAGAATAAACTGAGTTTAGTTAGTGACTTCCATATAGGTTTTGGAAGAGTGCTAAAAGCAACTGGCATAAGATATTGCATGAAAATATGGCAGTCATGACTTTTCATCCCAAATAACTTCAAATGCTCCATGTCAACATCTACCCAAATTAGAAGCATATCCATCAGGCATCTTTAGTTGATCAACCCATTCACATACATCTTTCTTTTGACCATCATTTAAGGTAACTTTGCTTTTGGTTTAATCCATCTCCCATCATCATTCAATTGCAAGTGTAAATTATTTCGCCGGTATTACTCTTCCAAATCCATTATTTCCTTCTCATTATCCTTTGTCCTCTCCTTGTTGTCTATGACAACATGAAAAATATTATCAAAGAAGTTCTTCTCTGTATGCATTACATCAATTTGTTAGAAACTAGATGGCTATTCTAATATGACAAATCCCAAAAAATGCTTTTTTTAGTCCAATTATGTGATTTTCCATAGCGATAAAATTTCCATGGACCAGATTCAGTGATCTTAGGAAACCCTCTCACTTTTTCACACACCTAATCTCCAGTTAACCTAGGAGGAGGCCTAGACATTTCCTCTTTTCCATTATAAAAAGAATTCTTGTTTTTTCTAAATTTGTGTTTGTGAGGCAAGAATTGACGGTTACAATCAAACCAAGTAAATTTTCTTCAATTTTTCAAACTAAAAGTTTTTGTTTGTTCCATGCAAATCGGACATGCTAATTTACCTGCTGTACTCCATCCTGATAACATGCCATAAGTAGGAAAATCATTAATAATCCACATCAATATTGCTCGCATGAGAAAATTTTGCTTCTTCGACACGTCATAAGTTAGTTCACCATCTGTCCATAGTTGTAGCAACTAATCTATTAATGGTTGAAGATACACATCAATTTTATTCTTGGGATTGTGAGGACCTGGAATGATCAATGTTAAGAACATATATGGGGCAGGCATACACATATCAGGAGGAAAATTATAAGGAGTAACAATCACGGGCCAACATGAATATGGTGATGCTGACTAGATATAAGGAGTAAAACCATCAGAACAAAGACCGAGCCTGACATTCCTAGGTTCTGAGGCAAAGTATGGATAAGTTTTATCAAAATATTTCCATGCTTCTTCATCTGAAGAGTAACACAAAACACCTTCTTCCCTGTGATTCTCAGAGTGCCACCTTATGTTCTCTGCAAATCGAGTTAAAGCATATAGCCATTGAAGCCTAGGAACAAGTGGCAGGTAATGCATAGTCTTGTGCGAAACCTTTTTGATACCCTTTTTTCATACTTCTTTATAGCGAGGTTCTTTACAAAACTTACATTATACTATCTCTTGATCATCCTTTTAATATAGAATACATCCATTAACACAGTAATCAATCTTTTGGCTAGTTAAACCAAGCCCTGCCACTAACTTCTTTGCTTGGTAGTAATTAAGAGGTATCTTACTATCCGGATGGCTTGTATCCTTCATCAGTTGTTCCATTGAATTAAAACAACCATGAGACATATTATATTTAGATTTAATGCTCATCATTCTAACAGCTGTAGACAACTCTGAATATTTACATCCAGGCCATAAGGGTTCTTGAGCTGAATTCAACATTTCGTAAAATTTGTTAGTGCCCATATTTGGAAAATCTTCTAAAGTGGGCTCAAAATGATGATCAAGTTATATCTCAGCAGCATCATACACCATGCCTTGATACCTATTTACGTGTTCAGAGTCTTCCGCTAGAATGTTACTTTGACTTCTTGAAGACATGTCAAAGCTACATCCTTGATGACTAGTTGAAGCACTTGAATAGATATTTTCATTAAAATTAATTAAAGGAGCTTCCTCTACATGTGAAGTCCAATACCAATATCCCGGAGTGAACCCTTTCTTAAAAATATGAACATTAACTTCATCGGGCGTAAAGTGTTTCATGTTCTTAAAAATTTTACAAGGACACCTTATGACTTTCTCGGACAAGTACTTCAGTTGACTACAAGAAAATTTAATGAACTCTTCCATGCATTTTATAAATTCATCTGTATATGCTACTTTACCAGGAAGAAGTCTATTTATCATACATTTTCGATACTCCAGAATAGTCATTACTGAATTAAAAGATACCATATATAAAATACATAATAATAAAATTTAAAGGGTTCCCGGTCTTTATATCCACAAAAGATTTAATGAGCCAATACAGTCAGCAAAGCCAACAATATATCTCAATTATAAGATAAATATAAAAGTAATAACAAAACAACAATAATAAACATTAACAATGAGACACGGTTCCTACAGCTAGAGCAATATCTCTATGTAATCCAGTAACTTCCTACAAACTTAGACCTCAATGGAAGTTAGATGTTCTTAAATGGCTTTATTCTTCGCATGTTTCTTTATAAGCCTATGAATGCCCCCCTCACAACTTATATATTCTACTGTACTGTTATCATTGTTCCCTTTACAATAATGTTAATCCTGACTCCAACTGAAAAAGCATTTATAGGACCATTATCATATTTCAAAGTCCTTAAGACCAACAAATATAGCAGTAGATCTAGATGGATGATAGAATAAAGTACAAAGTCAAACAACAGGTATATGATGGCATAAAGTTCAAAGTCAACCAACATGATAAAACAATAAACTTGACATAGACCTTTCGCTTACAGTTTTTCAGTGAAGAATTCAAAATAGACACCTACTTCATTTAGCCTATGATCGATAAATTCAGCTTGACATATACAGGGAAAACTAAGAGGAAGATCTAAAGAGTTGAACAAAGAGGAAGATATAAAGAGGTTTATTATGGAGCTACATTGGCTCACTGATCCATCATTTTTTAAATTAATGAAACAGACCGAAGATGAATATGAATTTGGACAAAATGGTGTTCTTGAAGTGTATTGTCTTGCTCAAGAATTGCAAAAGATTTTGGAACTTACTTCTATTGTAGTATAGCTATGTTAAAACTTGAAAAAAAGTCCATATTTAGTTTAGAGGGTTATGCTATGATTTGTGATGTTAAATTGACATCGTCCTATAACAATATGCAAACTTTCTGTATCAATTTTGTTATTCATAGCATGTAAGATACATTAGCTAATTAAACACTCCTGCACGTCCATGATTGAACATCTAGAGAATGGATAGTAAGACAGAGGGGGTACAATATAGAAAACAAAACTCATCCGATACCATGATAAAGAAATAAACTTTGGGCCTAATTGGTTCCTTCTTCTCTCTAATAACGAGAAAATTACTATTTCAGAAAGCAAAGCTAACTCAAATCCATAATCTTGCTCATGATCGAGAAGAGAATTATTCAAGATTGTAAAAAAGATCTAGGGTATAAATTTAACTTCAAACTTAATCTTAAAATATTCTGCTTACACTTATCAGTCCACAATCGACAGACTCATTAAACTCCAAATAAAATCATTTTCCTGAAAGTCTTTGTTCCCCTCCTTTTCCAATTTGCTTCTATTTTTTGATTGGGACAAAAGTTAATTATAGATAAGATCTGTATAGGTAAGAAAGGACTCAATAGTTTAGGAATATATAGTACTCATTCAGTAAAGTAAACAAGAGCCCCCCTTCATCTTTATCAATTGTCCACTTTCCTTAGACCATCTTCTAATAAAATTTAGGCATAAAAGATTTGTATAAAGTACAGGAAAAACTCGATAAATTCAGGTTGACATATATAGTTTTTCATTAATTCCTCAACTTGTCTCGTGCATGTAGTATAGGGAAGACTATACAGGGAATACAACAATATCATCAAGATGAACAGAGAAAGTCATACTCCAGCAGAATTCCAAGCAAACTATTTAGTTAGCACTAACAACCTTTTATGAGCACTAACAACCATAACGACATCAAACCCGTAGATAGTCCCTCAGTGACTGAAATCAAGTTTAAGTACAAAAATAAGAAAATAAAAAAAACTAGCCAAAACAGAGTAATCCAAAGTAGTTGGAGATTGTCTACTCACACTTTCAAGCAAATCAAAGTGGAGCAATCCAAATTTTCAGTTGATGAAAGTAAGCATACATACAAAATCAGAACCTTTCACTTCAAAATATCGAGTAGGGACCTTTGCAAATGAAAAAATTATGAAGTTTACAATAGAATCTAAAGAAACTAACCTCGAATATCTTTGATTTTGATTGACACAATTTTGAAGCTAAAGAGAAAACCTCTGATTTTTGTATATCATGTATTTTTTTTATAGAATTGAGAATTGAGAAGGCCTCTGCTTAGAGAATTGAGAGGAAAAGGTGGAGAGTTTAATTGAGCTGTTAATGTGAATAAAAAAGGGAGACACGTTTTTGTCCAATTTTTTTGTATAGATGAAATTTGAAAAATTAATAAATTTTTTGGTTAAATTGAATGGAATTTATGAAATTAATAAATTATGTGTTGGGAAATATTTATTAATCATGTGTTTAAATAAAGTATTTGTTAGCACGATTAAAGTTTAAGTGGGACATTATTGAAATATATACTATTAATCATGTCTAAGTGGGATATTGTTCCCTTTTACTTGTTAAGTATATTAAAATAATTTTTTCTTTTTACTTGTTCTAGAATTAGCAGTTCTCAATCTCAATGAAGTTTTAATAGTTAATGCAGATTTTTAAAGTACCAATGACAAGGATAAATTAGTAAAATAATCACTTAATTAATGTTATTTTAAGAAGAGCATAAAATATTAACTGAAATAGGTAAAAGTAAATATAATGAGTTTAACTATTGTGACTTAGAGTATATTTATAGACGTTATCAAATATAAAATTTCATATACAAAAATTAAGAAAGAATAAATTAAAATACTTTACTAAGAAAGTGTTTTTCTTTTGGTTTTCATCCGATGTTCAGTGTTCATTACCCGTATTGAAGCTTTGACTAATTTAGATCGCGCGTTGCAGGGCTCATTCTGGGAGTAACACTCCCAACAAAATTTTTTTCATCCCAAGGACTCAAACCTGAAAATCCTGGTTAAAGAATTATTAATTTATAAAGATATTTAGGGAGTATAATTATGTTATTGGTGGTCAAGATGAAATGACATGTTATTTTTAGGATATTTTCTTTGTTCTCAAAAATTCTAAGTAGGTGTTTGACCATAAAAACTAAATTTTTTTGAAGTTGGAGTTGGAGTTGGTGTTGAAGTTGAAGTTAGGTTGGAGTTGTGTTGGCCATGTGTTTTTGAAAGATTTTTTTGACTTTTGAAAAGTTTTTTTTTGACCTTTCAAAAACAATCAAAATTGCCCAAATAACTAATTTACCTGATTCCCTTCTATAATTGATATTCATTTCATCTTCTTTGGACATTACTTTGATGAACTCTGTGCCAATTTTTCAATTTTGCTAATTGAATTTTGAGGGAAACGTTACACAGAATGGCTGGTGAAAGCTTGAAAATCAATTTGAACACAATGCATTTTGTTCAGATTACATAGTTAACTAGATTCATCTAATGGATGATTTAGGTAAAAAATGTGATATCATGGGACTACTTTATCCACCTTCCACATAGGATTGTACTTCCACATTGTAATTTATTTGCATCTAAACAGAAATTTTTACCTAAGTTACTCTAACTTTTCACTTTTGGTGCCGCACTCGTGTCATGTTAATTTTAACCCAAAGTATTTTTATACCTTGTTTTTGTTGCATTCTATTGATTTGGAATTTTCGTTGAGGCTATAAGCATGTGAACTTGTTATTATATTTGTTTACCTATTGTTCAATTTGTTCATCGCATATTATTTTGTATTTTTCAGCTTAAAAGTTCATGTCAATTTTTTCATGGTTGTTGGTTGATGGATAGCTACATTTAATAAAGATGGGCTTTGTGTAATATTAAAAAATTTAGAGTAATATGTAATAATAATAAAAATTAAAATTGGAATTGAAAAAAAGTGAAAACAACATAAAATAATTTTGGAATTGTTTTTGGAATTTCTGTGGCCAAACACCCCAAATCTTATAAAGTAAAAAAAAATTTCAAAAAAAAAGTGAATAATATCCTCCCCTTAAAGTCTCAACAACTTTCTTTCATAGAACAAGTGATAAATTAAATTCCCTATATATTTTTCCAATTTCAATTAATATAACATAAAGTTTAGAATAATTGAATGGAATTTGAAATTGAGTTCAATTGGTCATAATTTGGGCTAGGATTGTAATTAATTGGATAAAATTAGGCTAAAATTGTTATAAATTGACAAATCAGGCTAGAAAATAACTAAATTAGAAAAAATTAAATTGACTAAGATTGTGGATTAATACAATTATAATAATAGTAAAACAAATAATATTATTTTTTTCAGATTAGTTATGAATAAATTGTGCAAATAAAACTATGGCACATAATATATTACTTTAAAATCAACGATAACAATAATTCGAAATAGACTCTTCTTTTGCTTGATAATATGTGTCCACCGATTTAATGTCTAGTTTTTTTTATTTTATTATTTAATTCTTCATGTTAATTATTTTTCTATTAAACTTGTAGCAAAAATTGCATTATTCTTCAACTCACCAAAATAAATTTCAAGTCACAATAAATCCGTTATCCTTTTCCTATCCTTTTATCCGTTATTCTTCAAGTGACAAATATCCTACATAAATCCCCAAGAAATAATTTCAGCTAAATTTTTAGCAACACAATTCTCAAATAATTTTTCAAGTAATAATTTCATATGTAAATTTTCAAGAAATAATTTCAGCTAAATTTGTAGCAATACATTCCCCAAGGTAATGTCGCAAGTAATAATTTTGCAGGTAAATCCCCAGTAAAATTCACAACACAAAATTCCAAAATAATTTTCCAGGTAATAAAATCCATTACATAAATTTTCACCAAAATATCTCTACGTAAATCCATAGGATAAATTACCTGGGGATTTTCCTATGAATTTAAAAAATATATATATTTGTCCATATACGTGCGGATTTTCCTAGAGATAAAATACCTGTCGATACATTTCCTAGGCAATGTCGCAAAAACAACATTTTACAGGTAAATCCCCAAGAATAAATTTCCAGCAAAATTCACAGCAAAAAATCCCTAAATAATTTCTCAGTTAATAAAACGCATTACATAATTTTTCACCAAAATATCTCTAAGTAAATCCGTAGGATAAGTTATCTGGGGATTTTTCTATGGATTTAAAAAATATATACATTTGTTCATATACCTGCGGATTTACCTAGAGATAAAATACCCGTCGATACATTTCCCTAGGTAATGTTGTAAGTAATAATTTCGTAGGTAAATCCCCAAGAATAAATCTCCAGCAAAATTCGCAGCATAAAATCCCCAAATAATTTTCTAGTTAATAAAATCCTTTACATAAATTTTCACCAAATATCTCTAAGTAAATCTGTAGGATAAATTACCTGGGGATTTTTCTACGGATTTAAAAAATATATATATTTTTCTGTATACTTGTGGATTTACCTAGATATAAAATATCCGCCGATATATTTCCCTCAGTAATGTCGCAAGTACTAAATTTGCGCAATATGACACCAAATTTACCTATGGAATTTATTGCAAATATATAGTTTGCAAGTAATATATTTTAATGTTGACGAATTTAGTAATTTCGTAGGTAAATCTGCATGTATTTCCTGCGATATTATTCCCTAGGTAAAATCCCCAGGTAATAAGCAGTTTTCTAGTAGTGACAATGAATTTGTCACACCAACACCCTCAATAGAAACTATCAAAGTAGGATCACCCACAAGTTTTCCCATCATAGATACATAGAAAATATGATGAATCAAAGCCAAACAACCTAGTCTCACCCACCTCAAACCATACAATAGAATACTTAATCTTCTACCATAAAAAGCTTCAAGAAGATCCATTTGAATGCTAGAATGATACTATTGTTATAAGAAAACTCAATAAGAGGCAAATAGCCAACCCAACTCCCCTTAAAATCAATCACACAGGCCCTTAGTGTATATTTAAAGTCTAAATAGTACGTTATGCTTATCCATCTATTTGAGGGTGGAAAGTGGAGCTTAGGTTCACCTGGGTACCCAAACCTTTCTAAAAAGAACACCCAAAGTTAGAATAAAATTGTGTACCTCAGTCTAAAATAATGGACACCGACACAACATGCAACTTTACTATTTCCTGAATGAACAACTTGGTATAGTCCTCTCCTCAGTAGTTAGTCCTCACAGACAAGAAGTGAATAGACTTATTCATTCTATCCACAATAAACAAAATAGAACAACACTAATTGTGAGAGATCATAAGAACTGTAATGAAATACATATTGATTGATTTTGGGTTTATTTATGCACCTAAGTGTCATTATCTCTACATGTTTAGCCTTGTTTTAAGGACTTCTTGAGTGCTTAATGAGTAATATTTGTATAATTCAGAATCTTAGTGTTAAAATACTTGATTATAAGGTTTAAGGTATGTTTCAAAGAAGTTTGTAATCAGTTTGGTCACTTCGAGTTTAAACAAGAAAACTAGTGTTACTAGCTTAAGCTATGTGTTATTCTAGTTGCTCTCGAAGTATTCTAGAGTGCATAATGAATTAGTGTATGATTGTGTAATTATTTGTGGAATAACTTGTTTATATTGTTTAAGATTCAACTAAAACAATCCAAGATCAAAACTAAGTTAAATATCAAAAGGACAAAACTATTACTCTTAGCTTAAGTTACTAGTCCATAGTCTTGGATTATATGTTGTTTTGAGCTCTAATTCAAGGTGTTTTATGCTATAGTTTTCTTGGTGAGTTAATAATGATGATATATGGATGATAAAAAATATGTAAATAAAGTGGAAACAACACCACAAGGCTTGTAAATAATGGACAAACACTTGGGACGAGATTTGACAAAAAATAGACGTTGTGGAGTCAATTACGTGCCACGGATCTTAGGCACTCCGTTAAGTCTATACCACGTCCTTGGGGGTATCCTAAATGATAAATTACAGTATATAAACATGATTATTTAGTGTCAAATACCCACACCATGATAAGGTCATGGCACGACCCTAAGTCAAAATCGGCAGCTTTCGTCCTACTATAAATAGGACATTTAGTTGTTATGTTTCACACCTTGGGTGACCTTGGGAATTTAAGGGATTATTTATAATACTAAAATTGTGGTTTTATTACATTACTTTGGTTTTTATGTATTTCAATATGGATTCATTAATTGTGACTCAGTTTTGTCTATGATCGGCTAAACACTCTTTTTTGGGGTTAAGGCCAAGAACATGATTTCTATTGTTATGAATTGATTTGGTTATGATTTTTCATAATTTTTGGTTGTTTATTTATAATTTTTATCACTATTTTAAGTCTTAATTACCCTTATAAAACATACATTATCATCTTGTGAACCCAAAAGAAGGAACAAGATGATAAAACATGGGATGGATAGAATAGAATTGTAATCTTCTAATTGAATGAAGTTATAATATGCATTTAGGATAGGAATATACCTATGTGTTCTATTTCGTTAAAGTAAGGATGAAATATGAATGTATTTAACTTAGTTCTTGCATCCCCGCTCAACGATGTCGTTGTGGAGCTAAGTTAGATAATTGATAAGAGGTTTAGAAAGCCATAGTCATAGTATGAACCCTGTGAACTACCAACCAAGATAAGTAACCTAAACAATGAAATTCTATATCATAGTATGATTGTTTTCAGTGATTTAACCATAGGCTTGTCCTCATTGATTATTTAAACCTTTAATTTACCACATTGTTAGCTTTACTTTAGTTGTAACTTTTAAACAATCTTGTGGTTACATTAGCACTAAGTTTGTCTTAATAGTTGTACTAATCTAAATAGTTTTAATACAAGTCTCTAATGTATTGATACTTGGTTTGTAAAATACCACTACATTACTTGGTGAGACCATACACACTTGTATGTGCTCTTGGGCGCAACAATTTTTTGGTGCCATTGTTGGGGACTTGTATTTCGGAAACCATCATGTTTTTTTTTTAATTTTTGATTTCTTTGGTGATTTTTACTTGATCTTGGCGTCTAAAATTGCAGAACTAAGTAGTAGAGTAGTAAGTTGTCCAGGGATAGGGAGTTGGTTGAATCAGGACCTGATCCTAAGAAAATATTACACCAATGAAGGATAGAAAAAGTACTTCTCTATAGAATACTGCAAATTCATGAAGGACAAGACATTCTTTCTCCCATGTATAAGGATCCACCATACCACATGATAGTTTGTGAAGTGGTAATCCCACTTATGACTAATGTGACCTACGTCATTCATAGAACGACTCCTGGAGGTAGATTTGAATTAAATTAGAACATGGTGCAGCTCTTGCACAGTAGTGGACAATTCATCGGGCTATAACATAATGATACGCAAGTCCATCTGTAGAGCTTTTTAGAGATCAGTGATATGTTCATACCTAAGAGTATGTCAGCTGATTATGTGAGGATGACATTCTTCCCTTTCTCACTTTTAGGGAAAGCAAAGAAGTGGTTAAACATTGAGCCAGTAGGTTCAATCACAACTTGGGATGACTTAGCCTGGAAGTTCCTCATCCAATTCGTTCTATCTGACAAGACTATGAGACTTCATAGTGAGATTTTGAGCTTCAGGCAATGGCCAAATGAGAACCTATATCATGCTTGGGAGAGATTTAAGTTTTTTATTTGAGATTGTCTACATCACCAGCAGTCCAATAAGGTACTAACTCAAACATTTGTTGAGTCACTTGACCATAACACAAAAATATTACTAGATTCAAATACTGGTGGTCAAGCTTTAAAGACATATGATGAGCTATACACCTTATTGAACTAGATTTCCCAAGGAAATCTAAATTGGCATGGTGATACCTCAAGGAGCTTGATGAAAAAGGTTGTAGGGATAATTAAAGTTGATGGCATCACTGCCTTAGCCACACAACTTTTAGCTATGCATAAGAGAAAAACTAATTATTATGTCAACATTTTTAAGATTTACTAGTTTCTGCTTTGAGCCAAGGCTTGAGATGAGACTCGTTGTGTTTCAATTGATGCGATTAGTGCACCTTAGAATCCAATCTTTATTTTCTTTCATATCTTTTGATTCTGTACTCTTTTTGTTGTTCTTTTCTTCCCTATCTCCTCTCAATGAAAAGATTTCTGTGTTCTTAAAAGGTTTATACATGTACCAGCCGATGAGGCTACTAATTTATGAAATGAGAATATTATTAATTTTTTGGACAGTCTGAGACTCTCATTTCAGTTTCTAAAGGGTTATCATTAGTACGTTTATTTTGCTTGGATATTTCAAAATTGTTGCGAAATTCATGTTGGATCCTCATTTATTACTTTTGAAAGATCTGACACTCTTAAAACTGTGTAGAGGTATGCAGCCTTCAGGACTTAAAATCCTATGGAGCATATTATAATTGAAATATCAAACATAATGATTCTAGTAGTGTGTATGGAAAGCTTGATAGGGTTCTTATAGCAAGCTTGATAGGGTGCTTCTCAATTGGAATTAGCTTAATAACTTGTCCATCTCTAAGGTGCATTTTGGTGCTGAGGGATTATTGGACCATTGGCCAATAATAATCAGTTGGGATAACATATTATAGGTTTAATTACTTTAATATGTGGAGTCAGGATCCTAGATTTTTGCAGCAGGTATAGAAGAGTTGGGAATAGACAATAAGGGGTACTAAAATGTATCAAATAAAAAATAAGTTGAATAGGTTGAAGAGAACACTTTGAATTATAAATAGCAAAAGGTTCAGCAATGTTGAGATAAAAAATGATGCCTCTAAAGCAGCACCAGAAGTATGCAAAGAAACTCTGAAGCAGGATCCTAAAAATATTAGGTTGATTGAGTAAGAAAAGTTACTAGCAAAAGATTTTCTAAAATGGCATATAACTAGGAGTTCATATCTGAAACAAAAATTCAAAATGTATTGGTTGAAAAATGGAGAGCTCGATACTAAATAATTCTACAATATGATCAAAGCAATGAGGAATGCTAACAGGATATTTGGCATAAAGGATCAAACATGAGGTAATACAACTAATGCTCAATTTATGGTAGAGTTTTATACCTCACTATTAGGTTCTCCCTTGAGCAACAAAACCAGTGTATACAACACAAACTGTTAGGAAAGTTTGGGTATAACACACAGTTAGAGGTGAATATTGAAAAAATATTTTACTGAAGAGGATGTAAGGCAAGATTTATGGGGGATTGAAGGAGATAAAACCCCTATGCCAGTGGCTATTGCAGTAATTTTTAACAGAATGTTGGGATATAGTTAATGAAAAACTTGTAAATAAGGTGATGGGGTGATTTTAGAATAGGCAAGATGCTAAAAGCTTGGAATAATATGTGCTAATAGAATATCACCAAAAGATTACCTCGAATAACTCTTCGTAATATTGGTGGAATTAGTTTAAAGAAGAATTTATGCTATCTAACCGTATGTAAATTTAGTACTTAGTTATCATCCAAGAAATTGGTTACTACTAGTAAGTAGTATTATAGTTAATATATGACCTGATATATGTCGATATTTTTTCTTGTTCTCTTTATTTAATTCCTTCAGCATCTGCCATCTTTGTCACACTCAGTTTCTCTATTTTTTTATGGTTTTATTCATCACTGGCTGCAAAAGCAAGATAAGTTCCTATTGTTAGAGTTGTCGACGATATGGTAGCTCTGTGGGATCTGGTAGCTGTAACTAAAGTGTTCTTCCAAGGAATTTCTGTTGTTCATTATCAGTAAGTTCTCACACAAATTTGACCTAATTTTTGGGAATTTTGCTTCTGCTTAGGAATTTTACTTTAATTATTGCTGAAAATGGAGTGGACTTCTTGCTTTTGTGACTGTATTAGATATTTGTTTTTAATCAATGATAGGAATTTGTAAGATGGTTGATTTTTTAGGAATTTTGATGTGTATTAATTGCTTTATTTTTTATGTGTTTGAACTATAAATAGGGCTTTGTTCATGTTAATTTAATGGCGATTGAGTTATTGTAGTTATGTAGTGGTTCTTTTCAGCTTGAATTCGACTTGCTAGTTGATTTGTTTTTTGTAATTTCTTAGCTAATTATGAAATATATATATGGATTTTTGGATTTTATTTTGTTGTTTTCAGCTTGAATTCGACTTGCTAGCTTTTCTTTTTCGTTTTTTTGGACTTGACTTCGATGATTGGCTTAACTTATGTTTTGGGGAGAGGTCAGCTGTCATTAACTGAGTTATATGGATTTCTATAAATCTCAATTCATTGATGAGCTCTGGAGTATCCAATGATTTCCAGTGTTTGATGCATGGTGATTGATTAATTGATTTTGATAAGCTTCTGTAGTATTTATTTGTTGGTTTTCAGCTTAACTTGTTTGTTGATTTTTTTATTTTTAGAATTTCTTAGCTTATTATGGAGATATATGTAATGTTGGAGATTATATTATTTTTTTTTAGGAATTTGTTTTTTTTAAGTTATTTTTTTGTGGAATTTTGATGTGGATTGATTATTGTTGTATGATGTGTTTGGACAGGAAATAAGGCTTTTATTATGTCAATTTAATGGCAATTGAGTAGTTGTATTTATGTATTGGGAAGAGATCAGCTGTTATTTACTGTGTTATATGGACTTTTAAGTTAAAATTCAATTTATTAACATCCATGTGTATTCTGTATACGCGAGACAACAGATTCAAAAAATTCAAATTTCTCTCTGGTGCTACATGATTTTTAGTGTGTACAACTTGTTTGATGCATATGGATTAATTGATTACAGTGAACCTTTAGTGGGTATTTTGTTGTTTCCAGCTTGAATTCGATGTTTTTTTTAATTGCTTTCATTAGTTCACCAGCAAATATGAGCCAACTGGAATTGTTCCCAGAATCTGAGATTGCTTTCATTAGTTCACTGTCTTGCTCATGCTTGTTGTATTTTGGGAACTTACATGTTTCCATGCTATCCTTTTACATGAAGCAAAAGTAATGGTGACAACGGAGTTTAAATGGGAACCAAAAACATGCCCAATGGTTTAGATCATGACCATCGTATACAAAACCCACAAAACTGCTATTCCTAGAATGCTCATGTTCTTGTTTACCACCATGGAAGCAAAACCAGCAAAAATCAATAAGTATGTGCCTAAGTACTAAGCTGGTAAAAAGTGGTCATTACGCTAGTCTGCCCAGTATTGATTAGCTTTCCATTGTTGGTAAACATTAAGCAAAGTAAGGTGATCAGATTCTGGCACAACAAACTTTTCCCTAGCAGCATCAGTTTCCTCTTCCCTATACTTGGGACGAAAGAAACTGAAGGCACTAAAATCATAGAAACAATTGTTAGAACCTCATTGAAACTTTACTTTTGAAGTTTTTTTTAAATTTATTTTGGGATTTAAATATTAACTTCATACTTTAGCTTATCATAAACCATAATTTTGGCGATTTCAATGTGTTATGTAGGATTTAAATGGATAGTGAAGATAAACGTTGGATAAATTTTTTAATATGGTCTGATGAATTTGAGCGTGGAGTGAAATATTTTCTTGAAAAGGCGTTTGAACAAGCTACTCAAGGAAATAAGATATTATGTTCTTGTAGAGACTGCAAGAATCAACATTAGTGTTATAGAGATGTAATGGAGGATCACTTGCTTTCTAGAGGTTTTCTTCCTAGTTATACCAAATGGACTTTCCATGGAGAAAGTGATTTCTCGAGAAAGACGCATCATCCAATCAATGATTATAAAGATTCTAATATGCGTGATGATATTGATGGACTACTTCACGAATCGTTTAGAAATGTAGATGTTGAATCACGACATGGAGAAGGAGTTGGAGAGGGATTACCTGAAGATGAAACTAAATTTTTTAAATTATTGGAGGAAGGAAAACAATAATTATATCCTAGGTGTGAGAAGTTTAGTAAGCTGAGTTTCACCATTCGGTTGTTCTTATTTAAATTATTGCATGGGTTGAGTAATACAATATTTTCAGATCTCTTAGTGTTGATAAAAGAGGCCTTTCCCTTTGCTTAGAAACCAGAGTCTTTCAATAAGGCCAAAAATGTGATAAGAGATTTAGGTCTTGATTATGAAAAAATACATGCATGCCCTAATGATTGCATGTTATTCTAGAAGGACAATGAGAAAACTGATATTTGCTCTGTATGTGGGACTTCTAGATAGAAGAGTGTTGGTGGTGACTCAACCAATGCAAGCTCTAAAATTCCTACAGAGGTTTTAAGATACTTTCCCTTAAAGTATAGGCTTAAGAGGATGTTCATGTGTCCTAAAACAGCTGTTGCAATGAAATGGCATGCTAATGAACGACCGAATGATGGAAATCTAAGGCATCCTGCTGATGGCCAAGCATGGAAGGATTTTGATCGTTTGTATCCAACCTTCTCTAGAGATCCTCGTAATGTTAGGTTAGGTCTCTTGAGTGATGATTTCAATCCATTTCTAACCATGAGTATTTCTCATAGAACGTGGTCTATTATGCTGATGAACTATAATTTATCACCATGAATTTGCATGAAGCCGGAGTATCTTATGTTATCAGTGATCATTCCAGGCCCATCTTCTTCTAGAAATGATGTTGATGTGTATTTGCAACCACTTCTTGATGAATTAAGTGAGCTATGGGAATCTGGAATAGATACTTATAATGCTAAAACCAAATAAACATTCAAAATGTGTGCAACCTTAATGTGGACAGTTAGTGATTTTCCAGCATTAGCAATGCTTTCAGGATGGAGAACTAAGGGAAAATTGGCATGCCCTACTTTCAATCATAACACATTCTCTCAATATCACAAACATAGTCGAAAGATGTGTTGTTTGGTTCATCAAAGATTTTTGCCACTTGATCATCCACTGTGAAAAGATAAGAAGTCATTTGATGGTAAGGAGGAACATAGACCAGCACACATTCCTTTGTCAGGTATAGAAGTGCTTGAATAGTTGTGCGAATTCAACAATGTTTTTTGAAAAGGAAAAAAGAAAAGGTCTCGAGATAATAAGGGTCCTTGGAAGAAAAGATCTATTTTTTTGAATTGTCATTTTGGCCAGATAACAAATTGACACACAATCTTGATCCAATGCACATAGAAAAGAATATATGTGATAGTTTTCTTGGGACTTTATTTGAGATAGATGGAAAGTAAAAGGATCATGTAAATTCTCGATATGACTTAAAAGAAATGGGAATACGGGAGGATCAACAACCGATAGAAAATAGTAACGGCAATGTAAGTTTGGATCAATCTACATTCTCCATGGAACCGAAACAGAAAAATTGTTTTGCAGTGTATTGAAAAGTGTAAAATTACCTAAAGGGCGTGCTTCAAATATATCAGATCACGTGCATATGAAGGAGATAAAGATATCTGGGTACAAAAGTCATGATGATCATTTTATAATGCACCACTTGCTACAGGTTGTTGTTAGAAAAGTGCTACCTATGAATGTTGCATTGACATTGATTAGGTTGTGTAATTTTTTTAGAGCCATATGTAGTAATGTAATTAGGCCAAGAGATCTTGAAAAACTGAAGGCTGAAATTGGTAAAATTACATATTACCTTGAAATGATTTTTCATCCAGCATTTTTTGATATAATGCTGCATTTGCCTATTAATTTAGTAAATGAAATTAAGCTTGGGGGTCCTATTCATCTTCGTTGGATGTATTCCATTGAGAGGGCCCTATGTAACCTTGAAGGGCTCGTTCGTAATTGATCATGTTCGAAAGCATCAATAGAAGAAGGTTATTCTTGTGTGAAAACTGTGTTTCCCAGTTAGTCTCTGGACAATATTTTTTGTAATGGATTCCAACAACCATATTAAAAATACTATTAATCTGTCTTCTCAAGCAACTCAGATTGCTAATATTGAAAATGATCTTCAAAACTGGAGTATTCCAGAAGAACCTTTTAAAACTATTTATCAACTTTGTAAATTTAGTTTTATTAAAAAAAACATAATATCAAGACCTCCGAGTCTACTGTTACCATTAATAATTCCTTAGAAATTATTCAATTATTAAATGAGCATGACATAAACAGATTTAAAAATCAGTTTAATTATCTTCATGTTGGACTTGTTCAAGTGGCTATTAAGCCACTCATTAGACAAGGTCTTGATATCTCTGTCTGTACTATTCTAAGAGATGCCCGTCTATTGAATTTCGATGATTCTCTCTTAGGGGTATTCAAAGTAACCTCGTCGACGGCCCAGTATACTTTAATTGATACCCAAATTTCTCAGTGGATATTAATGATCCTAACATCATGGATGTTTTAACACTTAATATTATAACAAAAAACATGAACAGTAAGGATAATACTAGAGAAATAGGAATAATATACAGAGTATATTATCATCTTATGGGTACAACCCTAGCTCCCAAAGCTAAAATCACAAGCCCTAGGGGTGTTACAACCCTCATGGAGGAAAACAAAGACAAAAGTAATATCTTTGTTCCCAAGGTTCTCATTTGGAATGATATCATGCATAAAAATGATTGGCACTTTGATTCTATCACTCAACCTCTCCCTACCTATCCAAAGAAATCACAGATCGAAAGGGTTATCCAGCACCCTGACGGATCCATTGATTTTAAATTCCTAGGTTTTGAAGCCTCTAGAAATTCTTCATTTAGGAGATCTATCTCAGACAAATCTTCTACCTCCAAAAACCCAGAGGGAAGTAAAGAAAATTATAATGACAAGGGAAAAGTTTGAGGATTTGACTTCTCTGGTCCTATTCCCAAAGTATATTACCAGAAACATACTAGGGTTTAAGAATCCCTAGAACCTGAAAATCTCTATGATCCAGGTAGCCCTACAGCTTTGGACATGGAACCTCCCCCCACCATACCTTGTCAAAAGATTAGAACTGACCCAGGATTAGAGGTCATCAAATCTATGATGAGTATACTCCAGACCTCAAAGCTCTTGAGGTCCTCTGGTATATTCCTAAAGATGCGTTAAAAAGGAAGTGGTACACTAGTACCTATTCTAAAGATCAACAAAAAATGTTTGGCAGACTCTGGATAGCTGATATGAAAAGACTTCGATGCGACATTGAATTCTTTAGGTGGTTTGAATTCACTGGAAAAATGGAAAACCAAAATGAATCCCTTCAAGTTATCATTAATAAATGGTATACTTAGAGTAACAAAGTAATTAAATCAGTTACTCCTCCCCTTGAAGGAATAAAAATTTCCCATTCCAATGAAATTTTGAATGCTTCTCCCTTCAAGAAGAAGCACGATAGACCCTTATCAGCCCCTGTCAACAGAGACCTAGATAGGATAGTTGAACAAAACAACTATACTAATCAGGTACTTCATGCTATCTCTGTTAAATAGATGATGCTAAAAGCACAAAAATTCCTTTCAACTCACCCACTCCAGAGAAGATTATTCCAGGTCCTAGTCAAACTACCAATCCTATCTTTAAAATTCCAGAATTCCAAAAGGAGAAATTCCTTACTCTCAGCGATGACTTTAAAGTTTAAGGAAAAATCCTAGAACAAATCAATGAGAAACTCTCCAGGTTTAGCCTATCTGAAAAGGAGAAAGGCGAATCTAGCACTCAAAAGGATAAGAACTCCCTTTCAAAACTTACTGTAAAGATTAGCTTTAAAAGTTCTCTTTAAAATATCCCTTTTGTTAGTAATTAGATGTCTGATCCAGTTCATAACTGCATTCAAAGGCTTTTAATCTGGGAGTACCTCATTTCTTTTCTGCGCTGTTATTTACATAAAAGGCAGAATAGCTCCAAGGAGAATTAGAGGGTTTGATAATCCCATTGTCTAATAAATGGTTTCTCTCATTTTTTGCAGATTTCCATCATTTCTTGGTTCATTTGAATGGGTCTCACCTTAGTAGGGATAACCTATTCATTGAATCCAATAATGTAAGGAAGTTCTACTAAATACCTCTTTCTTTCCCAAAATGCATAAGGAAATTTAGAACAAACTTCTTTTTCAAAGGTTTTTTGAAGATTGGCAATTTTACTTACCATTTCCAGGGTTTTTAAAATTTGTTCAATTTTCTTTATTTGAATTTCTTGTTTAAGAAAACAAATATGTGAAGAAAGTCTATTAATTTTAAAATCAGTTCTTTCTTTAATAAGGTTACCTTCTTCTTGTGAGAGGGGCCTTAATAAAAGGAAGAATAGATTTTGATTTAATATCGTCGTGCAAATTCCATCAAAATTACTTGTGTAAGGTCGAATTTGATTAACAAAATGTATTCCTAGAATGATATCTTCAGTGATACCTTCAGTAACGACAAAATCAATGACAAGACAAATGCCATTGTTGCAGATATGGGCTTTTAAAAGCTTGTAATTGATTTTCATCTTTTCTCAAGTGGCGGAGTATAGACAAGAAGTGCTTTTTTGTAGATATTTGGTGGGTATAAGTCCTTTGACGATGCAATTTCTATCGGCTCCAGTATCAAAAAGGGCGACTCTGTTAAGAACAAAGTCTTTATTTATGACAATTTTTACTGCGATGTGTTCGCTGTAAGCTTTAATGGACGCTATAGCGGCACCTGAGGTAGAGGGAGAGTCCGAGCCGGGGAATGATCCTAGCTCTTTAAGGTGATAATTTTGATCATTGATCATCGGAGAAGCTCTAGGTGATTCTGGTGGGGAATCATGCTCTGGAAGAGACACATTTTTTAGAACCTGTTCGGTAAGAATGTTGAGTTCAACTCGATCGAGTCTGATTTTTAGGTCTCTGATTTCTCCCTTGAGGGTGGAAATTTCCCCCTTGAGATCAGCTATAGAAGGTTTCGCAGGTTTATCAAACCTAGACATAACCTGTTTCATGCTAAAAGGCTGAATGATAGGTCTGGGGGACTTTTCCTCTTGAGAAAGCATCAATCTTTTGAGTTCTAGAAGATATTTATTTCTAGCCTCATCATTTTGGATGTGTTCTATGATGTCAAACAGGATTTCCTTAGGTTTTCCAGAGATGACATTAACAGTCTTTTTTGTGCAAGTACAGAAAGTACCATTACAAGCACAATCTTGGCCAGACTGAGATCGATCGGATTCATATGCGGTATTGATAAATTCTTCATCGCTATAATCGTCACTAGAAGAGCTGAAAGTGTCGAAAGAGTCTAAAGAGTCTTCCATTATAGAGAAAAAATTTTATTTGGTTTCTTCAGAGAGACCTAATTGGTTGATCTTATTCTTCTTGTCAGATCTACAATATTTAGCTCTATGGCTAGTTTTACCACAAGTCCACCAGACATCCTTATTTTTAAAGGATTTTCTCCTAGTTTTTCTACTAGATTTATAACACTCCTTCTTTGAGGACTCTTTTCTAGGTTTGGACTTTCTATGAGACTTATAGGATTTATGCCTATGTTTCTTACTAAATGGAGAAGAAAGGTTAGCAAATCCAAAATCTTGACAGAAGGTTCCTAAACCGTATTTGGAAGCACTGTCACTCTTAAGTTGCTTCTTAAGTTTTAGGTCTATGCAGAGGTCTATCCCTATGGTGGTAATGAAGCTTATGGTGTCTCCATAATTTAAAATTCCGTAAGGGATTTTTCCTTCGAACCTATTTTTGATTTTGGTCCTAACTTTGTCTGTGAACAGGGGAGGGAGACGACTAATGAAATGTTCTTTCCAGAAGTCATTGTTACAGTCAGGTCTAATCATAATTTTGACTAAGAAGGTATCTTTACACCACCTAAAGTCTGCTAAATCCTTACAGGTGAGGTTGTTAAGAATTTCAAGGCTCATATCTTGAAATAACTTGGGCTCTCCTATAAAATATCTAGCTATATGATATAGGAGGGTAGCACAGGCGTCTTCTTTCACAACTTGCTCAAGGGTTTCTTGTCCATTTTCAGTTTTGACAATGACGGTTTCCATGGCCGTGGCCTCATAGAAAAGGATCTTAACTTCATCTATGAAATAGTTGTCCCACTAATGCTTTATCATACCAGTGAATCCTGATGTAACACCCCGAAAATTTTTTCGTACACTTATCGCGATTATATGGAGTCCTAAAGACTTGCGTATGGGTTAAATAAAGTTTATGGTGTTCGGAAGTATCCCGTCAATAGTTGTATGTGTAGGTATTGGAATAAGCTTTCCAACGATATAAAGTTTGCCCAAAACAGAGGAGTATTTCATATAAGCGAGCACATTCGAAATTTCAAAACGGTGGCCAGAAAGCCTGTGAACAGTAATTCTGCAGGAAAATTTCTGCAGCTAGGCACTACAACTTGAGACGATCATAACTCCTTGTACAAAAAGAACTGTATGAGCTGCTACATATAGACGAAAATTGGTTTCATCCAAATCCAACATCTGAGTAAGGAGTTATACTCGTTTTACTTCAGTCTCTCAAAACAGATTTTTGTGAACAGTAAATTAGCAGGAAAATACTGAGGCCTGCCAGTTTTTGGGTCCAATTTGAATGATCATAACTTCCTCAATATAATGAACTGGGTGAGCTACCATATATAAAAAGAAAGATCTTTGAGTCTTCTTTCTAATGCAATTGGTTTCATCCAAATCCAACATCTAAGGAAGGAGTTATATGCATTTTACTTCAGCCTCTCAAAATAGATTTTTGTGAATAGTAAATTAGCAGGAAAATACTGAGGCCTGCCAGTTTTTGGGTCAATTTTGAACGATCATAACTGCCTCAATCTAATGAACTGGGTGAGTTACCATATATCAAAATAAAGATCTTTGAGTCTTCTTTCATATGCAATTGGTTTCATCCAAATCGAACATCTGAGTAATGAGTTATATGCGTTTTACTTCAGCCTCTCAAAATAGATTTTTGTGAACAGTAAATTAGCAGGAAAATACTGAGGCTTGCAGGTTTTTGGGTCAACTTTGAACGATCATAACTTCCTCAATATAATGCACTAGGTGATATACCATATATCAAAAGAACGATCTTTGAGTCTTCTTTCTAATGCAATTGGTTACATCAAAATCCAACATCTGAGTAAGGCGTTATATGCGTTTTATGTCAGCCTCTCAAAACAGATTTTTGTGAACAGTAAATTAGCAGAAAAATACTGAGGCCTGCCAGTTTTTGGGTCAACTTTGAACGATCATAACTTCCTCAATATAAGGAACTGGGCGATCTACCATATATCAAAAGAAAGATCTTTGAATCTTCTTTCTAATGCAATTGGTTTAATCCAAATCCAACATCTGAGTAAGGAGGTATATGTATTTTACTTCAGCCTCTCAAAACAGATTTTTGTGAACAGTAAATTAGCAGGAAAATACTGAGGCCTGCCAGTTTTTGGGGAAACTTTGAACGTTCATAACTTCCTCAATATAATGAACTGGGCGAGCTACCATATATCAAAAGAAATATCTTTGAGTCTTCTTTCTAAGGCAATTGGTTTCATCCAAATCCAACATCTGAGTAAGGAATTATATGCGTTTTAATTCAGCCTCTCAAAACAGATTTTTGTGAACAGTAAATTAGCAGGAAAATACTGAGGCCTGCCAGTTTTTGGGTCCAATTTGAATGATCATAACTTCCTCAATATAATGAACTGGGTGAGCTACCATATATAAAAAGAAATATCTTTGAGTCTTCTTTCTAATGCAATTGGTTTCATCCAAATCGAACATCTGAGTAAGGAGTTATATGCGCTTTACTTCAGCCTCTCTAAACAGATTTTTGTGAACAGTAAATTAGCAGGAAAATACTGAAGCCTGCCAGTTTTTGGGTCAACTTTGAACGATCAAAACTGCCTCCATCTAATGAACTGGGCGATTTACCATATATCAAAAGAAAGATCTTTGAGTCTTCTTTCTAAGGAAATTGGTTTCATCCAAATCCAACATCTGCGTAAGGAGTTATATGCGTTTTACATCAGCCTCTCAAAATAGATTTTTGTGAACAGTAAATTAGCAGGAAAATACTGAGTCCTGCCAGTTTTTGGGTCAAATTTGAACGATCATCACTTCCTCAATATATTGAACAGGGCGAGATACCATATATCAAAAGAACGATCTTTGAGCCTTCTTTCTAATGCAAATGGTTCCATCCAAATCCAACATCTGAGTAAGGCGTTATATGCGTTTTACTTCAGCCTCTCAAAACAGATTTTTGTGAACAGTAAATTAGCAGGAAAATACTGAGGCCTGCCAGTTTTTGGGTCAAATGTGAACGATCATAACTTCCTCAATATAATGAACTGGGCGAGCTACCATATATCAAAAGAAAGATCTTTGGGTCTTCTTTCTAATACAATTGGTTTAATCCAAATCCAACATCTGAGTAAGGAGTTATATGCGTTTTACTTCAGTCTCTCAAAACAGATTTTTGTGAACAGTAAATTAGCAGGAAAATACTGAGGCCTGCCAGTTTTTGGGTCAACTTGGAACGATCATAACTGCCTCAATCTAATGAACTGGGCGAGTTACCATATATCAAAAGAAAGATATTTGAGTCTTCTTTATAATGCAATTGGTTTCATCCAAATCTAACATCTGAGTAAGGAGTTATATGCGTTTTACTTCAGCCTCTCTAAACAGATTTTTGTGAACAGTAAATTAGCAGGAAAATACTGAAGCCTGCCAGTTTTTGGGTCAACTTTGAACGATCATAACTGCCTCAATCTAATGAACAGGGCAATTTACCATATATCAAAAGAAAGATCTTTGAGTCATCTTTCTAATGCAATTGGTTTCATTCAAATCGAACATCTGAGTAAGGAGTCATATGCGTTTTACTTCAGCCTATCAAAATAGATTTTTGTGAACAGTAAATTAGCAGGAAAATACTGAGGCCTGCCAGTTTTTGGGTCAACTTTGAACGATCATAAGTTCCTCAAATTAATGCACTAGGTGATATACCATATATCAAAAGAACGATCTTTGAGTCTTCTTTCTAATGCAATTGGTTTCATCCAAATCCAACATCGGAGTAAAGAGTTATATGCGTTTTACTGCAGCCTCTCAAAACAGATTTTTGTGAACAGTAAATTAGCAGGAAAATACTGAGGCCTGCCAGTTTTTGGGTCAACTTTGAACGATCATAACTTCCTCAATATAATGAACTGGGCGATCTACCATATATCAAAAGAAAGATATTTGAATTTTCTTTCTAATGCAAATGGTTTCATCCAAATCCAACATCTGAGTAAGGCGTTATATGCGTTTTACTTCAGTCTCTCAAAACAGATTTTTGTGAACAGTAAATTAGCAGGAAAATACTTAGGCCTGCCAGTTTTTGGGGCAACTTTGAACGATCATAACTTCATCAATATAATGAACTGGGCGAGCTACCATATATCAAAAGAAATATCTTTGGGTCTTCTTTCTAATGCAAATGGTTTCGTCCAAATCCAACATCTGAGTAAGGCGTTATATGCGTTTTACTTCAGCCTCTCAAAATCAGATTTTTGTGAACAGTAAATTAGCAGGAAAATACTGAGGCCTGCCAGTTTTTGGGTCAAATATGAACGATCAAAACTTCCTCAATATAATGAACTGGGCGAGCTACCATATATCAAAAGAAAGATCTTTGGGTCTTCTTTCTAATACAATTGGTTTAATCCAAATCCAACATCTGAGTAAGGAGTTATATGCGTTTTACTTCAGTCTCTCAAAACAGATTTTTGTGAACAGTAAATTAGCAGGAAAATACTGAGGCCTGCCAGTTTTTGGGTCAACTTGGAACGATCATAACTGCCTCAATCTAATGAACTGGGCGAGTTACCCTATATCAAAAGAAAGATATTTGAGTCTTCTTTATAATGCAATTGGTTTCATCCAAATCTAACAGCTGAGTAAGGAGTTATATGCGTTTTACTTCAGCCTCTCTAAACAGATTTTTGTGAACAGTAAATTAGCAGGAAAATACTGAAGCCTGCTAGTTTTTGGGTCAACTTTGTACGATCATAACTGCCTCAATCTAATGAACAGGGCAATTTACCATATATCAAAAGAAAGATCTTTGAGTCATCTTTCTAATGCAATTGGTTTCATTCAAATCGAACATCTGAGTAAGGAGTCATATGCGTTTTACTTCAGCCTCTCAAAATAGATTTTTGTGAACAGTAAATTAGCAGGAAAATACTGAGGCCTGCCAGTTTTTGGGTCAACTTTGAACGATCATAAGTTCCTCAAATTAATGCACTAGGTGATATACCATATATCAAAAGAACGATCTTTGAGTCTTCTTTCTAATGCAATTGGTTTCATCCAAATCCAACATCGGAGTAAGGAGTTATATGCGTTTTACGTCAGCCTCTCAAAACAGATTTTTGTGAACAGTAAATTAGCAGGAAAATACTGAGGCCTGCCAGTTTTTGGGTCAACTTTGAACGATCATAACTTCCTCAATATAATGAACTGGGCGATCTACCATATATCAAAAGAACGATCTTTGAATTTTCTTTCTAATGCAAATGGTTCCATCCAAATCCAACATCTGAGTAAGGCGTTATATGCGTTTTACTTCAGTCTCTCAAAATAGATTTTTGTGAACAGTAAATTAGCAGGAAAATACTTAGGCCTGCCAGTTTTTGGGGCAACTTTGAACGATCATAACTTCATCAATATAATGAACTGGGCGAGCTACCATATATCAAAAGAAAGATCTTTGGGTCTTCTTTCTAATACAATTGGTTTAATCCAAATCCAACATCTGAGTAAGGAGTTATATGGGTTTTACTTCAGTCTCTCAAAACAGATTTTTGTGAACAATAAATTAGCAGGAAAATACTGAGGCCTGCCAGTTTTTTGGTCAACTTTGAACGAACATAACTTCCCCAATATAATGAACTGGGCGAGCTACCATATATCAAAAGAAAGATATTTGAGTCTTCTTTCTAATGCAATTGGTTTAATCCAAATCCAACATCTGAGTAAGGAGTTATATGCGTTTTACTTCAGCCTCTCAAAACAAATTTTTGTGAACAGTAAATTAGCAGGAAAATACTGAGGCCTGCCAGTTTTTGGGTCAACTTGGAACGATCATAACTGCCTCAATCTAATGAACTGGGCGAGTTACCATATATCAAAAGAAAGATATTTGAGTCTTCTTTATAATGCAATTGGTTTCATCCAAATCTAACAGCTGAGTAAGGAGTTATATGCGTTTTACTTCAGCCTCTCTAAACAGATTTTTGTGAACAGTAAATTAGCAGGAAAATACTGAAGCCTGCCAGTTTTTGGGTCAACTTTGTACGATCATAACTGCCTCAATCTAATGAACAGGGCAATTTACCATATATCAAAAGAAAGATCTTTGAGTCATCTTTCTAATGCAATTGGTTTCATTCAAATCGAACATCTGAGTAAGGAGTCATATGCGTTTTACTTCAGCCTCTCAAAATAGATTTTTGTGAACAGTAAATTAGCAGGAAAATACTGAGGCCTGCCAGTTTTTGGGTCAACTTTGAACGATCATAAGTTCCTCAAATTAATGCACTAGGTGATATACCATATATCAAAAGAACGATCTTTGAGTCTTCTTTCTAATGCAATTGGTTTCATCCAAATCCAACATCGGAGTAAGGAGTTATATGCGTTTTACGTCAGCCTCTCAAAACAGATTTTTGTGAACAGTAAATTAGCAGGAAAATACTGAGGCCTGCCAGTTTTTGGGTCAACTTTGAACGATCATAACTTCCTCAATATAATGAACTGGGCGATCTACCATATATCAAAAGAACGATCTTTGAATTTTCTTTCTAATGCAAATGGTTCCATCCAAATCCAACATCTGAGTAAGGCGTTATATGCGTTTTACTTCAGTCTCTCAAAATAGATTTTTGTGAACAGTAAATTAGCAGGAAAATACTTAGGCCTGCCAGTTTTTGGGGCAACTTTGAACGATCATAACTTCATCAATATAATGAACTGGGCGAGCTACCATATATCAAAAGAAAGATCTTTGGGTCTTCTTTCTAATACAATTGGTTTAATCCAAATCCAACATCTGAGTAAGGAGTTATATGGGTTTTACTTCAGTCTCTCAAAACAGATTTTTGTGAACAATAAATTAGCAGGAAAATACTGAGGCCTGCCAGTTTTTTGGTCAACTTTGAACGAACATAACTTCCCCAATATAATGAACTGGGCGAGCTACCATATATCAAAAGAAAGATATTTGAGTCTTCTTTCTAATGCAATTGGTTTAATCCAAATCCAACATCTGAGTAAGGAGTTATATGCGTTTTACTTCAGCCTCTCAAAACAAATTTTTGTGAACAGTAAATTAGCTGGAAAATACTGAGGCCTGCCAGTTTTTGGGTCAAATTTGAACGATCATCACTTCCTCAATATAATGAACTGGGCGAGCTACCATATATCAAAAGTAAGATCTTTGGGTCTTCTTTCTAATCCAATTGGTTATATCCAAATCCAACATCTGAGTAAGGAATTATATGCGTTTTACTTCAGCCTCCCAAAACAGATTTTTGTGAACAGTAAATTAGCAGGAAAATACTGAGGCCTGCCAGTTTTTGGGTAAAATTTGAACGATCATAACTTCCTCAATATAATGAACTGGGCGAGATACCATATATCAAAAGAACGATCTTTGAGCCTTCTTTCTAATGCAAATGGTTTCATCCAAATCCAACATCTGAGTAAGGCGTTATATGCGTTTTACTTCAGCCTCTCAAAACATATTTTTGTGAACAGTAAATTAGCAGGAAAATACTGAGGCCTGCCAGTTTTTGTGTCAACTTTGAACGAACATAACTTCAGTAATATAATGAACTGGGCGAGCTACCATATATCAAAAGAAAGTTATTTGAGTCTTCTTTCTAATGCAATTGGTTTCATCCAAATCCAACATCTGAGTAAGGAGTTATATGCGTTTTACTTCAGTCTCTCAAAACAGATTTTTGTGAACAGTAAATTAGCAGGAAAATACTGAGGCCTGCCAGTTTTTGGGTCAATTTTGAACGATCATAACCGCCTCAATTTAATGAACTGGGCGAGTTACCATATATCAAAAGAAAGATCTTTGAGTCTTCTTTCTAATGCAATTGGTTTCATCCAAATCGAACATCTGAGTAAGGAGTTATATGCGTTTTACTTCAGCCTCTCTAAACAGATTTTTGTGAACAGTAAATTAGCAGGAAAATACTGAAGCCTGCCAGTTTTTGGGTCAACTTTGAACGATCATAACTACCTTTATCTAATGAACTGGGCGAGTTACCATATATCAAAAGAAAGATCTTTGATTCATCTTTCTAATGCAATTGGTTTCATTCAAATCGAACATCTGAGTAAGGAGTTATATGCGTTTTACTTCAGCCTCTCAAAATAGATTTTTGTGAACAGTAAATTAGCAGGAAAATACTGAGGCCTGCCAGTTTTTGGGTCAAATATGAACGATCAAAACTTCCTCAATATAATGAACTGGGCGAGCTACCATATATCAAAAGAAAGATCTTTGGGTCTTCTTTCTAATACAATTGGTTTCATCCAAATCCAACATCTGAGTAAGGAGCTATATGAGTTTTACTTCAGCATCTCAAAACAGATTTTAGTGAACAGTAAATTAGCAGGAAAATACTGAGGTCTGCCAGTTTTAGGGTTAAATTTGAAAGATCATAACTTCCTCAACCTAATGAACTGGGCGAGCTACCATATAGCAAAAGAAAGATCTTTGAGTCTTCATTCTAATGCAATTGGTTTCATAAAAATCCAACATCTGAGTAAGGAGTTATATGCGTTTTACTTCAGCCTCTCAAAACAAATTTTTGTGAACAGTAAATTAGCAGGAAAATACTGAGGCCTGCCAGTTTTTCTTTCAAATTTGAACGATCATAACTTCCTCAATATAATGAACTGGGCGAGCTACCATATATCAAAAGAAAGATATTTGAGGCTTCTTTCTACTGCAATTGGTTTCATCCAAATCCAACATCTGTGTAAGGAGTTATATGCGTTTTACGTCAGCCTCTCAAAACAGATTTTTGTGAACAGTAAATTA
The DNA here is from genome assembly GCA_030864225.1 of Capsicum baccatum var. pendulum. Classification (NCBI taxonomy): domain Eukaryota; kingdom Viridiplantae; phylum Streptophyta; class Magnoliopsida; order Solanales; family Solanaceae; genus Capsicum; species Capsicum baccatum. Next base: position 185,989,384 of record CM061560.1, on the reverse strand, counting down.
GCAGGAAAATACTGAGGCCTGCCAGTTTTTGGGTCAAATTTGAACGATCATAACCGCCTCAATTTAATGAACTGGGCGAGTTACCATATATCAAAAGAAAGATCTTTGAGTCTTCTTTCTAATGCAATTGGTTTCATCCAAATCGAACATCTGAGTAAGGAGTTATATGCGTTTTACTTCAGCCTCTCTAAACAGATTTTGGTGAACAGTAAATTAGCAGGAAAATACTGAAACCTGCCAGTTTTTGGGTCAACTTTGAACGATCATAACTACCTTTATCTAATGAACTGGGCGAGTTACCATATATCAAAAGAAAGATCTTTGATTCATCTTTCTAATGCAATTGGTTTCATTCAAATCGAACATCTGAGTAAGGAGTTATATGCGTTTTACTTCATCCTCTCAAAATAGATTTTTGTGAACAGTAAATTAGCAGGAAAATACTGAGGCCTGCCAGTTTTTGGGTCAAATATGAACGATCAAAACTTCCTCAATATAATGAACTGGGCGAGCTACCATATATCAAAAGAAAGATCTTTGGGTCTTCTTTCTAATACAATTGGTTTAATCCAAATCCAACATCTGAGTAAGGAGTTATATGGGTTTTACTTCAGTCTCTCAAAACAGATTTTTGTGAACAATAAATTAGCAGGAAAATACTGAGGCCTGCCAGTTTTTTGGTCAACTTTGAACGAACATAACTTCCCCAATATAATGAACTGGGCGAGCTACCATATATCAAAAGAAAGATATTTGAGTCTTCTTTCTAATGCAATTGGTTTAATCCAAATCCAACATCTGAGTAAGGAGTTATATGCGTTTTACTTCAGCCTCTCAAAACAAATTTTTGTGAACAGTAAATTAGCAGGAAAATACTGAGGCCTGCCAGTTTTTATTTCAAATTTGAACGATCATAACTTCCTCAATATAATGAACTAGGCGAGCTACCATATATCAAAAGAAAGATATTTGAGGCTTCTTTCTAATGCAATTGGTTTAATCCAAATCCAACATCTGAGTAAGGAGTTATATGCATTTTACTTCAGCCTCTCAAAACAAATTTTTGTGAACAGTAAATTAGCAGGAAAATACTGAGGCCTGCCAGTTTTTGGGTCAAATTTGAACGATCATCACTTCCTCAATATAATGAACTGGGCGAGCTACCATATATCAAAAGTAAGATCTTTGGGTCTTCTTTCTAATACAATTGGTTATATCCAAATCCAACATCTGAGTAAGGAATTATATGCGTTTTACTTCAGCCTCCCAAAACAGATTTTTGTGAACAGTAAATTAGCAGGAAAATACTGAGGCCTGCCAGTTTTTGGGTAAAATTTGAACGATCATAACGTCTACAATATAATGAACTGGGCGAGATACCATATATCAAAAGAACGATCTTTGAGCCTTCTTTCTAATGCAAATGGTTTCATCCAAATCCAACATCTGAGTAAGGCGTTATATGCGTTTTACTTCAGCCTCTCAAAACATATTTTTGTGAACAGTAAATTAGCAGGAAAATACTGAGGCCTGCCAGTTTTTGTGTCAACTTTGAACGAACATAACTTCAGTAATATAATGAACTGGGCGAGCTACCATATATCAAAAGAAAGTTATTTGAGTCTTCTTTCTAATGCAATTGGTTTCATCCAAATCTATCATCTGAGTAAGGAGTTATATGCGTTTTACAGCAGCCTCTCAAAACATATTTTTGTGAACAGTAAATTAGGAGGAAAATACTGAGTCCTGCCAGTTTTTGGGTCAACTTTGAACGCTCATAACATCCTCAATATAATGAACTGGGCGATCTACCATATATCAAAAGAAATATCTTTGAGTCTTCTTTCTAATGCAATTGGTTTCATCCAAATCCAACATCTGCGTAAGGCGTTATATGTGTTTTACTGCAGCCTCTCAAAACAGATTTTTGTGAACAGTAAATTAGCACAAAAATACTGAGTCCTGCCAGTTTTTGGGTCAACTTTGAACGATCATAAATTCCTCAATAAAATTAATAGGGCGCACTACCATATATTAAAAAAAAAGATCTTTGAATGTGCTTTCTAATGCAATGGGTTTCATCCAAATCCAACATCTGAGTACGGAGTTATATGCGTTTTACTTCAGCCTCTCAAAACAGATTTTTGTGAACAGTAAATTAGCAGGAAAATACTGAGGCCTGTCAGTTTTTGTGTCAACTTTGAACGAACATAACTTCCCCAATATAGTGAACTGGGCGAGCTACCATATAACAAAAGAAATATCTTTGGGTCTTCTTTCTAATGCAATTGGTTTCATCCAAATCCAACATCTGAGTACGGAGTTATATGCGTTTTACTTCAGCCTCCCAAAACAGATTTTTGTGAACAGTAAATTAGCAGGAAAATACTGAGGCCTGCTAGTTTTTGGGTCAACTTTGAACGAACATAACTTCCTCAATATAATGAACTGGGTGAGCTACCATATATCAAAAGAAAGATCTTTGCGTGTTCTTTCTAATACAATTGGTTACATCCAAATCCAACATTTGAGTAAGGAATTATATGCGTTTTACTTCAGCCTCCCAAAACAGATTTTTGTGAACAGTAAATTAGCAGGAAAATACTGAGGCCTGCCAGTTTTTGGGTAAACTTTGAACGATCATAAATTCTTCAATATAATGAACTGGGCGGGCTACCATATATCAAAAGAAAGATATTTGAGTCTTCTTTCTACGGCAATTGGTTTCATCCAAATCTAAAATCTGCGTAAGGAGTTATATGTGTTTTACATTAGCCTCTCAAAACCAGATTTTTGTGAACAATAAATTAGCAGGAAAATACTGAGTCCTGCCAGTTTTTGGGTCAAATTTGAACGATCATAACTTCCTCAATATAATGAACTGGGCGAGCTACCATATATCAAAAGAAAGATATTTGAGTCTTCTTTCTAATGCAATTGGTTTCATCCAAATCTATCATCTGAGTAAGGAGTTATATGCGTTTTACAGAAGCCTCTCAAAACATATTTTTGTGAACAGTAAATTAGCAGGAAAATACTGAGTGCTGCCAGTTTTTGGGTCAACTTTGAACGATCATAACTTCCTCAATATAATGAACTGGGCGAGATACAATATATCAAAAGAACGATCATTGAGCGTCCTTTCTAATGCAATTGGTTTCATCCAAATCCAACATCTGAGTAAGGTGTTATATGCGTTTACTTCAGCCTCTCAAAACAGATTTTTGTGAACAGTAAATTAGCAGGAAAAAACTGAGGCCTGCCAGTTTTTAGGTCAACTTTGAACGATCATAACGTCCTCAATAAAATTAACTGTGCGAGCTACCATATATCAAAAGATAGATCTTTGAATGTGCTTTCTAATGCAATTGGTTTCATCCAAATCCAACATCCGAGCAAGGAGTTCTATGCGTTTTACTTTAGCCTCTCATAATAGATTTTTGTGAACAGTAAATTAGCAGAAAAATACTGAGGCCTGTTAGTTTTTGGGTCAACTTTGAACGATCATAACTTCCTCAATATAATGCACTGGGCGAGATACAATATATCAAAAGAACGATCTTTGAGCCTTCTTTCTAATGCAATTGGTTTCATCCAAATCCAACATCTGAGTAAGGCGTTATATGCGTTTCACTTCAGCCTCTCAAAACAGATTTTTGTGAACAGTAAATTAGTAGGAAAATACTGAGGCCTGCCAGTTTTTGGGTCAACTTTGAACGATCATAACTTCCTTAATATAACGAACTGGGCGAGCTAACATATATCAAAAGAAAGATCTTTGAGTCTGATTTCTAATGCAATTGGTTTCATCCAAATCCAACATCTGAGTAAGGAGTTACATGCGTTTTACTTCAGCCTCTCAAAACAAATTTTTCTGAACAGTAAATTAGCAGGAAAATACTGAGGCCTGCCAGTTTTTGGGTCAACTTTGAACGATCATAACTTCCTCAATTATAATGAACTGGGCGAGATACAATATATCAAAAGAACGATCTTTCTGCCTTCTTTCTAATGCAAATGGTTTCATCCAAATCCAACAACTGAGTAAGGCGTTATATGCATTTTACTTCAGCCTCTCAAAACAGATTTTTGTGAACAGTAAATTAGTAGGAAAATACTGAGGCCTGCCAGTTTTTGGGTCAACTTTGAACGATCATAACTTCCTCAATATAAGGAACTGGGCGATCTACCATATATCAAAAGAAAGATCTTTGAATCTTCTTTCTAATACAATTGGTTTAATCCAAATCCAACATCTGAGTAAGGAGTTATATGCATTTACTTCAGCCTCTCAAAACAGATTTTTATGAACAGTAAATTAGCAGGAAAAAACTGAGGCCTGCCAGTTTTTAGGTCAACTTTGAACGATCATAACTTCCTCAATAAAATTAACTGGGTGAGCTACCATATATCAAAAGAAATATCTTTGAATGTGCTTTCTAATGCAATTGGTTTCATCCAAATCCAACATCCGAGCAAGGAGTTATATGCGTTTTACTTCAGCCTCTCATAATAGATTTTTGTGAACAGTTAATTAGCAGGAAAATACTGAGGCCTTCCAGTTTTTGGGTCAAATTTGAACGATCATAACTTTGTCAAAATAATGAACTGGGCGAGCTACCATATATCAAAAGAAAGATCTGTGAGTCTAATTTCTAATACAATTGGTGTCATCCAAATCCAACATCTGAGTAAGGAGTTATATGCGTTTTACTTCAGCCTCTCAAAACAGATTTTGGTGAACAGTAAATTAACAGGAAAATACTGAGTCCTGCCAGTTTTTGGGTAAACTTTGAACGATCATAACTTCCTCAATATAATGAACTGGGCAAGCTACCATGTATCAAAAGAAAGATCTTTAAGTCTGATTTCTAATGCAATTGGTTTCATCCAAATCCAACATCTGAGTAAGGAGTTATATGCGTTTTACTGCAGCATCTCAAAACAGATTTTTGTGAACAGTAAATTAGCAGGAAAATACTGAGGCCTGGATGTTTTAGAGTTAAATTTGAAAGATCATAACTTCCTTAACCTAATGAACTGGGCGAGCTACCATATAGCAAAAGAAAGATCTTTGAGTCTTCATTCTAATGCAATTGGTTTCATAAAAATCCAACATCTAACTAAGGAGTTATATGTGTTTACTTCAGTCTCTCAAAACAGATTTTTATGAACAGTAAATTAGCACGAAAATACTGAGGCCTGCCAGTTTTTGGGTCAACTTTGAACGAACATAACTTCCCCAATGTAATGAACTGGGCGAGCTACCATATATCAAAAGAACGATATTTGAGTCTTCTTTCTAATGCAATTGGTTTCATCCAAATCCATCATCTGCGTAAGGAGTTATATGCGTTTTACATCAGCCTCTCAAAACAGATTTTTGTAAACAGTAAATTAGCAGGAAAATACTGAGTCCTGCCAGTTTTTGGGTCAATTTTGAACGATCATAACTTCCTCAATATAATGAACTGGGCGATCTACCATATATCAAAAGAAAGATCTTGGAGTCTTCTTTCTAATACAATTGGTTTAATCTAAATCCAACATCGGAGTAAGGAGTTATATGCGTTTTACTTCAGCCTCTCAAAACAGATTTTTGTGAACAGTAAATTAGCAGGAAAGTACTGAGGCCTGCCAGTTTTTGGGTCAACTTTGAACGATCATAACTTCCTTAATATAATGAACTGGGCGAGCTAACATATATCAAAAGAAAGATCTTTGAGTCTGATTTCTAATGCAATTGGTTTCATCCAAATCCAACATCTGAGTAAGGAGGTATATGTGTTTTACTTTAGCCTCTCAAAACAGATTTTTGTGAACAGTAAATTAGCAGGAAAATACTGAGGCCTGCCAGTTTTTGGGTCAACTTTGAATGAACATAACTTCCTCAATATAATGAACTGGGCGAGATACAATATATCAAAAGAACGATCTTTGATCCTTCTTTCTAATGCAATTGGTTTCATCCAAATCCAACATCTGAGTAAGGCGTTATATGCGTTTTACGTCAGCCTCTCAACAGATTTTTGTGAACAGTAAATTAGCAGGAAAATACTGAGGCCTGCCAGTTTTTGGGTCAACTTTGAACGATCGTAACTTCCTCAATAAAATAAAATGGGAGAGCTACCATATATCAAAAGAAATATCTTTGAGTCTTCTTTCTATGACAATTGGTTTCATCCAAATCCAACATCTGAGTAAGGAGATATATGTGTGTTACTTCAGCCTCTCAAAACAGATTTTTGTGAACAGTAAATTAGCAGGAAAATACTGAGGCCTGCCAGTTTTTAGGTTAACTTTGAACGATCATAACTTCCTCAATATAATGAACTGGGCGAGCTAACATATATCAAAAGAAAGATCTTTGAGTCTTATTTCTAATGCAATTGGTTACATCCAAATCCAACATCTGAGTAAGGAGTTATATGCGTTTTACTTTAGCCTTACAAAACAGATTTTTGTGAACAGTAAATTAGCAGGAAAATACTGAGGCCTGCCAGTTTTTGGGTCAACTTTGAACGAACATAACTTTCTCAATATAATGAACTGGGCGAGATACAATATATCAAAAGAACGATCTTTGATCCTTCTTTCTAATGCAATTGGTTTCATCCAAATCCAACATCTGAGTAAGGCGTTATATGCGTTTTACGTCAGCCTCTCAAAATAGATTTTTGTGAACAGTAAATTAGCAGGAAAATACTGAGGCCTGCCAGTTTTTGGGTCAACTTTGAACGATCATAACTTCCTCAATATAATAAAATGGGAGAGCTACCATATGTCAAAAGAAATATCTTTGAGTCTTCTTTCTATGGCAATTAGTTTCATCCAAATCCAACATCTGAGTAAGGAGTTATATGCGTGTTACTTCAGCCTCTCAAAATAGATTTTTGTGAACAGTAAATTAGCAGGAAAATACTGAGGCCTGCCAGTTTTTAGGTTAACTTTGAACGATCATAACTTCCTCAATATAATGAACTGGGCGAGCTAACATATATCAAAAGAAAGATCCTTGAGTCTTATTTCTAATGCAATTGGTTTCATCCAAATCCAACATCTGAGTAAGGAGTTATATGCGTTTTACTTAAGCCTCACAAAACAGATTTTTGTGAACAGTAAATTAGCAGGAAAATACTGAGGCCTGCCAGTTTTTGGGTCAACTTTGAACGAACATAACTTCCTCAATATAATGAACTGGGCGAGATTCAATATATCAAAAGAACGATCTTTGATCCTTCTTTCTAATGCAATTGGTTTCATCCAAATCCAACATCTGAGTAAGGCGTTATATGCGTTTTACGTTAGCCTCTCAACAGATTTTTGTGAACAGTAAATTAGCAGGAAAATACTGAGGCCTGCCAGTTTTTGGGTCACATTTGAACGATCAAAACTTTGTCAAAATAATGAACTGGGCGAGATACCATATATCAAAAGAAAGATCTGTGAGTCTAATTTCTAATGCAATTGGTTTCATCCAAATCCAACATCTGAGTAAGGAGTTATATGCGTTTTACTTCAGCCTCTCAAAACAGATTTTGGTGAACAGTAAATTAACAGGAAAATACTGAGTTCTGCCAGTTTTTGGGTCAACTTTGAACGATTATACCTTCCTCAATATAATGAACTGGGCGAGCTAACATATATCAAAAGAAAGATCTTTGAGTCTTCTTTCTAATGCAATTGGTTTCATCCAAATCCAACATCTGAGTAAGGAGTTATATGCGTTTTACTTCAGCCTCACAAAACAGATTTTTGTGAACAGTAAATTAGCAGGAAAGTACTGAGGCCTGCCAGTTTTTGGGTCAACTTTGAACGATCATAACTTCCTTAATATAATGAACTGGGCGAGCTAACATATATCAAAAGAAAGATCTTTGAGTCTGATTTCTAATGCAATTGGTTTCATCCAAATCCAACATCTGAGTAAGGAGGTATATGCGTTTTACTTTAGCCTCTCAAAACAGATTTTTGTGAACAGTAAATTAGCAGGAAAATACTGAGGCCTGCCAGTTTTTGGGTCAACTTTGAATGAACATAACTTCCTCAATATAATGAACTGGGCTAGATACAATATATCAAAAGAACGATCTTTGATCCTTCTTTCTAATGCAATTGGTTTCATCCAAATCCAACATCTGAGTAAGGCGTTATATGCGTTTTACGTCAGCCTCTCAACAGATTTTTGTGAACAGTAAATTAGCAGGAAAATACTGAGGCCTGCCAGTTTTTGGGTCAACTTTGAACGATCGTAACTTCCTCAATAAAATAAAATGGGAGAGCTACCATATATCAAAAGAAATATCTTTGAGTCTTCTTTCTATGACAATTGGTTTCATCCAAATCCAACATCTGAGTAAGGAGATATATGTGTGTTACTTCAGCCTCTCAAAACAGATTTTTGTGAACAGTAAATTAGCAGGAAAATACTGAGGCCTGCCAGTTTTTAGGTTAACTTTGAACGATCATAACTTCCTCAATATAATGAACTGGGCGAGCTAACATATATCAAAAGAAAGATCTTTGAGTCTTATTTCTAATGCAATTGGTTACATCCAAATCCAACATCTGAGTAAGGAGTTATATGCGTTTTACTTTAGCCTCACAAAACAGATTTTTGTGAACAGTAAATTAGCAGGAAAATACTGAGGCCTGCCAGTTTTTGGGTCAACTTTGAACGAACATAACTTCCTCAATATAATGAACTGGGCGAGATACAATATATCAAAAGAACGATCTTTGATCCTTCTTTCTAATGCAATTGGTTTCATCCAAATCCAACATCTGAGTAAGGCGTTATATGCGTTTTACGTCAGCCTCTCAAAATAGATTTTTGTGAACAGTAAATTAGCAGGAAAATACTGAGGCCTGCCAGTTTTTGGGTCAACTTTGAACGATCATAACTTCCTCAATATAATAAAATGGGAGAGCAACCATATATCAAAAGAAATATCTTTGAGTCTTCTTTCTATGGCAATTAGTTTCATCCAAATCCAACATCTGAGTAAGGAGTTATATGCGTGTTACTTCAGCCTCTCAAAATAGATTTTTGTGAACAGTAAATTAGCAGAAAAATACTGAGGCCTGCCAGTTTTTAGGTTAACTTTGAACGATCATAACTTCCTCAATATAATGAACTGGGCGAGCTAACATATATCAAAAGAAAGATCCTTGAGTCTTATTTCTAATGCAATTGGTTTCATCCAAATCCAACATCTGAGTAAGGAGTTATATGCGTTTTACTTTAGCCTCACAAAATAGATTTTTGTGAACAGTAAATTAGCAGGAAAATACTGAGGCCTGCCAGTTTTTGGGTCAACTTTGAACGAACATAACTTCCTCAATATAATGAACTGGGCGAGATGCAATATATCAAAAGAACGATCTTTGATCCTTCTTTCTAATGCAATTGGTTTCATCCAAATCCAACATCTGAGTAAGGCGTTATATGCGTTTTACGTCAGCCTCTCAACAGATTTTTGTGAACAGTAAATTAGCAGGAAAATACTGAGGCCTGCCAGTTTTTGGGTCACATTTGAACGATCAAAACTTTGTCAAAATAATGAACTGGGCGAGATACCATATATCAAAAGAAAGATCTGTGAGTCTAATTTCTAATGCAATTGGTTTCATCCAAATCCAACATCTGAGTAAGGAGTTATATGCGTTTTACTTCAGCCTCTCAAAACAGATTTTGGTGAACAGTAAATTAACAGGAAAATACTGAGTTCTGCCAGTTTTTGGGTCAACTTTGAACGATTATACCTTCCTCAATATAATGAACTGGGCGAGCTAACATATATCAAAAGAAAGATCTTTGAGTCTTCTTTCTAATGCAATTGGTTTCATCCAAATCCAACATCTGAGTAAGGAGTTATATGCGTTTTACTTTAGCCTCACAAAACAGATTTTTGTGAACAGTAAATTAGCAGGAAAGTACTGAGGCCTGCCAGTTTTTGGGTCAACTTTGAACGATCATAACTTCCTTAATATAATGAACTGGGCGAGCTAACATATATCAAAAGAAAGATCTTTGAGTCTGATTTCTAATGCAATTGGTTTCATCCAAATCCAACATCTGAGTAAGGAGGTATATGCGTTTTACTTTAGCCTCTCAAAACAGATTTTTGTGAACAGTAAATTAGCAGGAAAATACTGAGGCCTGCCAGTTTTTGGGTCAACTTTGAACGATCATAACTTCCTCAATATAATAAAATGGGAGAGCTACCATATATCAAAAGAAATATCTTTGAGTCTTCTTTCTATGGCAATTGGTTTCATCCAAATCCAACATCTTAGTAAGGAGTTATATGCGTTTTACTTCAGCTTCTCAAAACAGATTTTTGTGAACAGTAAATTAATAGGAAAATACTGAGTCCCACCAGTTTTTGGGTCATCTATGAACGATCATAACTTCCTCAATATAATAAACTGGGCGAGCTACCATATATCAAAAGAAAGATCTTTCAGTCTGATTTCTAATGCAATTGGTTTCATCCAAATCCAACATCTGAGTAAGGAGCTATATGAGTTTTACTTCAGCATCTCAAAACAGATTTTAGTGAACAGTAAATTAGCAGGAAAATACTGAGGTCTGCCAGTTTTAGGGTTAAATTTGAAAGATCATAACTTCCTCAACCTAATGAACTGGGCGAGCTACCATATAGCAAAAGAAAGATCTTTGAGTCTTCATTCTAATGCAATTGGTTTCATAAAAATCCAACATCTGACTAAGGAGTTATATGTGTTTTACTTCAGTCTCTCAAAACAGATTTTTGTGAACAGTAAATTAGCAGGAAAATACTGAGGCCTGCCAGTTTTTGGGTCAACTTTGAACGAACATAACTTCTTCAATATAATGAACTGGGTGAGCTACCATATATCAAAAGAACGATATTTGAGTCTTCTTTCTAATGAAATTGGCATCCAAATCCATCATCTGAGTAAGGAGTTATATGCGTTTTACATCAGCCTCTCAAAACAGATTTTTGTGAACAGTAAATTAGCAGGAAAATACTGAGTCCTGCTAGTTTTTGGGTCAATTTTGAACGATCATAACTTACTCAATATAATGAACTGGGCGAGCTAGCATATATCAAAAGAAAGATCTTTGAGTCTTCTTTCTAATGCAATTGGTTACATCCAAATCCAACATCTGAGTAAGGAGTTATATGCATTTTACTTCAGCCTCTTAAAACAGATTTTTGTGAACAGTAAATTAGCAGAAAAATACAGAGGCCTGCCAATTTTTGGGTCAACTGTGAACGATCATAACTTCCTCAATATAATGAACTGGGTGCGCTAACATATATCAAAAGAAAGATCTTTGAGTCTTCTTTCTAATGCAATTGGTTTCATCTAAATCCAACATCGGATGAAGGAGTTATATGCGTTTTACTTCAGCCTCTCATAACCGATTTTTGTGAACAGTAAATAAGCAGGAAAATACTGAGGCCTGCCAGGTTTTGGGTTAACTTTGAACGATCATAACTTCCTCAATATAATGAACTGGGCGAGCTAACATATATCAAAAGAAAGATCTTTGAGTGTTCTTTCTAATGCAATTGGTTTCCTCCAAATCCAACATCTGAGTAAGGAGTTATATGCGTTTTACTTCAGCCTCTCAAAACAGATTTTTGTGAACAGTAAATTAACAGTAAAATACTGAGGCCTGCCAGTTTTTGGGTCAACTTTGAACGATCATAACTTCCTCAATATAATGAACTGGGCGAGCTAACATATATCAAAAGAAAGATCTTTAAGTCTTCTTTCTAATGCAATTGGTTACATCCAAATCCAACATCTGAGTAAGGATTTATATGCGTTTTACTTCAGCCTCTCAAAATAGATTTTTGTGAACAGTAAATTAGCAGAAAAATATAGAGGCCTGCCAGTTTTTGGGTCAAGTTTGAACGATCATAACTTCCTCAATATAATGAACTGGGCGCGCTAACATATATCAAAAGAAAGATCTTTGAGTCTTCTTTCTAATGCAATTGGTTTCATATAAATCCAACATCTGATGAAAGAGGTATATGCGTTTTACTTCAGCCTCTCATAACCGATTTTTGTGAATAGTAAATAAGCAGGAAAATACTGAGGCCTGCCAGGTTTTGGGTTAACTTTGAACGATCATAACTTCCTCAATATAATGAACTGGGCGAGCTAACATATATCAAAAGAAAGATATTTGAGTGTTCTTTCTAATGCAATTGGTTTCCTCCCAATCCAACATCTGAGTAAGGAGTTATATGCGTTTTACTTCAGCCTCTCAAAACAGATTTTTGTGAACAGTAAATTAACAGTAAAATACTGAGGCCTGCCAGTTTTTGGGTCAACTTTGAACGATCATAACTTCCTCAATAAAATTAACTGGGCGAGCTACTATATATCAAAAGAAAGATCTCTGAATGTGCTTTTTAATGCAATTGGTTTCATTCAAATAAAACATCCGTGTAAGGAGTTATATGCGTTATACTTCAGCCTCTCAAAACAGATTTTTGTGAACATTAAATTAGCAGGAAAATACTGAGGCCTGCCAAGTTTTGGGTCAGCTTTGAACGATCATAACTTCCTCAATATAATAAAATGGGAGAGCTACCATATATCAAAAGAAATATCTTTGACTCTTCTTTCTAAGGCAATTGGTTTCATCCAAATCAAACATCTGAGTAAGGAGTTATATGCGTTTTACTTCAGTCTCTCAAAATAGATTTTTGTGAACAGTAAATTAGCAGGAAAATACTGAGGCCTGCCAGTTTTTGGGTCAACTTTGAACGAACATAACTTCCCCAATATAATGAACTAAGCAAGCTACCATATATCAAAAGAAAGATATTTGAGTATTCTTTCTAATGCAATTGGTTTCATCCAAATCCATCATCTGAGTAAGGAGTTATATGCGTTTTACATCAGCCTCTCAAAATAGATATTTGTGAACAGTAAATTAGCAGAAAAATACTGAGTCCTGCCAGTTTTTGGGTCAAATTTGAATGATCATAACTTCCTCAATATAATGAACTGGGCGATCTACCATATATCACAAAAAATAGCTTTGAGTCATCTTTCTAATGCAATTGGTTTCATCCAAATCCAACATATGAGTAAGGAGTTATACACGTTTTACTTCAGCCTCTCAAAACAGATTTTTGTGAACAGTAAATTAGCAGAAAAATACTGAGGCCTGCCAGTTTTTGGGTCAACTTTAAACGATCATAACATCCTTAATATAATAAACTGGGAGAGCTACCATATATCAAAAGAAAGATCTTTGAGTCTTCTTTCTTAAGCAATTGGTTTCATCCAAATCCAACATCTGATTAAGGAGTTATATGCGTTTTACTTCAGCCTCTCAAAACCGATTGTTGTGAACAGTAAATTAGCAGGAAAATACTGAGGCCTGCCAGTTTTAGGATCAACTTTGAACGAACATAAATTCCTCAATATAATGCACTAGGCGAGATACAATATATCAAAAGAACGATCTTTGAGCCTTCGTTCTAATGCAATTGGTTTCATCCAAATCCAACATCTGAGTAAGGCGTTGTATGCGTTTTACTTCAGCCTCTCAAAATAGATTTTTGTGAACAGTAAATTAGCAGGAAAATACTGAGGCCTTCCAGTTTTTGGGTCAAGTTTGAACAATCCTAACTTCCTCAATAAAATTAACTGGGCGAGCTACCATATATCAAAAGAAAGATCTTTCAATGTGCTTTCTAATGAAATTGGTTTCATTCAAATCCAACATCCGTGTAAGGAGTTATATGCGTTTTACTTCAGCCTCTCAAAACAGATTTTTGTCAACAGTAAATTAACAGGAAAATACTGAGGCCTTCCAGTTTTTGGGTCAACTTTAAACGATCATAACTTCCTTAATATAATAAAATGGGAGAGCTACCATATATCAAAAGAAATATCTTTGAGTCTTCTTTCTAAGGCAATTGGTTTCATCCAAATCTAACATCTGAGTAAGGAGTTATATGCGTTTTACTTCAGCCTCTCAAAACAGATTTTTGTGAATAGTAAATTAACAGGAAAATACCGAGTCCTGCCAGTTTTTGCGTCAACTTTGAACGATCATAACTTCCTCAATATATTGAACTGGGCGAGCTACCATATATCAAAAGAAAGATCTTTAGGTCTGATTTCTAATGCAATTTGTTTCATCCAAATCCAACATATGAGTAAGGAGTTATATGCGTTTTACTTCAGCATCTAAAAACAGATTTTTGTGAACAGTAAATTAGCAGGAAAATACTGAGGCCTGCCAGTTTTTGGGTCAACTTTGAATGATCATAACTTCCTTAATATAATGAACTGGGAGAGCGACCATATATCAAAAGAACGATCTTTGAGACTTATTTATAATGCAATTGGTTTCATCCAAATCCAACATCTGAGTAAGGAGTTATATGCGTTTTACTTCAGCCTCTCAAAACAGATTTTTGTGAACAATAAATTAACAGGAAAATACTGAGGCCTGCCAATTTTTGGGTCAACTTTGAACGATCATAACTTCCTCAATATAATGAACTGGGCGAGATACAATATATCAAAAGAACGATCTTTGAGCCTTCTTTCTAATGCAATTGGTTTCATCCAAATCCAACATCTTACTAAGGCGTTATATGCGTTTTAGTTCAGTCTCTCAAAATAGATTTTTGTGAACAGTAAATTAGCAGGAAAATACTGACGCCTGGCAGTTTTAGGGTCAACTTTGAACGATCATAACTTCCTCAATCTAATGAACTGGGCGAGCTAACATATATCCAAAGAAAGATATTTGAGTCTTCTTTCTAATGCAATTGGTTTCATCCAAATCCAACATCGGAGTAATGAGTTATATGCGTTTTACTTCAGCCTCTCAAAATAGATTTTTATGAACAGTAAATTAGCAGGATAATACTGAGGCCTGCCAGTTTTTGGGTCAAATTTGAACGATCATAACTTCCTCAATATAATGCACTGGGAGAGCTACCAAATATAAAGAGAAATATCTTTGAGTCTTCTTCTAATGCAATTGGTTTCATCCAAATCCAACATCTGAGTAAGGAGTTATATGCGTTTTACTTCAGCCTATCAAAACAGATTTTTGTGAACAATAAATTAGCAGGAAAATACTGAGGCCTGGCAATTTTTGGGTCAACTTTGAACGATCATAACTTTCTCAATAAAATAAACTGGGCGATCTACCATATATCAAAAGAAAGGTCTTTGAGTCTTCTTTCTAATTCAATTGGTTTTATCCAAATCCAACATCTGAGTAAGGATTTATATGCGTTTTACTTCAGCCTCTCAAAATAGATTTTTATGAACAGTAAATTAGCAGGATAATACTGAGGCCTGCCAGTTTTTGGGTCAAATTTGAACGATCATAACTTCCTCAATATAATGCACTGGGAGAGCTACCAAATATAAAGAGAAATATCTTTGAGTCTTCTTCTAATGCAATTGGTTTCATCCAAATCCAACATCTGATTAAGGAGTTATATGCGTTTTACTTCAGCCTCTCAAAACCGATTGTTGTGAACAGTAAATTAGCAGGAAAATACTGAGGCCTGCCAGTTTTTGGGTCAACTTTGAACGAACATAAATTCCTCAATATAATGCACTGGGCGAGATACAATATATCAAAAGAACAATCTTTGAGCCTTCGTTCTAATGAAATTGGTTTCATCCAAATCCAACATCTGAGTAAGGCGTTGTATGCGTTTTACTTCAGCCTCTCAAAATAGATTTTTGTGAACAGTAAATTAGCAGGAAAATACTGAGGCCTGCCAGTTTTTGGGTCAAGTTTGAACAATCCTAACTTCCTCAATAAAATTAACTGGGCGAGCTACCATATATCAAAAGAAAGATCTTTCATTGTGCTTTCTAATGAAATTGGTTTCATTCAAATCCAACATCCGTGTAAGGAGTTATATGCGTTTTACTTCAGCCTCTCAAAACAGATTTTTGTGAACAGTAAATTAACAGGAAAATACTGAGGCCTTCCAGTTTTTGGGTCAACTTTAAACGATCATAACTTCCTTAATATAATAAAATGGGAGAGCTACCATATATCAAAAGAAATATCTTTGAGTCTTCTTTCTAAGGCAATTGGTTTCATCCAAATCTAACATCTGAGTAAGGAGTTATATGCGTTTTACTTCAGCCTCTCAAAACAGATTTTTGTGAATAGTAAATTAACAGGAAAATACTGAGTCCTGCCAGTTTTTGAGTCAACTTTGAACGATCATACCTTCCTCAATCTATTGAACTGGGCGAGCTACCATATATCAAAAGAAAGATCTTTAGGTCTGATTTCTAATGCAATTTGTTTCATCCAAATCCAACATATGAGTAAGGAGTTATATGCGTTTTACTTCAGCATCTAAAAACAGATTTTTGTGAACAGTAAATTAGCAGGAAAATACTGAGGCCTGCAGTTTTTGGGTCAACTTTGAATGATCATAACTTCCTTAATATAATGAACTGGGAGAGCGACCATATATCAAAAGAACGATCTTTGAGACTTATTTATAATGCAATTGGTTTCATCCAAATCCAACATCTGAGTAAGGAGTTATATGCGTTTTACTTCAGCCTCTCAAAACAGATTTTTGTGAACAGTAAATTAACAGGAAAATACTGAGGCCTGCCAGTTTTTGGGTCAACTTTGAACGATCATAACTTCCTCAATATAATGAACTGGGCGAGATACAATATATCAAAAGAACGATCATTGAGCCTTCTTTCTAATGCAATTGGTTTCATCCAAATCCAACATCTTACTAAGGCGTTATATGCGTTTTAGTTCAGTCTCTCAAAATAGATTTTTGTGAACAGTAAATTAGCAGGAAAATACTGACGCCTGGCAGTTTTAGGGTCAACTTTGAACGATCATAACTTCCTCAATCTAATGAACTGGGCGAGCTAACATATATCCAAAGAAAGATATTTGAGTCTTCTTTCTAATGCAATTGGTTTCATCCAAATCCAACATCGGAGTAATGAGTTATATGCGTTTTACTTCAGCCTCTCAAAATAGATTTTTATGAACAGTAAATTAGCAGGATAATACTGAGGCCTGCCAGTTTTTGGGTCAAATTTGAACGATCATAACTTCCTCAATATAATGCACTGGGAGAGCTACCAAATATAAAGAGAAATATCTTTGAGTCTTCTTCTAATGCAATTGGTTTCATCCAAATCCAACATCTGAGTAAGGAGTTATATGCGCTTTACTTCAGCCTATCAAAACAGATTTTTGTGAACAATAAATTAGCAGGAAAATACTGAGGCCTGCCAATTTTTGGGTCAACTTTGAACGATCATAACTTTCTCAACAAAATAAACTGGGCGATCTACCATATATCAAAAGAAAGGTCTTTGAGTCTTCTTTCTAATTCAATTGCTTTTATCCAAATCATACATCTGAGTAAGGATTTATATGCGTTTTACGTCAGCCTCTCAAAACAGATTTTTGTGAACAGTAAATTAGCAGGAAAATACTGAGGCCTGCCAGTTTTTGGGTCAAATTTGAACGATCATCACTTCCTCAATATAATGAACTGGGCGAGCTACCATATATCAAAAGTAAGATCTTTGGGTCTTCTTTCTAATACAATTGGTTTAATCCAAATCCAACATCTGAGTAAGGAGTGATATGCGTTTTACTTCAGCCTCTCAAAACAGATTTTTGTGAATAGTAAGTTAGCAGGAAAATACTGAGGCCTGCCAGTTTTTGGGTCAAATTTGAACGATCATAACTTCTTCAATATATTGAACAGGGCGAGATACCATATATCAAAAGAATGATCTTTGAGCCTTCTTTCTAATGCAAATGGTCACATCCAAATCTAACATCTGAGTAAGAAGTTATATGCGTTTTACTTCAGCCTCTCAAAACTGATTTTTATGAACAGTAAATTAGCAGGAAAATACTGAGGCCTGCCAGTTTTTGTGTCAACTTTGAACGAACATAACTTCCCTAATATAATGAACTGGGCGAGCTACCATATATCAAAAGAAAGATATTTGAGTCTTCTTTCTAATGCAATTGGTTTCATCCAAATCTATCATCTGAGTAAGGAGTTATATACGTTTTACAGCAGCCTCTCAAAACATATTTTTGTGTACAGTAAATTAGCAGGAAAATACTGAGTCCTTCCAGTTTTTGGGTCAACTTTGAACGATCATAACTTCCTCAATATAATGAACTGGGCGATCTACCATATATCAAAAGAAAGATCTTTGAGTCTTCTTTCTAATGCAAATGGTTTAATCCAAATCCAACTTCTGAGTAAGGAGTTATATGCATTTTACTTCAGCCTCTCAAAACAGATTTTTATGAACAGTAAATTAGCAGGAAAATACTGAGGCCTGCCAGTTTTTGCATCAACTTTGAACGATCATAACTTTCTCCATATAATGAACTGGGCGAGCTACCATATATCACAAGAAAGATCTTGGAGTGTTCTTGCTAATGCAATTGGTTACATCCAAATCCAACATCTGACTAAGGAGTTATATGCGTTTTACTACAGCCTCTCAAAACAGATTTTTGTGAACAGTAAATTAGCAGGAAAATACTGAGGCCTGCCAGTTTTAGGGTCAACTTTGAACGATCATAACCGCCTCAATCTAATGAACTGGGCGAGTTACAATATATCAAAAGAAAGATCTTTGAGTCTTCTTTCTAATGCAATTGGTTTCATCCAAATCGAACATCGGAGTAAGGAGTTATATGCGTTTTACTTCAACCTCTCTAAACAAATTTTTGTGAACAGTAAATTAGCAGGAAAATACTGAAGCCTGCCAGTTTTTGGGTCAACTTTGAACGATCATAACTACCTTTATCTAATGCACTGGGCGCGTTACCATATATCAAAAGAAAGATCTTTGAGCCTGCTTTCTAATGCAATTGGTTTCAGCCAAATCCAACATCTGAGTAAGGAGTTATATGCGTTTTACTTCAGTCTCTCAAAACAGATTTTTGTGAACAGTAAATTAGCAGGAAAATACTGAGGCCTGCCAGTTTTTGGGTCAATTTTGAACGATCATAACCGCCTCAATTTAATGAACTGGGCGAGTTACCATATATCAAAAGAAAGATCTTTGAGTCTTCTTTCTAATGCAATTGGTTTCATCCAAATCGAACATCTGAGTAAGGAGTTATATGCGTTTTACTTCAGCCTCTCTAAACAGATTTTTGTGAACAGTAAATTAGCAGGAAAATACTGAAGCCTGCCAGTTTTTGGGTCAACTTTGAACGATCATAACTGCCTTTATCTAATGAACTGGGCGAGTTACCATATGTCAAAAGAAAGATCTTTGATTCATCTTTCTTATGCAATTGGTTTCATCCAAATCGAACATCTGAGTAAGGAGTTATATGCGTTTTACTTCAGTCTCTCAAAACAGATTTTTGTGAACAGTAAATTAGCAGGAAAATACTGAGGCCTGCCAGTTTTTGGGTCAACTTTGAACGATCATAACTTCCTCAATATAATGAACTGGGCGATCTACCATATATCAAAAGAACGATCTTTGAGCCTTCTTTCTAATGCAATTGGTGTCAGCTAAATCCAACATCTGAGTAAGGAGTTATATGCGTTTTACTTCAGTCTCTCAAAACAGATTTTTGTGAACAGTAAATTAGCAGGAAAATACTGAGGCCTGCCAGTTTTTGGGTCAACTTTGAACGATCATAACTTCCTCAATATAATGAACTGGGCGATCTACCATATATCAAAAGAACGATCTTTGAGCCTTCTTTCTAATGCAATTGGTGTCAGCCAAATCCAACATCTGAGTAAGGAGTTATATGCGTTTTACTTCAGTCTCTCAAAACAGATTTTTGTGAACAGTATATTAGTAGGAAAATACTGAGGCCTGCCAACTTTTGGGTCAACTTTGAATGATCATAACCGCCTCAATATAATGAACTAGGCGAGCTACCATATATCAAAAGAAATATCTTTGGGTCTTTATTCTAATGCAATTGGTTTCATCCAAATCCAACATCTGAGTACAGAGTTATATGCGTTTACTTCAGCCTCTCAAAACAGATTTTTGTGAACAGTAAATTAGCAGGAAAATACTGAGGCCTGCCAGTTTTTGGGTCAACTTTGAACGAACATAACTTCCTCAATATAATGAACTGGGTGAGCTACAATATATCAAAAGAAAGATCTTTACGTGTTCTTTCTAATACAATTGGTTATATCCAAATCCAACATCTGAGTAAGGAATTATATGCGTTTTACTTCAGCCTCCCAAAACAGATTTTTGTGAACAGTAAATTAGCAGGAAAATACTGAGGCCTGCCAGTTTTTGGGTAAAATTTGAACGATCATAACTTCCTCAATATAATGAACTGGGCGAGATACCATATATCAAAAGAACGATCTTTGAGCCTTCTTTCTAATGCAAATGGTTTCATCCAAATCCAACATCTGAGTAAGGCGTTATATGCGTTTTACTTCAGCCTCTCAAAACAGATTTTTGTGAACAGTAAATTAGCAGGAAAATACTGAGGCCTGCCAGTTTTTGTGTCAACTTTGAACAAACATAACTTCAGTAATATAATGAACTGGGCGAGCTACCATATATCAAAAGAAAGTTATTTGAGTCTTCTTTCTAATGCAATTGGTTTCATCCAAATCTATCATCTGAGTAAGGAGTTATATGTGTTTTACAGAAGCCTCTCAAAACATATTTTTGTGAACAGTAAATTAGCAGGAAAATACTGAGTCCTGCCAGTTTTTGGGTCAACTTTGAACGATCATAACTTCCTCAATATAATGAACTGGGCGATCTACCATATATCAAAAGAAATATCTTTGAGTCTTCTTTCTAATGCAATTGGTTTCATCCAAATCCAACATCTGCGTAAGGCGTTATATACGTTTTACTGCAGCCTCTCAAAACAGATTTTTGTGAACAGTAAATTAGCACAAAAATACTGAGTCCTGCCAGTTTTTGGGTCAACTTTGAACGATCATAAATTCCTCAATAAAATTAATAGGGCGCACTACCATATATTAAAAAAAAGATCTTTGAATGTGCTTTCTAATGCAATGGGATTCATCCAAATCCAACATCTGAGTACGGAGTTATATGCGTTTTACTTCAGCCTCTCAAAACAGATTTTTGTGAACAGTAAATTAGCAGGAAAATACTGAGGCCTGTCAGTTTTTGTGTCAACTTTGAACGAACATAACTTCCCCAATATAGTGAACTGGGCGAGCTACCACATAACAAAAGAAATATCTTTGGGTCTTCTTTCTAATGCAATTGGTTTCATCCAAATCCAACATCTGAGTACGGAGTTATATGCGTTTTACTTCAGCCTCTCAAAACAGATTTTTGTGAACAGTAAATTAGCAGGAAAATACTGAGGCCTGCCAGTTTTTGGGTCAACTTTGAACGAACATAACTTCCTCAATATAATGAACTGGGTGAGCTACCATATATCAAAAGAAAGATCTTTGCGTGTTCTTTCTAATACAATTGGTTACATCCAAATCCAACATTTGAGTAAGGAATTATATGCGTTTTACTTCAGCCTCCCAAAACAGATTTTTGTGAACAGTAAATTAGCAGGAAAATACTGAGGCCTGCCAGTTTTTGGGTAAACTTTGAACGATCATAAATTCTTCAATATAATGAACTGGGCGGGCTACCATATATCAAAAGAAAGATATTTGAGTCTTCTTTCTACGGCAATTGGTTTCATCCAAATCCAAAATCTGCGTAAGGAGTTATATGCGTTTTACATTAGCCTCTCAAAAACAGATTTTTGTGAACAATAAATTAGCAGGAAAATACTGAGTCCTGCCAGTTTTTGGGTCAAATTTGAATGATCATAACTTCCTCAATATAATGAACTGGGCGAGCTACCATATATCAAAAGAAAGATATTTGAGTCTTCTTTCTAATGCAATTGGTTTCATCCAAATCTATCATCTGAGTAAGGAGTTATATGCGTTTTACAGAAGCCTCTCAAAACATATTTTTGTGAACAGTAAATTAGCAGGAAAATACTGAGTGCTGCCAGTTTTTGGGTCAACTTTGAACGATCATAACTTCCTCAATATAATGAACTGGGCGAGATACAATATATCAAAAGAACGATCATTGAGCGTCTTTTCTAATGCAATTGGTTTCATCCAAATCCAACATCTGAGTAAGGTGTTATATGCGTTTACTTCAGCCTCTCAAAACAGATTTTTGTGAACAGTAAATTAGCAGGAAAAAACTGAGGCCTGCCAGTTTTTAGGTCAACTTTGAACGATCATAACGTCCTCAATAAAATTAACTGTGCGAGCTACCATATATCAAAAGAAAGATCTTTGAATGGGCTTTCTAATGCAATTGGTTTCATCCAAATCCAACATCCGAGCAAGGAGTTCTATGCGTTTTACTTTAGCCTCTCATAATAGATTTTTGTGAACAGTAAATTAGCAGGAAAATACTGAGGCCTGCCAGTTTTTGGGTCAACTTTGAACGATCATAACTTCCTCAATTTAATGCACTGGGCGAGATACAATATATCAAAAGAACGATCTTTGAGCCTTCTTTCTAATGCAATTGGTTTCATCCAAATCCAACATCTGAGTAAGGCGTTATATGCGTTTTACTTCAGCCTCTCAAAACAGATTTTTGTGAACAGTAAATTAGCAGGAAAATACTGAGGCCTGCCAGTTTTTGGGTCAACTTTGAACGATCATAACTTCCTTAATATAACGAACTGGGCGAGCTAACATATATCAAAAGAACGATCTTTGAGTCTGATTTCTAATGCAATTGGTTTCATCCAAATCCAACATCTGAGTAAGGAGTTACATGCGTTTTACTTCAGCCTCTCAAAACAGATTTTTGTGAACAGTAAATTAGCAGGAAAATACTGAGGCCTGCCAGTTTTTGGGTCAACTTTGAACGATCATAACTTCCTCAATTATAATGAACTGGGCGAGATACAATATATCAAAAGAACGATCTTTCCGCCTTCTTTCTAATGCAAATGGTTTCATCCAAATCCAACAACTGAGTAAGGCGTTATATGCATTTTACTTCAGCCTCTCAAAACAGATTTTTGTGAACAGTAAATTAGTAGGAAAATACTGAGGCCTGCCAGTTTTTGGGTCAACTTTGAACGATCATAACTTCCTCAATATAAGGAACTGGGCGATCTACCATATATCAAAAGAAAGATCTTTGAATCTTCTTTCTAATGCAATTGGTTTAATCCAAATCCAACATCTGAGTAAGGAGTTATATGCATTTACTTCAGCCTCTCAAAACAGATTTTTATGAACTGTAAATTAGCAGGAAAAAACTGAGGCCTGCCAGTTTTTAGGTCAACTTTGAACGATCATAACTTCCTCAATAAAATTAACTGGGCGAGCTACCATATATCAAAAGAAATATCTTTGAATGTGCTTTCTAATGCAATTGGTTTCATCCAAATCCAACATCCGAGCAAGGAGTTATATGCGTTTTACTTCAGCCTCTCATAATAGATTTTTGTGAACAGTTAATTAGCAGGAAAATACTGAGGCCTTCCAGTTTTTGGGTCAAATTTGAACGATCATAACTTTGTCAAAATAATGAACTGGGCGAGCTACCATATATCAAAAGAAAGATCTGTGAGTCTAATTTCTAATGCAATTGGTGTCATCCAAATCCAACATCTGAGTAAGGAGTTATATGCGTTTTACTTCAGCCTCTCAAAACAGATTTTGGTGAACAGTAAATTAACAGGAAAATACTGAGTCCTGCCAGTTTTTGGGTAAACTTTGAACGATCATAACTTCCTCAATATAATGAACTGGGCAAGCTACCATATATCAAAAGTAAGATCTTTAAGTCTGATTTCTAATGCAATTGGTTTCATCCAAATCCAACATCTGAGTAAGGAGTTATATGCGTTTTACTGCAGCATCTCAAAACAGATTTTTGTGAACAGTAAATTAGCAGGAAAATACTGAGGCCTGCATGTTTTAGGGTTAAATTTGAAAGATCATAACTTCCTTAACCTAATGAACTGGGCGAGCTACCATATAGCAAAAGAAAGATCTTTGAGTCTTCATTCTAATGCAATTGGTTTCATAAAAATCCAACATCTGACTAAGGAGTTATATGTGTTTACTTCAGTCTCTTAAAACAGATTTTTATGAACAGTAAATTAGCACGAAAATACTGAGGCCTGCCAGTTTTTGGGTCAACTTTGAACGAACATAACTTCCCCAATGTAATGAACTGGGCGAGCTACCATATATCAAAAGAACGATATTTGAGTCTTCTTTCTAATGCAATTGGTTTCATCCAAATCCATCATCTGCGTAAGGAGTTATATGCGTTTTACATCAGCCTCTCAAAACAGATTTTTGTAAACAGTAAATTAGCAGGAAAATACTGAGTCCTGCCAGTTTTTGGGTCAATTTTGAACGATCATAACTTCCTCAATATAATGAACTGGGCGATCTACCATATATCAAAAGAAAGATCTTGGAGTCTTCTTTCTAATGCAATTGGTTTAATCTAAATCCAACATCGGAGTAAGGAGTTATATGCGTTTTACTTCAGCCTCTCAAAACATATTTTTGTGAACAGTAAATTAGCAGGAAAGTAATGAGGCCTGCCAGTTTTTGGGTCAACTTTGAACGATCATAACTTCCTTAATATAATGAACTGGGTGAGCTAACATATATCAAAAGAAAGATCTTTGAGTCTGATTTCTAATGCAATTGGTTTCATCCGAATCCAACATCTGAGTAAGGAGGTATATGCGTTTTACTTTAGCCTCTCAAAACAGATTTTTGTGAACAGTAAATTAGCAGGAAAATACTGAGGCCTGCCAGTTTTTGGGTCAACTTTGAATGAACATAACTTCCTCAATATAATGAACTGGGCGAGATACAATATATCAAAAGAACGATCTTTGATCCTTCTTTCTAATGCAATTGGTTTCATCCAAATCCAACAGCTGAGTAAGGCGTTATATGCGTTTTACGTCAGCCTCTCAACAGATTTTTGTGAACAGTAAATTAGCAGGAAAATACTGAGGCCTGCCAGTTTTTGGGTCAACTTTGAACGATCGTAACTTCCTCAATAAAATAAAATGGGAGAGCTACCATATATCAAAAGAAATATCTTTGAGTCTTCTTTCTATGACAATTGGTTTCATCCAAATCCAACATCTGAGTAAGGAGTTATATGTGTGTTACTTCAGCCTCTCAAAACAGATTTTTGTGAACAGTAAATTAACAGGAAAATACTGAGGCCTGCCAGTTTTTAGGTTAACTTTGAACGATCATAACTTCCTCAATATAATGAACTGGGCGAGCTAACATATATCAAAAGAAAGATCTTTGAGTCTTATTTCTAATGCAATTGGTTACATCCAAATCCAACATCTGAGTAAGGAGTTATATGCGTTTTACTTTAGCCTCACAAAACAGATTTTTGTGAACAGTAAATTAGCAGGAAAATACTGAGGCCTGCCAGTTTTTGGGTAAACTTTGAACGAACATAACTTCCTCAATATAATGAACTGGGCGAGATACAATATATCAAAAGAAAGATCTTTAAGTCTGATTTCTAATGCAATTGGTTTCATCCAAATCCAACATCTGAGTAAGGAGCTATATGAGGTCTGCCAGTTTTAGGGTTAAATTTGAAAGATCATAACTTCCTTAACCTAATGAACTGGGCGAGCTACCAAATAGCAAAAGAAAGATCTTTGAGTCTTCATTCTAATGCAATTGGTTTCATAAAAATCCAACATCTGAGTAAGGAGTTATATGCGTGTTACTTCAGCCTCTCAAAATAGATTTTTGTGAACAGTAAATTAGCAGGAAAATACTGAGGCCTGCCAGTTTTTAGGTTAACTTTGAACGATCATAACTTCCTCAATATAATGAACTGGGCGAGCTAACATATATCAAAAGAAAGATCCTTGAGTCTTATTTCTAATGCAATTGGTTTCATCCAAATCCAACATCTGAGTAAGGAGTTATATGCGTTTTACTTTAGCCTCACGAAACAGATTTTTGTGAACAGTAAATTAGCAGGAAAATACTGAGGCCTGCCAATTTTTGGGTCAACTTTAAACGAACATAACTTCCTCAATATAATGAACTGGGCGAGATACAATATATCAAAAGAACGATCTTTGATCCTTCTTTCTAAAGCAACTGGTTTCATCCAAATCCCACATCTGAGTAAGGCGTTATATGCGTTTTACGTCAGCCTCTCAAAACAGATTTTTGTGAACAGTAAATTAGCAGGAAAATACTGAGGCCTGCCAGTTTTTGGGTCAACTTTGAACGATCATAACTTCCTCAATATAATAAAATGGGAGAGCTACCATATATCAAAAGAAATATCTTTGAGTCTTCTTTCTATGGCAATTGGTTTCATCCAAATCCAACATCTTAGTAAGGAGTTATATGTGTTTTACTTCAGCTTCTCAAAACAGATTTTTGTGAACAGTAAATTAATAGGAAAATACTGAGTCCCGCCAGTTTTTGGGTCATCTATGAACGATTATAACTTCCTCAATATAATAAACTGGGCGAGCTACCATATATCAAAAGAAAGATCTTTAAGTCTGATTTCTAATGCAATTGGTTTCATCCAAATGCAACATCTGAGTAAGGAGCTATATGAGTTTTACTTCAGCATCTCAAAACAGATTTTAGTGAACAGTAAATTAGCAGGAAAATACTGAGGTCTGCCAGTTTTAGGGTTAAATTTGAAAGATCATAACTTCCTCAACCTAATGAACTGGGCGAGCTACCATATAGCAAAAGAAAGATCTTTGAGTCTTCATTCTAATGCAATTGGTTTCATAAAAATCCAACATCTGACTAAGGAGTTATATGTGTTTTACTTCAGTCTCTCAAAACAGATTTTTGTGAACAGTAAATTAGCAGGAAAATACTGAGGCCTGCCAGTTTTTGGGTCAACTTTTAACGAACATAACTTCTTCAATATAATGAACTGGGTGAGCTACCATATATCAAAAGAACGATATTTGAGTCTTCTTTCTAATGCAATTGTTTTCATCCAAATCCATCATCTGAGTAAGGAGTTATATGCATTTTACATCAGCCTCTCAAAACAGATTTTTGTGAACAGTAAATTAGCAGGAAAATACTGAGGCCTGCCAGTTTTTGGGTCAATTTTGAACGATCATAACTTCCTCAATATAATGAACTGGGCGAGCTAGCATATATCAAAAGAAAGATCTTTGAGTCTTCTTTCTAATGCAATTGGTTACATCCAAATCCAACATCTGAGTAAGGAGTTATATGCGTTTTACTTCAGCCTCTTAAAACAGATTTTTGTGAACAGTAAATTAGCAGAAAAATACAGAGGCCTGCCAATTTTTGGGTCAACTGTGAATGATCATAACTTCCTCAATATAATGAACTGGGCGCGCTAACATATATCAAAAGAAAGATCTTTGAGTCTTCTTTCTAATGCAATTGGTTTTATCAAAATCCAACATCGGATGAACGAGTTATATGCGTTTTACTTCAGCCTCTCATAACCGATTTTTGTGAACAGTAAATAAGCAGGAAAATACTGAGGCCTGCCAGGTTTTGGGTTAAATTTGAACGATCATAACTTCCTCAATATAATGAACTGGGCGAGCTAACATATATCAAAAGAAAGATCTTTGAGTGTTCTTTCTAATGCAATTGGTTTCCTCCAAATCCAACATCTGAGTAAGGAGTTATATGCGTTTTACTTCAGCCTCTCAAAACAGATTTTTGTGAACAGTAAATTAACAGTAAAATACTGAGGCCTGCCAGTTTTTGGGTCAACTTTGAACGATCATAACTTCCTCAATATAATGAACTGGGCGAGCTAACATATATCAAAAGAAAGATCTTTAAGTCTTCTTTCTAATGCAATTGGTTACATCCAAATCCAACATCTGAGTAAGGAGTTATATGCGTTTTACTTCAGCCTCTCAAAATAGATTTTTGTGAACAGTAAATTAGCAGAAAAATATAGAGGCCTGCCAGTTTTTGGGTCAAGTTTGAATGATCATAACTTCCTCAATATAATGAACTGGGCGCGCTAACATATATCAAAAGAAAGATCTTTGAGTCTTCTTTCTAATGCAATTGGTTTCATCTAAATCCAACATCTGATGAAGGAGGTATATGCGTTTTACTTCAGCCTCTCATAACCGATTTTTGTGAACAGTAAATAAGCAGGAAAATACTGAGGCCTGCCAAGTTTTGGGTTAAATTTGAACGATCATAACTTCCTCAATATAATGAAATGGGAGAGCTACCATATATCAAAAGAAAGATATTTGAGTCTTCTTTCTAAGGCAATTGGTTTCATCCAAATCAAACATCTGAGTAAGGAGTTATATGCGTTTTACTTCAGTCTCTCAAAATAGATTTTTGTGAACAGTAAATTAGCAGGAAAATACTGAGGCCTGCCAGTTTTTGGGTCAACTTTGAACGAACATAACTTCCCCAATATAATGAACTAAGCAAGCTACCATATATCAAAAGAAAGATATTTGAGTATTCTTTCTAATGCAATTGGTTTCATCCAAATCCATCACCTGAATAAGGAGTTATATGCGTTTTACATCAGCCTCTCAAAATAGATATTTGTGAACAGTAAATTAGCACAAAAATACTGAGTCCTGCCAGTTTTTGGGTCAAATTTGAATGATCATAACTTCCTCAATATAATGAACTGGGCGATCTACCATATATCACAAAAAATAGCTTTGAGTCATCTTTCTAATGCAATTGGTTTCATCCAAATCCAACATATGAGTAAGGAGTTATATACGTTTTACTTCAGCCTCTCAAAACAGATTTTTGTGAACAGTAAATTAGCAGAAAAATACTGAGGCCTGCCAGTTTTTGGGTCAACTTTAAACGATCATAACATCCTTAATATAATAAACTGGGAGAGCTACCATATATCAAAAGAAAGATCTTTGAGTCTTCTTTCTTAGGCAATTGGTTTCATCCAAATCCAACATCTGATTAAGGAGTTATATGCGTTTTACTTCAGCCTCTCAAAACCGATTGTTGTGAACAGTAAATTAGCAGGAAAATACTGAGGCCTGCCAGTTTTTGGGTCAACTTTGAACGAACATAAATTCCTCAATATAATGCACTGGGCGAGATACAATATATCAAAAGAACGATCTTTGAGCCTTCGTTCTAATGCAATTGGTTTCATCCAAATCCAACATCTGAGTAAGGCGTTGTATGCGTTTTACTTCAGCCTCTCAAAATAGATTTTTGTGAACAGTAAATTAGCAGGAAAATACTGAGGCCTGCCAGTTTTTGGGTCAAGTTTGAACAATCCTAACTTCCTCAATAAAATTAACTGGGCGAGCTACCATATATCAAAAGAAAGATCTTTCAATGTGCTTTCTAATGAAATTGGTTTCATTCAAATCCAACATCCGTGTAAGGAGTTATATGCGTTTTACTTCAGCCTCTCAAAACAGATTTTTGTGAACAGTAAATTAACAGGAAAATACTGAGGCCTTCCAGTTTTTGGGTCAACTTTAAACGATCATAACTTCCTTAATATAATAAAATGGGAGAGCTACCATATATCAAAAGAAATATCTTTGAGTCTTCTTTCTAAGGCAATTGGTTTCATCCAAATCTAACATCTGAGTAAGGAGTTATATGGGTTTTACTTCAGCCTCTCAAAACAGATTTTTGTGAATAGTAAATTAACAGGAAAATACTGAGTCCTGCCAGTTTTTGCGTCAACTTTGAACGATCATAACTTCCTCAATATATTGAACTGGGCGAGCTACCATATATCAAAAGAAAGATCTTTAGGTCTGATTTCTAATGCAATTTGTTTCATCCAAATCCAACATATGAGTAAGGAGTTATATGCGTTTTACTTCAGCATCTAAAAACAGATTTTTGTGAACAGTAAATTAGCAGGAAAATACTGAGGCCTGCCAGTTTTTGGGTCAACTTTGAATGATCATAACTTCCTTAATATAATGAACTGGGAGAGCGACCATATATCAAAAGAACGATCTTTGAGACTTATTTATAATGCAATTGGTTTCATCCTAATCCAACATCTGTGTAAGGAGTTATATGCGTTTTACTTCAGCCTCTCAAAACAGATTTTTGTGAACAATAAATTAACAGGAAAATACTGAGGCCTGCCAGTTTTTGGGTCAACTTTGAACGATCATAACTTCCTCAATATAATGAACTGGGCGAGATACAATATATCAAAAGAACGATCTTTGAGCCTTCTTTCTAATGCAATTGGTTTCATAAAGATCCAAGATCTGACTAAGGAGTTATATGTGTTTTACGTCAGCCTCTCAAAACAGATTTTTGTGAACCGTAAATTAGCAGGAAAATACTGAGGCCTGCCAGTTTTTGGGTCAAATTTGAACGATCATACGTTCCTCAATATAATGAACTGGGAGAGATACCATATATAAAAAGAA
This sequence comes from Capsicum baccatum var. pendulum, assembly GCA_030864225.1. Classification (NCBI taxonomy): domain Eukaryota; kingdom Viridiplantae; phylum Streptophyta; class Magnoliopsida; order Solanales; family Solanaceae; genus Capsicum; species Capsicum baccatum. The sequence continues at coordinate 185,958,909 of CM061560.1, read as the reverse complement.
ATATCTTGGAGTCTTCTTTCTAATGCAATTGGTTTCATCCTAATCCAACATCTGTGTAAGGAGTTATATGCGTTTTACTTCAGCCTCTCAAAACAGATTTTTGTGAACAGTAAATTAGCAGGAAAATACTGAGGCCTGGCAGTTTTTGGGTCAACTTTGAACGATCATAAGTTCTTCAATCTAATGCTCTGGGAGAGCTACCATATATAAAAAGAAATATCTTTGAGTCTTATTTCTAATGCAATTGGTTTTATCCAAATCCAACATCTGAGTAGGGATTTATATGCGTTTTACTTCAGCCTCTCAAAACAGATTTTTGTGACAATAAATTAGTAGGAAAATACTGAGGCCCGCCAGTTTTTGGGTTAACTTTGAATGATCATAACTTCCTCAATACAATGAACTGGGAGAGATACCATATATGAAAAGAAATATCTTTGAGTGTTCTTTCCAATGCAATTGGTTTCATCCAAATCCAACATCTGAGTAAGGAGTTATATGCGTTTTTCTTCAGCCTCTCAAAACAGATTTTTGTGAATAGTAAATTAGCAGGAAAATACTGACGCCTGCCAGTTTTAGGGTCAACTTTTAACGATCATAACTTCCTCAATCTAATGAACTGGTCGAGCTACCATATATCAAAAGAAATATCTTTGAGTCTTCTTTCTAATGCAATTGGTTTCATAAATATCCAAGATCTGACTAAGGAGTTATATGTGTTTTACGTCAGCCTCTCAAAACAGATTTTTGTGAACAGTAAATTAGCAGGAAAATACTGAGGCCTGCCAGTTTTTGGGTCAAATTTGAACGATCATACCTTCCTCAATATAATGAACTGGGAGAGATACCATATATAAAAAGAAATATCTTGGAGTCTTCTTTCTAATGCAATTGGTTTCATCCTAATCCAACATCTGTGTAAGGAGTTATATGCGTTTTACTTCAGCCTCTCAAAACAGATTTTTGTGAACAGTAAATTAGCAGGAAAATACTGAGGCCTGGCAGTTTTTGGGTCAACTTTGAACGATCATAAGTTCCTCAATCTAATGCTCTGGTAGAGCTACCATATATAAAAAGAAATATCTTTGAGTCTTATTTCTAATGCAATTGGTTTCATCCTAATCCAACATCTGTGTAAGGAGTTATATGCGTTTTACTTCAGCCTCTCAAAACAGATTTTTGTGAACAGTAAATTAGCAGGAAAATACTGAGGCCTGGCAGTTTTTGGGTCAACTTTGAACGATCATAAGTTCTTCAATCTAATGCTCTGGGAGAGCTACCATATATAAAAAGAAATATCTTTGAGTCTTATTTCTAATGCAATTGGTTTTATCCAAATCCAACATCTGAGTAAGGATTTATATGCGTTTTACTTCAGCCTCTCAAAACAGATTTTTGTGACAATAAATTAGTAGGAAAATACTGAGGCCCGCCAGTTTTTGGGTTAACTTTGAATGATCATAACTTCCTCAATACAATGAACTGGGAGAGATACCATATATGAAAAGAAATATCTTTGAGTGTTCTTTCCAATGCAATTGGTTTCATCCAAATCCAACATCTGAGTAAGGAGTTATATGCGTTTTTCTTCAGCCTCTCAAAACAGATTTTTGTGAATAGTAAATTAGCAGGAAAATACTGACGCCTGCCAGTTTTAGGGTCAACTTTTAACGATCATAACTTCCTCAATCTAATGAACTGGTCGAGCTACCATATATCAAAAGAAATATCTTTGAGTCTTCTTTCTAATGCAATTGGTTTCATAAATATCCAAGATCTGACTAAGGAGTTATATGTGTTTTACGTCAGCCTCTCAAAACAGATTTTTGTGAACAGTAAATTAGCAGGAAAATACTGAGGCCTGCCAGTTTTTGGGTCAAATTTGAACGATCATACCTTCCTCAATATAATGAACTGGGAGAGATACCATATATAAAAAGAAATATCTTGGAGTCTTCTTTCTAATGCAATTGGTTTCATCCTAATCCAACATCTGTGTAAGGAGTTATATGCGTTTTACTTCAGCCTCTCAAAACAGATTTTTGTGAACAGTAAATTAGCAGGAAAATACTGAGGCCTGGCAGTTTTTGGGTCAACTTTGAACGATCATAAGTTCCTCAATCTAATGCTCTGGTAGAGCTACCATATATAAAAAGAAATATCTTTGAGTCTTATTTCTAATGCAATTGGTTTCATCCAAATCCAACATCTGAGTAAAGAGTTATATGCGTTTTACGTCAGCCTCTCCAAAAAGATTTTTGTGAACAGTAAATTAGCAGAAAAATACTGAGGCCTGCCAGTTTTTGGGTCAACTTTGAACGATCATAACTTCCTCAATATAATAAACTGGGCGAGCTAACATATATCAAAAGAAATATCTTTGAGTCTGATTTCTAATGCAATTGGTTTCATCCAAATCCAACATCTGAGTAAGGAGTTATATGCGTTTTACTTCAGCCTCTCAAAACAGATTTTTGTGAACAGTTAATTAGCAGGAAAATACTGAGGCCTGCCAGTTTTTGGGTCAGCTTTGAACGAATATAACCTCCTCAATATAATGAACTGGGCGAGATACAATATATCAAAAGAACGATCTTTGAGCCTTCCTTCTAATGCAATTGGTTTCATCCAAATCCAACATCTGAGTAAGGCGTTATATGCGTTTTACTTCAGCCTCTCAAAACAGATTTTTGTGAACAGTAAATTAGCAGAAAAATACTGAGGCCTGCCAGTTTTTGGGTCAACTTTGAATGATCATAACTTCCTTAATATAATGAACTGGGCGAGCGACCATATATCAAAAGAACGATCTTTGAGTTTTATTTCTAATGCAATTGGTTTCATCCAAATCCAACATCTGAGGAAGGAGTTATATGCGTTTTACTTCAGTCTCTCAAAACAGATTTTTGTGAACAGTAAATTAGCAGGAAAATACTGAGGCCTGCCAGTTTTTGGGTCAATTTGAACAATCATAACTTCCTCAATAAAATGAACTGGGCAAGCTACCATATATCAAAAGAAAGATCTTTGAGTGTTCTTTCTAATGCAATTGGTTTCATCCAAATCTAACATCTGAGTAAGGAGTTATATGCGTTTTACTTCAGCCTCTCAAAACAGATTTTTGTGAACAGTAAATTAGCAGGAAAATACTGAGGCCTTCCAGTTTTTGGGTCAACTTTGAACGATCATAACTTCCTTAATATAAAGAACTGGGCGAGCGACAATATATCAAAAGAACGATCTTTGAGTCTTCTTTATAATGCAATTGGTTTCATCCAAATCCAACATCTGAGTAAGAAGTTATATGGGTTTTACTTCAGCCTCTCAAAACAGATTTTTGTGAACAGTAAATTAGCAGGAAAATACTGAGACCTGCCAGTTTTTGGGTCAATTTTGAACGATTATAACTTCCTTAATATAATGAACTGGGCAAGCGACCATATATCAAAAGAACGATCTTTGAGTCTTCTTTCTAATGCAATTGGTTTCATAAAAATCCAACATCTGACTAAGGAGTTATATGTGTTTTTCGTCAGCCTCTCAAAACAGATTTTTGTAAATAGTAAATTAGCAGGAAAATACTGAGGCCTGCCAGTTTTTGGGTCAACTTTGAATGATCATAACGTCCTCAATATAATGAACTGAGAGAGATACCATATATCAAAGAAATATCTTTGAGTCTTCTTTCTAATGCAATTGGTTTAATCCTAATCCAACATCTGAGTAAGAAGTTATATGGGTTTTACTTCAGCCTCTCAAAACAGATTTTTGTGAACAGTAAATTAGCAGGAAAATACTGAGACCTGCCAGTTTTTGGGTCAATTTGAACAATCATAACTTCCTCAATACAATGAACTGGGCAAGCTACCATATATCAAAAGAAAGATCTTTGAGTGTTCTTTCTAATGCAATTGGTTTCATCCAAATCCAACATCTGAGTAAGGAGTTATATGCGTTTTACTTCAGCCTCTCAAAATAGATTTTTGTGAATAGTAAATTAGCAGGAAAATACTGACGCCTGCCAGTTTTAGGGTCAACTTTGAACGATCATAACTTCCTCAATCTAATGAACTGAGTGAGCTACGATATATCAAAAGAAATATCTTTGAGTCTTCTTTCTAATGCAATTGGTTTCATCAAAATCCAACATCTGACTAAGGAGTTATATGCATTTTACTTCAGCCTCTCAAAACAGATTTTTGTGAACAGTAAATTAGCAGGAAAATACTGAGGCCTGCCAGTTTTTGGGCCAACTTTGAACGATCATAACTTCCTCAATATAATTAACTGGGCGAGCTACCATATATATAAAGAAATATCTTTGAGTCTTCTTTCTAATTCAATTGGCTTCATCCAAATCCAACATCTTAGTAAGGAGTAATATGCGTTTTACTTCAGCCTCTCAAAACTGATTTTTAGGGTCAACTTCAAACGATCATAACTCCTTGTACAGGACGAACTGGGTGGCCTAGTTTATACGAAATGAAAGTCCTTTTAATTATCTTTACAATGATACCAATTTATCCAAATCCGATATCGGAGCAAAGAGTTATGATCGATTTACTTCAGCCTGTCAAAACTGTCCACTGGGGACAGATTCGGGATTTATTTCAATTTTTGGGGAACAATGGTCATTTTCTATTACCTCTTGGACGAATATTGGTCTTTATAAACCTGCAAATAGCCTCATATATATCAGATATCCTTCAATTATAAAGAGAGGTGAAACCCTAGCCAATTTCAACCTCAAATATTTTGTGATTCAGCCGTAGAAAATTCAAATTGGTTCCATATTTGTGTTCACCATCTCGAAAGCTTCGAGAAGCACCCCATGGTTATGTAAGGAGGATCCTAAATACAAGAGTTCATTGTTAAGGTATGAATATTATTTATTCTTGATTCTTATCCATGAATAAGTATTGATAAAGGATTATGAGTATTGTCTTGATGTTGGAAGATAGCTAAAAACATAGTTATGAATTGTTGTGTATAAATTGTTAGTAGTAAATTATGGAAGTTGTTGTATTGGATTATGGAGGATGAATTATGGTGATATATCATTATATTAGTGGTTATGTATGCCTAGTGATCATGTTGGTATTGGATGGTGATTAAGAAGGGAAATAAAAGCTAAGCGTGATGTTGAGGGATATTTCATGAAAATTGATGATATGTGAATGTAATAAGAGTATAAGAGGATGTATGTAGTACTCTTATTCATGAGCTAAAGGATTACTTCCTAGACATTATTTGGTGAAGATAATACCTAAATGGTAAGGTTTGGTTGCTAATACTAGTTTGCCACAAATGACTTATTGTAGATAAGTGTTCGAAGAGTACGGGAAGTCACTTGTATTGAAGTGGTTATATCAAGGTATGTAAGACATACTCTATCTAATCTTTGGCATGAATAATGACCCATGGCACTCTCAAGTAAGCTTCCAACATTGTCCTACGACACATGACACATAATAACATCATATGATCTTCGACACTACCAATTGAACTTGTTTTCACTTTTAAGATGTCCGGCTAGTCAAAAATGTCCATATACTATTGTTGAGTCCGAAATGGTTTAATGAGGTATCCATGATTCTCTACTTCATTTTCATGATATTGATTACCTATTTACATGTTTTTCCTATTGAGGTATCATGGTTTCAAGTTTCATAAAGTGTGACCACAAAGTAACCAATCTCAAAGATTAATTGAATTAAGAAATGGAATGTCTGTATTTTAAATTGATGATATGATGTATTGTATTAGTACCACTGATTAGTTTCCCATTGTATTATAAAGATTATGTATATATGCTATTCCAGGGGTGGTCCCTGATGTATTGTATTAGTACCACTGATCAGTTGGCCATTGTATGATATATGTTATGTATTGATAAGGATTACGGGAAGTAATGATATGAAAGTAATGTGCAGGTATCCCATCAGTTCTTTTAAGTGTGGTCTACTCATACTGTTTATTCACTGGTATCTGGGTTCTATTGATCTTTTGTATATCATCTTGATACTCACTGCCTTACATACTCAGTACATATTTCCGTACTGACGTCCCTCATGGGGGACCTGCATTCATGCCTGCAGGAACAGGTACTTCAGGTCGTACACCTCCGCAGTAAGAGCCAGGACATTCTGTTGTTAGTGGTGAGCTCCAGTTGTTTTGGGGCATCCCAAGTCGTCTCTATATGTACCTTTGGTATTTGTATAAAAGTCTTTTGTGGGCGGGAGTTTGAACCGACCCCAACTCAGTTGTGTATCTATGTAGAGGCTTTTGTAGACATATTGTACAACCATAGGAGTGTTTGGTTGATAGACGTGATGGCTCTGACGGCCAATTACTGTTCATATATATATTTATGCGTGTCTGCTGGGCTGATACAGGTACTATTTTCTTCTATTTACAACGAAGTGCTACCCAAATTTCTAACTTTCATAAGTAATGTAAATGTGAAAGTATAGGTTATGAACGGGTTCTCCCGGGCCTCCTCGGCTACGGGTGCCAGTTCGCTCCAATGGGATTTGGGGTATGACACCTGATACAATCATGGTGGCTGCTTCTTTGGCAGAAGCTCCTCTTATTTTATAAGTCATATTAACGACGCCCATTTCATGGAGCTTGTTATAGATTTGGTGTTCTGCCAATCCATCAACATTCCATACAGTGATGCCTCTACCATCATGATTTGAGGTGGAGAGGTAAGGGTTTTCCACACGCTATAGGCAAAACAAGTTTTGCTTTAATACACAAGGTTTGGTGTTTTCTCAGATTATTACAATGAAATTGTTGAGTTTACTTGATAATATTTTAATGCTGACTTGCATGTAACTAGGAAAAAAGATGGAAAATTCTGGTGCTTTGTTGAATAAGGAGTTTTTTGTGGCTACTAAAACAAGGAAACCTGATCGAGTATATAAGGACACATTTGAAGAGATCACAAACAAAATAGTATAAAAAATTTTATTTTGAAATTGATCAAGATCATTGTTTTCTTAAATATTGAATAAATTAAATTTACTTACTCTTGAATCTGATGTGTAGGTTGAAATAGAGAGAGTAGAGACTTAAGAAAGTGAAGATGGTACTCCTCAACTGATGCATTCACAAAAGTTATGGGGACTGATCATCTTGGTCGAGTAGGACTATTCGGACGCGATGTTACCAAGAATCTTTTGAAATAGAAAACAAGTGATTTTGGATCCTCTTCAAAAGCTGATGAACTGGTGGAGAAGAGATTGGATGGTCTAGAGGAGAGAATGCAATGAAGAATGAATGCTCAAAGAGATCTCATTGAGCGAAAATTTTCAATGAACATCATTGCATAACTTCAGCGTCTAAATCTAGGATTAACACTTGATCCTAATATGGTAGGATTCAATGTTCATTCTTCAGGAGAAGCGTTTGCTAATCAACAAGGAAATTATCCATCTGTTGGCAGTAACAATCAAGGTTAGTTTTCATTTCTTGATCTGTTGGTATTATGGCTTGGTATTATTAGTTTCGTATTATATCATGAAAGAATATAAAGATTATTCCATTTTAAAAGGGTAGATGCTATACTTTACATATCAAATTTTGATTCTGAGGTTGACTACCTCAAAAAGTGATTAGAAACTCTTAAGGTAATTATTTGAACTATGGAACTACGTGCTAACTGGATAAGATGTGAAGCTGCAATTTTCTCTTATTTATTGATATGCTAGAATTATATGTCTTCACCAGAAAGATTGTTCTTCAATAAAGAGTTCTAGAAAATACTAAAATTTCTTCTTTTTAGAATGTGTTCTATGAAGCTTCTGAATCTAGATAGTTAACTGTTTTGCTATTCTCTGAATTGGTATTCTTCTTTTGTGGGCTTCTGTATGTTTTTTTTTTAGGGTCGTGGGCTTCTGTATGTTGGTTTATTTTGTAGGGTTGTTAAGATGAGGTTTAATGGTTTGGTGCTCACCTCTATTTTATTCTCCTTCAAGAGTACAAAAGTCTGCCTTCACATTCAGATCAATGATGTGAAACTTTATGTTTTCATTCAAAGTCAGCCCATTAGAATTTTTTTGAGCAGGTTTTAGAGTTTGTCATTTATCATAGTCCTGAGAGCCAAAGGATCATTTTCATGTACACATTGAATATAAGAACTCCAGATGTAGATCTTTGAAAGTTGAAACTCTTATTTATGCGGTGTAACTTCATAGTTGTGATCAATGATGAGAGTAGTTTTTCTTCCTTATTTTTTTGGAAGGTAAGGATTTAAGTGGATTGAAAGATAATAATTACCAATAAAGGAAAAGGAACATGTTCCATTTTTGGTTTCAAGATGTATATAATAATTTGAATTAAACTGCCAACTGTTTATAATCTCCTGCTTAGCAATTGATATCAAAGTTAAAAAGAATTAGGTAATCTAGGGGTCAGCTTTGGGATACGAAAGATGATAAAATGATGATCAACATAACATATGGAAGGAGTTCTGCTACTTTTAAAATCCTGATATCTTGAGAAACAAAGGAAGTTAAGTTTTCCATGCAGTCTGGTTAATAGTCTGGTGTTAGCTTATAATGCCTTAGTTACCTCTTTGTTCCAATTGGTTCTACCAATAATAACAAATACTATGATGGTTTGAAGCAAGCTTCCACCAAGCATTGCATACCATATCCCTTGTACACCAAGATTAAACTTGTAACCAAAAAGTGCTCCAAATGGCAGACCAAAAACATAATAACATCCAAAGTTTATAAAGGATACTAGAAACTGCCACCCTGCACCAATAGCTACCGCTGGAAGATGTCTCATTCATCAATAGCAGACTTTTATAATTTGGTAAAATTTTAGTTGTTTCAATATGAGGTACAAAAATACATACCATGGACAACAGTCTGGATGCTAGTAATGAAGATGATTAATGCAAGAACATAACCCAACTTGGATGTCTCACTTATAACATTTTACTCTTTTGAGAACATTCTTGGAAATTGGTTTTTTGTGGCCAATATGATACTGCAAAAACTACTCCAACCATTGTTGATATCAAGACATGGACTCCAATTGTGTTATAATGCCTTGTGTTAGCTTCTTTATAAATAGAGATCATACAGAAAAGTTTAAATAATAATTGAGATCGGAAATTATCTAGTTTATTTGTATTTTTTTCAGTTGGTTCATATTTAAATTTGTTGTGGAATAGTCCTTTTTATGTTTTCATTTAAGTGTTAATTTATATTATTTGTTCTATATTTATAGGTGTCCAAAATGAAGAAAGAGATGACGAAAATGATGAATACAGACCATACTTGAGAAGATTTTTGGGTTGTGGATAAATTCTCTAATATCAATAGTTTTATGTTGGATTTTTTAAAACTTATTGCGACTTGAACTTGCTAGTATATGAAAACTTAACTAATCATTTGGACTTGATTACATTTTGCTTTTGGGTTTAAATTACTAGCTTGTTGCATATTCTGAATTATGAGATTATTAATTAATAATTTTATTGTGTGATGTATATATATTGTGTTATAATTTATTATATTAATACTACTATTTATCTAATCATTTTAATTTAATAACAAAATCGTCACAATAGATGCTATTATAATGGTTTAATGTCGTTGCAATAGAATCTATTGCAATGGTTCATAACCATTGTAATAGCACCTATTGCAACAGTTCATAACCTTGCAATAGATTAAAATATGTGTCCCAACAAACGATAAAATAGTTGTAATAGGTAGTCAAAAAGCATTGCAATAGAATAGCAAAGGCATCACAATAGCATCTATTGCAACAATTCGTAACCGTTGCGATAGACGCAATTGTGATGGTTCATAACTATTGTGATAGAATCTATTGCGATGGTTCCTAACTGTTGCAATAGATGATAATAGACGTCTTAATAATTCAAAAAATAACCATCGCAATAGGCCTATCTATGGCAACAATTTTAACAAATCGTCACTATAGATCTACCTATGGCGACGGTTTATACAACCGTCGCAATAACTGTTGCCATAGACCTATCACAACGCCCACCTATAAGACGTTTGCTGAACTGCTGCGATAGGAATATTGCAACAGTTTTTTGACCTATTGTAATGGTTTTGCAACCGTCACCATAGATCTAATTTCTGGTAGTAAGACATGGCTCATTTGAAGATGCAGATGGATTTACTAACCAAACACTTATTATTTGCAAAGACTAAAAAAGTGAAAGCTGTTGTATCATAAGGTAAAGATGATTTTGATTTGAAAGAAGAAGCCAACTATTTGAATAACCAGGGGGAGTTTTGAGTCAATAGCCAAGGAAATCAAGGTCGGACTTATATGACAAGGATGGATATATGGATCGGGATCAAGGAAATTGGAAAAGAAAGAATAATAGAAATGGGTTGTATGTACCTTCCAAAAGTAGAGATAATGCAGCAACTAGCTCTGGTAAGATGTCCATGGAGGACATGATGGAGAAATTGTTAAAGGAAGTTGAGGCTACCAACTCTGGGGTGACTACCATGAAGATCGATTTGTATTCTATGAGTTAGTTGGTAAACTCACACTACACTTTGATAAAATAGTTAGAACAACAAATGAGCCAACTTTCTGCAACATTAAAACAAAGGAAAAGTGGAACGCTGCCAAATGATACAATTTAGAACCCTCGGAATGATAGTTCATGCATGGATATTACCATATAGAGTGGTAAGGTTTTATCAGGCCCTTCTTTGGGTAAAGTTATTAATGATGAGGTGATTAAAAAGATGCTGAGCTTGAAGAAGGAAATCCAGTGGAGTGTGAGAAGATGCATGGCATTGATATCCCTTTAAATCATCAACAGGTTGATAAGGTGGATTAAGGGAAAGAGAAGGAAAAGAAAGCAGTGGTGAAGACTCTTACAAAACCACCATCTCCCTTTTGTTAGAGATTGAAAAAGAAGGCTGATGATATAAAGTTTAGTAAATTCATGGCAATATTGAAGCAGCTAACAGTGAATGTGCCTTTTGTCGAGGCACTTGAACAAATTCCAGGATATGCTAAATTTATGAAGGATCTTGTGATAAAAAAAGAGCGGTGATCTACGAACTGGTGGATAACATCCATTATTGTAGTGTTATTTCTACAAGGTCCTTGGTGCAAAAGAAAGTATCCCCAGCAGCATTCATTATTCCTTATACTAATGGATCTCTGGAATTCCCTAAGGCCTTAAGTGATCTAGGAGCAAGCATCAATCTGATTCCGCTAGCTGTCTATAAAAAAAACTGGGTTTAGGCAATCCCACTCCCACCAACATGCGACTTGTGATGGCAGACAGGTCGGTAAAATAACCTGTAGGTATTTTGTATGATGTGTTGGTGAAAGTATTGAGCTTCATATTTCCTACAGATTTCGTCATTCTGGATTGTGAGGTGGACTTTAAGGTGCCCATAATCTTGGGTCGTCCTTTCCTTACAATCGGGAGTGTGTTGATTGATTTGCGAGCTAATGAGCTCTTATTCAGGTTGAATGATAAAGTGGTGCAATTTGATATTTGCAAATCAATGAAGCAGCATAAAATGAGTATGTTCTCAATTGTTGACATAAATTATGAGGATGAGCAAGAGGTGTCAATACAGAAAAAACTTGTTGTCAAAACTTTAGCTGCAGTACTGATGAGTTTTGATCGTGAAGGCATTTAGGAGTATGAAGAGACTATTTGTGTGTTTTCAAGAATAGGCTCATACTCTTATGCTTCTAAGAAGGTAGATCTTGATCTTGCTAATCACCCAATACCACCGGCTAAGCCATCCATCGAAGAGCCACCGATGTTGGAATTGAAAGACTGCCAGGGCATTTAAGGTATGTGTTTCTGGGAAGCAGAAATACGTTACTTATTATTATTGCAGCTGATTTAGGAAAGCAACAAGTGAAAGCACTTATTTTGGTACTCTAAAGGTTAAAAGGGGCAATAGGCTGGACTATTACAGAGATTATTGACATTCCGTTTGGCATCGACACTCATAAGATACAGCTTAAGAAGGACTGCACTCCAACCATTGAACACCAATTTCGTCTTAATCCAACGATGCAAGAGGTAGTTAAGAAGGAAATTATTAAATTGTTGGATGTAGGAGTAGTTTATCCTATTTCTAACAGTAAATGGGTGATCCCAGTTCAATGTGTACCCAATAAAGGAGGCATGACTGTTTTTGCAAATGAAATGAATGAGTTGATTCCACTCAGGCCTATGACCGGGTGGAGAGTGTGCATAGACTACCGCAAACTAAACTCATGGACTTTGAAAGACCACTTCTTGATGCCCTTTATGTATTAAATGCTTAGTCGATTAGCAGGAAAGGGGTGGTATTACTTCATGGATGTCATGCTTCACCAGTTGGAGGTCACCATGTAGGTGATAGAACGGCTATAAAGGTGTTGCATAGTGGCTACTATTGGCCAATGTTATTCAAGGATGCTCATGAGTTTGTACTAAAGTGTGACCAATGCCAGAGGCAGGGTCCAATCTCCAAGAGGCATAAGATGCCTTTGACAAAGATGCTTGAAGTAAAATTGTTGACGTTTGAGGTATCAACTTCATGGGCCCTTTTGTAAGCTTGTATGGGATGAAGTACATTCTAGTTGCTGTTGATTATGTATCAAAAGGGGTCAAAGCCGTAACCTTGTTGAATAATCAAGGAAGAAGAGTTGTTGTGTTTCGCAAATAGAACATCTTCTCTCGCTTTGGAGTACTACGTACTATTATAAGTGATAGAGGATCTCATTTTTGCAACAAAGTGTTTCGGGCGTCTTTGGAAAAATATGGAGTGAAACGGCATAGAGTAGAGACACCATATCACCCATAAATTAGTGGGCAGTTAGAGGTCTTGAATCAAGAGATTAAGGCCATCTTAGCTAAAATAGTGAACATTAGTAGGAAATATTGGTCTTAAAAGCTAGATGACGCTTTATAGGCATATTAGACTACTTTCAAGAAATCAATTGGTATGTCATCGTATCAGCTAGTCTATGGGAAAGCATGTCATTTGCCAATCGAGTTAGAGCACAAGGCTTTATGGGCACTAAAAAGTTTAAATATAAATTGGAAGGAGGCAGCAAAGCTAAGACTAGGGAAATTGAATGAGATGGATGAATTTTGTCTCGGGTCTAATGAAAGAGTAGACTTATACAAAGAGAAGATGAATAAGTATCATGATCGAAAAATTCAAAAATAAAACTTTTATAAAAGTGATTTGGTACTTCTCTTCAGCTCTAGACTGAAGTTGTTCCCAGGTAATTTGAAATCAAAGTGGTCCGACATATTCAAAGTGAATCAAGTCTACTCATTTGGAGTATTTGAAATTGAGAATGAGGACGGGAGCATCTTTAAGGTAAATGGGAAGTGAGTGAATCTATATATCGGTCCAATAGACTCGATAAAGTGTATAGCCACTTATATCTTAATGAAGTCTGAGTAATTAAGATAACTGAGTCATGCCGTTACACTAAATCAGGCACTATTGGGAGGCAACCCAAAGTTTTTATGTTTGATAAAGGTGTCTTGACGACCAAGTCTGATAAGCTATCACAGCAGGTCATCAGAGAAGCCAAGCTTAAGGCACGTTCTATTTAGGGCTGACAACAACACTTGATGGGCTATCACACTTGTGATAAGGTATCAAATGAGGTCGTCGACTGAGAAAATTTTGAGATATGTTCTGGATAGAGCTGACGACAAAATGTTACGGGCTATCACAACTCTATTAAGTCATCAAGCTTGACCGTCAGATATGCTGAAATAAGGCAACACTCTGCCTTGAGCTACTCCAGGTATACCCTAACCCTTAGTTCAGCTTCTCTTTGCATGTACATTAAGGACAACCCTAGATTTTAAGTTGAAAGTGTAGGGTGACTTGTTGTAAAATGTTGTAGTTGACTAGGAGAAATACAAGTACCTTAGGTAGTTAATATGTTTTTGTTGATTTTGGAACACCTCTCCAATGGTCTATTTTATAACTGTGTGATATGTATTTATGTGTGACCACTGCGCATCTTGTTTTGGCATTAGTACTAGTGACATGATAACCATCGCTAAAAAATTGCATGAACCTGATGGGTAGTAGCTTGTAATGTACCTGTGTGCTATATGCGTGTGAGATATTACTTAGCTCCCTTTGTATGTTACATTCAGAACTTGTCCGATTAGTCTTGCCTTAGTTGTAGGATAGGGGTTAGGAAAGGATCATAGGTCGTGTTGAGATTAGTTCACTTCTAGCCTAAATTACCTTCCCTATATGAATGATATCCCTTAATCTCATTTTTGAGCCTAAATGCCTATTATTTTATGATACCTATCACCTTCTTATTTATATAACAATGAACCTATTTTGGCCTTGGTCCTCCTTGGACATTGTGCACTTTGACTTAGGCAAATAGCCTAAGTTGAGGGTGGCTACCATAGGGGTGCGTGATGTAAAATGAGTATGAAGAAAGGTATAATAAAAGAAAAGAATAAAAAAATAGTTGTGGTGGAAAAAGAATAAGAAAAGAAAAGTTGTGAAAAAAAATAAATGATTGTCAAAAAGACCGCACCCAGCCGGAGTATGTGTGATCAAGAATGGAGAGAATTAGGTAAAGGTAAATAAGTGAGACCCCAAAAGTTAGTATGGTGCCAAGGAGGCTTAGTCCCCTTAAATATGGTTGAGTACTATACCAGACCTTAGCCTACGTTATAGTTCGAAGAAAAAGACCTATAGTGATCCTAGCTTACCTGTCTGAAAACCTTGGTAATGAAAATAAGGGCAAGCTTATGGTATTTGGCATATATTGACTGGAACTTCTTTTTGAGAGTGAGTGTCTATTGATTGTCCCCACAATTACATATGTTATTTCTTATATGAGTGAGAAGGGACTTCTCTATTGTAAGGGTACACTGGTTATGTTGCTATTTGCTAACTTGTTTGGGTAGTGTAATATTGGTACATGCATGGTTGTTGTTGCTAAGTTGATTCCATGGATTGATTCTTTTGTGCCACATTCTTTCTTTTTAGTAATATACATAGTTGAGTTTGAGATGATTTACCTTGGAGATAGTAAATATGTTTTGAGCTAAAATAGATGTTTGACTGCCGAATGTTCTTTGCATCCTCTTAGTTATATTTAAGTTGCTTGAGGACAAGCAATTGTTTTAAGTTGACGGTATTGATGTGTGAGCTAATGCTAACACATTTGAGGCTTTTAACTAGAAATAATTGTAAAGTCTTAAGCAACTTTTGTCATTTTTGATTGATTTCTCTTTGATAATGCAGGAAAGTCAAGATGCGAGAAAACCAAAGACAATAAGAGCAAAAGATGTGAATTTGGAACAAGTGGCCATGAAAGTGTAGTGGACGACTTGTCTGATAATTCATCAAATTTGTGATAAGTTATCAGAGTCAAATCAATTGTAAACAGTGTAAGGAAGTTGAAGTAGAAGTGTGATGACATCTCTAATAAGCCATCACAATTCTGATAAGCCATCGAGAATTCCGTCAGTCTAAGGCAGTACATGATATTTGAAGTGAAGAAGTGAAGACATTGTCTGATATGTTGTCAAAGTCTTGATAAGCCGTTCGGATTTGCCATCAGCCTAAGGCAGTACATGAGATTTTAAGTAAACAAGTGACGACATTTTTTAGTATGTCGTTAAAGTCCTGATAAGCTGTCAGGAGTTTCCATCAGCCTAAGGCAAAAATCATCAGACTTTAAGGAGGAGCTGACGACAATGTCTGATAAGTCATCAGACTCCTGATAAGACGTCATACTTGGTCGTCAGCTGTGCGAGAAAAAGTTGTATTTTGTGATTTGATTCCTAATTTAGCTCTTGGTATTTAAGGTAAAGTTAAATCTCTAACTTCACGACATTCCTCTTGAACTACACGAACCTACACTATTTTCTCTTTAGTTTTCTCTGTAACTTTACAATTAACTTTTAGAGATTGTTGTCATAATTTTCTTGGGATCTCTACTGCGATCTAATTTGAGAAACACTTGTTGATATTTATTATTCTATAATTTATCTTTATCAAATTATGAATACAAATTGTCTTGTTGCTTTTTACATTATGAGTAGTTAATTCCTTTAAAACCGAGTTGTGGGATCTATGGGTTTGGTTTTATAAAGTAACTAGGTGTTCTAGATTCTAAAGGTAGTAGGAACTCCTTGGTAATCCTCTGTTTTACATATTATGTGTTGGTTGCAAACGATAGGTCATTCCTACTAGTGATTTGCTTGAAATAAGAAATCAACCCTAGTAGGAAGTGAATTATCAACAGGGACTTGGAAGCATCAAACTTTCATTTAATAATTAACGTTGTAACAAGGTTAATTAACTTGAGACAACATCCTGTTATGAAATATAAATTCCCTAAGTTTGAAAGAGTTGGGTAATTAAATGTCAGAATAGGTTGAGAAACATTTAGACATTACTTCGACAAGGATAATCTGTTGTTCCTACCTACCATAAGAATCTTGAACTGTTACTAGTTTCTGTCAAATACCAACACTCATAGTGAACACAACTATGGTTTTCCATATAATATTGATTATAAACCCTGACACTGAATTGAGAAATAATTACTTGTTACCCTTCCAAAAACCCCTATTTACAGTAAACTACTTACTAACGTTGATTGACTAACGAACAATTTAAATTAACACCATATTCCCGGTGGGATTTTACCCCAATCTAGTTGGGTTATATATTTGACAACAACCACTTACTTTCTCGTAAGAGAGGTGTAGTTTGAGTGTTATCACACTCCTTCACCATATCCTTTAAAACTCCTAATACAAATTTACTCATTCGGGCCCTGGAATCAGCAACCACAGTCAGAGCATACCTTTCCAACTGTGTAAACTTGAGTGAGTACTCCCTTACACTCATGTTACCCAACCTCAGGTTTATACCCTCCTATACCTTGGCCTCCTTCAACTCCAAAATAAAGAAACTATCCAAGAAAGTCATGACAAACTCCACCCACTCTATGATGATAGGCGTATATACACTCCTAAAGTACTATAATTTACCCATATTTTAGCTATGTTTTGAGGACAAACTTTATAATTCATACACTTTTATTCCTTTTTCCTGTAAGTGAGATAACAAACGTGATTAGCAAGTTTTCAGGTATAAATGATGTAGAATGCAGCATTTTATGGATAACTTGACGCCAAAGGAAGTTTCACGAAAGAAGGGAAGGAGAGCTTGGACGCCTAGGACCAAAAGTGACGCATGGAAAATTTGTCCCAGGAAAAACAGCAATTCTAAAGACTTTGGGGATCAGCAGTAACTTATTAGAATTAGGATAAGTAATGCAGTAACTTATTAGGAGTAGGATAAGTAATGTAGTAGCTTAGTAGGAATAGGATATGGGTGTTATAAATACCCTATTTTGCTAGAGATTTTAAAAAATCATTCTTAGACTCCGAATCATTCTAATTCTTCCATTAATTCGAATTCTCATACTTCTACTTTCAATTCTTATTCTCTTCATCTATTCTATTCTTAATTTTCACAATAAGACAAACGCTATTCTAAAAGGGAATTCACGCCACAAGCCATACCAAACCCTACTACACGTGAGATCTTTATTTTGGTATAATGATAATGTCTATTGTGATTTCCATTGCACTCATGAGCAGCTAAACTTTTATGTTGGGGTTATGGAAGCCTTATGAGATACTATCTATTGCTATGAGTTTGTGAATTCTTGACACGTATGTTGCTTATATCATTACTCTCTTCATCTTAATGCAAATTCTTGTGGTTGCAAACACATAGGATACGCCAGTATAGCATTAACTTGTTCGAAAGAAAAGTTATATTTCTGGAAAAGAGATAATGTCAAGGTAATAGGGCACCAACCCCTGTTAAAAAGTTAGTGTCGTAACTGGATTAACCTCTTGGAGAATTTGTACCATTAGATACACTTTAATCTCGAAAGAGTTAAAGTGAAATAGTCCTTGATAGGTCGAAAGACGCCTGGATTTACCATAAAATACAATTCTCTATAAGCAAATGCATGTCTGAATTCCACATAACTCATAGCCAATAGATACGTATAACTTATAAGGTGGACATAACCCCAACTCTAAAATCTCATTGATTAACATCTTACAAAATATTCTATTTCTTTCTCTTCTATTTTACGTTTTTAATTTACTCTTTTGTTTACATTATTTGCATGCTATAAATCCCCCCTTTTACAAAACTTTCACCAAAAGTCTAATAATCTTTGCTTACTTAGTGACCAAGTATTCTCTGTGGGATTTTACACCAAACCCAGTTGGGTTCTATATTTGACAACGACCGCTTACACTCTTACGAGAGTTGTAGTTTGAGTGTTATCAAAAATTGGCGTCGTTGGCGGGGAATACGGTTGTCTACTAAGTTTGTGATAGTTACTAGACCTTTTGGTCAAAGATTCTCGTACTTTACTTTTAGTTGTTGTTTTTGTTTTCTGCAGGTTTTTATTCAGTGCATGCCTCATACTCGAAGTTCTGGTCAACCGTTATTACCTTTCAATCCTGAACCACATCGTATTGTTAGAATGGAGGCTCAACAGGAAATTGAAAGAACGACTGCTTAACAGGAACAGGCTAGACTAGCTGCTCTTGCTGCCGCTCAAGTGCACCAACAGAATATTGATAATCCTAGGCGAGCAACGAATCATGATGATGAGGACCTAGTGATGATGAGTTCCTAAACCCTAGGCGTGATGCTGAGATGGTGACACCTGCTAACAGAAGAGATCGTCAAGGCAGATTTCAGCCTGAACATCGAGCCATACCATTCGATAATGATGATGATGATCTTGATGGAGCTGGTGCCACAAGAGCCATTATTCTTCCGCCCTTGGCGCCCGGAGCCAAGATGAATATCACTAGCACCATGATTCAGTTATTGTAACTCAAGGGATTATTCGGTGGACTCGCAGGTGATGATCCAAATATGCATCTGATCAACTTTATCTCTACATGCAAGTCATTCGACAATCTAGGCGTTGGACAGAATGCAATTCGGTTGCACTTATTTCCACTGTCTCTATCTGGAGAGCCAACTCTATGGTTGAATGGGTTGACTCCTGATTCTATTACTAATTGGAGGCAATTGAAAGATGCTTTCCTAGAAAGATTCTTTCCGCCATCCAAAAGAGCACAATTGAGAGATAAAATAAGCAACTTTCGTCAGCTTCCAACTAAAGCCCTCCACGAAACATGGGAGAGATTCAAGAAGAAGCTTATGAGGTGCCCAAACCATCACATGAACAATATCCACTTGATGGAGATACTATCAGATCCTTGAATTCGGTAACTAAACCAGTGGTGGATAATACGGCTGGAGGATCATTTATGGACCTCACCTTTGTTCAGGAAAGTGATATGCTAGACCGGATGACAAAGCAAAGTAGGGTGTGGCATACCAGAGATTTTGAGGTAGCAAGCCCCACTTTGTCTATAGGCATGACTGCAGAACAAAGGAGAAGAGAAGAAGAACGTGATCAAGATATGACGCACATGAAAACACAAGTGGATCTTCTTACAAAGCATCTTCTATCAGGGAAGATCGAAAAAGTCAAAGCGGTTACGTCAAAAGGAAGAGAGGAGTCTGATTCTGAGGAAGAAGCCAACTACGTGAACAATCAGGGGGTTTTCGAGGCAATGCCCAAGGAAACCAAGGTCGAAACTATTATGATAATTTTGGAAACAAAGACCGTGATCAAGGTAGTTGGAAGAACAAGACTGACAGGAGTGGCGTGTATATTCCTCCTGGACGACGAGAGGCCATGACATCTGGTTCGAGAAATATGTCAATGGAAGATATGATGGCTAAACTATTGAAAGGAGTGGAAGCAACCAACACTGGAGTAACGGAGGTAATAAATGACTTGGCCTTAATAAAACAATTGGTTGAATCACATTCCACTTCAATAAGACAGCTGGAACAACAATTGAGTCAAATTTCAGCCACATTAAATCAAAGAAAAGCTGGCACCTTACCAAGCGACACAGTGTAAAACCCAAGAAACGATGGAACATGCATGGATGTTACTACTAGAAGTGGTAAAGTGCTGGAAAATTAATCCCAAAGCAAGCAAGTGGCCGATGATATCGTAGGCAATGCAGAAGAAGAGGACCCCATAAAAGCCGATGAAGATGCTCATGACGTCATTCCTCGACATTCGCAGCCTGAAAAGATCTCTGAATCAAAGTATGATGAAAAGAAAGTTGTGGAGAAAACAATTCCCCTTCCACCACCTCCTTTTCGTCAAATATTAAAGAAGAAAACTGATGATACCAAGTTCAATAAATTCATGTCTATGTTAAAACAGCTGACCATTAATGTTCCCTTGGTTGAGGCATTAGAACAAATGCCAGGCTATGCAAAATTTATGAAGGATCTTCTAACAAAGAAGCAGGCAGCAAGCGGTGAGTTGGTAGATAATATTCATCATTGTAGTGCAATCGCTACCCAATCACTAGTTCAAAAGAAGGCCGACCCCGGTGCCTTCACTATTCCTTGCACTGACGGATCTTTGAATTTTTCCAAGGCATTATACGATTTAGGAGGCAGCATCAACTTAATGCCATTATACATTTACAAAAATTTGGGGTTGGGTGATCCCACTCCAACCAATATGAAGCTTGTGATGGCTGATAGGTCGGTAAAATGACCTGTTGGATTTCTATGTGATGTATTGGTGAAGGTTTCTTCATTCATATTTCCGGCAGACTTTGTTATTTTGGATTGTGAGGTAGACTTTGAAGTTCCTATAATCTTAAGGTGCCCTTTCCTTGCAACAGGAAGTGTGCTTATTGATTTAAGAGCTAATGATCTATTCCGGATGAATGATGAAATAGTCCACTTTTATGTGTGCAAATCAATGAAGCAACCCAAAGATCTGAACATGTTCTCGGTAGCTGATGTTTATTTTGATGATGAGAAAGATCTGCCTGTAGAGGAGTAGCTTGTTGATGACCCATTGGCGGTTGTGCTTATGAATGTTGAGAGTAAGGATGCTGAAAATTATGAAGAAACTATTTCTGCTCTAACAGGATTAGGGTTATATCCTCACGCTCCCAAGAAGCTGGATCTTGATCTAAAAAATCGACCAACACCACCAGTTAAACCATCTATTGAAGAACCACCCACGTTGGAATTGAAGGAGCTGCCTAGTCATCCAAAGTATGCATTCTTAGGAGGCGGTAACACACTTTCGATTATTGTGGCATCAGATTTGGGGGAGCAACAAGTTGCAGCTCTCACTGCTGTTCTACGGAAATACATAAGAGCCATCGGTTGGACCATCGCTGACATTATTGGTATTCCTCCTGGGATTTGTACACACAAGATTCGGCTTGAAGAAAATTGTATACCCACTATTGAACATCAAAGGCATCTCAATCCATCTATGATAGAAGTGGTGAAGAAAGAAATTATTAAGTGGTTAGATACAGGGGTTGTGTATCCAATCTCCGATAGTAAATGGGTAAGCCTGGTACAATGTGTTCCCAAGAAAGGAGGCATGACGGTAGTAGCGAATGAAAAGAATGAGCTTATTCCACTCAGACCCATCACAGGGTGGAGAGTATGCATGGACTACCATAAGCTGAATTCGTGGACACTTAAAGATCACTTCCCAATGCCATTTATAGACCAAATGCTTGATCGAAAGCAGGAAAATGATGGTTTTGTTTCTTAGATGGTTATTCTGGCTATAATCAGATTTGTATTTCTCCGGAAGACCAAGAGAAGACAACGTTTACATGCCCATATGGTACGTTTGCCTTCAAACGTATGCCATTTGGACTATGTAACGCACCCTCCACTTTTCAGCGTTGTATGATGTACATCTTTTCTGATATGGTGGAAGACACTTTGGAGGTATTCATGGACGACTTTTCAGTGATGGGTGAGTCGCTTGATTCGTGCTTGGCAAATCTAAGTATGGCGTTGCAGAGGTGTGTTGAATTCAACCTAGTGTTGAATTGGGAGAAGTGCCACTTTATGGTGAGAGAAGGTATTGTTCTTGGGCATAAAATCTCCAAAAGAGGAATTGAGGTGGATCGAGCTAAAATCGAATTCATCGAGAAACTACCACCCCCAATTTCGGTCAAAGGAGTTTGTAGTTTCCTCGGGCATGCAGGTTTCTACCGAAGATTTATCAAAGACTTCTCCAAAATTGCTAGTCCATTATGCAAACTTTTGGAGAAAGATGCAAAGTTTGACTTCAATGAATATTGTGTGAAGGAATTCGAATGCCTCAAAGAGAAGTTAATTGAAGCTCCTATCATGGTAGCACCAGATTGGTCTCTACCGTTCAAAGTCATGTGTGATGCTAGCGGGGTAGCTTTGGGTGCTATACTTGGCCAGAGAAAAGAAAAGTTATTCTATCCAATCTACTATGCGATTAAGGTTTTGAACGAAGCCCAGAAGAACTATACTGTCATAGAACAAGAACTCTTAGCAGTGGTTTATGCTTTTGAAAAATTTCGTGCTTATTTGTAGGGAACCAAAGTGGTAGTTCACACAGACCATGCGGCTCTTAGATATCTAATGACAAAGAAAGATGCAAAACCAAGGCTAATTCGATGGGTATTGTTGCTGAAAGAATTTGATTTCGAGGTAAAAGATAGAAGAGGTTGCGAAAACCAAGTGGTTGTTCATCTATCTAGACTCGAGAATGAGCATATCGCACAGCCAGATCTTGAGATTGATGATACATTCCCTGATGAAGAGATTTTAGCCACGATGATGGAGGAGTTACCATGGTATGCTGACTTTGAAAACTTTGTGGTAAGTAATATGATGCCTACGAATCTATCATTTCATCAAAAGAGGAAATTCATGCATGACGTAAGACACTACTTCTGGGATGAGCCATATTTGTTTAGACGATGTGTGGATGGTGTTATCAGACGATGCATATCCCATGTTGAGGTGACAAATATATTGGAAGCATGTCACACATCCCAAGTTGGGGGACATCACGCAGGTAATCGGACAGCAAGGAAGGTATTGCAAAGTGGCTATTATTGGCCCTCGATATTTAAAGATGCCTACAACTTTGTGAGAAGATGCGACCAATGTCAGAGACAAGGTGCAATTTCGAAACACCATGAGATGCCCATGTCGAAAATCCTTGAAGTAGAGCTCTTTGATGTATGGGGTATCAATTTTATGGGCCCATTCGTGAATTCGTTTGGAATGAAATATATCCTAGTTGCTATAGATTATGTTTCAAAATGGGTCGAAGCAGTAGCATTGGCTGATAATAAAGGAAAGCGTGTTGTTGCATTCTTGATGAGAAACATCTTCTCTCGTTTTGGGGTACCACGTACTATCATAAGCGATGGAGGATCACACTTTTGCAACAAGCTATTCAAATCCATGTTGGCAAAATATGGTGTAAAGAAACATAAGGTAGCCACGCCTTATCACCCTCAAACTAGTGGACAGGTAGAGGTTTCCAATCGAGAGATCAAGCAAATCCTTGCTAAGACCGTAAATGCTAATAGGAAAGATTGGTCTCGGAAGCTGGACAACGCACTATGGACTTATAGGACTGCATTCAAAACACCAATTGGCATGTCCTCGTACCAATTAGTTTATGGGAAAGCTTGTCGCTTACCCATTGAAATCGAGTATAAAGCATTGTGGGCGCTGAAGCAACTAAATTTGAATTGGGATGATGCTATGAGTCTGAGATTGGAGCAGCTGGATGAGATGGATGAGTTCCGTCTACATACATATGAAAAATCAGACCTCTACAAAGAGCGGACGAAAAAGTATCATGATCAACGGATTGTTCAACGAAACTTTCAAAAGGGTGATATGGTACTTCTCTTCAATTCCCGACTAAAGCTATTCCCAGGTAAGTTAAGGTCCAAATGGTCTGGTCCGTACAAGATTAGCCAAGTCTACTCGTCTGGAGTAGTTGAGCTAGAAGACAATAATGGTGTTGTCTTTAAGGTGAATGGACAACGAGTAAAACCATATATTGGTCCTCTTGACTCGATAAACTATATGGCCACCATCTATCTCGACGAAGTCTAAGTACTCGAGTTAACTATGTCATGCCGCGACAATAAATCAAGCGCTTGATGGGAGGCAACCCATCGTTTTTA
Organism: Capsicum baccatum var. pendulum; assembly: GCA_030864225.1. Lineage (NCBI taxonomy): Eukaryota > Viridiplantae > Streptophyta > Magnoliopsida > Solanales > Solanaceae > Capsicum > Capsicum baccatum. The sequence continues at coordinate 185,934,770 of CM061560.1, read as the reverse complement.
ATTGTTTTTGTTATTTTTGTTTTCTTAGGATTTTGTCGAGCCACGACCAAAACTAAGGCGCTTGATGGGAGGCAACCCATTGTTCTAATCGTTTTTGTCGTTTTTGAGTGAATGTAGGTGCAAGAGGAGTAAAGGAGGAGATTGGTGTCAAATTTTGATTTGGAAGTATTGCATGTTGAAGGTGGTAAGTTAGCAATAGAGAAGCAAAAGGCTATGGGTTGGGCATCGCCTATGAAAATATAGGCAAAGAACAAGGCAAGGCCTATGTAAATATTGGCCACGAATAAGGCAAGGCCTATGCTATGGCCTAAGCTCTCGGATTCTAGAGTGCCATAGTATAGGCACCGCCTATGCTCAACAATGCCATAGCATAGGCGCCGCCTATGCAAAAGCCTTTTGTCTCAGAATCTCATATGCCATGACATAGGTGCCGCCTATGCCTAACAATTCCATAGCATAGGCACCGCCTATGCTCAACAATGCTATGCAAAAGGCGCCGCCTATGCTCAACAATGCTATGCAAAAGGCGCCAAGCATAGGCAAAGCTTTAGGCGCCGCCTATGGTCACTTTTGGTCTCCAAATCTGATTCCAAACGGGTCAAAACCCGACCCAAGCTTGTCCTATAAATAGAACCTTAGTCCTAAATCAAAAACACATTGCAAGTCCACCCTAAAGAGCCGCCTACCTCTCCAAATTCTCTCAAAAATTTTCCTTTTGCTCTTTTAACTTTGCAAGAACATCTTCCGAGGCCATCAACCAAGTAAGTACTTCTTTGTTCTTCATTTATATTCCGTAAGTACTACACTACTACGCCTATAATGAATTATTAAATCTTGAAGTAGTATTAGTAATTTGAATGAGGTTGATTTGTTGTGATACAACTAAGTGCGTGAAAGAATACGTAAGGATGCTCTTGACTTGTTTCCAACTTGTATTTGATTTTGATACACTGTCATACTTGTGCGGAAGTGACATAGTCTAGAACATTGCATAACCTTGTAACTTGAAAGCTTGCTTGAATGACTTGTTTATTGCGATGAAAACCATGGTTCACTACAAACATAAGATGTTGAGATTATTCCAAGCCATAAATTGATACAATATCTATGTAGTAGTTTTGTTCAATATGATGCATTAGTCCAAATATAAAAGCATTATCAATATTACATGATCTAGAATTGAGAAAGGATAGTTAAGTTGATAAGAAAAGTATGACTGGACTGATTATATTGTTGGACCATAACACCTAAACGTATATCGATGAAATCTGAGTAACCGGCATCGTTCACCTCACTAGTTCATGTCAACATATTAAGTGTGGGGTGTTGCCACCACTGTTGGTTTGTTGATTGTATCCACCGAGATGAAGCTAACATGACTATTATTTTAATCTCAGGTACAATGACACCGAAAGCAAGACAAGGAAAACAAAAAGCAACCACTTCACAAAAAGGCCAGAAAAGGGGACGTAAAAAGCAAGGAGAATCCTTCTCACTGCAAGTACCTCACCGCATGTTTGGAATTAAATGGGTCCTCGAGGAGGAAAGAAAGGAGTGGTAAAGCAACAACAAAGATAAGAAATATGTTCATGTGGAGTTGATACACAAGGAGAGCCTAGCAACGAAAGAATCCCGTATATTGGCCAAGATAATGGAATTACATCTTGATTTCATCATCAGAGATATGGGAGAGTGCAATCTCGATTTAACATGGGCGTTCTATGCCAACTGGTCACCGAAAACCACAGGGAGTGAAGTAAAGATTCGGGTCCAAGTTCTGCAACTAAATACGGAGTTCTTCAACTCCTTTCTAGGATTGCCATCTGTTGATCTATCAGCACTCAAGGAGCTGTATAACAGACCTCCGTACAGATCCATTAGACACACATTGTGCGGAACGAGATCTATGGAACGATGGAGCAGACACAAAGACACCGGTCGGCACAACACCTTCCCATATGCTTCCTTGAATAGGGAAGCTAGGATATGGATGCGAATAGTCAACTCTTGTCCAATTCCAGGGACCCAGTACACGAAGATAACACGAGATAGAGTGTGCTTGGTGTACGCATTGATGACGAATGTCCCTATCAACATTGGGGTAATTATTCGATCTACAATACGTAAGGCTAGGCTGCACAAGAGGTCCCACTTCAGCTTTGGAAATCTGTTGACAGTATTATTGAGGAAGGAGGACATCGAAGAGGAACTAGCTGATCATAAACTTCCACATAACCCGAAGAAGGTTGACCTCACAAAGGTTAAAGATGCTGAAACCACACATGGCATCAACCTTAGCACTGCAGAAAGGCATGCTCGGGATGAGAGTTTCTTTCGCCATCTCTATGGCATGACTCAGTTTACCATGATAAGCGTAGGTCGTATTCCAACTGCTGTAGAGCTCCAACAGCTGGATTATGACTACCCAATGAATGAGCATGCAAGGAAAATATGTAGAGTCGGTGTATATTTTAAGGAACCTCTTGATGATGATGTGCCAACTGATGATGATCGCCGAATGCCAGAGTCCGACGTGGAGGAGAATTCTGATGACGACGACTTCAATGATGATTCCGACGAAGGGGGTATGACCCCAGACATAGAGGAGGAGTCCCACTAACCAGGTTCTTCTTATTTATTTTCCACTGAGGGCAGTATGTCCTGTCTAAGTTTGGGTGCTGGTATTTGCATGCTATACTTCTTTATCTGCATTCACATTTATGTTTGTTTGTTTTGTTTTTTCTTTAGTAGACTAAATTTTTTTTTTAACTCTGCGTGAAATTGTTCTGATAGGCAGCATGGTATTATGACAAGAGTTTGTGATAAAATCATTACTATTGAGATGTTTAGACTCTAATTGTGACTCATTATGTGATAATTGTGCGGTTCAATTCCTTCACCTGTTGGGTCAAGAGTCTATACTGCTTCCAATAAAGTCGACCATGTGCCTTATGAGTGTGAGATGATAGTATATTCTATGTTTGTGGCTGATGCTAGAACTTGCCTGGTATGTATGTAAAGCGAAATAAAGAGTGTGAGTTTAGGAGATGATTTAGGCATTTCTTTGGCAACCTGTGATTGTTTACTTTCGTTTTATCTACCCATGGACATCATCCTAGATAACCCCTTTGAGCCTTTAGCCTATTTTCTTTGACAGCCTCATATGTAAGCCTAATCCATTTTTTTCAAGACCATAATTTGATCCAAATTCCAAAGTGCTTTAAACTGTAAGGTCATGTGACAAAATAAGAGGAAATTGGGTGAGAGTAGTGCCTTAAAGTGAATTGGTACTTGAATTCGTTATGAAAAAGAATGGGTATCATAGAGGTGTGTTATAAAAAAAAAGAGAAAAGAAAAATAAAAAGTTAAGTTTGTTCAAAATTGAAAAACAAAAGAGGTGAGAAAGGGTGGTAGATTAAAAGAAAGTAGAAAGGTTGTTTGAAAGAAAGTGTTGATGGCATAATGTGATGTATTAAAGTTCTTAGGAACATAGTCACTATTTCTGGACAAAATAGTCCTACTCTTCCCTTAGCTTACATTACAACCTGTAAAAGACCTATTTGATCCTAAGCTTAGCATTCTGATATTTAGTAGAGCATTACACTAAGGGCAAGCCTATGGTCATCAGCCGCAACATATGAATTCTTTGTGAGAGTGAAAGCAAGGATAATTTTATACCCATGTTAGAAATATATACAATACTTGTGAGTGATTATGGGTTATATTTTGTGAGACACACAGGGTTGATGAGTTTTGGGTAGTTGTGTATGATTCTATATGCCTTAACTTGTGAATACGAATTAACCATCATCAGGAGTCTAAATGGGAGGGTTAAATTGTTTCTAGGAAGTGATCAGAAACTACTCTTTGTTGATAATTGTTGTGCCTGTATTGATGAATATTTTGTGTTGTTACTGTGAAACCCTAAGTAGATGTTATATGGACATGATATTTTGTTCGAGGAAGAACAAAACTTTAAGTGTGGGATGTTGATGATAGGCGTATCTACACGCCTAAAGTACTATAATTTACCCATATTTTAGCTAAGTTTTGAGGACAAACTCTATAATTCATGCACTTTTAGTCCTTTTTCCTATAAGTGAGCTAACAAACGTGATTAGCAAGTTTTCAGGTATAAATGATGCAGAATGCAGCATTTTATGGATAACTTGACGCCAAAGGAAGATTCATTAAAGAAGGGAAGGAGATCTTGGACGCCTAGGACCAAAGGTGACGCATGGAAAATCTGTCCCGGGCAAAAACAGCAATTCTAAAGACTTTGGGGATCAGCAGTAACTTATTAGGATTAGGATAAGTAATGCAGTAACTTATTAGGAGTAGGATAAGTAATGTAGTAGCTTAGTAGGAATAGGATATGGGTGTTATAAATACCCTATTTTGCTAGAGATTTTAAATATCATTCTTAGACTCCGAAAAATTCTAATTCTTCCATTAATCGAATTCTCATACTTCTACTTTCAATTCTTATTCTCTTCATCTATTCGATTCTTAATTTTCACAACAAGAGAAACGCTATTCTAAAAGGGAATTCATGCCACAAGCCATACCAAACCCTACTACACGTGAGATCTTTATTTTGGTATAATGATAATGTCTATTGTGATTTTCATTGCACTCATGAGTAGCTAAACTTCTCTATTGGGGTTATGGAAGCCTTATGAGATACTATCTATTGCTATGACTTTGTGAATTCTTGACACGTATGCTGCTTATATCATTAGTCTCTTCATCTTAATGCAAATTCTTGTGGTTGCAAACACATAGGATACGCCAGTATAGCATTAACTTGTTCGAAAGAAAAGTTATATGTCTGGAAAAGAGATAATGTCAAGGTAATAGGGTACCAACCCCTGTTAAAAAGTTAGTGTCGTAACTGGATTAACCTCTTGGAGAATTTGTACCATTAGATACGCTTTAAGCTCGAAAGAGTTAAAGTGAAATAGTCCTTGATAGGTTGAAAGACGCCTGGATTTACCATAGAATACAATTCTCTATAAGCACATGCATGTCTGAATTCCGCATAACTCATAGCCAATAGAGACGTATAACTCATGAGGTGTACATAACCCCAACTCTAAAATCTCATTAATTAACATCTTACTAAACATTCTATTTCTTTCTCTTCTATTTTATGTTTTTACTTTACTATTTTGTTTACATTATTTGCACGCTATAAATCCCCCCTTTTACGAAACTTTCACCAAAAGTCTAATAATCTTTGCTTACTTAGTGACCAAGTATTCTCTGTGGGATTCGACACCCAACCTAGTTGGGTTCTATATTTGACAACGACCGCTTACAGTCTTACGAGAGCTGTAGTTTGAGCATTATCACTCTACTGACCCTTTCTCAACACACCTATCCCCCTTCCACTGGTGGACCCATGTATGAGACACTCCCTACAACTGATAAGAAGATAAGTATGTACTTCCACTAGAGGCAACACTCATGATGTCAGTCACTTTCTTTACAGTATCCAAAAACTCTGTTGGATCCTCCTCGGACTTAGATCCAGAAAACAAAGGGGGATTTATCCAAGTGAAGTCTTGAATTCTGGATGAAGCTGTATTCACTACTAGATTGGATGGATAAACAACCTACTGGTTATTTTTGGAAGCTACCAAATGAACCAAAGTGGATAAAGCAACTCTGAATTTAGCATGGGAAACATGCTCTTTGAGGGGATCTTCTTGAACAGGTGGTAGTGCTAGCAGACCCCTGTCCTTTTTTCTATTGTTTCTTCTGGGAGGCATTTTCTGTAAATTAAATGACGCACGAATTAGAAGGGTAAATTCAATCTCTAATGCTCTTTCACATTTCATAAATACAAAAAGAATGGAAACTTTTCCTAAAACATATCATAGCCTCTTGTCCATAAATGTGGCGCACTTAACACCCATGCATAAGACTCTACTCGGCATAGTTTTAAGTCATCCTAGGATACTTTAAAACCATAGGATATGATACCATATTTTATCATGACCCAAAAATACCTGTTGTTCACAACACGGTGCTTACGACTATAAGTGACCCCAAGCTAACTCATGATGTGGTACTTATTCTGAGCACTGAATAATTCAGTACTAAAATACATGTGTGGAAGATATATCGATTACATAGGGTACAAAATTGAATATTGAACCAAAATATAACTGCCAAATCTAAAAACATGTGATAATATCTGAAAGATAAACTCACTATCTAAACAATTAGCCTGAACATCTGAAAGCCTCTAAAACAGAAGAAGTTGATAGAAAAAAACCCCAACTAACTCCAATTGACTGACAAGAATGAAAGTACTATGAATAATTAAAATCATAGAATCTTCAATAGATGAGGAATCACTACTACTGCTACTAAGATGGGTATCGACCAGGCTAAGAGCAGTCAGAAACTGTGTGTCTGAACCTATGTTATGAGATAACATAGGATAAGAGAAAATATACGATCGGTAATTTGAATGCACTAGTATGAAGGGTAGAGACTGAATGATATCTTATAAGTACTGACATGAGTGCATGAACATGTAAAGATAAATGAAAAAACAAGCGTAGACATGTGTAGAGCTATTCTGATTAACTGAATGAGTGATACCTGTGTGACTAAACGACTAAAATCTAAGTAAATGGATAACTGATGTTTGTATACTGAGTAATTATTATCTAAATACGGACTATTAGTAACTGAATACTGAATAACTAATATCTAAAATCTGACTAACTTATATCTAAATACGAATTAACTTATATATGAATACTGATTAACTGATATTTGTAGACTTGATCATGTAAACTAAGTTGTACTTAGTTTGAGTAACTGGATTGAAACTGTATTAAGTATCATGTAACTGACATTCCCCAATCTGAGATAATCGGGGTCCAACCTATAACCCTAGTTTGAAGGGTATCAGTACTTTTCCATGGGTACTAACACTGTTGTGTGGATCCACTCAACTAGTATCTCGAAGGACTAGGGAGTCACCCTCTACTGGCAGGTGCTCCAATAAGATATGTGTCAACCCTAAACTGGTAGAAAGACTCTTAAACCTATGTTGGCTATGTAGTTCTGGAACTCAGGGATTTCTACTAAGGGTCACACCCTCTACTGGTATGAGAGCCCCCATCCCTGGGTTCGCTCGCTGCTAAATCCTACTCCTAACTGAAATGACACTGGCACTGACTTAAGTTCAAATAAACATCACAACTAATAGTTCTCAACATGATCATAACAACTGAGTATAATGATAATAATCATGGTTTAACTAACTTATTACTTCGAAGGTCTGAAGCATGAGTAAATACATAGGTATCCAATGTTCATAATCCGCGAACACTGAATGATAATTTAAATACGATAACATAATTAAAACATTGGTAGTAAATCATAATTTGGGGGATGCAAAAACATAATACATTTGAATAACTACTAAACTAGTGAATTACAAGAAGGGGATAAGTTATACGTGGGAGGATATCATGTTTACATGACTTAATACATGATTTGACAACTTGACATTGTATTGACAAAACATGACATGGGAATTTGGAATTTAAATCATATAGAATCATAATTCACATGGAAAAGCTAATGACATGGCTTTAATGTAAGATTCATAAGGAAACATCAAAAAAAAATCACTGATTTAAATCATAGTAAAAAGTAAAATTCATACTCAAACCAAAAAGAAAACTTTTGGGACTCAATGGATGGAAAGAACCCATTGATGAATACCCTCTATGCCTAAATGGTTAGATTCTTAAAGAAGGCTTGAACTTTAAAACTTGAACTCTTGAATTCTTTGGAAGAGAAGCTTGAATTCCTCATTCTTGGGAGAGGGGGGTTTCTACATGTGTAATTTTGATGATAATTGGTAAATAATGCCCTTTTGAGTGTTATAAGATGTTGTTTGGATGATTAAGGTTGAGGAAAAAGGACCAAATTACCCCTTTGCCCCTTTACATGAAGCTAGAAATACACCGCCTCTGTGACCTGATCATGGGACATAACCTCTGCGACGCGGACCCTATCGTGGGGCATAGCCTCTGCGATGCGTCCCTATTGAGGAGCCTCACTGCCTCCGTGGTCCAAACATTCCCTGAATCCAGTCAAATAATTTTGAAACTCTTTCAAGAAACAACTTTAATATCCATAAACATATTTCAACTCAAAAACCAATGTCTCAGGTTCGGGAAGGCAAAAAATAAAATCCGTCAAATCTTGGGGTCTTAAAAATGACTAAGTCTTCAACACTTATTGAAAATTTCAAGCCTTGGACCCATTAAACATGCAACTAGAAGCTAAATCAATCTGAGAATCTTACGGGATATTACAATATCACCCCCTTGGTACTATTATTCCTGGAATGAAAATAGTTAAGCTAAGATACTAAGGAGACTGAGAGCGTATACTGAATACTAATAAGCTAAAATGTGATTAAATTACTGACCCTGAAACATGATACATGAACTAAATTAGTTTAATGAATGCATGCTTTGTCATGAGAATGGTTATAGCTGAAAACAAAAATGGGAAAGTGTCAACATAGAAAAAACCATTACCTTGAGATGAGTCTTAATTTGTGGAGAAAAGATGAGGATACTGGGCTAGCATACCTGTTTCTGTTTCCCAAGTAACTCCCTAAACCGACTGATTTCTCTATAGAACCTTAACTGAAGGAACTTCATTATTCCTCAACCTATGAATCTGATGGTAAAGAGTCTTAACTAGGACTTCTTCAAAGGAAAGACTATCCTTGACAGTCACACTCTCTGAAGGAATAATAAAAGTTGAATCACCAATGCATTTGTTTAGCGAAGATACATGGAACACCGGATGTATTGATGCCAAATCTGCAGGAAACTCTAACTCATAAGTTACCTTCCTAAAGAGGCTCAAAATTTTATATGGGCCAGCATGGTGGGCACTGAGCTTCCCTTTTTTGCCAAACCTCTTCACCCCTTTCATGGGTGAAATTTTTAAATACACTAAGTCAACAACATCAAACTCAAGATCTCTTGTTATATCATCTGTACAATATTTTTATCGACTCTGGCTATCTTCAACCTGTCGCAGATCAGATGAATATTCTCCATCACTGCAAATATTGAATCTGTCTCTATCAAAGTAACCTCACCTGCTTTAAACCTACCAATAAGGGACGTATATCTTCTCCTATAAAGAGCCTCAAAAGGATATATTTGTATAGTAGAGTGATAACTATTGCTAAAGGAAACTTAATCAAAGGTATGTGGTAATCCCAGATACCCTCAAAGTCAATAACACATGTCCTCAACATATCCTCTAACGTCTAAATGGTCCTCTCTGCCTGACCATCTTTCTGAGGATAAAAAGTTGTGTTAAGATGAAACTGGGTACCAAGACTTTTCTAAAAAAAACTTTCCAAAAGTGAAATATAAACTGAGTATCCCCGTCTAAAATAATGGTCAACAGAACCCCAGGAAGTTTTACCAACTCCCTGAGAGGGAGTCTATCATAGCCCTCAGTTGAATACAAAGTATGAACTGGTAAAAACCTGGCTGACCTAGTCAATCTATCTACAATTACCCAAATCAAATTGTGTTGACAACGCTATAAGAAAAAACTGTTACAAAGTCCATGTTCATCACCTCCCATTTCCAAGTGGGGATACTGAACTCTTAGAGTATACCACTAGGCCATATGCTACTTTTGATTGAATCAACCAATCAAACTCCTTGCCTAGAAATCTAATGAATTTCTTGGACCAAATCCTTCTTATTATCCTCCACATGAGAAACACTACCCATAGACAATCTACTAAGGGCATCTGCCACTATATTAGCCTTGCTCGGATGGTACAATACACTTATATCATAATCTTTCAACAACTCAAGCCATCTACTCTGACGAAGATTTAGATATTTTTGTATGAACACATACTAGATATTGTGATCCGTAAATACATCAACATGAACCTCATAAAGATAATGCCTCCATATCTTTAAGGCAAAGATTATTGCTGCCAACTCAAGGTCGTGGGTCGGGTAATTCTTTTCATGGGGTACAAGCTATATAAAGGCATAGGATATGACCTTACCTCTCTAAATTAACACACAACCAATACCACCTCAAGAAGCATCATAATAAACTACAAATCCATCTGAATCATCAGGCAAGGTCAAGAATGGAGCAGAAGTGAGTCGAGTCTTTAACTCCTAAAAACTCTTCTAGCAGGAATCTGACCATTGAAATTTGACTTTCTTTTGTGTTAGTCAAGACACTAGAGAAGAAATAGAGTAAAACCTTCAACAAACCACCTATAATAGACAGCTAAACCCTAAAAACTCCTAATATTTAATAGAAAGATAGGTCTAGGATAGTTTCTCACCACTTTGGTATTTTGAGGATCAACTCAAATACCATCTCCAAAAATGGTGAAAACAAGAAAAGGTACTAACCTTATCCAAAATTCGCACTTACTGAATTTAGGAAATAATTGATGATCTCTAAGGGTCTGCAATACAACCTTTAAATGCTCTATATGATCAATTTCGCTACGGGAGTAGACCAAGATATTATCAATAATGACTATGATGAACATATCCAAGTAATGATTGAACACCCTATTCATCAAGTCAATAAAAGTGGCAGGAGCATTCGTTAGTCCAAAAGACATAACTAGGAATTTAAAGTGACCATACAGAAACTCCAGGAATATCTTCTAGGAACATATCAGGAAATTTATTTAATATAGGAACTAACTTAAGACTTGGAGTTTGTGAAATTGAGTCTCTGACTCAAACGAGATGGTAAATACATCCCCTGGATATTATCTTTCTTGAAATAAGATAGGAAACAAACTAAGATTTAGGAATTAAAGTGTTACCCCTCCATTCAATAACTGGTTCATTAGGGAATTAGAACTAAATAATTCTATTTCATTAATCAATTGAGGCATAACATGAGTGGAGCCAATCCATGTTGAGAATGACATCAAAATCAGTCATCTCTAACTCCACAAGATCAACTAAAGTAACATTTTGAGACACTATAACCGAGCAATTTCTATATACTCATATAGCTATAATAGACTTACCCACTAGCACAGAAAAATAGAAAGGATCTACTAATGTTTCGAGACTAACAACAAAGTCTACATCTATAAAATAAGTCACAATAAAAAGTGAATCTCCATCGTCTAACCATGCATAAACATGAAGACAAAATACCTGTTACTTACCCTTCACCATATTAAGAGAAATTTCCTAATCATATCAGGTCTGGAAAGCATATAGTTTGTTCGAGTGGTGCCCATTGGTGGCATTGGAAGTATCACCCTACTGTATCGGGTGACCTACTGGAGCTGATGAAAAGTTTGTCTAACCCTACTGATGAACATCCTTACCCTTTTCACCAACCACTAGGCAATCCCTAGTCTTGTGGCTTAGCTTGCCACATCCAAAAAATCGATCACTGACTGCTCTACACTCTTCCTGATGATTCTTACCATATTTTTTACAAAGCATATTGGTATGATCACTGTTCATACTACCCTAAGTCTGAGATCCTATTGCCCTATCCCAATTGTCTTGCCTTAACTTATGCACTAGAGCGCTGACTAAAAATAGGGCTAGAGCTGAAAATTTTTGACAGAACTCAGAATGGTTACCAACTTCTAACCTTGTCTAAGAAAAGTTGAAACTGCCTGTTCTGGCCTTCTAATTCTTTCTTTCTTTCTCTTTGAACTTCTATTCCTTAATATGCTGAGCATGGACCATCAATCTAGAAAGATCCATCTCCTTAACCAACATAGTTGTACTAAACTCCTTCACCATATCTTTCAAAACTCCTGATACAAATTTACTCATTCTGGCCCTGGAATCAGCAACCATAGTTGGAGCATACCTTGACAATTGCATAAACTTGAGTGAGTACTCCCGTATGCTCATGTTACCCTTCCCCAAATTTATAAACTATTGAACCTTGTCCTCTCTTAACTCTAGCAAAAATAACATATCCAAGAAATTCGTGGTAATCTCCTTCCACTCTACTGGCCCTGCCTCAACACCCCTATATTTCTTCCACTGCTTGACTCATGTATGAGCCACTCACTATAATTGGTAAGTAGCTAAGTCTGCATTTTCACTGGAGGTGACACCCATGATGTCAGACACATTTGAAACAACATCCAAAAACTCCAATGGATCCTCCTTATACTTGGATCCAAACAAAAAGGTATTTATCCGAGTGAAGTCTCAAATTTAGGTTGTAGCGGTATTCTCCACTGAATTGACTGGGGAAACAACCTTCTTGTTATTTTTGGTAGCTATCGAGTGAGCCAAAGTAGTAAAAGAAACTCTGAATTCAGGGTGGGAAACATGTTTATTGAGGGGATCTTCCTGAACAGGTGGTGGTGCGGGCTGACCCCTGCCCTTTTTTCTATTGCATCTTCTAGAAAGAATTTTCTATAAATTAAATGAAGGAATAATTAGAAGGGGAAATTGAATAGATCTCATGATCTTTTGTACAACACAAATACTAAAATAAGGGAAACTTATCCTAAAATGTCATAACCTCTTGTCCATAAATGTGGTGTGTTTTACACCCATGAATAAGATGCCACTCGACGTGGCTTTCAAAAACCATTGGAAACTTTAAAACCTTAGTCTCTGATACCAATTTTTGTCATGAACCTAAGTTACCCCCTGATCGCAACACGATTCTTAAGGCCATGAGTGACCCTAAGCTAACCTATAATCTGGTACCTGTTGTGAGTACTGAATAATTCAATACTGAAATAACACTTGTGGAAGACATTCTAATGAAATATGGTCCAAATGGAATATTGAACCAAAATATGACTGTCAAGTCTGAAAACCCTTGATAACATCTCAAAGATAAACTGACTGTCTAAACGTCTAGTTTGAACATTTGAAATTCTCTAAAACATAAAGAGTGGATGGGATAAACCCCCAACTTACTCTAACTAACTAACATGAATAAAAGTACTATAAGTAAATAAAATCATAGAATCCTTTATGGATGAGGACTTACTACTGTTTCTACTGAGATGGGTACCAAACTAGCTAAGAGTCATCGGGAAACTATGCATCCAAACCTATGTTGTGAGATAACATAGTACAAGAGAAAATATGATGTCAGTACTTTGAATTTACTGGTGTGATGGGTAGAGAATAATTGAAATCATATAAATACTGACATAAGTGCATGAACATGTAAAGATAAATGCAAAAATAAGCTTAGATGTTTGTTGAGATAATCTGATTAACTGAATGACTAATGCTTGTGTGACTTAACGGATAAAATTTTAGTAAATGTAAAAATGATATTTGTATACTAAGTTACTGATATCTGAATACTAAATAACTAATATCTGAATACTGACTAACTGATATCTAAATATTGATTAATTGATATTTGAATACTAATTAACTGATATCCATATACTTGAAATATAAAACTGAACTATACTTAGTCTGAGTAACTGGACTAAAATGATGGTAGGTATCATGTAACTGACATTCCCTAATTTGAGATAATAGGGGTCTAACCTATAATCCTAATTGGAAGGGTGCCAGAACCTTGCCACAGGTACTAACACTCGTTGTATGGATCCACTATATTTGTGTCCCGAAGGACTAGGGAGTCACCCTCTACTGGCAGGTGCTCCTACGAGATATGTGTCAGCCCTCAACTTACAGGAAGATTCTCCTACCTACTCTAGCTATGTAGTTCTGGAACTTGGGAATTGCTACTAAGGGTCACACCCTCTTTTGGCAGGTGAGCCCCCATCCCTAGGTTCGCTCGGTGCTAAATCCCACTCCCAACTAAAATGACACTGGTAATGACTTAAGTTTAATTGAACATTACAACTGATAGTTCTCAACATGATTATAATAACTAAGTATAATAATAAGAATCATGGTTTAACTGACTTATTACGTGAAAGGACTAAAAAGTGAGTATACACATAGGTATCAAGTTTTCATAACCTGCCAGCACTAAATGATACTTTAAATATGATAACATCATTAAAACATGGGAATAAATCATAATTTGGGGGTGCCCAAAAACATAATGCATTTGAATAACTGCTAAGCTCGTGAGTTACAACATGGGGATAAGTTAAACTTAAGAGGATATCATTTATACATGACTTAATACACGAATTTGACAACATGACCTTGTATTGACCAAACATGAAATGGGAGTTTGGATTTTAAATCATATAGAATGATAATTTTCATGGAAAAGCTAATAGCATGCCTTGAATGTAAGATTCATAAAGAAACATGGGAAAAGTTCGTGATTTTTACCTAGTTAATCATAGTAAAGCGTAAAATTTATACTCAAACCAAATAGAGGATTTTTGGGACACAATGGGTGGGAGGAACCCATTGATGAATACCCCACATACCTCAATGGTAAGATTCTTGAAGAAGGCTTGAACTTGAATACTTGAACTCTTGAATTCTTGGGAGGAGAAGCTTAAATTCCTCGTTCTTGGGAAGGGGGGTTCTACGTGAATAATTTTGATCATAATGGGAAAATAATGTCATTTTGAGTGTTATAAGACATGCTTTAGATGATTGGGGTTTAGGGGAATGGACCAAATAACCCCTTTACCCCTTTAATTCATGAAGCATAAAATATAAGACCTCCATAGTGCGTACCTGATCGAGGGGCATAGCCTCTATAATGTGGACCCTATCGTGGGGCATAAACTCTGTGACACGGCCCTATCGCTAAGGGTCACACCTACGTGGTCCATACATTCCTTGAATCCCGTCCAAATATTCTAAAACTCTTTCAAGACACATATTTAACATCCCTAAACATGTTTCAACTCCAAAACCAACATCTCGAGTTCGCGAAGGTCAAAATAAAATCTATACAAACTTGGGGTCTTGAAAATTACAATGTACTAAACACTTAGTGAAAATTTCAAGCCTCCCCTTAAACATGCAACCAAAAGGTGAATCAAACTTAGAATCTTATGGGGTATTACAAAATCTCCTCCTTGGGAGAATCTTATGGGGTATTACAAAATCTCCTCCTTGGGACCATTCGTCCTTGAATAAAACTTGTTAAGTTGTGATACTAAGGATACTAAGAGCGTATACTGAATACTAATAAGATGAAACGTGATTTCATAACTAGGTTTGAAACATGATACATGGACTGAATTATTGTCCAAGAACAGTTACTTTTCCGCATTGTTTACGGTTACGTTTAGTTTTAACTTTCCAAACTCTTTTGGTTACTTAAGCACTTGTTAATACTTATAGTGAACTAGATTTAGATAGTTGTCAACACAAGTCCCCATGGGATTGATATTTGGCTTTTTATAAGGCCACTATATTACTTGGTGAGACCACGTACACCTACGTATATGCTTGGATGCAACACCGTACAAGTGGATAAGTTAAACATGTGTCTTGCAAGACTCTAGGGATAATGAAACAAAAATTAAAGGTGAAAAGAAGGTAACCAAAGCATCGAGACAATATTTCAAATACACCGGCAGGTAACAAGATTACAAGGTAATGTCTATACACAATTCTTAGTCTTTTAACACATAAACAATCCAATGATAGATAGAAGAGTTTAACCAAAAAATTATTTTAAGTTCCTCAACTTGCACACTAACGCACACAAACTTTAACACACAACTAAATATCTCCTGAATTTCCAGTAACTCCTGAATGTTGATGCGAATCAATATTAACCTCAAAAGTAAGCCTAGTTTGGCAAATTACACTAAATCCTCAAAACAAGAAATCTTGGACAGCCCCACTGTCTAATATTATTACTTAGTTTCGAGTAGGTGAATAGAAAAAACAAAGCTTTATAGCCTTCATAAGAGTTGTAAGTATATGTTTTGGGGTTGCAATACCTTTTGTACTAAATAATATCATCAAAATACTAATAATAGCACATAGGGGGTTTCTAAATCCAAAAACTGAACAAACCTTATTCTCTCTCTCTTCTCTTATCTCGAGTCCATAATAGCAAAAAAAAATTTTGCCATAAAAATAAAAGTGTAGAGCTATGTGCTGGCTTTCTAAAACATAAGTTGGTACATAAAACAGAGCTTTACATAACAAGATGTGTTATGCTTACAAAACTCTGTACAGTTTCACAATGTATTGAAGTTACTTGCATATACATCATCATATATCTAAAACCCTAATATTTCCTCGATTATAATTATTGATAGCATAAGAACTGTCCTTATAACTAGAGTTTCTCTATTTTACAAGCACATATACCTTCGAACTTACCGTGCCACCGGCTCTATCGGATCTAAGTTCTGGATAAGGAATAAAAGTAGAAAAGGAATAAACTTGCATATTGTTATGAAATATAAAGAAAAGAAAAGAAAATAAATAGAGAGAAGAGGGACACTTCTTTATTTCTCTTGACAGGTGGGAGATCATCAGATTGATTATACAATGAACAAAACACCTCTATTTATAGGGAAAAATACTCTTAGTTTCTGACTAAAAGACAGAAACTTTAAATCCTGATAAATATCAACTAGATCTTGATAGACATTCACTATAATATAAATACATTTATAACACTCCCCTTGAATGTGTAGATACATAATGTGCCTCATTAAATCCTTACTAGAAAAAAAAACAGTGGAAAAAAAATTTAGTGAAGGAAAAAGAGTACACATCTCTAACAATACGCATATATGCTGCCTCATTAAAAACCTTATAAGGAAAACCCAGTGGAACAAAACCTCATAAGGGAAAAAGAGTAAAACGCGTATTAAATCCCCCTAATAAGAACATCCTTGAGCCTTTGCATCCCGGTCTTGTACACCATCTTCTTAAAAGTTGTAATTGGAGAAGATTTGGTGAATAAATCAGTCACATTGTCAGTTGAACGAATCTTTTGCACGTTAATATCACCTTTCTTTTTATAGCTCATGTGTATAGAAAAGCTTTGATGAAGTGTGCTTCGTTCTTTCTCCATTTATGAATCCTCTATTAAGATATGTTATGTATGCTGCATTATTTCTAGATAAAATTATGGGTAGATTGTCATATTTCACACCACATTTTTCTCGAATAAAAAGTATAATGGACCTCAACCATACACATTCTCGACTTCCTTCATGAATAGCAATTATGTCTACATGATTCAATAAAGTGGCTATGATAGACTTCTTTGTATATCTCCAAGATATGATCGTTTCCCTACGTATGAACACATTTCTTGTTTGAGACCGAGATTTATGCGGGTTAAATAAATACCCAATATCAACATAATCAACAAGTCGAGACTGCAAGCTTTAGAATAAAATAAACTTATGTATTTTATCCCACTTTGATGTCTCATATACCATTTTAACAAAGTGACCCAAAGGCTATGTCATGCCTTGTACTATTTGCAAGATGCATTAGTACACCAATTGGACTAAGATATGGTACTTCAGGACCAATCCAATTTGGTATGTTTCCCATTCAGCAAATAATCTTATTGCTTTAGAAAACTCTCCAAGAGTTTCAACAATTTTCAAGAAATAAGCTTATACAATATAAGGATTATCAATAAGTTTCCCAAAAACTTTTATATTTTGAATCCTTAAAGAAGTTTTCATATAAATTTTGTCAAGTGACAATGTTCAACATTTCATGTGTGACATCTTCAAATGTCTAGACTGTAAATCAAATAAGTTTTACGCTTACCAAGATAAATCCTTTAATGTCACTTGATAAATGTTTCTATGTCAGCATGCTTAAATAAAAATAGAATTCAGATCCTCGTAATCTTTTACAATATTACGCTAATATTGTATCAAAGATATCATCGATGATATATGATTTTATATCGGTTCACAATGTGACATGACCTTTTGAGATCTCATCACTTCATTATTTTCAGGTACCTGAACCTTTTATAAGGTTTCATAAAGTGTTATGTCGTAAGCTATTCAAGAGCAAGTTGTCTTCTTGTTATGATTATTTTTTCCTTATTCTTTTCAAGGATTTTTTTATTTGGAACCGATTGGTCTACCACGCTTCACGCATGCATAGACTTTGTCCTTTAGGGACACAAAATAGGAGCAATTGCAGCTTAGATATGATATTAAATTTGAGTAAGTAAATGCTTCAGGCATATGACTTGAATTATCTTTTGAATGAGGATCTGATGATAATTCCTAACATATTTTATACTGCTTATAATCTCCCCCTTATGTTAGGAAAACTAACATACATCCTTTGTTTCTTTGAGGAATTCATCTTTGTGCATCATGGTATATTCGTTAATCGTATACCGCACATTAAACTATTTGATAGAATAATTGGTTCCTGATCTTGAACCAATTGGGAGGGAAGAAATAATCATAATTTATTGGTCTAATGCAGGCAAGTCCTATTGTATGCAACATATCATATTTCAGACCGACATATGAAACTTTGTTCTCATTAGTAATGGTTTAGCTATTTATGGAACGCATTCAATGTTAAACCATCATTATCAAGATGAATTATCTTTATTACACAATCTTGAAATTATGCTCAATTTATACTAAGCAAGTAACTTTATGACTGTCCAACGTAGGTTGACAATGAATGTACATGTGATCATCTTATTGATGCATCTTTTCAACATATCACATGATAGGTAAACAGGTCCATATTTACCTTTTATACTTTTCAGATTTAAGGAATTCAATCCCAACATTAGTTGGTCCAACCAACTTATCATGAGAACAAGTGACATAAACAATTCTCGAAGAATCTTCTATTTGTTCAATACATATCTAATATTCAATATGCACATCTTCGAAATATCACAATCATTCATATCAATTTATGAACTTTTATTCTAGGAAACTCCAAGTTTATATGACATGTGCTTTTGCGTTAGTAAATTTCAGATTTACTATGACATGAGTAAATTTTAGATAGATTTCAAAATAACTCTTCTCAGTTATTCTTTCTCATTCGAAAGTGAATTGTGATACCATCACAATCAATTCTCAATTATTCTTCCTCATTCAGAGATAAATTGTGATAACATCACAATCAATTCTCAATTATTCTTCCTCATTCGGAGGTGAAAGAATCTTCTAACGTAGCAACCTCGTATTTGTAGTACATACCAAACATCATCACCACTATTTATTTTGAGATGCACATATTGTATATTTAAAGGATGAACATACGACAACAATATACTGTATTTTAAAATATAATATTAAAGTGAAAATAAATGACACCTTGAATACTGAAAAGTATAAATATGAATAGTACTACACAATTATATATTTGTTTTTAGTTCACGTGATCAAGTACTAATTAAACATACATATGATATATGAACTCTACAGATCTATGACTATCTAATAGATAGAGATAAAAATGTGAAATTTGTCGGCCAAAAACATATGCATAATATATTATTAAAACATGGCGATAAGATGAGAATATCATATCAAGTTTACCTTTGGTGTACCTGCCACGTATTATATTGAGGAACGTTACCTCCATCAATCTCACAAGATGTACGTACTATTGTAGTAGTATAAACTTAATTAAAAAAAATTAGAGACTCGTGTTGATAACGTGTTATGAAATAAAAAGAAAATAAGAAGAAAATATAGAGAGAAGATGGACACTTCTTTATTTCTCTTGAAAGATGGAGATCATCAGATTGATTATACAATAAATAAAATTCCTCTATTTATAGGAAAAAATACTCTTAGTTTCTCACTAAAAGACAAATACTTCAAATCCTGATAAATATCAACATTTTAATAAACATTCACTCTAATATAAATACATTTATAACACATATCCAATAAATAAACTACAAAAGAAATAAATCTACATATCGAATATTCAGAAGTCACGAATTGCAACATACTTTTGGAAAGTAAACCAGGGGCCTTGGGGTGTTAATCAAGAAAATGATAACTAATTTTGTCAAAAGAACTTTTGCCGCCTAAAAACCTTACGCATTTTAGCATCTGGAGAGTGAGCATACCACATATTCCTAGGGACCAATAAAAATTCAACCTACTAATAAATTCAACAACAAATACACATCCTAAAATCTCTATAATTAGCTTTCCAAAATCACGCTGACGAAATCATGCTCACAAAGAAAAAAATAGCCTTCAGATACCTTACGTTGGATCTTTATTTCTAGAATTGTGTTGTCGCTGTCCGTTAATGAAATGTTTATCCAGATTGTTCTTATTTTTTCTTTGGCCGAGAAATCATGAGGTCAACGAGGTTGCTTTGCTGGTTGGATGAGGGTTCACATGGATATTGTCCCAAGCTTGTTTTACAGAAACATATACAGCTTGGTTTGTTTGTATTTGGAGTTGCTACCGTACCACTGATGAGACTCATATCCTAAACTTGTCAGATTGAACTATTTCATCTTCTATGGCGCTAAATGATGTGGACAACCAACTAAGAATATATCATTGAAAGGTTGCTTCTGCAGTAGAGATCTAACAACGGATTTAAGCACATCTATTACATAATTTCCAAGGAATATTGCGCTCCACGCTACTGAATACTTCTTCACAGACGACTAATTACCATAGGAAAATCCAATCAGTAACGTAAAGAATTTTAATTTTCCTACGCCCTATCAAGTCGAGCCAAGCTCTCCCGAGAGAAGAGGGTTAGAATTACTCAATAGATAACTAAACAGGCATATGTGTAATTGAAGTCAAAAGAAGAGAAATTGTCAGTCTTTCTACCATCATCCTTTATTGCTAAGTAAATACATCTATAGATACTAGATAGGTATGCCCGTGCGTTGCACGGGCCCAACACGTATAGTAGAATAAAATGAATATGTAACAGTAAGGGGCTATCCCATTTGATTGGATCAGTTGATGGAAATGATCCCAAATGTATGTTTATACAATCATGCGAATAGCATGCTACTATACTGCTGGATGCTCACATTCACATATGATATGATAGTGACTGTTGTCTATTTACATTGATACAGATACAACAACAACAACATACCCAGTGTATTCCCACAAAGTAGGGTCTGGGAGGGTAGAGTGTACACAGACCATACCACTATCTCGTGAAGTACAGAGGTTGTTGCTGATAGACCCATGGCTTAGAATTATATTTTAACAGATACTTAACGATAATATATCTTGTTTCTTAGAAGTATATAATACAAGTTATGATATAAGAAACACAAGCCTATTGCTGCAAGTTCATCCAGCACAACGGATGCAGTTCTAAAGTGAATAAAGCAGTGTGAAACCATATCCTTTTAGAAATAAAGCAAGTAAATATTAGATGCCTTATTTCATCAAATATGTCCTTTAAGTACAATCCCATGTAGATAATAGAAAACAAATGCGGAATAACAAAAAGTTAGGAGGACTGCATATGATATACAGGCTGGTGAGCATGCCAAGGTCACCCAGAAGCAGCACACCCATGCTGTTTGAACAAGAGGATCTATCAACGTTTTTAACTTTGGCATAGTTTATCAACACATATATCTACTTTGGCAACACCAGCAGCAGACAACAGTTCTTCATAAAATCCATCAATTCTCTATGAACCAGCTCCATATTCCATCTTTGTGTACAAATGTTTATGCAAATTGTGACAAATGAATGCTTTGGTACAATGTCGAGGTTCAAAGTCTGTTAAATCTGTCTACTGCAAAACTAAAATAAATAAATAACTATATTAGAAGAATCCTTTCTCTAACCGCTTAAGCTTTTACATAATGTGATGCACATTTCAACAAACTTTAGGTTTAGTAGGATGATATGAATGTATTAGCACTTACTGTAGTCGGAAGCAATCAAAAAGTTACTCCAACACATAAAAAGATACCAATCTAAAGAAAGGTCATATACCCTGCTGGAAAGCTGTCCTTTTCCTCCTAATTTAGATTATTTGAAGTGTGCAGAAGTTGGCTCTCGAACTCTATTGTTATTAACTTTTTTGCAAAATCAGACTAATTTTGGCTGGATTTTGCTATATCAAAATTTCCATCAGTTATCCATGTTATCAGATAGTACTTGTTTCTCCTTTTGCTTTAGTAGGCATTTATCCATGAATTCCAAATATTAATCACGTTTTTTTGAAATTTATAAATTGGAGTTAAAGATGGAGTTGTGTAATTGATTATACATTTTGCAAAGAATATTTGGAATAATATTCATGTTTGAATGTAATTAATATAACTTCAAAGGTGAAAGTGAGTTTGGAAAACATGTTATTAAGTTATTTTCCGAATTTGAAATACATGATGTTGGATTTTTTCTTAATATATGTATGGCGTCGGTGCTTCCATATCAAATAAACAATTTCAATATCATAGTTATCACCTTCCAGCTGATTCAAAGAAACTGCCACAAACAACAACCTAAGACAATCATCACAGAAACAAATCAAGAATCAATAGACATTGCATATGTTGTTCCACCACAAGTACGGCAAGCAGAATAAATACATGTACATCCGCCACTGACATCAATCAGAAGCCAATAGTAACAACAACAACAGAAAGGCCATAGAAGAAAATCTATCACCAAACAGAACAAGACAAAGATTCAGTAGCCTTGTTGCTGGTTAATCTAATGATGATGATGCATATATTATAATTTATTTTTACCTTTTTGCCTCCACAAATTTGCCAAAGTAACTCTTATAGTAGTATTAATTTATAGGTTAATTCTTTTTTGTTTTTTGTTATATAATGCTTTCTTTTTCTTGATACTTACATGATATGGATAGTACAGTATTAAAGTGATATGTACAAGGTCTATACACATTTTCACATGGAAAAAAGTAATCATCTTCAAAGTCTCCAACTTTAAGGGATTTGATTGCAACTACTAGAGATTTATCAGCCATATCTAGCAGTTCTTGTCCAACATTGGTGGCAAGATCATTCCAAAGAGACACAACAACAGTCTTCTTCATGATAAAGAAAGTATCCAATTAGAGAAAGACATCTCCTACCATATAAAGCCTCAAAAAGCACCATCTCAATATTCAAATGATAGATGTTGTTATAAGAGAACTCTATCAAGGGTAAGTGATCCTCCCATTGGCCTCTAAAATCCATAACGTAGGCTCAGAGCATATCCTCAAGCACCAAAATAGTCCTCGAACTGGCTATTGGTCTGCGGATGGAAGGTTGTACTAAGATCCACCTAAGTAACCAACTCCTTCTGAAAATCTCTCTAAAATATAGATGTGAACATAGAATCTCAGTCTAAAATAATAGATATGGGCACGTCATGTAGACAGACTATCTCATGCACATAGATACGGGCTAACCTCTTAGCACAGAATGACATATAAATAGGAAACAAATGTGATGACTTGGTCAATCAATCCACAATGACCTAAACACCATCATAACTATGTGATGTATAAGGCAAACCAATAGCAAAATCCATAGTAATCTGCTCCTATTTCCACTTGGGAAAGGGAAACCTTTAAATAGAACCACCTAGATGTTGATGCTTGGCCTTTACTGTAACACCCAGAATTTTCATCCCTAAATAATTTTGAGCTTTTGAACTCACTTACCAACCTATGCATCACCTTATGAGTCGTAAAGTGTAATTATAAACCATAGGAGCCAAATCATTATCTAAACAATAAGCAGTGTCTATGCTACTATCTTGATTATGAATAGAAGTCATGATTTGTAAAGACTCATTACGAGTTGTTGTGTCCAAATTGTTGGGTGACCAATGTGACCACAAATGTTTTGTCCTGGTTATGACTAGGACCCTACAAGTCGTAGGGTCTCTTGACGAGTCATGTGGTGCGAGTTGTAAGTTCACCAGAGAGGGGTCCCTTAGATACTTTCTAGACTATGACTCAGTGTTATGAGTTGTAGTGAGTCCGTACGAGTCGTATAATGACCCATAGTCACTGATAATAATTTCTCAGCTTTTAATGAAGGGTATCTTGGATATTTCCCTCTTTACCTACTTAGACCCCACATACATAAAACACCTTAGAGCTATTATTTATAACCCTTATCAATCATAAACACTCTCTTTACTCTCTCAAATTCCCAATTCAAAGAACAATCTACGATTTCATAAAGTTGGCCATCTAAGGGTTCAAGGGTTGATTTCTCTTTGTAATTCTTTGTACTTTTAGGCAAGTTACTCTTCCTCAAGTCTTATTTTAACAAAATCATGTGTTTATAATGGTACCCATGATCTAATTAAAGATTTTAAATTTAGGTCGAGATTGAACATTATTGAATTAATTTTGTCCTATGGCTTTTATGAATTATGTATGGTTTGAATTAATGGTTTTAAATGTGTAGGGTGCATGGACATGGTGAATAAACCAGGGGTTCATGGTTTCCCCTAATTTCATGAATGTGAACAATTGAATTAATATAACCCCAAACCACTCTTGTGAAATTGACTTTGAATATAAGTATGTTTGTATTGAACTATTTTTATGAATCATTGCAAGATATAAAGTCACAAAAGCATAACAGTTTGATTTAATGAACAAAGGGGGTCGTGGCATTCCCCGACGTTGATTTAATGAACAAAAAAGGTTGTTTTCCTTAAATGAATGGAATTATACTGGCATGATGATGTTACCCTGCAGGTGTCGTTCGTATGAAAATACCAACAATGTATGCCTTGAGAAATATTGTGGTTCAATAAATGGAAATATGGAGAAAAACTTAACTTGGCTTAAATAGAGTTGTGTAGCTAGCCCGTGAATGTGTAAGTAGCTAGGGACCAATACTGAAAAATGCATTTGTCGACGCTGGGGTCTAACCTGGGGTTCGAGTCCCCTTGCTTATGATCGGGTGGTTCGAGTCCCCCTTCTTAACTGCTGGGTGTTCATGTCACACTTTATATATGACTGAGTAGTTCGAGTCCTTCATTGTACAAAAATACATATGATTATTTCTCTAGTTCATGTGGCTAGTCACACTGGGCCTCTTTAGCATGGAGAGCTAAGCCCATATATCCCATAGGTTCCTTTTTATGATGGTTAAGCTACACAGCCCATGCTAATGTTTTCAAGTTCATGCTAAGCCTTGTTCCTTACCCCGGCATGTTATGTTTATTTTATGTATATGCATATAATTATGTGCAATGCCTTTGGATGATTTTAAATAGTTGATCATGGCATTATTTTGTCCCTCCCCTGAGGTTCATGCCAGCACTCTATCACTACCTGAGACTACCCCCTAGTCGTAACACGGTGCTTGGAACTACTTGTGGTCCCAAGCTAACCCATGAACTGGCATACTACTTCAGCACTGATTTAAATTGTATAAAACTAAATTTAATAAGTGAAAACATGATCATGAGAAATTCTGAATGAATGTAATACTGATAGACTTTACAACATGATAAAACTAAAGAAAGAAACTTGAATTACATGTAATGACTCTGACTGACCATCTATGAAGCCTCTACTATACTAACTGTAGATAGCTAGGACATGCCTCCAACTACCACTAATCAATACGTATAAATAATAATAATATACTGCATAAACTACAACTGACTGGAGTCCCCAAAATAAGAGAACTCATCACCTATTAGATGGAAACTGCAAACTATCTGATTATGATGTATGACCTACAACTAGTACCTATATTATGAGACAATGTATCAGATGGGCATATATGTGGATCAATACCTTGGAATGTACTGCGTAAGTGGGGCTGAATGCAACAAGTAAAGCTGATTAGATACATAATGTTAAAATATACTTGTTAAGTGCAAGTAGACTCACCAAGAGACTGAAATCAACTGAAAGTTGAAGTATCTTAAAACGTGAAGTAACAAACATAATATGATAAGCTGCTGAATTACTACACTTAGTTACTTAAAATCTTTTATTTCGTAGAATAAGTTGAATTGAAGCTGGGAAGAAGTAAAAACATGAATAATATATGTAAATCTCATGTAAAGCTGAACATACTATAAAAGTGAACTCAGTATCATGCATGGATACTGAGCATAGAAACATGAACATGTAAAACTGAGAATGCAAGACCAAATATAGCATGTACTGACATAACCTGAATAACATGAATAATCTGTAAAATTGACTGAATAATTAATGAAGTCTAATTACTTGGTCAAGGAAACTTGGACTAAGATAAACTGAATACTAACTAAAATTATGGAAGTTATCATGCAACCGACATTCCCCAATTTGAGCTAATTAGGGTCCAACCTGTAGCCCTAGTGAGAAGAGGTCAGTACCTTGCCACAAGTACTAAAACATGGCTGTGTGGATCTACTAAATTGGTGTCCTTAAGGACTAGGGAGTCACCCTCTACTGGAAGGTTCCCCTAAACGAGTGTCCACCCTCTACTGGCAGAAAGACCTCCCATACCTAAGGTGGCTACGTAGTTCTGGAACTCAAGGACTACTACTAAAGTTCACACGCTCTACTGGCAGGTGAGCCCCTATCCTTGGGTTCGCTTAGTTCTAAATCCTACTCCCAACTGAATGACACAGGTATTATTATGGGTCTAATATGATGTAGTATTGTACTGATAAGTACTCAACATGAACATTTTAGCCTGAATTAAATAATAAAACATGGTCTGACTAATTTGTAACTTGAAAATGGAAACATGTAAACACCACATAGGTATCGGGTGTTCATAAATCTCCAACACTAAATGAACATAAAATATGATAACAACGTTTAAAACAGTGATATAAAATCATAGTTAAAAAATATAAGGTATTTTAATAATTGAGTGGAATACATGAACTTAAACATGGGGATAAGTTAAACTTTAGAAAACAACATATTCACATGGATTACCACATGAATTTGATAGTTAGCATGAAATCGATTGAGTACAACAAGGATTCTTGAAAGTTTAGAACATGAAATACCTTAATTTACATGGGAACACATATGGACATAGCTTGAATTCAAATTATAAATAAAATCATGGATTAAATTTATCTTAAATGAGTATAAATTCATACTTTAATCAAAATAGTTTGTTTGTTCTCAATGGGTGAAAGGAACCCATTGATGAATACCCTGCATACTTTAAATGAATGAATTCTTGAAGAAATCTTGTATCGAAACTTAAATCTTTCTATTCTTGAGAGAAAAATCTTGAACTTTGATCTTGGTAAAGGGAAGGGTTTCTAGTGAGAAATTTTTACTGGGAAAATAATTCTCCTTGGAATGTTAAAAATCATATTTTGGACGATTGGGGTTGAGGGAAAAGGACTATATTGCCCCTTGGCCTCTTTTTCCCATGTAAATGGCCCTCATAGCATGACCCCTATTCCACTAGAATAACCCTCATGATGCAACCCCTACTTCAATGGAATAACCCTCGCGGTGCGGAGCTATCACGACCCCTTACTATTTCTCATGAAAATGGTCATAACTTTTTGCTCGGATATCGGATTGAGGCTAAATTAGTATCATTGGAAATAACTCAATCATATATAATTTGGTGGGTCTTTATCTTCAAAATTCCATATATGTTAAAAGTTATAAGAGTTCAAAGTGAACCCTTGTAGAATTGAATACAATTTTTTTTTTCGAATCAAATGCTCTTAGCTCAATTTTTATCTAAGTGATTCCTATGAAAAATTTTCACCTTATAAGCACTCTTATAACTAGGATAATTATCATGACACAAGTATTCAAATATAAATCATGGGATTATAGCTTACACATGCATGAACGGCGGTTTGATTTCTAGCTCAAAAATGCAGGGTGTTACACGCTTAACCCACTAACTCTCTATGAAAGTTGTATCCCCACATGATGTAGGAACTAGAGACACTTCTATTTTTTCTGTGCAGTGATTGGATTTCTGGGTTATCACCAGTCAGCTGGAACTGGTAAGCCTCCTTTTATCAAAATAATGTTACTTCTTAGTTTATCTTTTATTATAGACTTTACTTTAGATTTATTATGGCTATCGGTGAGGGCATGTCCTCATATTGGTTTAATTTGATCTTGTCATAGAGACTTTGTGGATTACTATAGAGTGGGTATTGGTTTTCGATGTATCTTAGACTTCTTGAGCTTACCTTTTTCTATCTTTTTATATGTTTGGAATTCTGCCACTGTTAGTTATTATGTTCTGTGTTACTAGGAAAAGAGGGGGGTCTTCAGTTTATGGTGAACATAGGATCCTTGTTACGGCCAGGCCCTAGTTCAGTCATGATAAAGTTGGTATCAAAACCAAGGTTCATGGTCAATTGGGTATCCATAAAGCCATATCAAGTAGAGTCTCTTTTATTGGTATGTAGTATGCCACACTTATAAGGGAGTGGCTGCAATACATTTAGGGATGTTTTCCTTTCGTGTTGTTCATTTTTAGGCTATAGAGTCTAAGGTCGTGAATCTCTTGTAGTTTTTATTTATTTACATTTTAGATCATACCTCTCAAACAATCCGATACTTATTAAAAATCTTTAGTCTCGCTTGAGGACAAATAGATGGAGCTCATACTACTTATGGGGTATAGACCTAGTCTAGGGGTCCAACTACTTGACCTCATGGAATTCCATCAATTACCTCTATCCCTCCTTTAATACCTCAGGCTGATATGTCTAATGTGTAAGTTTCTCCTATCGATCTATTTGTTTACCCCGCTGGTGGCCTCTTAAAATGAGTGTGCTACTTCTGTTACTCTAGATTCTAGGATACTAGAGTTGGCCAATTCATGATGTAAATCCCTCTGACTTTCATTGGTTCAAAGGTTGAGGAGGATCCTCAAAATAACATTGATTAGGTGGAAAATATATTTAGAGTTATGCATGCTTCCGACTCTAAAGTTGTTGAGTTTTCTGTATACCAGTTGAAAGATATAAAATATTAGTGGTATGAGGAGTGGGATCAAATGAGGGTAGATGATGCTGATCCAACTATGTGGGATAACTTTTCTAGTACTTTTCTAGATTGCTTCTTTCATTAAGAGTTGAGAGAGGCAAAGGCCAAGGAATTTATGGAGCAAATAAGGAAAGATAATGTTGATCCAGATATGTAGGATAACTCTTCTAGTTCTTTTATAGATTTCTTCTTTCCTTAAGATTTGAAGTAGGCAAAGGCTAAGGAATTTATGAATTTAAAACAAGGCAGAATGATTATGAAGGAGTATGTCTTTCATCAATTATCTCGTTATACTTGAAATTTGGTGTCATTTATAATGGTGAGAATGAGAGAGTTCTATTCGGGCTTGTCTCGTGATTGGGTTTTAGAGTGTAAGGCCGCCTTGTTGAATAAATATATGGATATCTCTAGGATTGTGGTATATATGCAATAAGTTGAGGAGAAAACGAATAAATACGCTAAGATAGAGGAAGGTAGAGTAAGAAATTCAATTATTCTAAGTAGGGAGTAGGTCATCAAAATAGTGGTAAGGATGGCAGGCAGTGGTCTAAGAAGAAGTAGGGAAATTTTGATACTTATTCTACAACTAGTTCTCTGTATCCTAATACATCTAGGGATTATTTCTTCAAGAAAAATAATGGATTTATGGTACAAGTTGTCCAGTCATATGTCAGCGAAGCTCAATCCGCCCCATCTTATCCCCTTGTTGTTTTTGTGGGAAGAGCCATTATAGAGTATGTGATAAGGGAAAGAATAAGTTTTTTAAGTGTGTTAATCCTGGTCACATGCACTGGGATTGTCTTTCAAGGGTTGCTTCTAGAGCTAATAAGGTCTCTATTGCTACCTCTTCAGCTCCTACACTAAATAGTACTGCTTCTAGTATTGGTTCTGTCCAAAAATGTCAATATGCTCTTTCCACCCATCAGGAATCTAAGGCTTCTCCTGTTATTTTCACTGTTACATTAAAACTCTTATCTTTTGATTGGTATTTCTTAGTTGATCCAGGGTCTGTCTTTCTTATGTGACCCCTTATATGTCTATTCATTTTGGTTTTAATCCTGAGTGTATTTTAGGCCCCTTTACTATGTCTACCCAATGGGTTATTTTATGGATGCTAAAAGATTTTATAGGGGTTGTGTGGTATCTATCCGCGGTAGGAAGACCATGGTGGATTTAATAAAGATATATGCTAGATTTTGATGTTTTCTTGGGGATGTATTGGCTCTATTCATGCTATGCGTCTCTTGATTATGAAACCCAAAGGGTCAACTTCCTATTCCTGAACGAATCGATGATTATGTGGGAAGGTATCTCTTTAGCACCTAAGGTAAAGTTCATTTCATATCTTAGTGCCTGGAAATTTATTTCTAAAGGGTGCTTATATCATCTAGTTTGGGTTAAGGATTCTAGTTCTAAAGATCTTTCTTTACAGTTTATCCTCGTGGTTAATGATTTTCCTAAAGTGTTTCCTAATGATCTTCTTAGTATTTTTCTCGATAGAGAAATCGATTTTAGGATTAATCTTCTATTGTATACCCATTCTATCTCTATCTCTTCTTATAAAATAGCTCTCGATGAGTTGAAAAACTCAAGGAGCAGTTGAATGACCTTCTTTATAAGGGTTTTATCTGCCCTAGTATTTCCCTTTGAGATGCTCCTATTTTTTCGTGTGTAAGAAAGATGGTTCTCTTTAAATATGCATAGACTATCGCCAGTTGAATTAGGTGATTGCGAAGAATAAGTACCCTCTCTAGGATTGATGATATCTTTGACCAGCTTCAGGGTGCTAAGTATTTTTCTAAGATTAACCATCCGTTGGAATATCAGTTGAAGATTAGGAGGGCCGATATCCCTAAGAATGGATTTCGTACCTAATATGGCCATTATGAGTTTTTTTGTTATTTCCTTTGGTTTTACTAATGCCCCAGTGGTATTTATGGATCTTATGAACCGGTTATTCCATCAGTTTCTTGACTTAATCATCATTGTGTTCATTGACGATATTCTCGTATATTCAAAGAGTGAGTAGGATCATGTTACTCACTTACGTATAGTATTGCAGACCCTTAAAGATCAGTATTTGTCTGCCAAATTTTCCAAGTGTGAGTTCTAGTTGAATATTATTACTTTTTAAGGTCATGTTGTTTCTAGTGAGTGGATCATGGTGGATCCATAAAAAGTTACTAAGGTTAAGAAATGTCTTAGACCCATGACTCCAACCAATATTCAGAGCTTCTTAGGTTTAGCTGGTTATAATAGGAGGTTTGTGGAGAGTTTCTCTTTGATTGTTGCCTCATTGAATAAGTTAAATTAGAAGAAGATGAAGTTCCTATAGTCTGATGCTTGTGAAGGTAGTTTTGAGAAGTTCACTTTGGCTTTGATTTACATATGAGGGTAGTTTTGAGAATTTGAAAGATAAGTTGACTTCGGCTTTATTTTTAACCCTACCTGAGGGTACTGATGGTTGTTGTATATTGTGATGCATCCTGTGTGGGACTTGGTTGTGTTTTGATATGGTGCGGCAGGAGGTGGCGTATGCTTCTAAGCAGATTATGGTGCATGAGAATAATTATTGGGCTCATGATTTGGAGTTGTTGGCTATGGTGTTCGCTTTAAAGATTTAAGGTCATTACTTGTATGGAGTTCATGTTGATGTATATACTGATCATAAGAGCCTGTAGTACGTGTTCACTTAGAAGGAGTTAAATCTCAGGAAAAAATCATGTCTTGAGTTGCTCAAGGATTATGATATGAGCCTTCACTATCATCTAGGTAAAGTTAAATTATTTCTGATGCTCTTAGCAGGTTATCCGTGGGGATCTTATATCATGTTGATGAGGAGAAGTAAGGGTTGGTAAAGGATATTCACTATTTAGCTAATCTTAAAGTTTGTCTTTTGGATTTTGAGAATGGTCGGGTGATCATTCAGGAGGTGGCGAAGTCTTCTCTCGATACTGAGGATAAGGAGAAGAAGGTTTTGGATCCTACCTTGATGCAAATTAAGAATGAGGTGGGTCAGCAGAAAGTCTTGTTTTTTGATATTAGTGAAGATGGTATCCTGATGTACAAAGGTAGATTGTGCATTCCCGATGTCGATGGGTTGCGGGAAAGGATTTTGGCCAAGGCTCATGAATCTAGGTATACTATTTATCCCATTTCGATAAAGATGTATTGTGATTTAAAGAAGATTTATAGGTGGAATAACATGAAGAGAGATGTGGTAAATTTTATGGCTAAAGGTATGGTTTGTCAGCAAGTGAAGGTTGAGCAGTTGAGGCCTGGTGTATTTTCTCAAGAGATTGAGTTGCCTGTATGGAAATGTGAAGTGATTAATATAAGTTTCATTACCAATCTTCCACGGTCTCATAGTTAGTTTGATTCAATTTGGGTTATCGTGGATAGGATGACCAAGTCTTCTCATTTCGTGCCTGTAAGGACTATTTTTTTTTGCAGAGGACTATGCTAAGTTTTTCATTTAGGAGATCGTCAAGTTACATGGTGCTCCAGTTTCCATTATATCTGATTGAGGTACGCTATTCTCATCAAACTTTTGCCGTTCTTTTCAGAGAGGTTTGGGGAGTTAGGTAAACTGTAGCACCGCTTTCCACCCTTAGACGAATGGATAAGTAGAGAGGACTATTAAAACCTTGGAAGATATGCTAAGGGATTTGTGATTGACTTCTATGGTAGTTCGGTTGATCATTTTCCTCTTATAGAGTTTGCTTATAATAAAAACTATCACTCAAGTATTCAGATGGCTCCATTCAAAGCTTTTTATAGTTGAAGATATCGGTGTCCTATTGGATGGTTTGAAGTTGCTGAGGTGAGGTATTTGGTCCTAACCTCGTTCATCAGGCTATGAAAAAGGTAAAGTGATTAGGGATAGGCTTAAGACATCCCAAAGTTACTAAAATCCCTACACAGTTGTGAGGCAATGGGAGATGGAGTTTGATATTAGATATTGGGTGTTCTTGAAGGTGTCTCCCATGAAGGGAGTTATAATAGTTGGAAAGAAGGGGAAGCTCAATCCCCGATATCTTCGCCTGTACTTTATTTTAGGAAGAGTGGTTAATATTTCTTATGAGTTGGAGTTGCTTTCAAGCCTGGGTTCTGTCTATTCGGTGTTTCATGTTTAGATGTTGAAGAAGTGTATGGGTGATCCTTCCTTGGTTGTCCCTTTGGAGAGTGTTGGTGTTTCAGATTCCTTGTCTTATGAGGAGGTCTTGGTTGAGATTTTGGGTTGGCAAGTCCGCCTATTGCTATCCAAGGTTGTGTTTTTGGTGAAGGTTATAAAGAGGAATCACAAGGTTGAAGAAGCTACTTAGGAAGCTGAAAAGGACATGAAGTCCAAATATCTATTCCTGTTTTCTGCTTGTGATAATCGTGCTAAAGGTATGTGTATTCCTTAATATCTCTGTTTTCTATCTTTTCTAAAGGTAAGTGTAGTTATGTTCCATGTTAAATTGTCCCAATGGATGCCTTGTCTCATTATTTGGGGATGAATGATCCTAGGTGGGGAATGTAACACCCCGAATATTGTCCCTAAAAACTTTTGAGTTTTTAAACTTACTACCAAACCTACGACTCACCTTAAGAACAATAGGAGGTAGATCTTTGTATGACCAGTGATTAGTGCCATTGTTTTTGTCTTTATTATGACTAGAGGTCAGGATTCATAAAGACTCACTACGAGTCCTTGTATCCAAATCATAGGGGGACTAGTGTGTACCTAAAATGTTTTTCCTGGTTACTACTAGGACCCTACAAGTCGTATTGACTGTTGATGAGTCATGTGGTGTGTGTTGTAGGGTTACAAAAGAGGGGTCCCTCAGCTATAGTCCAGACTATGACTCGTAGAGATGAGTCGCAGTGAGTCCTTACGAGTCGTATAGTGACCTATAGTCACTGGCAACAATTTTTCAGCGTTTAATGAAGGGCACTTTGGACATTTCCCTCTTTACCCACTTAGACTCCGCATACATAAACACCTTGGGGCCATTATTTCCAACCCTTATCAATCATAAATACTTTCTTACTCTCTTAAATTCCTTATTCAAAAAATACATTAGTGTTTCTCAAAGTTTGTCATCTAAGGGCTCAAGGGTTGATTTCTCTCCATAATTCTCTATACTTTCTGTCATTTTACTCTTCTCCAAGTCTTATTTTATTAAAATCATGCGTGTATAATTATACCCATGTGATTTAATTGATGATTTTAAATTTGGGTTGAGGGTTATTGAACATTATTGAATTAATTGTTTTCCCCATTGCTTTTATGAATCATATATGGTTTGAGTTGATGTTTTGAAACATGTGGGGTGCATGGGCATGGTGAATAAACTAGGGGGTCATGGTTTCCCCTAATTTTGTGAATATGGATAATTGAATTGATATAACTCCAATCCAATCCTGTGAAATTGGCTTTGAATATGAGTATGTTTGCATTGAACTATTTTTGAAAACCATTTCATGATATAAAAAGGTTACTGAAACATAACAATTTGATTAAATGCACCAAGGGTTTAGTGGGATTCCCCCGCATCAATTTAACGAAAAAAGTGGGGGGTTTTCCCCAAGTGAATGGAATTGTACTAGTATGATGATGCTACTTTGTAAGTGTAGTTGGTATGACGATACCAATAGTGTATGCCTTGAGAAATATTATGGTTCAATCAATGGAAATGTGTGAAAAATGTTTTAACTGGGATTAAAGAAGGTTATATATCTAGGCCGTGAAAGTGGAGGTCCCAAGGGACTAATACTAGAAATTGCATTTGCCGGTGTGAGATTTTAAAGGGCCAGGGGTTTGAGTCCCCTTACTTATTGCCAGGTAGTTTGAGTCACCCTTGTTAACTGACAGGGTGTTCATGTCACCCTTGATAAATGACTGAGTGGTTCGAGTCCCCCATGGTACATATGTAATTATAATTACATCTCTAGTTCATCCAGCTACACATACTGGGGCCTTTTCACGGGGAGAGCTAAGCCCATATAGCCCGTAGGTGCCTTTTTATAACTGTTGAGCTACACAATCCAGGATAATGTTTTGAAGTTCATGTTAAGCCTTGTTTATTACCCCGGCATGTTGTCTTTATGTATATGTATATGCATATGATTGTCTGATTTTAAACTATTGATCATGGCTTTATTTTATCCATCCCCTGAGTTTCATACTAGCGCTCAACCCGCTAACCATTTTCAAAAGTTGTATCCTAACGAAATGCAGGAACCGGAGACACTTCTATTTTTCCTGAGCGGTGATTAGATTTCCAAGTTATTAGTAGTCAGCTTGAAGTGGTGAGCCTTCTTCTTTCGGAAGGTCGTTACTTATTGGTTTATATTTTATCATTGACTTTTCTTTAGACTTATTTTGGCTATCATCGGTGGCATGTCCCGACATTGGTTTAATTTGTTTTTGTCATAGAATCTTTGGGGATTACTGTGGACTGGTAATGCTGGTAGATGTATCTTAGACTTCTTGACCTTACCTTTATCTATCTTTTTATATGTTCAGAATTCAACCACTATTAGTGTATTGTGTTCTGTGTGACTAGGCAAAGGGGGTGGTCTCCGGTCTACGGCGGACTTGGGATGCCCGTTGCGGCTAGGGCTTAGTTCGAGTGGTGACATTTACCTGCTGACAACGTAGACAATGAGCTATGAAATTTGTCACATCACTCATCATGCCACTCCACCAATAATTTTGTCTTAGATCCCTATACATCATAGTTGTGCCCGGATGAATAGAATATCTAGAGTTGTAAGCATCATGTAGGATCAATTGGATCAAGTCATCAATCCTATGAACACAAATGCAGCCATCAAATCGCAAAAAAACCTCAGAATCTATGGTGTTTCTCTCTGACTCACCACTCAACACATGATCACGAAGTAAGCGAAGCTTACTATCCTCTAACTGAAGATCCCAAATTTGCTCAAAAACAAAGACTTCACCACAACACTAGAAAAAATCCTCCTAGGGTCTGAAATATCAAGGAAAACCATCAATTTGGCTAAGGACTAAATGTCCCGTGCCATCGGCCTCTGACAAACTGAAATACAAGCCAAGCTACCCATACTCACTGTCTTCCGACTCAAGGTATTTGCTACCACATTTGCCTTACCAAAATGATACAAAATAGATATTTCATAATCCTTAAGCAACCTTATCTATCTACTTTGTGTAGCATTAAGCTACCTCTAGGTCATAAGATACTGAACACTGTGGTGATAGGTGAAAATCTCACAATGAACACCATAGAGATAATGGATCCAAATCTTAAGCGTGAAAACTACCGCCGCCAACTGCAAATTAGGAGTGGGGTAGTTGCACTCATGGACCTTAAGCTGTCTCAAATCATAAGTAATAACATGACCCTGCTGCATCAAAACACAACCTAGACCAATACCAAAAGCATCACCATACACTGTGAATCCCTAACCCTCTATATGAAGAGCTAGAATAGGACCTGAAGTAAGGAAATCCTTGAGCTTTTTGAAGCTCGACTCACACTCCTCGAACTATCAGAAAGGAACCTTCTTTCAAGTTAATATGGTCATAGCCACTTAAATAGTAGCAAAACTCTTGACGACTCGTCTATTATAACCGATCAAATCAATAAAGCTACAAACCTCAGTCGGAGATGTAGGTCTAGCCCAACACTAATCACCTCAATCTTCGCTGGGTGTACCATAATATCATTCTTAGATGCCACATGCCCAAGGAATGTCTCCGACTCAAGATAAAACTCACACTTTGAGAACATGGTGAAAAGCACATTATCTCTCAAAGTCTAGAGCACAATCTTCAAATATTGTGTATGTTTCTCTCTACTCCTTAAATACAAAAGGATGTCATCGATGAACACAATCACAAAGTAGATCATGCAATTAGTTTTCATTCAAAACTTCAAGAAGTAGATCATGCAATTGAAGGAGGACAACACCATTTCGATATCATTATATCAACATATAAAACTCTTGAACTAGGATGATTCTAACCTTATTTATAATTTTTCTTGAAAATTTATAATTATTTAATATTCTTAGTTCATGAGTATAAATTCTTATTTTAGTTATTATTGTAATTTATTTAATATAAATATGACAACTAAAAAACATAATTTCGAGTTTCTCAAAAGAGAGAAAAAAGAGAAAACGAGAAAGTGTTAAATAAATTTCAAAAAGAAGCCCTTGATAGTTTTTTAACAAATAATAAAAATCTTGAATCTCAAAATATAGGTGGATGTTCGAAAAATTCACCAATATGGCTGCCTTAGAGGACAATAACATCCACGAAGGAAATCTAGAAGAAGCTAGTGAAAATTTTGGCATAGTTCCTAAAAATCAAGAAGTCCTAAATGACTTTTCATCTAAAAAAGCTAGAAAATTAAATTTTAACTATACATATATACATTTACATCTACGATCTCTATCTCTAATCTCTAATCTCTAATCTCTAATATATTAAAAGTGTGAAGGGCCATAAAAATATTGTTTGAATATTTCGTCCTTCATTAAAAAAACTTTGCTTTAGACAAAATTATCTTTTTACCTTTTTCCTCCAATTAATATTTAATTAGCTTTGTAATATTGATTATAATCTATAATTTATCTATAATCTATATCTATATCTATATTTATATCTATATCTATAATATATTAAAAGTGTGAAGCGCCTTAGAAATATTGTTTGAGCTTTTTGCCTTTCATTAAAAGTCTTTACTTAATACAAAATCATCTTTTCACTATTTTTCCTAATATTTAAGAATTTAAAATTAATTAAATATATTTATGGTAAAGCCTTTTCTTATTAGAATTCATCAGAATTTTACTATGTTTTTCTAATTTAAGAGTTGAAAATTAATTAAATATATTTATGATAAAACCTTTCCTTATTAAAAGTCATCAAAATTAATGAAAACTAATTTTTTCATTAGTTTAAAAATTATAAATTAACTAAATTTAATTTTAAAATAATTTAAAAATATAGAAATAAATATAAAACTGATAGAATAAGAAAAATTTGAGAAGTACCAGATTTTTAAAAGTTTTAAGTACGTAATAAGAATGTAATCAATGATTTTTTTAAAGATTTGAGTTTAAAAATAAGAAAAGGTTTTAAATATGTATAAAAAAGTAATCGTAACACAAATGTGGTTCAAATTGATATGCCTCTCTTAGCCTGTGGCAATAAAGAAAAGAGGTGCCATATGGAAAACACAAAAGTAATGATCCATCAAAATTTGGACGTTCTGGTGGTAACATATATATGTGTATATGTTTATGTTAATATTATTATATTAAAGTGTGAAAGATTTTTGAAAAGTGATTTGAGCTTTTACACTTTATTAAAAAAATTTGTAATAAAAAAATCATCTAATTTTAAATAATCAAATGTTACACGTACGAGGCACGTGCGGTTAGACTAGTCTTGAAAAAATTAAGAAATCCTCAAATATATGGTAAGAGAAAAAATATGTAGAGATTTAATGTTGATAGATTTTCCTTTTTTCTTGTGTATGTAAAAATGAAGTCCTAAAATACTTATATA
The DNA here is from genome assembly GCA_030864225.1 of Capsicum baccatum var. pendulum. Taxonomy (NCBI): domain Eukaryota; kingdom Viridiplantae; phylum Streptophyta; class Magnoliopsida; order Solanales; family Solanaceae; genus Capsicum; species Capsicum baccatum. Next base: position 185,896,334 of record CM061560.1, on the reverse strand, counting down.
ATACTCATTAAACAATCCTTTGAAGAAAAAAAAAACTATAAATACACTGGGCAGCATAACTTGTTAAGGTCTTTGTGCATAATTTTCGCTTAGCAAAATAAGCTAATTTCTCTCGCACAATTAATTCTACATTAATTACGTGTGTAATTATTAAATAAAGTAATTTCTCTCACACAATTAATTCTACATTAATTACGTGTGTAATTATTAAATAAAGTCGTTATATATATATATATATATATATATATATATATATATATATATATATATATATATATATATATATATATATATATATATATATATATATATATATATATATATATATATATATATAAAACCTTAAAACTTTCTTTCTAATAGAGTTTTGATATGGGTTTCTATTAGGGCTAAATTCAAATGACCATATCTCCTAAAATATAAGGAGTTAGGAGTTCTAATACCTGTTAAATCAAAGATGTCTGAGTCCTCTTTCCAACGCAATAAACCGTTCATCAATTCGAATTTGAAGTAAAAAGTTATGATTGTTTTACTGAGCCTTGTCTGGGCTAAAATGGGATTTCGCTGTAGCGAAAATTCTGATGATATTTAAATCAGATTCAACCGTATTTTAGGTCTAAGAACCCCAATTTCTTTTTCCAACCCTAGAGAGGTGATTTTCCAAGGCTTAAGGTGAAATTCCTTCGTTGAGGTAAGTTTTTCTATTATTTTTTTTATTTTTTAATCCTTTAACATCTTAGAATCCTTAGAAAGACCTATAATGGTAGAATTTTTTAGGGGAATACTCATGGATGTTTTAATATGACCTAGAGCTGATTCTAAACTATAAATTAAAGATTCCTAACATGAATTTCGTAAACTCTATTATGAATTTTGATGGTTAGGAACCTTGAATTCCGTAAAGATGAGACCTTTAGCATTAAAACTCCTTTAATGGAGATGAGTTAAGCTTGAAAGAGCTAATTAATGGCTAACTGGCATTGGAGAGTAATATAGACCTTGAATTATGAATAGAACTAGTGAGTTTGAATCCCCAAGATATTTATTTGAAGAGTAATTGTTTAATTACTCTTATTATTGCTTGATTTTTAGATGGTTGATTATTCCAAGGCATGAAGGAAAAAATATCATTCTTATTGCGGCTTACTTTATTCAAAAGCTTGACGTCCAGGTAGGCTAGGTTTAATGAGTAGAAGATTGTGTTATTTTATATTTTCATAATTTAAAATTGATGGGAGAAAGCATGTCTAGGCCTGCGGGCATTGAGTTGAGGTGGATAAAGATACGAGAACTTAACTTTAATCCCAAAAACTATATTATTGATTAATTATGTGAAACTTGTGATATTTTGTGATATGTCCCCGCAAGGAGATTGCTGTAAATGAAGTATGTGGACATGATAGTTCTTAGTTGTTCTAGTGATGAACTTAGTTGAGTTATAAGGATATTAAGTATCATGTATTGGACAATAATATGATGAGGAGAATCATGATAGGATCAAGTATTGATGAGCATAGTAATATCTAAAGGATAGATAACTTGAATAAGTGTAATGATTGTATTATATGAAAAAGGGTAGCGACATTCTAATAATTAATGAGTAAGTAATACTCCAATAGTGACTTGCATTCTTAAAATGTTAAATTGTGATTTATTTTATGATTATATGAACTAATACGGTCGAACGATGATGCCTACCAGTATGTGTGATTGTATTAACCCTACTCTTCTGCATTCCTTCTTGGAGTGTAGATTGAATGCAAGTTAGTTTGTAGTTACTAGATGGATAACGATATTCAGCACTAACTTCTGCACTTTCTTCCTGGCAGATGTTAGAGTTTTTGTATTATTTCTTTTATTGTCAGTCTATGTTGTAGTAGATAACTCTTGTACATGTCTGACTAAGTCTTGGGATAGTGAAGGACATTGGTAAGAATTTTTATTTTAAAAAAATTATTTATTAATATTTACTTTACTTTATTACATTTAATCCAATATTTCCTTAAAAACAAAAGCCTTTCGCATATTTTTAGTTGGGTAATAAGGATTCTCCTAGCTGCTAAGAATAGAGTAGGTGTCAGTATGGCCAACAGTTTCGGTTGTGACAGTTATATGTACGCACTTCGCGCGTGTATCTCACTTTAATGAGTTCAAACGCTACATTAAATAGGATATTTGTTTAAATAATAAACATGAATAAAATAGTTAAACTCAATATCTTTTGAGTATGTAAAGATGGAGAATTTATTTATTAAACCTAACCTTTACCAAAAATATTTCTAAAAGCCAATCGACATTCATCTACCACCTGTAAACTGCAATAAAAAAATATAATGATAGAAACATCAAAATAATACAATTAAATCTAATCTTTATACACACACAAAAAAAAAAATTAAAGTCGTCCGACACTCATTTACTACCTGTAAACTATAATAAAATAATACGATAATAGCGATATCAAAATAATACAGCTAAACCTCATCTTTGCATAAAAAAAATCTCAAAGTAGCGATATTAAAACAATACAATTAAACCTAACCTTTACCTAAAATGTTCCTCAAAGCCGACCAATTTTTATCTACCACATGTAAATTACAACAAAATAATACGATAAAAGAGATATCAAAATAATACAATTAAACTTAAAGTTTACACACAAAAATTTCTCAAAGCAGATCGACATTTATCTACGAACTATAAACTACCATAAAATAATAAACTAATAGAGATACTAAGACAATACAATTAAACTTAACCTTTACCTAAAAAAATATCTCAAAGTTGGCCGACATTCATCTACCATCTATAAATTAAAATAATATAATAAGATAATAAAGATATCAAAGTAATACAATTAAATCTAACCTTTACACAAGAAATTCTTCGAAGTCAATCGACATTCATCTATGACCTATAAACTAAAATAAAATAATACAATAGTGATCACAAAGCTTCGATTTTGATGAAAATAATTCTTGTGTGAGCGAAAACTTTGACCCTAAAAAATAAATTGAATGAAAACAAAAAAAATACATATATACACACACATTGAATTCTATTATGTTGGAAAGAACAGTGAAGAATTTAAGGTTAGAAAATCAAGCATCTATCAATCTAGATCTGCAACCGAATCAAGTTAGATGAGCATCAATCATATTCTCTCAATAGGCAAGAAAAATTAACCTTAATTGATCAAAGTATAACCGCAAAGTTAAAAAATTGAGAGAGCATCAAATTGACAAAATACTCCATAAGAACAAACATAATTCAATGAATATAAATATTAACATGACATACTTACAACAATGTCAAGATGCATAAAAGAAAGGATTAACCTCAACTTTCTTGCCAAAGCAAAAACAAAAGAACATACATAAATGTGAAATAGGCCGCATAAATATTGAGAATTATATCAACTAACTTGAATAAAAAAACATAATAAAGATGCAAATTGAAACTCACCAAAATTTTAATTAATGGAGAATAAATTTGAAAAAAAAATTCAACATCCATATAGAATTGTGAACAATTCAATTATTTTGAACATTAAAAAAATACTCCAACAATGCACTTATTGTGGAAGGGGGGTGTATTAATTTATTTTTCTATTAGCTTAAAAATAGATTTCTAAATAGACTTGTACTCTTTATAAACTTATCTCTTTTAAAATAAAACATATATTTAAATATAATTTGTTTAAATATGAAATAAAAAATAAAAATATAATAGCAACAACAACAACAACAATAATTATAATAAGAAATAAAAGTAGAAGTAATAGTACCTAGTATGTGCAGTAGTAGTAGTAATTTCTCATAGTAATTTTTAATAAATTATTAATATAAAAGATGACATGGTTTTTAATTGAGTAGTAGTAGTAGTAATAATAATAATAATAATAATAATAATAATAATAATAATAATAATAATAATAATAATAATAATAATAATAATAATAATAATAATAATAATAATAATAATAATAATAATAATAATAATAATAATAGTTCACTTCACATTATTAAATTAGCTATCATGCTAAGTAATAATTTTAAAATTTGGAATTAAAAATGATTAAGTTGAATTACTTATCCACTTGAACTTGGATGAGACAAAATTAAAAACTTACTTATTATATCAATGCTTACATGCATTTCAGATTAAAATTTACATATAGGATAAATGTATTTTTTTATTTTTTAAAATAAGAGTATAAAAGAAAAGGATAAAATTAGAAAAAAAAATTAATGTTCTAAATTCAAAAGGGATAAAGTTCCAAGTTCAAAAAGAGGATAACGTTTAATAATTTAAATTGAATTCGAAAAAAAATAGCTTGAATGGAAACTATATAAGGATAAAGTTTATTTTTTAATATTTTTTCTAGATAAAGATAAAATTTACTGAAAAATAGCTAATTCAATTATTGTTAAATTTTTTTATTTGAATTAAAAGTTACATATTCTTCTAGAATTCGAATTGAAAACTTACTCTATATCAAATAAAACCAATTTATAGTTCTTTTTTATATATAAACTAATTTCAATAAAAAATTTTATTTTATTCTCTAACTCTTTTGAACTTATTCTTTTATTCTTCAATCAGATTCGTTTTCATGTTTGAATCATGCTTATATTAATATAGGTGTTTGCAATTTACTATTAACCAAAACTTAACTTTAAATTATTTGATTATAATTTAAAAATAGTTTGTATTATTTGGTAGTAAAGAGTTAAGTTGCTACAAATTGTATCATTAGATTCAATAATTGTCACAAAATTATCTTATATATATCGAATGTTGATCTGTTTTCTTTGATTGTGCTAGGTTGCTTTGGCTACCAGACAAATCTAAAAAGTTTTCTTTTAGAGATATTTGTTTCTAAGCAATCAATAATCTTCGAATATGACAGTTGGAAATCAAACAACAAAGCGAAAGGTAATTACTTAGAAGGTTGCATGTATGCTCAGTTGCTTTTCTTTCATAATCAACAGTTTAGATTTGTGTTTTTATTAGATATTTTTCAAATACTAACTAATTTTTGTCACTTATGTACTCAAGAAATAAATTGTCAAAGATTTTTCCGCAGAGGTCAGTACTTATTAAGTTTTTTTACTTTGCCTTCGTTAATTTAATATTATGAGCTTAACTTGAAATTAGTAGCCAAAAGAATTTAAGTGCAGGGATTGAATATTTTGTGTAATTGAAGTATTGTGTATTGTAGTAAAGGTGTTTATTTGGTTGGTATGTTCAATACTTCAATGTGAAAGTTGAAACTCATGAGAATGCTATAAAGATTTTATGTATTAAATCATAACTAAGAGGGCGAACTTATAACTTTTTTCAAGCATTTCTTATTTTCTTATTCTTTATTCAATCTCGAATAAGATGGATATCTATTCATATTAAATTTTATATGTAAAGCTAGATATTGAAAGACTAGGGTTTTTAATTTGTCGCCGAGACTTATTCTCAATAATATATACTATTTCATGTATAAATGTATGTGGTGTTTATTTTAAACTTTTGTTTATTTTCATGATCGATTTTATATCCATCTTTATTGAAGATGAAAGATGTTCTGTGGATAGTTTTCTATTTTCTATAGATATTTTATCTTATTTAAATGTAGATTAGATCGAGATTAAATTATCTTCACATGGCAGAATTTCTTGCTATTTAACTTTTATGTTTTTTAGTGTCTATGATGGGTCTATTAATTAGTTATTTTATGAAAGCTTATAAGAAATTTAATCCATGTATAATCATTTCTTAGAAAATAAAATATCAACTAGAAAATAGTGTCATGTTTTAGCTATTAAGAATAAAATGGTACAAAGTCGTTTTGTTGCATTAGAAAAAATAGTTACGACATAGCGGATGTATATCTATAACACTCATATTGGGTTCTTTGAGAATCTATGTATTATTTCTAGTTGAATAGTTTCTTTGTGTAAAAAAAATATAAAAGTCTAAATAAAATAATTTTTAAAAGTACATACAAGTAAGCCATATCATTGAATATTAAATCATAGTCTAAAAAAGTAAATTTTATATGATATTATACACAATGTATAACTAAACAGAGAAAATAGCCTAGAAACCTCCTAATATTTACCCAAAATTTCAACTACACACTCAAACTTCACAGGAGTCCCATCACACCTCTGAATATTTTTAAAATAAAATTATTTTCTCCCCAAATGCTGAGGTGGCAAAGTGAGTATATTTCACTCTCTTTGAGAGAGTGAGCATGAAAATTATATATTAAAATTTTATTTTTAATATTTCTTCACATAAATATGTATAATTTTAATTATTATTTTTCCTTATTCAATTTCTTTCTTCTTCTTCTTCTTACAAAATAAAAAAGGTTCAAAAATTCATCAATGGTGTCCAGAATTAATCTTTCATCTTCCTTATCTCCAATGGATCTCATCAATTTTATTTTTTTCTTTCTCTCTCTTTCACCATAACACATTTGCCACGTAATCTCTTGGTTATTTTTTATTTTTATTTTCTTTTCTCTCTTCATCAATGTTCAGATTTTCCAAGAACACATTTTTTATCTTTCATGGCTTTACCTCAAATCTAACCTTTCACTTGCAAGCCCCATTTAAATTTTAGTAATTTCTTATTAATACTCAATCTAATCATCCCAATGTGAGTTTTTCTTTCAAAAAATTTTGACCCAAATGTGACAAAGAAAATACCATCAAAAGCTGAAGTTGATGTTGTTTTTTGGTTGCTGAATCAAAGTTCATAATTCGAATTACTCACCGGATGAGCTACTTAGTAATTATATAGCAGATTTAGAAAAAATGCAGAAAATTAAAACTCACAAGAATTGAAAAACATGACACGAATTTATCACGATCGAAAAACAAGAGCCATGATGACACTTATCGCGACGTACCTTGACAATTAAGCCTATCACTCATTGATACAAAAACAAAAAAGAAAATACCAAAATACCCAAGGTAAGGCTTCTGGAACGAAGCCGAACCATACAAGTAATCATAACAATGTGAAAAAAAATTATTCAAAATACCAATCATGCCCAAAACCAGGTGTCAATAGTGTAAGAACTAATAATACAATTCAAGAGTCAAATACATCAGAAAAATAACCATAAAGAAATAATATTTATCTCTGAATACTAATAAAAAATATAACTACTATAAAAAGATGGAGGTGAACTTCGGATGCATGAATGTCCAACCGCTACCTTGAAAGCTCTAAAAATTACCTGAGTCAAGCAAGTTGAGGCATACTCGAGCTAGGACCTGTATGAAAAAGGCACAGTAGGCATGAGTACGGTCCACTTATACTGAGTAGGTATCATAGACCGGCCAAGTAGTAAATAAAGCATACAGAATATACACTAAGGGCACGTCACCTGCAATCAGAAAATATTCCACAACGGTAGCACACACCTCTTGCAGTAACAATTCTAATATATATCACATATATTATAACGTCACACCAAGATAGAACACAAGTACTTATTATATTACATATAAGAAGTTTAAGGGAGAACATGCATATAAAAGATCATCAAATTCAAGTAAAAAAATATACGATAAATACATAGATGACAAGTCAATATGACAATAAAACACAACATAGCACAATAAAGTAAGTGCAAAATGTATATGATGATGATGCACGAGGTTGTCGCACAACCTTCGGGATCATCGCACAATCTCCGTATACACCTATGGAGGCAAGCCTCCCAACACAGGACCCATGGGGGTTTATCAACCCGTATACAATCCATATGTCTCATGTGTTCTTTCTAGCATATCTCTCAAAAAGGTGTTATCAGGTGTTGCTAGTGTTTCTCAAATATTGCCACGGTGGTACCAATGTTTCATGAATGAGTATGATATGGAGATGTAATGCTCATAGCTAATAAAAATGAGTATTTCCATAATAAACCACATGATATATTTCCACAATTAATCACTTAAAATATTTCCACAACCAACCGCAATGATATATTTCCACAACTACGTAAGCTGATATCCACTCATTATCTTTGTTTCATTCATGAATTTTTACATATCTCATATGATAATAAAGTATGAATATAATTAGAATACGTCAATGGTACCACATTAAGTATCTTACACAATATAATTATTCACATGTATTCAAGGTTATCAATATCGCATAGGACCCCACATGGTCACACATATCACATAATATCTCAATTTAGATAATTACTTCACATATAGGCCCCCCAAATGGGCACAACACATAGATAGCCATTTTTCATTACTAGTTCTCACCCTTAACATGTATTTTGTATCATTATTTACTACCCAGCCCAGTCTGAAAGAGTTAAGTCATAACTACCTAAAAAGACAAAACTAATCTGCTACACTTCAATTCCACGACCTTATATTTCACAAAAAATTCTAAACTCTACTAATAATATCAAATATAGAATCTTCGCATCAAAATAAAGCCAACAACACCCATATTGACTACTTTTAATTCGAGGTCAAAACGGACCACCGGAATGGATTTCTCAAAAAAGAAGAGAAAAATAAAAAAATTATTTTAAAAAATGTTTTTCATAATTTTAGGAACCCACAATTAAAAACTCAAGTCAAATCGAGTAAAAAATGAGGTTCAAATTAAAGAAAATTCATTTTTGAGCTTTACCGGATAAAATCATTAAAATTCAGGTTAAAATCAATAATCAAAGTTTTTTGAAGGTTAAATCGATGAAAAGCTAGTAATTATAAGATAAAAATATTATTTAAGTGAAAATAAGTGAAATTTAGATTTAAAATCAAGCCCTAAGATTTTTGGGGTTTTGAGAAATTTATCAAAAAATTACTACGAAAAGGGTGAATTTTGATGAGTGATGATTTTACCACTCATTCTCATTAAACAGTTGTACATATTACCTTATTTTGAATGAATAAATGAGACACAATTGTGATGAAATGCACTAATATCCACTTTTTGCATGCATAGAGTTGAAGGGATAGAAATATGTGGATTGGGGATTGAAATGATAAAAGGGATTAAGAAAATACGTGGTCCTAGTATGAACACACTATTGCATCCAGTTAAGCAGGGAGCATATCCAGCCTCGAGTAATGCGACCGCGATAAGAAGAACGTGATTGTTGTCTGTCAAAATGGCCACACATCATGATCGCTCGGTCATATCAGCGACCGCATTTGCATGATCGCAGTCAAAGCTCTGTGACCCTGGAACAGTGGGGAAAATGAGTAAAGGGAATTGTAGTCAATACGGACAGCTGAATCAAAGACTTATATGGAGGATTCAAAACACTTTAAAGGGGGAGAAAAGAGAGAGAGAAAGAATCCTAGAATTTGGAGTGAAAATTTGACTATTCATACTTATAGTAATTATTATTCCAAGAGAAAATTAGTGACATTAGTGTGTGGAATTGAAGATTATTTTTATCCTCTATCATCATGAACATCATGGGTAAAATAATTGGTAAAAATCTTTTCTCCTATCTCATGAGTAGCTAACTTCTTTAGTCTTGGGATTCTATGGAACTAAAGTGTAATTGTGTGTGGGTATTGATGTGTTTGCTTGAACTTTAGTTGTTGAGTATGGATTCCACCATTGCTTGGGTTAATGAGTTGGAATTTGATGGGTGAAAATCACAAATCCCTAACTGGGTTTTTATGGGTGAAAACTCCAAACCCTAAAAACCCTTCATCATCCTTTAAAAAGGAATGAAGGTAAACTTGAGGTAACCTATAACATCCTTGAAAAAGGGTTATAGGAGGATAATGCAATAATGGACAATTAAGCCTATGACTTACTACTTTTTACAATCTTAGAAATAAGTGTAGTTAAAGTGTAAATCATGTCAAGAGAATCATCCTAGAAATAGGGATGCTTGATTGAGGTTTTGGATGATTATGAATTGTACACTTGTTAGGTGCTCGAAAGATCCAATGGGTGAAATCATTGTAGTTTTATTGAAAGATTGACTACAATGACTTTTGACCTAGCCTATCCTTTGGTTAGCAACTAAGCTTCATGTTAGACCATCATCAACCCATATGCTTTACTCTTAGGTAGACATTATTACAAGACCCTCTTTATTCTTAATTTTAGATGGAAAGTGTCATATTCGTGCAATATTAATCAATAATTGTTACAAACCGTTCTTAACACAAATGCCCCATTTTAATTTACATGTTATATTTATTAGCATTTCATGTAACCTTTTTGTAACTAGAACACCCATAAGACTCGAAATTTATAATTCACTCCTTGTGGATTTAACCCCAACTCTAGTTGGGTTATCGACAACGACCGCCTCACCCCTTAATCATGGGAGTGAGTTGAGCGTTATCAAAATGGCATTATTGTTGGGGAGTGAAATGTAGATTTTTCTTGTATAGTGTGACTTTTACTTAGGTGTAGCCGTAGTGTATGTCATTTAATTTCCTTGTTATCTTTTATAGTTGAGTAGGTGAACATTATTATTTCCAAATCATCATGAGTCATGAGGACTCAGTTTATTTTGGGGCTGGAGATCATGAAAGTACCATTCTTATTCCCCCTACCGAGGAGCATGGGAAATTTTATGTTACAAGTGTGATGATAAAATTACTCCACATGAAAAGGCTCTTTGGGGGAGAATCTGAGATGAAGATCAAGCCTATCTGACAGGAGATCTCTATATATGATGATAAGAGTACTAAACATGGTCTGAGACTGAGATCAACTTTTATAACAAATTACTTTGAAAGCTTTATCAATGATAAGAAATATGATTATATCTGAATCTGACGACAAGAACATTCAATGGAAATCTGATACTGTGATCAAGCCTGTCTGGCGGCATATCCCTGAATATGATATCAAACAACTGTACATAAGACCAAGCCTATCTGACGGGATGTTCTATGAATCAATGGAACTATCTGAGTACCTCACTGAGATAAACGACTGTACCACACAGTCTTGATTTCTGAAGATTGATTCTAAAACTGAGACTGAATCTGTAACTGAAATTATGGAAAGTAGTCATCTAACTGATTCTGAAACTGAGACTGAATCTGTAACTGAAAATATGGAAAGTAGTCATCTAACCAACATGCCCTAACCTACCACAGTTGGGGTCCAACCTCTACCCCCGATTAGGAGGGTTATAATACCATGCCACGGGTAAAGATATTATCTTTTCTCTAAGGTCAGGCTCTCTGGCGGTGACCCTCAACAGGACATTAAGCTTGCTTAACGGGTGACTCATTTTCCTGTGCTGTCTACACATCTCTAGAATGCAAAGATTGCTTCTAAGAATCACATCCTCTATGAGCAGGTGAGTTCCCATCCTTAGGTTCTCTTGGTGATAAATCCTACTCCCAACTGAAAGACTTTGGGTTGATTCTTAGACTGTACTAGACAAAGCTAAATCTTGTACTGATCATTTTTCTTAAAAGATCTAACTGAGTTTCGATAAGATTACTTAGTTCCATATCTGACAGAAAAGATTTTGAATCATGGTATCTGACTGACAATACAGAGCTTGAATAGATTACTCGAATCACTTCTGAGATTAGAATTGAATCACTTTAATACTATTAGATCCGAGCCGATTAAAAGACTGAGGCTAGATTACTAGAGATACAGAGATTATAGAGATAACTTAGATTACTAAGCTTTCTTAAGTTCTGCACTTGTCTGAGGATACAAAAATCTATAATTCACTAAGTTCTAAGAATCATGGCTCAACTGGAATTATTGAGAAACAAACACGGACTCTAGACAACAACTCTATTATTGTGTATAAATACCCCTAGGACTCGATGACATAAAAGTAAAGCATAATCATTCATTCATCATCACGTTCATTCATATATCATCACAATCATCAAAGCATCTCATAATCATTAAAGTATTTTCACAGTCACCGAGGGGTCATTTTAGGCATCTTGGAATCATAATCATATAAAAACGTAGGAAAAACGTGCTACTAAATCATACTCCATTCAATAAGGTTTTACCTCAGCTATTTCATACCCATATCAATCTTGACACGTGTTTGGATGTCACATAGATTGGGGAAACTTCATACTATCACATCATAACCTACTTGCTAACCACTTGGCATGTATTAAAAGCTTAGCATATATGGGGAGCACATAATTGGGGAAATTACTACTATCACCTCTCCACTTGTTCACTAAGGTCCTTCAACAAAACACTAGACATGCACGGGTTCACACTTATTTGGGAATTTCCTACTACCATGGAATAATTTGTTCACTTGGGCGTTTTATCAAACACTAAGCACAAACTAAATCACAATTTGGGGTTTCCTATTCAACATACTATAATGGCCCTTATGCTTCACCTATGCTCTTTATAAAACCTATGGGGGACATTCTTCACTTATTCAACCATTTATACACCCAAAAGTCATGAACACATCACATAGAAATAACTTTAAGAAGGTATATCACAAACATCACATGAATTCCTCATACTAGTGTCAAAGCTCATAAATTTTGCAGGAAAACATTAATCAAAAATCAACAACACATTACTAAAAAACACATTAGACATCAATTTAAACTCATACATATCATTAACGACTCATAAACACAAAAAAATCTTTTAGTTTTAAAAAAGGTTCTTGAGCATCTTGTATGAAAGAGACCAAAGAATCAATATCTACATACCTTAATCTTTGAAATTGGATAAATTCTAAATAAATGATTTTTGAAGCCCATACTATGAGGAACTTGATTCTTAAAGAAATCTTGAAAAATTTATGGATGATTTTTTGGAGATTAGGGTTCTTGAATGAAATCCTAGATATTCTCTCTTTAGAGAATTAGAAGAGAAAATGAAGGAAATTAAGGTTTTGGATGAGGTTTCCCATATTTATAGCGGCTTTCAAAAGATGGAAAATGGCCAAAATACCCTTGCAAAAATGTTCTAAAATTGCTGGAAAAATATTCTTGACGACATCTGTGACAAGCCGTCAGGCCAGTGATAGGCCGTCACGAATTGTCGTCATAAAAAGGGGTTGAATTCTTGATTTTATGCCTAGGGCTGATGACATTTCGTGATAGGCCGTCACGGGTGTGAAGGCTTGGCACAATTGTCGTCACCAGTTTCCTGGACATATATATTGGAGTAAAATGGGCATAACTCTTAGCTACGCTATCGGTTTTTGACAAAATTCGTATTGTTGGAAAGATAATTCAAAGATATTTCATTTGATATATTGTAGGTCCTCTAATTCAATATATACAAGTAGTTATGGTCAATTTAAATTGACCCAAATTTTGACGATCACTAAAACTTGAACGATAGGAAAGCTTTCAACACGTCCATGAGTTAGGGGACCTCTATAATCTCAAGTCATGCTCAAATAAATTCCCACACAATTCAAAGTATTTCATATTTGGGAGGATATTTCTGAAACATTGTGACTCGAATTTCGCTTTACCAAAATATGCTCTAAGGCTCGGACTGGAAGAGAATTTTGTGGGGCATTACATTATCTCCCCCTTAATAACATTCATCCTCGAATGTCCCTTGATAAACTGAGAATAAGGATCAACAAAACTTACTCAAGAAATGAAAGTATCTCAGATCAGGACTACACAACTGGAACGACTGACATATAGAGTACTCACACTAGGCATACATATCTGATGCATGGACTCGTAACTGGGATGATCTCATGAATACACGACTGAACACACGCTGACAAGATGAACTCTTTCTACTGAATGTACATATCTAATGCATAAATGTCCAGCTAAGCTGACTTTTGAAAGCACGACTTGACAATGCACTAATAACTAATGCTAACTTCATAAAGAAAATTTGAAGATGCATCGGGATGAATCTAATGGCATGCAACAATATAATACTATGGGGTATCTCCCCCTTGGTACTCTATGTCCCTATAAACATACTTCACTGAGATACTGGAGCGGTGAATGAGGCACCTACAGACTGGGTCATAATTGACCGATCAAGATCTGAAACTCATGCATAACTCCTACTAACATATAAGCTCAAAATAGGAGCAAAGGATCTAACAATCCATATCACAAAGATGAAGGGCTAATAACATACCCGGGTCTAATTTAGGAAATCCTTCCTAATCAAGGCGATCCTGAAACGCATGATGTCTATCCCTTTGAGTCAACACTCTATATTCTTGCATTCTATGGCCTGGCTCACCACACCCAAAGCATATATCACAACCGGCTCTACATATACCTTGGTGGCGCCTGCCACACTCTCCAAAACTCAATTGGGTACGAACACCACTAGCACTACTCTAAGATTTGGAGCTTGGTGCTCTCTCAGATCTGCCACCCCTAAACACAGGTGCGGGTACACTAGCTGAAGATGGTGCTGGGACTAAAAATCTCCGATCATACTGAGAACTATTACCAACTTGAGATCAAGACCCTGACTCTGACAAACCACGACTACCTATATTGGCTTTTTTACTCACTCTCTCTTTTTAGAAACATACATAATTTGGGCGATCTTCTTCACCTCCTTTAGATAAAGCTGCAGGTTCTTAACTACTACTGACCCAAAGAATTCTGGCGAGTTCATTTTCATAAAATTTATAACCCTGGCTACGGCGGAATTCCTATCTTGCTGAGGTGGGGCTGCAGCCTAACGGTTCCCCTGAACATTAGTCACAGCTTGGGCTAGCACCTGAAAAGCTACTCGAAACTCTGTATGTGACACACTCTCTTTCTAAGGATGTACTGGCTATGAGGGTTGATCACCAACCCCACAGACAAAATCTCTATGAGGAGGCTTACTTTGTAATTAGAAGAAAGAAGTGGATTAGACTAAGGATCAACTTGAGCTCATGCTCACTCGCACGAAATGATCATTGAAAGAAGAGGAACTAATCCTAAGAGCATCCCGTAGCCTCTTATACATAAATATGATGTGCTACACACCCATTCATATGACTCTAATAGATGCGGCTTTTCAGAATTCCTAGGACACTCTTGAACCTTAGGCTCTGATACCAAGTTTGTAACACCCCGAGATCTCATCCCGAGACATCACACTGTGCTTATGACCCCAAAGGACCAAAAGCTAACCTTTTACAGATATTTGTACCTATATACCACATAATATTAGAAATAAATATGAAAACTATCCATAAGGTTCAATAAATATATGATTACTCATAATACAGAAAACTGAATACTAATACATCCATTTGAAAAGCCTCTAAACTGTTTGAACTATGGAGTTGATGGGATAGGTCCCCACCTAACTCCTTCAATTGAAAATAAATAAGGTATGAAGAAATAATAGTAAACTGAGATTCGTCCTCGAAATAAGAGGACTCACTGCTACTGCTGCTGACTGGGACTGAACTGCTGAGGATAATCTGGATCCTGTGCCTCTGAACCTATGGTGTCAAATAAAAATCCATAGCATAAATACATCAGTACAGGAATGTACCGAGTATGTAGAAGAGGTAGGCTAATGTAAGGGCTCATGTATGCACAATATCTAAACTAACTAATCATGAAGATACCATATGAGAACACATAGATAAATACCCTGAACATGAACATAATCATAGCAACTCTAGATACTGAAACTTGGATACCACCTTACTGCAGACTGAGCTCAGTACTAAAATTGAGATACTGAATCACTGACTCATCTGATACAGATAATTGAGAATCTGGATGTACTTACATCAAGATCTAAACTCTGAGCTTACTATTTTTGACTGACAGAATTAAAGATCAACTTTTCTAATAGGTTATTCTGGAGCGATTCTCAATGATAAGAAGTATGATCATATCTGAATCTAACAACATGAATACTTAATAAAATCTAAGATGGAGATCAAGCCTATCTGATGGGAGATCTCTAGATATGATAACAAGAATACTCAATATGGTTTGAGACTGACATCAACTTTTCTAAAATATTACTTTGAAAGATTTATCAATGATAAAAAATATGATTATATCTGAATCTAATGACAAGAATATTCAATAGAAATATGATACTGTGATCAAACTTGTCTAGTGGTATATCTCTGAATATGATATCAAAAAACTGTATATAAGACCAAACCTATCTGACGGGATAGTCCATAAATCAATCGAACTATCTGAGTTCCTCACTGAGATAAATACCTGTACCACACAATCTTAATTTCTGAAGATTAATTCTAAAACTGAGACTGAATCTGAAACTAAAACTGTGAGAAGTAGTCATCTAACCGACATGCCCCAACTTACCACAGGTGGGGTCCAACCTCTACCCCCGATTGGGAGGGTGCCAATACCGTGCCATGGGTAAAGACATTATGTTTTTTCTAAGGACAAGCTCTCTGGTGGTGAACCTCAACAGGACATCAAACTTACTTAACGGGTGACTACTCTTCCTATGATGGCTATACAGTTTTGAAACATAAGGATTTATTCTAAGAATCACACCCTATACGAGCAGGTGAGTTCCCATCCTTAGGTTCGCTCAGAGCTGAATTCTACTCCCAACTGAAAGTCTCTGGGTTGATTTTTAGACTATACAAGACAAAGCTAAATCTGATATTAATCATGTTTCTCAAAAGATTTGATTGAGTTACGTTGAGATTACTTAGTTCCATATCTGACAGAAAAGATATCAAATAATGGTATCTGACTGACAATACAGAGCTTGAATAGATTACTTGAATCGCTTCTGAGATTAGAATTGAATCACTTGAATACTATTAGATCTGAGATGATTACAAGGCTGAGGCTAGATTACTAGCGATACATAGATTACAGAGATAACTTAGATTACTGAGCTTTCTTAAGTTCTACACTTGTCTGAGGATAAAAAAATCTATAATATACTGAGTTTTGAGAATTATGGCTCGACTAGAATTATCGAGAAACTGATACGGGCTCTATACAATACCTCTATTATCGGGTATAAATACTCCCAGGACTCGATGACATAAAAGTAAAGCATAATCATTCATTCATCATCACGTTCATTCACATATCATCCCAATTATTCATGCATCATCACAATCATCAAAGCATCTCATAATTATTACAACATTCTTACAGTCGTCGAGGGGTCACTTTAGGCATCTTGGAATCATAATCATATAATAACGTAGCGAAAACATGCTACTAAATCATAATCCATTCAAAAAGGTTTTACCTCAGCTATTTCATACCTATATCAATCTTGACACGTGTTTGGATATCACATAGCTTGGGGAAACTTCATACTATAACGTTATAACCTACTTGCTAACCACTTGGCATGTATTAAAAGCTTAACATATATCAGTAGCACATAATTAGGTAAATTAATACTACTACCTCTCCACTTGTTCACTAAGGTCCTTCAACAAAATACTACACATGAACAGGTTCACACTTATTTGGGAATTTCCTACTACTATGGAATAATTTATTCACTTGGGCATTTTATCAAACACTAAGCACAAACTAGCTCACAATTTGGGGTTTCTTATTCAACATACTATAATGGCCCTTATGCTTCACCTATGCTCTTTATCAAACCTATGGGGGACATTCTTCACTTATTCAACAATTTCTACACCCAAAAGTCATGAACACATCACATAGAAACAACTTCAAGAAGGTCTATCACAAACTTCACATGAATTCCGCATACTAGGGTCAAAGCTCATAAATTTTGTAGGAAAACATAAATCAAAACTCAACAACGCATTAAACATCAATTTAAAATCTTAGAAATCATTAACAACTCATAAACATAAAACTCTTTTTATTTGAAAAAGGGTTCTTGAGCTTCTTGGATGAAAGGGACCTAAGAATCAGCATCTACATACCTTAATCTTAAAAATTTGATTAATTCTAATGCTTCAGACTCTATCTACACTCGTAATAAATAATTGTCGAAGCCCACATTATGAGGAACTTGATTCTTGAAGAAATCTTAAAGAATTTATGGATGATTTTTGAAAGATTAGGATTCTTGAATGAAATCCTAGATATTCTCTCTTAGAGAATTGGAAGAGAAAATTAAGGAAATTAAGGTTTTTGATGAGGTTTACCATATTTATAGAAGCTATCAAAAGGTGAGAAATGACCAAAATACCCTTGCAAAAATGTTCTAAGATTGTTGGAAAAATATTCTTAACGACATCCGTGACAAGCCGTCAGGACCGTGATAGGCCATCATAAATTTTTGTCACAAAAAGGGTCAAATTCTTGATTTTCTGCCCAGGGTTGACGATATTTGGTGATAGGCCATCACGGGCGTGACGGCTTGTCACAATTGTCGTCACTAGTTTCCCGGCCAGACATGCTGGAGTAAAATGGATATAACTCTTTTCTCCAATATTGGTTTTTGACGAAATTAGTATCATTGGAAAGATAATTCAAAGAGATTTCATTTGATATATATTAGGTCCTATAATTTGATATATACAAGGAGTTATGGTTGATTGAATTTTATCCAACTTTTGATGGTCACTAAAACTTTAATGATAGGAAAGCTTTCAACTCATCCATGAGTTAGGGTGTCTCTATGATCTCAATTCATTTTCAAATAGATTACCACATGATTTAAAGTATTTCATACATGGGAGGATATTTTTGAAACATTTTGACTGAGATCTTCGCTTAACCAAAATATGCTCTAAGGCTAGAACTGGAAGAGGATTTTGCAGGGCATCACACTTTTCAAACTATGTGGATGGAAATTATTTCCCTTACCATTTGAAGGACCATATTGAGAATCCATAATTTTCTTTCTTTTATAATTATCACAATGATGACGATTATTATTTTTATTTGTCACTTCTACATTTATTTGTACAACCACACTAACTAGTTTGTTATCTTTCAGTCTTATCATGTATTCTACCACATTCACCTCATAAAATGGAGCAAATTTGGTGAGATAAATTTCATAATTTTATCAAAAAGCATACCAATTTTCTAAGTCATTATTATATCACAAATATATTGTGTTGTAACTTGGACCAAATGCCTTGCCCATATGTTTAGTCATATTTGATAAAATTTGAACCCAAATACCATAATAATGACTATTTTTATTTTTGCCCCTTCACGCCCATATTTATAAATTCAATCACGTGTCTTCTTTAAGATATATAATATGCTACTACCACATTCACATAAGAAAATGAAGCAAATCAATTGAGTAGATTGCATGAATTTTAATCAAAAGCATATTATTTGGCCTTAGTCAATATTATACCAATACTATGATGCATTAGGACATAAACACAATGCCTTTATTCATATAAAATATTTTAATCCAAAACATGATGGTACTGGAACCCAATGTCTTACCATCACGGTGCAATAATATCTAAATTAAATATTTTACCTCCATTAAGTCATGTTATGCAATAACATGTCGAGACCTGAACTCAACATCTTATCATGAAGGAGCATCAGGAATTAAACGTAATGTCTTATCATCATGGTGCATTGGGACTTGAACTCACTATCTTACCCTTATATATATATTTATAGAAAGTTGTCTCATTCACTTCAAAAAGTAGAGCATAATTTTGAATAGCCATGATAAGACATAAAATAATTACATAATGATGTTTTCACATAAGTGTTACTTCAGGAGAACATTTGAAATTATAAAAATATAAATGTTTCCTTTTTATAAATTCTTATAATTTTTCTCAAATCTGTTTAGATCAATATTCGTGTATGCTCAACATTGGAGAGTAATTAAATACAATATCATAAAAATAAAAGAAATATCTAAAACATTACTCACTGTTTATTTGAGAAAACGCTTTCAAAGCTACTCTATTTCCTCGTGTATTGTAATTATTATACAAATGCTCAATTAATGGATAAACGTCATCATAACTTAGTTATCAATATCATTAATCATTACCATGTTAATCTATCATCGACATTAGCCACGTAACAACCACAATTGCTAGTTACTACACTTAAACCAAACAACGTTCACTAAATAGAATTTTAGACATAATGCCATCAAGTAAGATAGTCACTTAGTAGTCAACTAGTCACCGGATGACTCACTTAAATAAGCAATATACCTTAATCAATTTATTTATCCAATACTATCTAAACTCACTAAGTGAGTCCTTAATTAATATACAATATCCCATTACCAACTTATCACAATTCATTATTTGGTATATACTACTTCTACTAACTATCCAACTCTAGAAAGAGCAGCAGCGCATAACAAGTAATTAGTATTGAAGAATCATAACCGACATCCCAAGTACAACATCATTCCTTCAAAGCACATACAGATGTAATCATATAAAAGCGTCATCACACATAAACATATATATATATATATATATATATACATATACATACTTATTATGTATATCATCATTATGTCCTCTGGACTTACTGGGCATCATCATAACATCAATATATTCTCTAAAATCATCGAGCACCATCATATCATTAAAATATACTCCGAACTTACCGGACATCATCATATCATCAATATATCCTCCAGACTTATTTGATGTCGTGCAAAACTATCCTCTAAAAGAAGTATCCCGTGGTTGATGCCAAATATGATAACCCAACTAGGTTCGGGTCGATCTCACAGAAAAATATAGAACAGTTGCTTAACTTGATATAATTCACGAGTAGTGTGAAAAGTAAATTGTGGGAATTTGGAATTATTAGTAACTAGTAATCAAATCTTAAATTCTTTATGTCTCAGAGTATCTCCTTATTGCTCCTTGTTTATGACTTTAGTTCACTTTCACCTTTTGAGTATCAAGTTATTAGATTAGATGAGGAAGTAATATGGTGGAGGCGAATCTCAAATTACTGTCTTAATCCTCTTTTCTCAATAAATAACTTCCTTGTGAGGATGTTTGCAAATACAGGTTGTCCCCAAGCTTTTGTAGTAGCTATGAGGTCAATTCTAATGAAAAAGATTAAAATACATGCCTAAACCCTAGAATATATGAATCTCCCACTTCCTATACGTAGCTAATCCGCCAGGGTTCCCACAACCCTAGTCATGGAAATTAGCCTCTCATGTTTATGCAAGAATCCATAATTATCAATGATGAAAACAAGTAATTAAGTGTACAAGAATAAGATGAATAAAATCCCAAGTCTTCAATTGAATAAAAACTCAAACTCTCAAAAGTAATTGCAAAGTAATACAAGGAATGTCAAAGTAAGTCACCTAATGAAAGATAAACCCTAAGATATTTATAGTATCTCAAAATACATAGAAATACTAATAAAATGGGAAAGGTAAAGTTATGTAGGCACAAGGTATGACTCGCTCATATACTTGTACCATCTTCTTACGAGTCATAAGATGCCTTTCGTATCCATTCTAGTTCCTGGTTTTCCAGGCTTCAACACTTATATTGACCTATTTTACCTGCAATAACCAATAAAGCACCTTATATCTACTAAAATGACCTAACTTCAAGCATAATTTCATGGTTTTAAGCATCGAAAGTGTCGTGTTTCCATGACACATAAACACCCTAAACTTAGAAGTTTGTGTATCCACTAGTTAAATAAGAACAAAAAACTATCACAAAACAACGATGCTTTAACAGGAAGATCCTGAGATACCTATGGTAGTGAACTTTCAATTCAATTTTCAACACTTTTATTCCCCCTCCTACTTTTAAATTTTCAAGAAACAACTGTGTATACAATTCGGTACATGGAATGAAAACAAAAATCAGATGATGGCATTACATTTGGAATAGACAACTAGCATCTATAAATTACATCCGCTGGATAGTTTACTAACCTAACAACATACCCCATGTAGGCTCACATTCAAAGAAATTTATTTTTTCACTCTCATATAAAATTAACAACTTATTCAAAGATATATCAAACAACACTTCCGCTCACAAAGAATTTTCACCGATGTATATAGAATACCATAGCTTTCCCATATGCCTTCTTCCTAAGCTTTCGGACAGTCGTGGTAGGATCACCAATGTCTTTATTTGGCTTGTAATGTAGGTTACAGGATGGTAAGGTATATTTTGGGGATTTTTTAGTAACTAATCCTCCTTGAGACTATGCATTTTTTGGGGTCCACTTATTTTTCACTCTATCTTTTTATCTTATTTCCGCCCATATGTCTCACTTTTTTATTTTAAAGAACATACATCTTGGACTAGGTGTGGTTCTTGCACATTTGTTTCTTCACACTCATTTTTCCTACAAACCCCAATAATATCCGCCCTCAACTTAGGCAATTAGCCTACGTTGAGGTGAACAGTGTCAAAGGAGGACCAAGGCCAATACAGGTTCATTGTTGAAATGGGCAGGTGAAATAGGTGTAAACAACAAAATTGGTCAATTAAGGCTCAAATATTTGGATCAAAGGGATTCATTCATTTGGTTTAGGCATTCAGGCTTAAGTGGACTTTCAATAAAAATGGCCTATAATTATTTCCTACTCGACTGTCCTAGGACTATGTAAAAGAAACTGAGCAAATTCTAGATTTTGATACACGGTAACTCAGTATTACATCACACACACTTGCGTCGGGTTATACTTCTAGGTACTACCGATCCAGCTATGCAAAATTTTTCCCTATTTGTTCTATCCCCAATCCTGATGCCATTATCAAATTCTCAATTGTCTCACACATATAAAGATCATAAATTTAACATAAAACTTTAGGAGGGATGTAAATTTTCTATATAAAATTCTTCTAATCATATCATTTTTTGCGTAATTATTCAAAACAAGGTCTACTTCAACAAGTATTAATTCTTCTCTTTTTTAGCTATTTCCAGCACTCAAATCAGAATAAAAAATAAAAACATAAAAACATAAATACTAAACATGCCATTTCTTCAAAAGTTTATGAATATAGCATCGGGATTTGAAACATGGCAAGTGTAGCCCGTGGAAACTTTACTTGGTACACCCCTAACCCTAACTTAAAGCTCATGCACTCTCTCCAATGCATGGAAAAATAAAGTGCAAGGGAATGGGAACATACTTGGGAGCTCAAGGCGCCAACTCATACAATATCAGCATGTATGCCCTTAGGTTGGGTCCCACCATATCATCACAAGTCCCATCAATTGTTGAGATTAGGTCAGCAGTAATGACACTAGTGGTGGACGGTGCTCTCTATAGTATATTGATTGATGGATATGAATCACTTACTCCCTCAATGTCAATAACTAGTGGTCTTGAACCACCGGCTTCAGCAGCCATCTCCTAGACCCTGACCTGCTCGTCCAACTCATCCTAAGGCTATATGACTTATCCTTCTTCATAGGATCTTTCTCCTCACACTTTTACTTCTTCATTTCTTCTTTTTACTCTTGAATCTCATATACCAGGTCTATAATAAATCATATATCCTCAACATATACCTCGAGCACAACTTCCTCAACCGTGGGATCTAAGATAACCAATCTGTCGTACAACTCTGTGACCATTCTATTAATCTCAGCCACCTTGGCCTCACCTTTATAATTTATGGGGTTTGTCCACTATATAATTATTGGGTCATCCTCAACTCATATGCATCTAATAACTGTTGTACCCATCTATACTAGTGTAACAACTAAGTATCAACCCAAGGCTTTAATCCCCCTTCTATATTCCAGACCTTGGCCTCCAATGTGCCCAATATCGTCATCATATTGAACCGCATGGCCTGTGAAATCAGGATAAAACCAGAAGGCATACCTCTCGAATGAGGTGGCACAGACTAAATTGGAGGAGGGGTACTAGATGTACCCTCTATATCTGAAGTTTGTGAGGTTTCTGTCTGTATACCTATCTTCATTGCCTCAGCAACCTCAGTCTGACTCTTGTACATCTTAACAAGTATATGGGTTGGCTTCATCTCTGATTAGGACCAAGTCTATGGTGTTTATTGCCTCTATCATCTCATTGATACCTTATTATTCCCGTACCCCCGTAGCCAAACACAACTGTGTAATATAAGTATGCCAACATCGACTTCTCACCCCCTACAACTCGGTCTCTTATATTCGAGATAGAAACTCTCCTATATAAAACTCATAGCCGTCTATGAAACCAGCTATCAAAGCTGCCCATACTAGACTCAATATATTTGCTCCAGTTTTGGGAAAAAACTCATGTCGGGCCAACGTCCACCATTCCTTGTCCTTAAAATTATGAGTATTAGTCTTTATACTCTATGAGGTAATACCCTGGACACCAACTACCCATATTACGTTATTACTATTCGACGTTGTTCATCTACAAATCCTCCAAAAATAACCTAGCTTCTCATCTGACCCCATCTGCTTTCGAGTAATTTTTCTCATCTCCTTTGATGGTAATCTATTTCACCAGTTTTTACCACAGGTAGATAATCCAGTCAATACAAAAATCTATAAATAGTGTGTGAATAGACATCGACCACATACCCCGAATGAATAATAAAGTAATGGGGTGTCCACCTCTCCACAGTTGACCCTATGGATACTGTCTCTATAGCTCACCCTTGTACGCCATATAAAACTCCTGGAATAGCACGGGACTATACCTTTTAAGTGCTCTAGTCATCCACTCAAACCCATACTGCCTGAACTGATCCTTTAGCCTAGGCAATTCTGCCATACCAGTAGTAATTAAGCATCTCTTGAGATATAGGTTCCTTTTGATTTTTTTATTGTTAAGTCTGCTCAGGCCTCTATTATATGACCCCCACCATTTAATGATGGGCACTGAAGTAGGGGTAATGAACAATGGAGGGTGATGCACATCAATCAAAAACACTTCAACTTCTTCTGCAGTATTTTCTGAACTCTCTGCCTTAGAACTAGTTCAACTTCTTCTTTTTCCCCCGAAGGTGTAGATGAGTGTGGAGGGGATGTACTCGAGTTCTTTATCCTTGGTCCATAAGGAGGTGTGTCCTATAAGGTTAATATATTCTTACCTCGAGTAAGTATACATCAATTAGTAAGTAAATAAATTAAAAAAAATAAAAATTAGAATATAAATAGTAGTGTGAAAGTTTAATTTAGGGTACGAGTAGGGGGCACTATTCATATTGACTTGGTACGACTCATATAACTGAGTTATATCATACCAATTATGTACATGGGTGTTCACTGCCTTGCATATGAGTCCTCTTAATGAGTCAAAAGAAAAGGTACGACTCATTATAAACACTTGAAGCAGTCTAAAAATAGAACCCTAAAACATGAACTCTTTTCAAATCCTTATGACTTACTTGTACGAGTCATATGGGTTGGGTATCACTTATTTAGGCAAGTCGTACTCATACCAGAATTCAAACTTAGTTATACTTCTATGTTGTCAGTGGGTATGAGTCTTATTATGACCTCGTTACTTGTGGTTACAAGTTTTAAAGAGTCCCGTATCCACTGCAACATAGAAGTTCAGCGTTGGATTTGAATCCAATTCAAAATTCCCAAATTGCCTGCTACTTTATGCCGAAATATCACCTAATTTTAGTCAAAATAAACACACAATATCAACACCTAAAATAAATTTTAACCCTAATTTGCATTTTAAACTCAAAACCTATGAACTAGGGTACCAAAATGCAACACACATGTAATTTTAACTCCAAGAAAGTTTATAGTATCACATAGTATCAATTTTAACTTGAAAAATAGAGCAATTCAGTTCAAAAACTTACTTTATTGAGTTAGATCTTATGGTACTTGATTTTAACAAAGTTCCTCTCAAATTCGTGCAAGGTGAAGAATTTGAGCAAGTTGGTAACTAATTCGAAGTGTTTTCTATTGATTTTGTGCATTGGAAGCTCAAGAATCGACCAAAATAGAGGTATTGTTGTGTTTCGAGTATCAGGTAAGCTTTTGGCTTTAAAATTAATTTCTGGGCCAAGTTGACCCACGACCGTAACTTGATAAGCTTGGGTACAATTCATGTGTACGACTCGTACCCGGTATTACAGATCTTTTCTTCAACTCGTATACACTTGGAACCTTTCTTGGGTTCTGGAGTGGATACAACTCAATGTGACGAGTCGTACCTTAAGGGTATGACTTATTTTGAGAGTCTTAAAGACTCTAAAACCTTTTACCTAAATTTGCATAGTTTTCCAAGTCCTTACGACTCTTACTCATTAGTCGTACCATTAAGATACGACTCATGAAAAGTATGCATCCCTAACTTCTTAAACTTTTCTGGATCTTTTATGCAATCTTTTGCCCTAGACACTGAAAAACACATTACCTTATAAATAAATAAGTACAAAAAATAGGTTGCCTCCCACACAACGCTTGTTTTAACATCTCGGCATGACGTGGCTAAGTTGGATACTCATATTTCACAAACTATCTACATGGATTACCTCCCATGCAAGCCTTGATTTAACGTTGCAGCATGGCGTAATTACCTTGGTTACTCAGACTTCACCAAGATCCATCTTAAGAATCACAATTATTTCCTTAGTGTTACCCATATAGTGCTTTACTCTTTGTCCTTTCATTGTGAATGGGGCTTCACCATCCCGCTTCAATTCAAAAGCACCATATGGGAACACTCTTAGCATAGTAAAGGGACCATACCAGCTGGATTTCAATTTACCTAGAAATAAGCAAAGCATTGAGTTGTAGAGCAAAACTTGATCAGATTTTTTGAAAATTCTCTTCTCCATTTTGCACTCATGAAGCAGCTTCGTCTTTTCTTTATAAAGTCCAGAACTTTCAAAATCCTAGAGTCAAAATTCATCCAACTTATTTATGCTATTCATCCTTGACTTGGCTGCATCTTGCCAATCAAAATTCAGCTTCTTCAAAGCCCATTGTGCTTTTTGTTAAAGATCCATGGGCAAGTGAAAATCCTTTCCATACACTAGATAATAAGGTGAAGCACCAATTGGAACCTTGAATGTTGTTCGGTAAGACCATAATGCATCATCTAAATTTTGTGACCAAGCTTTCCTATTGGCATTTACTGTCTTTGCCATGATGAACTTGATTTCTCTGTTGGACACCTCAACTTGTCCACTAGTTTGTGGATGATAAGGCATCGCCACCTTATATTTTACTTCATATTTCTCAAGAAGACTTTAGAATAGATGATTAAAAAAATATGAACCACCGTTAATAATGATAGAACGTAGTGTGCCAAATTTAGAAAATATTCTCTTTTTTAGGAATGCAGTGACACTATGTGCTTCATTATTGGAGAGCGCAACTGCTTCCACCCTGTGGATACATAATCCACAGCCACAAGTATATATTTCATGCCAGACGAACTAACAAAAGGTTCCATGAAATCTATACCCCATACATTAAACCATTCCACTTCTAAAATAGGAGTTGCATAAAGTTAATAACATCTAGAGGTATTACCTTTGCATTGGCATTGATAACAAAAAGAAGAAATATCATGTGCATCTTTGTAGATTATTGGCCAATAGTACCCACATTGCAAGATTTTGTGGGTTCCTCTATGATTAACACCAACTTACGAAGAATGAAATGCCTCAAATATGCTCATTATCTCTACCTCAGGTATATATCTATGAGTAATCACATCCACACAAATTCTGAATAAATAAGGCTCATCCCAGAGAAATTTCCATACCTTATGGATAAACTTCTTTCTCTTTTGAAAGGAAAGATCTTCTGGGATTAGATCACTGGCTAGATAATTTGCATAGTTTGCAAACCATGGAATTAGATCTTTGGAAGCTGCCAACAACTACTCATCAAGAAAACTATCATCAATATCTATCCCATCTTTAACATTCTACATAGCTTCCTCCTTAAGCCTAGACAAATGATCAGCAACTTGATTCTCAGTGCTTTTTTCGTCCTTGACCTCAAAATTAAATTATTGAACAATAACACCCACCTAATCAGTCAAGGCTTTGCATTCTTCTTTGTTATTAAATACTGCATTGCTGCATGATCAGTGTGCATAATCACCTTTGTCCCAATAAAATAAGACCTAAACTTCTCATAGGCAAAAACCACTGCTAATAACTCTTGTTTAGTTACTATGTAATTCTTTTGAGCAGGATTTTGTGCCTTATTATCATAGTAGATGGGATGAAGGATCTTATCCTTTTGTTGACGTAGTAAAACCCCTAAGGATAATCCGCTCATGGAAAACATAACCTCAAATGGCAAGGACCAATCCGTGGACACTGTAATAGGAGCAGTCATCAACTTCTCTTTCGGACACTTAAAAGCCTTTAAGTATGCTTCAATAAACTCAAATTTCACCTCTTTCTCAAGAATCTTACAAAGAGGGTTGGCAATCTTGGAGAAATCTTTGATCAATCTCATATAAAACCCTCCATGTCCTAAAAAGCTATGAACACCCTTCACAAAAATATATGGAGGTAATTTCTCGATCATTTTATATTCACACTATCTACCTCAATACCCCTTTTTGAAATTTTGTGTCCAAGAACTATACCTTCTTTGACCATAAAATGGCATTTTTCTCAATTATGTACCAAGTTGCATTCTTCAAACCTTCTAAAAGCATTTGCCATGTGCACAAGGCAGTCGTCAAAACAATCACCAATTTTTGAAAAACCATCCATAAACATTTCGATGGTGTCTTCTACAATACCAAAGAAGATGGACATCATACAACTCTGAAATATGGCAGGAGTATTGCGTAGCTTGAATGGCATAGGTCTGAATTAAAACTCCTATAAGGACATATGAACATAGTTTTATCTTGGTATTTAGGCGCAATAGTGATTTGATTATAACCTGAATAGTTTTATCATGGTATTTAGGAGCAATAGTGATTTGATTGTAACCTGAATACCCATCAAGAAAATAGTACCGCCCTCTACCCGCTAACCTATCTAACATCTAGTCCATAAAGGGCATGGGAAATTGGTCCTTCTAAGTCCATGGATTCAATTTTCTATAATCCATGCATACTCTCCATCCTATGACTGGCCTCATTGGCATAGATCATTCTTCTCATTAGGAATAACAATAATCCTTCCTTTTATCGAAACATATTTTACCAAACTAACCCATTTTCTATCAACAATGAGATATACTAAACCAACATCCAACTACTTAATTATCTCTTTCTTCACCACCTCTTTCATAGATGGATTAAGTCGACTTTGATGTTCTATACTAGGAATACACTTCAGTTTAAGTTGAATTTTATGAGTACAAAGATCAGGAGGAATACCCACAATGTCTATAATGGACCATCCTATGGATCTCTTAAATCTCTATAGTACTAATAACAATGCTTCCACTTTTGAGTCAATTAAATTGGCTGTAATAATTATCGACAAAGTTTTTTTGACTCCAAAAATGCATATAAAAAATGAGAAGGGAGGGCCTTCAGCACTAAGACTGATGGCTCTTCAATGGATAGATGAGCAGGTAGAGTAGATTTATTCTTTAAATCCAAATCAAGCTTCTTTAGTGCATAAATGTAAGAACCACTCTCAGAAAGTGAACATACCATCTCATCATACTTTTCAATGCCATCACTATCAAAGTTCATAATAACTGTTGTTAGCATTTCAATACCCAACCTCTTTTTAATATGAACAGTAGCAACAGAACTATCATCCCAAAGTATAGTAAAATCAACATCATAGAATGAATTGTTTTCATCATAATTCATATCAATCATGGATACCACTGTTAACTCATCAGGATACTTCAGGGATTTGCTTACATTGAACACCATATGTTCATTATTGAGTCTCAGCATCAGATGTCTTAGATCCAAATCAATCAACGTCCTTTTTGTAGCCAAGAATGGTCTTCCCAAAATAATTGGGACTTAGATGTCCACTTCACAGTCCAATGTCACAAAATATGTAGGAAAAATGAAAGAATCCACCTTCACCAATACATCACATAAAATACCTACTAGATTGTTCACAGTCCTATTTGACATCACTAATATCATAGTGGTTGGTTTGGGTGCCCCCAACCCCAACTGTTTATACACTGCTAATGCCTTGAGGTTGATGCTAGCACCCAAATCACATAATGCATGAGCAAAGTAGGAAGATCCAATTGTGAAAGGTATAGTGAAAGCACCAGGATTGTTCTTCTTCTCTACCAATGATCTAGTAGCTAGAACACTAGAATGATAAATAATGTCGACTGACTCATATCTAAATGACCACTTCTTGGTGATTAGATATTTCATGAATTTTGTATATCCTGGTATTTTCTCTAATACTTTTACAATTAGGATATTGACAAATAGCTCCTTCAACATAGATAAAAACTTTTGATACTTACCATCTTCTTTTTTCTTTTGACACTTTGAGGAAAATGAAGACGAGGTGTAGGGATAGGCTTTAAAATAGGCTCCTCAGCCTTATTTTCTCTTTTATCTTAATTTCTACTACTACCCACATCAATAGGATCATTATCATTGTTTTTCTCATCTACAACTGGTACAGGTAGGTTTATGGTGGATTTACCACTTAGAGTGGAAATGGCATAGCAGTGACCATAATTCATTGGAATAGCTACCATGTTACTTAAGAGAGTGGCAGGTTGTCTTTGAATTACTATGGCTGATATGTGACCAAATTTTTGCTCCAACTACTTGATTGTTATGGTTTGTAACTCACATTCTCATTTATCCCTAATAGGTCTACCTTGATATCCTTAAGGTAAATCTCTTAATTTTCTTCCTCCTCGACTAATTTTAACAACAGTCCATCCATCCTGGATTCTAAGTCACAGTTACCTGGTGGAACATATTTATCACTCTTCTTCTTATAGTCATTTTTCCAATCACCATCTCTCTGTACTTCTGTCTCTTTATCTATCATTATAATAATTATGACCTTTATTTACTTGCCCTTAGGATCGTAAATCCACCAACCAATGATGAAGATACTTTGCTTGTTCTTCAGATTCAATCTCAAAAATTCTAAAAGTAAATCTCTATGCCGCAACTGTATTAATTTTATCATCAATCATTGTTGTAATTTTTTTGTAAGCAACCCAATATCAGTATGAAGCCATGTAACCTCTTGTTCTACAAAATCATGACCAGCTTCATAATCATCTATTACACCAATAACATATGTAACTACACCATGTTCTGCATCTCTAGTATACCAACCTTTATTAGTTACTAAAATATCATCCATCATATCTTGCATTATATGGTATCTAATATGCCTGAATGCACCTCTCAAAATTATATCGACCATTACTCTTGAATAGATATTCAATGATCTAAATAACATTTCTAACAAATTTGATTCTCTGGTTTTGTGATTATGTACTATACTCAACTTCTTCTTAAATCTAAACCACACTTTATACAAGGATTCTATAGGTAACTATCTGAAGTTATAAATCTCATATTTCAACTACAACATCTATACAGGAGGAAAAAATTAGTTTAGAAACTATTTATTAGACTCATACCAATTAGTGATTTAGCCCATGGGAATTTCCCTAATCATAGTGATGTTTCACCTAACAATGAAAATGGGAATAACCTGAATGTCAAAGCTTCCTAATTTACCCTAGAATAGTATATACAGTACAGATCCCATAAAAGTTATCAAGATGAATGTTTGCATCATCAGTAGATGATACTGAAAATATACCCTTCAAGTTCAATAATTAGATCATGACTCTTGTAATATTAAAATTCACATGGGGGTAAAGCAGGAGTACAGATGGCTCTTATATCAGTAGGTTTAACTTCTCCTCTTCATCATCGTATGG
Organism: Capsicum baccatum var. pendulum; assembly: GCA_030864225.1. Classification (NCBI taxonomy): domain Eukaryota; kingdom Viridiplantae; phylum Streptophyta; class Magnoliopsida; order Solanales; family Solanaceae; genus Capsicum; species Capsicum baccatum. Next base: position 185,864,622 of record CM061560.1, on the reverse strand, counting down.
GTATAAGTATTGATATGTAGGAAACTATAGAGATCTTCCTCTCTAAACTGTCTCGCCTGGAAAGACCTTCTTGTTGGGCTAACCCAACATCTTCAGCTAATATGGTCTTTTAATTTGTTCTTCTCTCTTCCTTAGCAGTAGCTATTAGTTATTGTATCTATAAATCTACAACATTTTGCTAATCAATTGGAGCACTCAAAAGTGTCAGGTTAGGATCAACAGGTGGAGTGTCTTGAACCCCATCATGAAATTTAACTGACATTCTTCTTCTTGTTTGAAGAATTCTCTCTGACTCTGGATCAAAATGGAGTAAGGGATTTCCTATTCTCCTAGGGTTTGACATACACTGGTGTATGCCAAAACAAAATAGAAAATAAAACTCGCAAACTTCTCCAATTCAATAAACTACTTAAGCCGTCTTCCCCGACAATGGAGTAAAAATTTTATATTGCCCAAAACAAACCTCCAAAAGAAGTATATTGCAGTCGATGCCAAATATAGTAACCCAACTAGGTTGGGGTCGATCTTGTAGGGAAAAAATTGAATAGATGCTTAACTTAATGTAATTCACAGGCAGTGTGGAAAGTAAATGGGGGGAATTTAGAATTATCAGTAACTAGTTACCAAATCTTGAATGCTTTGTGTTGTAAACAATAGAAGACGAACAGTAAGCATATGCTCTTCCTGTCTTCTCAACTCCATAAATTTCTCGTGTTCATTCAACTTAGTCTACTTTTCTACATGTAAAGTCAACAAGATATGTATTATCAACTATCACGTGAACGTGTTGATAAATCTAACCCTTTACCTTGTGAGTCTCACGGTGTCGCCTTATTGCTCTTTGTTTAGGACTTCAGTTCACTTTCAAATTTTGAGTCTCAAGAAATTAGATGAGATGAGGTAGTAATATGGTGGAGGCAGATCTCAAATTACTGTCTTAATCCTCTTTTTCAAATCACAAACTCCCTTGTGAGAATGTTTGCAAATACAGGTTGTCCCCAAGAATCTGCAGTAGCTCTGAGGTTATTTAATGTAAAGAAGATTAAAATACACGCCTAAAACCTAGAATAGATGAATCTCCCACTTTCTTTACGCAACTAATCTGCCAGGGTTCCCACAACCCTAGTAAGGGAAATTAGCAGCTTATGTTCATGCAAGAATCCAAGATTATCAATTAAGAAAACATATAATTAATTGGACAAGAATAATATGAATAAAATCCCAAGTCATCAAACGAAGAACAACCCAAAATCTCAAAAATAACTGCGAAGTAGTAAAAGAAATGTCAAAGTACGTCAAAGTAAGTTACCTAGTAAAAGATAAACCTAAGGTGTTTATAGTATCTCAATAATACTTAGAAATACTAATAAAAATGAAAAACATAAATTTATGTCGGCACAAGGTATGACTCCCTCATCCACTTATACCGTCTTATTATGAGTTGTACCATGCCTCTCGTATCCACTTCAGTGTCTAGTCCCTTAGGCTTCAACTTTTCTATTCTACTTATGACTCCTGCTCACAAGTTGTACCTTAATCATACGACTCGTGTAGTTTAATTGTATCCACGTAGGACTTGGATTTTAGGCATATTTATACATCTAGGCATCATAACTTACCCATGTTTTAGCTAAGTTTTGAGGATAAAATACATAATTCTTGAACTTTGTCTATTTTTACTTAAGTGAGATGACCCATGTGATTAGCATGATTTTCAGGTACTAATGAGGAAGGTTACAACACTTGGGGACCTGTGGATAGCAAAGGAAACTTCACATAAATATGGGAAGTTTTTCCTAGGCAAATTCAATATTTTTAAATAGTTAAGGATGCAGTAGCAATTTATTAGATAAGGATGTTATTAAAAGCCTTATGGCTGAATTTTTAGGGATTATTCATTATTCTGTATTATTTTGAAAACAAGAGAAAGCGGCTTAGCTTGAGGAGAGAGAGAGAGAAACATTTTTCTTTCTTATTTTCGCTATTCATCTTCTTCACCAAGATCGTTCTAAGTTTTGGTATGATGAATATTTGTATTGTGATTTTCATTTTATTCATGAGTAGCTAAGTTTATTTGTTAGGGTTATGGAAACCTTGTAGTATACTCTCTATTGCTATGGGTTTTTGAATTTATGATGTGTTAATCCACTTATAGCATTACTCTCTTCGTTATGATTGAATTCTCATGGTTGCAAACATAGGGAATATGCCATTATAGCAATAACTTATTTGATAGAAAAGTTACTATTTGGAAAAGAGAGTAGTGACAGTAAAATAGGGTTTCCAACCTCTATTTTACACGTTAATGCCTTAGAAGGATTAACTACTTGGAGAGTTCGGATGATTGGTTGTACACTTTGGATTCGAGAGAACTAAGGTAAATAAATCCTTGATGGTTGAGAAACACTTTGATTTAGAAGTAGAATACATCTCTCTATAAGTGCATGTATGTATAAATCCTTATTACTCATAGTTAATAGAGAAGTAAATGGTACAAGGTGGACATAACCCTAACTTGTCATTCTCTATGATCAAATATTATTACAAATATTGCTTCATTGTTATATTGTAACTATCATTTCAAATTTAAACCAAAACACCCCATTTAGAAACTTCTAACCAACACTCCAGTAACAACTACAATACTTAGTAACACAGTATTCCCTATGGGATTCGACACCCAACCTGGTTGGGTTGTATATTTGACAGCAACCGCTTAATCTCTCGGAAGAGGGGTATAATTTGGGCGTATCAGACTTCTGTGTTTCCAATCTTAGACACTGATCTATTTATAGTTGGATCATATGAGTCATACTCAGACTTTCGACTCATAGTCTTCTGATACTTCAACTCTAATATCTTCCTTGGGTTCTACTTTGTGTATAATTTTATGATACGACCCGTATCCTCAACTAACGACTCGTATGCTCAGTCATATCTTCTCAATACTTAGCTTTTCTTCTAGGCCTTGGTTCCTATTGTGCTTACGAGTTAACCTACGAGTCATATAAGGTGTTGACTCATGAGGAAACCCGTACCTTGTGAAACTTAGGTATTTTAAGACTTTTTCTTCCAATTTCTATCCAACACTTATATTGACCTGTTTTGCCTGTAATAACAACAAAAGCACATCATATCTACTAAAATGACCTAAGTTCAAGTATAGTTTCATGGTTTTAAGCATCAAAAGTGTTGTATTTCCATAAAACATCACTTACCGAGCCTCATCACATCATTAATATATCCTCCAAACTTATTGGGCAACATCATTATGTCAATATATCCTCCGGACTTACCGGGCATCATCCTAACATAAATATATCCTTTGTACTTACCGAGCATCATCACATTATCAATATATCCTCTAGAATTACCGAGAATCATCATGGCATTAATATACATATATATATGTGTGTGTGTGTGTGTATGTGTGTATGTATAAATCAATCCAATCGATAATAAATACAAGACCTATGAGGCATAGGGTAAAGGAGAAGTAAGGAAAAATTTTCCATTATACTTCATCATTCATTATCAACACAAAATATTACAAGGAGCATGAACAAGTATATTCATATGATATGAACACCCAATATTTTTCCGGGCTTAACATATTCATTAGTATTTTCAATACAATCCATAGTTATACATTCTAGAGCCCCTCTTTATTAGCATAATTCACATTATTAGCACAAGGGGATTTTTAGCATTACATTAGTTTTGATGCCATACTTGAACATAATATGAGCAATAATATAATCCAAGGCTCATATGGAAATTTAGTGAACGAAGTAAGTGACAACATAGTCTTGTGTTTAATCTATAAGACAATTCATTGTTATTCAAGCATTACCATTAATCTATCAACCCAGCATGCACATCATTTCAAATACCAATCATAAAAAATAAACTATTTATCGGGGTTAGCCATCATATTTATAAACGCATATTCTATGCGTTTAATAAGTATCTAAGTCGCTAATGAAAATACATAGTCACAACTTAAGGCTGGTCAAATTTTGATTCTAATAACCTAAGTTCCTCTTCAAGTCTAACTTCTACTTAGGACTAATCTAAACCAACTAAGTCATATTTTAGAAGTTTGTAATTCCACACTAGTACTATTGTATAATTCTTCCACAAGTAATACTCATAATTCATCCAAGATACTAGGGAAACTCCCACAACTATGCACAACTAACGTTAAGTTACTATTCAATATGAGTGACAAGGTTACTCCCATCTAACTAGAGCAAATAAAGCATTCTCATGCTATTCATGAGATAACAAGTTCAACTAACCAAGGTTCTAGGCTACAAGTCAAGCATCACATTTTATGGGTTCAATAGCCTAAGTGGCTCAACAAACCTCAACACTACCATCTACTATTTCAATACCTAAGACCCAACCCAATCTTATCAAGATATCAAAGTCATATTATAATAAAGCTCAATATAATAATAAGCCTAACCTACCTCAAATCTAAATATAGCTAATGAACCATCAATGTTTACTTTTCCTTTCCTCAAAGATTCTTCAATGGACCAATTTATCAAAAACGCAATCTATGTATTATTATGAGAACATCAACACCCATATTGTACTATTGTGCTTCGGGTTCAAAATGACACCAAAAACCCTCAAGTGGGCCCCACTTATGGAAAATAAGTTTTTGAGTGCAACCTAATCTTCAAATACCACTAGGGAATTATATACCTTAAGAAACTAGTGAAAATCAATTATATTGGGGCTAAAACTCAAGCCTCAAACCATTTAGGGTTTTGGGTCAAATAATCAAGAATTCAACACTAATAGTAAAGGATTCATACCTTAGATTCAATGTTAATCATGCTATGCAAGTTATTCAAGCTCCCAATTAAACCCCAAAGACTCAATTTGGGGACTACAAACTCCATTAAAATTTATGTGACTTAAATCAATCAGAAATGGCCCTTTCTTGGCCAAAAGAGCAATTAAACAACCCTTCTAAGGCCCTTAGATAGGGCGATCACAAATACATGTGAGCTGCGATCGTAGAATCGCAATATCTATGAAACCTCCATGATTGTGGTACTTTTTCTGAACTAAATGATAACTAAAATATGGAATTTATTCCAAGTTTTGGACAACGCCTCGGGATGCAGTTGGAGTCCAATATGAGTAAGCAAAATATGTACCCACACTGATTTTGACATTTTAGATGCATTGTATAAGTCATATTTTCCATCTGAGGTTATTTTGACCAAATATGGGGCCACAATAAAATTTTTAATTTATCAACTTTTTGATCAATAGGTCGAATGAGTTTAGGTGCAGCGGGACACAAACCAAAGGTCTACTCCACCTAAAATAGATACTCTGAAGCTACTGGCACATTAAAAAATTACATCCAATATCGTTTTGTTGAAGTTTTATCTCAGTGTCTGCTTGGAACCAGCGAAGACTTCTAAATAGGGAAATGGTTCTAAAAAACAAACAAACTACTCGGTAACAAAACTATTAGTTCCAGCAAATCATAAATCACCTGGGGAAGCTATGGAAAATCTCTGAAGGTGAAAATAAGCAAAATCATGAGAAATGACCTAAAGGGTCATAACAATATCCACTACTAAGAGATTTTTGTCCCGAAAGTTAAGGATGGAGAAAATACCCAAAGTCTCGAACAAGTGAGGATATTGTGCCAACATACCACTCTCGACCTACCAAGTCACATCCTCCATTAGTTAATGCTTCCACTAAACCTTAACTACAGGAATATCTCTAGAACATAGCTACCATACATCAATAGCCAAAATAAGGACGGGTTCCTCTACAAAGGTCAACTGCATGACCAATATATCTATGGTTGATCTTACTTTTCCTCCCAAACATTATCACATCCCACATAGGGAAAATAAGAAGGAACTCACAGTCACTAACTCTAAATCTCAAGGCATGGATCCTATGCTCGGTGTAAGCCTTCTGCTTAAATGAGCTACTCTGAGCCTATCCTGAATCACCCTAACTCTATCCAATGAGTCCTGAATCAAATTTGTACCATGAGGTCTCACTTAGAATGTCTCAAACCATACTATCATAAATTGACCTCTCCAACAATATAAAGCCTTATAAGGCGCCATTTCAATAGTCAAATTATAATTTTTGTTGTATGCGAACTCTACAAATGATAAGTGTTGATCACACTCTCTACAAAAATCCATAACACAGGTTTGGAGCATATACTCAACACTTGAATAGTCTACTCAGACTAACCATCCATTTGTGGATGAAAAATTATACTCAAATCCACCCTAGTAACCAACTCCTCATGGAATGCTCTCCAAAATTGCATAGTAAATATAGAACCACAGTCTGATATTTTATAAATGGGCACTCATATAAATAAATTATCTTATGCCCATAAGTATGGTCTATTCTTTCAACACTTAAAGTTATCTAAATAGGAATAAAATATGTTCACTTGGTCAAACGATGCACAATAACCCAAATACAAATAAGACAACGAGAAGTATGAAGAAAACAACTAATAATGTCCATAGTAATCCATTATTATTTCCTCTCGAGAATGGTCAACCTTTAAGTCAATCCTCCTAGTTGCTGATGCTCGACCTTAACCTCCTTACAAAATAGGCAATGAACCATAAAGTCTGCCATATCTCTCTTTATACCATCCCACCAATAATGTTTTCTCAAATCTCTATACATCTTAGTAATATTAGGATAAATATAATATCAAGAATTGTGAGCCTTATGAATAATCAACTAAATCAAGTCATCAAGCCGTTGAATAAAAATATGACCGTGAAATCTCAAAATATCCATAGAGTCTATAGTGTGCCTCCCAAACTTAGAACTCTCCACTTAATCATGGAAGAAGCATAATTTTTATCCTCATATTGGTGATAAAAAATATGCTAAAATAGGGAGGACCTCACCTCCATACATGCCAAAATCCTTACAGGATTTGAAATATTAAGGGGAACCATCAAATTTTCTGAGGACTGAATGTCCCATGACATAGGCTTCTGAGAAACTAATATACATGCCAAGCTATCCATACACACTGTCTTGCTAGTCAAGGCATGATATACCATATTTTTCTTACCTGTATGATACAAGGTCTAAATATCTTGATAAAGTATCAACTCTATCCATCTACACTAATGTAAGGTGGATTTGTGCACCTCAGTGTTGTTATCCTAGCTTATTTAGCTTTGTTTTGAGGATTTCTTGTGTGCTTAATATGTTAATAATGATATAAATGAGCATATAAGTTTTTAATTACTTGATTACAATGCTTAAGGTGTTTTTCAAATAATTTTGTACTTAAATTTGTCACTTAGACTGAAAACAAGACAACTAGTGTTACTAGCTTGAGTTATGTGTTGTTCTAGCTGATCTTGATAAATCCAGTGTGTTTAATGAGTTCCTAAAGGTATAATGGTGTAATTACTTATGTAAAAACTTTTTTATAGTGTTTAAATTGAAATTGAATCAATCCAAGAGTCAAAACAAAGTTAAAGATTAACAGGGGCAAAAATAGTATTCTTAGCTAAAGTTTCTAGTTCACCGACTTGGATGTTGTGTTATTTTGAATTATAATTAGTGGTTTTTGATGTTATAGGACACTTTATAAGTTTATAACTATGATACATGGTTGAAACATAGTCTTTAAATAAATTTTAAACGACACCACAAGGCTTGGAATGGAAGGATAATAGCATGAGATAAGTTTTGATGTAAAACAGAGACCTTGGATGTCCATGGTGCGTCGCAGACCCAATACACTGTTATATGGCATGTTGCATACATAGGGAGCTTCCTAAGGGACCCAAAACAGTGTGTATCCACCGTGAGGGTGCGTCGCGCAACCTAGTCCCCAAGATAAGAGGGGTAACGCAGACCTAGTCTAAAATTTGGCAAAATTGTCCTCCTGTAAATAGGACACTTGTGCACAATGCAAAACACCTTGGAAGACATGGAAACATTGAGGGACGCTGTATAACAATTCAATTAGGGTTTTTCTTCTTTCACTTTTATTCTTTTTATGTTTTTTAAGATGTTTTTAATTATTGTGATTACAGTTGCATCCATGAGCGGCTAAAAGCTCCCTTTCCGAGGTTAAAGCCAAGAATATGATTACTATTGCTTTCAATTTCTTTGTTTTAGATTATATATCATATTTTTTTGTTTATTTATCCTTGTTCAAACTATTTTAAGGATTCGTGACCCTTAGAATACATCCATAGGCAACTTGTGATCTTGAAAGTAGGAACAAGAAAATAGTACGTGGGGATAAATAGAGTAGGATTATAAACTTTCACATAATGAAGGTTATAATTTTCATCTAGGATAGGAATATACCTAGGTGACCTATTTGGTTCATTTGCGGGATAAAATATAAAAGAATTTAACTTATTAACCACATCCCCACTCAATAATGTAGTTGTGGATCTAAGTTAGATCAGTGATTAGAGGCTCGAAAGACCATATTCATAATATCAACATCGTGAATCAACAACCAAGATAATTAACTTAATCAATAAAATTCTATAGCATAGCATGATTGTTTGTGGAGCCTTAACCCTAGGTTTGTCTCCATTGATAGTCCAAGTACTTAAATTTATTGTATTATTTAGTTTATAGAAAGTTGTAAATTCCACACTCATTTGATTTCCTATGAAACACTTAAATCTCAATAGTTAACTAAAATTATATAGTTTTAAGACAAGTCCTTATGGGATCGATACATGGCTTCTATAAGTCCACTTACTACTTGTTGAGACTGCGTACACTTTCGTGTGCACTTGGGTGCAATAAGTTTTTGGCGCTGTTGTCAGGAACTTGTAGTTTGGCAACTGCATTAATTTTAGTTTTAGTTTTTAGATTTCTTTGGTACTTTTCACTTGGTATTGGTTTCGAATTTATAGGAAATAGGTTTACATAATAATAAGTGTGCAAAAGATAAGGAGTTGGTTTAATCCAACTCTAACCCCAAATAATGCATACATTAGAGGAGGAGAGAAACAGTCTTTCTTTATCGCATCTCAAAATTTCAAGAGGAACAAGACATTTCTTCTCCCATAGATGAGAATAACTAGCTCGCAGGATAGTTCGCAAAGTGGCAATCTCACTTGCGAAAAATCTAACCTCCCTCTTTCAAAAACCTAGTTGCGAGAGGTAGATTTGAGATGAAACAAAAAATGGTGTAGCTCTTGATCAGCAATGGACAATTCATCAAGATTTCACATGAAGATCTACAAGTCCACTTGCAGAACTTTTTGGACATCAGTGACACATTCATCCCTAAAAATATGTCAATTGACTATGTAAGGATGACATTTTTTGCCTTTTCACTAATTGGGGAAGAAAATAAATGGTGGAACAATGAGCCAGAAAGTTTAATCACTACCTAGGATGACTTAGCCTAGATGTTCCTTATTAGTTTCTTTCCATCTGGCAAGACTGGGAAACTTTGTAATGAGATTGTGAGCTTTAAACAGAGGCCATATAAGAGCCTATATCTTTCTTGGGAGAAGTTCAAAGGTTTTATTTAGGACTGTCCACATCATCAGAAGTCCAATGAGGTACTATCTCACACTTTTGTTGAGGGACTTCACCATAACAGAAAAATTTTACTAGATTCAGCTGCAGGTAAGTCAAGCATTGGAAAAGATGTATGATCAACTATACACATTGATTAACTAGATTTCTCAAGGTAATCTAGATTGGAATAGTGATACTTCAAGAGGTTTAGTGAAAAGTGTGTAAGAATAAGTGAAGTTGATAGTGTTACGAACTTGGCTGCTCAACTCTTAGCCATGCAGAACCAGATAATGAACTAACTCAGCAAATTGGGTATGAATCAAACTATGGCTCAAGTGAATATAGTGCAGTAAACCATAGGTTGGTATGTGAGGTTTGTGGCAATAGTGGTCACTCTACAGCTATATGTGGTGCAAAACATGAGTTAGTTATGTTTATGTGTAATTATTAAAGGAAAAATTGGCTACAATCTAAAGTGGAAAACTAGACACCTAATCAATCTAAGAATAATAACAAACTACAGTAGTTTTTGCAGCAACAGAACACATAGGCTAGTAACATAGAGGATGTGTTAAAGAAGACCATATTCACCCACGAACAGATAGTTACAGAACTAAAAAATCAGTAAGTGCTGTAGAAGAATTTGGAAAATCAGTTGTAGAAAATGCAGTAGGCACCAAATATGAAGACTTAGGGTCATTTTCCAAGTGATACTGAACCTTCTAAACAAGTAATGAAAATCACTTTGAGAAAAGGTAAAGAGCTAGATGAAAGGCCTCTAAATAAAACTAAGAAGGTAGATATAGAGTTGGCTCCTCGACTGGAAGATGACAAAGGTGATAATAATTTAAGAATGTCTGAGTACTCAAAAATAAAAGTTGTTTATCAGGATAAGGAGAGGCCATCACCACTATTTCCACAGTTATTAAAAAAATCAAAGGAGGATGCATGCTTCAAGAACTTCCTTGACATATTCAAAGAGCTTCGCATTAACTTTCTTCTTCTAGATAATTTGCAAGAAATGCCCAAGTACGTTAAGTATTTGAGGGACGTGGTAACTAATAAATTTAAAATATAGGATGTTGAGACATTAGCACTCACTAAAGAGTGTATCTCTATGCTGATGCAGAAGATGCCTAAAATGATCAAGGACCTTGGGAGTTTCACTCTTCCCATTCAGATTGGAAATAACGAGGTGGTCCATGGATTGAGTAATTTACGGGCAATTATCAATTTTATGCCCCAATATTTGTTCAATACCTTGGTCTTGGGGAAGCCAAGACCATGCTCTATGATACTTTAATTGGAAAACCAAACCTTAGCCCATCCTGAAAGAACCATAAAGGATGTTCTCATCAAGTTTGGTGAGTTTATTATTCCTACTGATTTTATTATTTTAGATTTATAGAAAAATAAAAGGTGTCAATCATATTGGGATATCCATTCTTGCTGATGGAAAAAGCATTGATAGATATGGGAAGAGGGCGTGCTCATAATGAGGTTGGATGATGAAAAGACGATTTACAAAGCTTACAAACCACTCAACACTCTATCCTACTACAAATATTTATGCTTGATTATAGTGATTAAAGCAGATAAGTGTGGGTGGTGGAGTTTAGTTCATCAAAGACCTCTTCAGACACTCTCATTGAGCTTTCCAAGACACAAATACACCAACCTAAAGTGAAGTTGATTGATGAGCTTGAAAAGGCTATTTTATATAAAGTTGTTGACCTTGAGTGTACATACACAAGAGGTCAAATATTAATAAAAAGATGGCCTCCAAGTAGGAGGAAGAGAGTGAAGGAAAATAGTTAAGTATAATAGTGGTGTGTCACGAAACTAAATCAGGCGCTGCTTGGGAGGCAACCTAAGTTAAGGTAGATTTTATTTTTAGTATTTTTAATTTATACTTCACTTAGTTTTTATTTTTGTTGAGTTATAGGTTGATGGGAAGTCTGAGTACTGAAAATGTGAGCTAAGAAGCATGGTGAAGACTAAGTATAGGGTCCCCAAACCCTATTTATGATAAAATATGCTACTAGATAGGCTTAGAGGCCTCGGGGAGTATTTCTATCTCTACATTTAATTTTAATTTGATGGAAAAGTGTATTTTTAAGTGTGGGTGTGAAAATTCCCATTTTAGATGTAATTTTAAAATTTTTGTGTTAGGAATAAATGAGATAATTTTGTTGGTGCTATATGTGATTACATAATGCAAGTATTTTTGTTGTAAAGAGCATGTTTATTGAGTGAATTATTACTTTTAAGACTCTTAGGCTCATGATTAAGACTCTTGCAGTTGTTGGCATAATGTTAAATTCATGTAATTGTTTGGTTGAGAGTTATAATTATCCTACTTGAGTTGAGCATATGCCATGTGTGTGTGAGGTTTTGTGTATTAATTGTTATACTTGGTGTCTAGAACTTTCCTAGTATGTATGAAAAGCAAAATAAAGAGTATGAGTTTAGGAGATGATATAGGCATTTCATTGATAGCCACGTTTAGACCCTTTTCCTAACGTGCCGTTTTGCATAATCCTAGTTAACCCCATTAAGCCTTTATATTATTTTCTTTGGAAGCATCATATGTATCCTAGATCCCCTATTGTGATTGACCGTAATTTGATCCAAAGCTCCTAAGATCTTTAGATGAAAATTAATTATGTTAAGGAGTTTGAAATTTAAGTAGGGAAAAGGTGAAAGCAAAGCCCCAAAGAAATAGCTTTTGGTGTTGAAAATTGATATGTGTTGTGGTTGGGAGTTGTGTAATAAAAAGAATAAAGATTTTTCAAATTGAATAATATGTGAATGGAATACTTCCTTCATAGTATATGTGAATAAGCTTAATGAGATGGGGAAAAACAAAAGATGTAGGTAGACATAAGCGATAGAAATTGGTTGTTAAAGGTGAATTGAATGAAAATTTTTATGTATTAAAATTCTTAGGGAAGATAGTCACTATTTTCAACCAAAATAGTTCCTACCCATCCCTTAGCCTACATTACAACCCTTAAAGACCTAGTTGATCCTGAGCTTTAACACTCTGACTTTAGTAGAGTGCTACACTACGGGGAAACCTATGGTTCATCTTGTGTAATTTGTTAATTCTTTAAGAGAGAGAGTGTAATTTGATGCTCACACCAATTTTGTGATAAACTTCGTCTATGTAAGTGAATATGGGTAACTCTGTAGTGGTGATGGAACATGTTTAATGATAGTTGGGTGATTTGTATGATGTCTTTGATTGAGAAATACGTATGATTTTGCAGACTTGTTGAGTCTACTCTTAAGCCTAGGATGTTTTGGAGTAGTATTCTTGAACTTTAAATTGTGTATCTAACATGCTTAGTATAAGGACTTGCATTCTATGTAGTCATTATATTACTAGCTTGAGTGTCTTGCATGTAATTTAAATTTAGAGTATTATCTCATTATGATGCTTAGGGTAAAGAGTTGTTCAAGGACAAACACGGATTTAAGTGTAGGTGATGATCTAAGGTGGATTTATGCAACTCAGTGTTGTTATCCTAGCTTAATTATCTTTGTTTTGAGGACTTATTATGTGTTTAATGTTTTAATAATTATATATATGAGCATCTAATAGTTTAATTACTTGATTAAAATGTTTAAGATGTTTTTCAAACAAGTTTGAACTTAAATTGGTCACTTAGAGTGAAAATGAGAAAACTAGTGTTACTAGCTAGAGCTATGTGTTTTTCTAGTTGATCTTAATGAATCCTAGAATATGTAATGAGTTCCTAATGGTATTATTGTGTAAATATTTGTGTAATAACTTGTTTATAGTGTTTAAATTTCAATTTAATCAAGCCAAGAGTCAAAACTATGTTAAAGTTCAAAAGGGGCAAAAACTAGTATTCTTAGCTTAAGTTTCTAGTTCACCGTCTTGTATGTTATGTTGTTTTGAACCCTAATTTGTTATGTTTGGTGTTATAGGATTCTTTGTGAGTTTATTAGGATTAAATATGGATGATAAAAAACCTGTAAATCAAGTTTAAACAACACCACAAGCCTTAGAATTGATGGACAATTGCATGGGACAAGTTTTGACGTAAAATAGACACCTTGGATATTTATGGCGCATTGCGGACCCAATCCACTGATATGGGTGAGTTACATTCATATAGAGATTCATAAAGGACCCAAAATAGTGTTTGTATATTATGAGTGTGTGTCGCGCTTCCTAGTCGATGCGATAAGAGGAGCGACACTGACCTAGTCTCAAATTCAGCCAAATTGTCCTCCTATAAAGTGGACACTTGTACACAATGCAAAATAGCTTGGACGACTTGGAAACATTCAGGGAGGTTGGAAAACACATAAGTTAGGGTATTTATTATTTTAATTTAGTTTTAATTGATTTTAACATGCTTTCCATTATTGTTATTACAGTTACATCCATGAGCAGCTAAACGCCCCCTTTCTAGGGTTAAAGCCAAGAACATGATTACTATTGTTGTGAATTGATTTTGTTTACATTATTATCATATTTGGTTGCTTATTTATCTTTGTTATAACTATTTTAAGGATTTTTGACCCTTATAATAAATCCATAGTCAACTTGTGATCCTAGAAGAAGGAACAAGAAGATAGTATGTGGGTATAAACAGAGTAGGATTATAAATTTCCACATAACAAAGGTTATAATTATCATATAGGATAGGAATATACCTAGGTGACCTATTTGGTTCACTTATGGTGTGAAATATAAATGTATTTAACTTAGTAACCACATCCCCACTCAACAATGTAGTTGTGGAGCTAAGTAAAAAAGGTGATTAGAGACTCAGAAGACCATAGTCATTATATCAACCCTGTGAATCAACAACAAAGATAAGTAACTTAACCAATGAAATTCTATAGCATAGTATGATTGTTCGTGGAGCCTTAACCCTAGGTTTCTCTCCATTGATAGTCCAAGCACTTAAACTTATTTTTTTGTTTAGCTTACAGAAAATTCTAAATTCCAAACACTTTTGATTTACTTTGCACCACTTAAATCTCAATAGTGAACTATAATTAGATAGTTGCTAAGACAAGTCCGTGAGGGATCAATACTTGGATTCTATAAGGCCACTTACTAATTAGTTAGAACACTTGCATGTGCACTTGGATGAAACATATGCTGAAGAGCATTAAGCTGTCGTTGGGACATAAGATGTTGAAGGCCTATCCCAATCACAAATTGCAGAAATCTTAACCAAGTCAACCATAATAACGTCTATATATACCACATGACGAAGGAATGGCACTGACTGAAGCCAAACATCACACTTAGAGAACATGGGAAAAATCACAAGATCTTGTAAGGTCTGGGTCATGATCCTCAAATGATATGCAATCTCCTCATTACTCCTCGATTACATAAGAATGTCATTAATGAACACAATAATGAAGGAGTCTAGAGAAGGTCTGAACAAACGGTTCATCAAATCCATGAACGTTGTTGGGGCATTTGTTATCCCAAAAGACATCACAAAAAACTCATAATGAACATAACGGGTCCTGAAAGATATCTTCAGGATATCCTCAGCCTAAATCTTCAGCTGATGATATCCGGACCTCAAATAAATCTTAGAAAACATGACTGGACCCTGAAGCTGGTCGAACAAATCATTGATGTGAGGTATAGGATAATGGTTCTTCATTGTAACTTTATTAATTTGCCTATAAATAATACACATACACATAGATCCATCTTTATTATTAACAAATAATATACGAGCTCTCCATGGGGACACACTTGGTCTAATGAAACCCTTACTAAAAAGATCCTGAAGCTGAGAATTCAGGTACTTAAGCTTAGTAGGAGCCATCCAGTAAGGTTCCATAGAAATAGGTCGGATGTTAGGCTCAAGGTTAATTGCAAACTCAATATCATGTTCAAGGGGCAGGTCAATTGGAAATACATCAGGAAACTTACAAACAATAGGAACAGATTCTAGTGATGGAGTCTCTATATGAGTATCACATATATAAGTGAGATAAGACTCGTAGTCTCTTGAAAGAAGTCTCCTAGCACAAACTTAATAATTAATCTCCATTATCTCGCAGTTACCCGCTCCCTGCCACATAACTGGGGGCACTCTGGGCATAGCTAAGGTAATGGTCTTTGAAAAAACAACCCATGACCACATGATAGTGTGATAACTAGTCCATGCCCAGAATCACATTGAAATCTAGCATATCCAGAATAATAAGTTGAACATAAGTATCAACATCACTAACCATCACAACACATGATCCAAATACTCGATCCACTACTAAAGCATCAGACACGGGAGTAGACAGTCACAATTACATAGATAATAAGTCACTAGTGAAGTACAAATGTTGTGCATAATAAGCAGATATATAAGAATAAAATGATTCGGGATCAAATAAAGCAAGAGCTGACTCATGACACACCAAAATCATACCCGTAACTATAGTATTCAAAGTCTCATCCTCGGGTCTAGCAGGTACTGCATATAAATGACCATGCCCGCCACCTGGCTGGGCACCTAACTGACCTTGTATCCTGCCTACCTAAGTACCAACTCAAGCACTCTGGTAACAACCCCTGTGACCATACAAACTACATTTTAACTGAGGGATAAACTTCCATAATAGAGGTAGTACCCTATGTTGAAATAACAATTGCCCTACGACTAGGAAAATCTCAAAAAAATAAACAGAAAGACCATAAGTAAAATAAGAATCACGAACAAAACTATAACTCATAGGTTTGGCCGAACTGGAGTAACCACCGCATCTAGCTAGGCCTATAGATGAACCGCTCAAATATAGATCACTACCTTTACTAGGGAGACTACTATTACCAAATTGACCTTCATTAGTAGTCCGAAGAGCCTCCTGAACTGGTTAACTAGTTTGACTCTGAGTCTAAAAAGATGGATATGAAGGATACCCAACATGAGAACTGCACCTCTGAGTCAGAAACTTCTACGGTTCCCACCAAATCTTCCTAGGTACTTGGGCCTCTTATCATGACCCTTATGGTACATGTCCTCTATTACTCTAGCATGGTCTAAAACCTCAGTAAAAGTCCTACTTATAGAAACTAGACAATGTGTAGACATTCGAATATGGAGCCTTAACCCTCTCATAAAGTACCAAACTCTCTCATACTCAGTATCCAAAATAGAAGTCGCAACTCATTGAAATGGGTCGCATACTCAAAGACTGTCATAGAACCCTAATCTAATTTGGTGAACAGATCCTCAGTCTATCTTTAAGGTTGCGCGGAATATACTTCTCCAAGAACATCTCAGAGAACTGAGTCCAAGGGAGAAGATCCAACAGGCCTAGAACTCATAAAATCTCTTTACCAGTGTCTAGCAGATAAATCCAACTAGAATATGGTATAATCTACACCATGAGTCTCAACAAGGCCTAAACCATAAACCCTATCCTCACGGGTAGTAAGAAACTCAAATGCATTCTGTCCAGGAGCACTAAGAAACCTAGGCAAATCCATTATTAAAAATCTACACAATTTTATCTGCTTCTCGGCAGACATAGAAGGCTGGGTTACAACTGGCTCAGCTAAACAACCGTCAGCATAAGAAGAACCTCAACCCTAAGTGCAGCAGCTGCAAGATGCACCCTTTTACCAGTAGTTTGCATACCATTAATAATACCTAATAGTTAAAACAAGGTACCTCTAAGCAATAAAGAGGAAATATAACTTGGTGAAGCCTGGGATAGTACCT
Source organism: Capsicum baccatum var. pendulum (assembly GCA_030864225.1). Classification (NCBI taxonomy): domain Eukaryota; kingdom Viridiplantae; phylum Streptophyta; class Magnoliopsida; order Solanales; family Solanaceae; genus Capsicum; species Capsicum baccatum. The sequence goes on along the minus strand of CM061560.1, from coordinate 185,847,340 downwards.
GGCCCACCGCTGGCTGTGGCGAATGAATCTTTGGCTTAGGTGTAGGAATGGGATTTTAGGAAGGCCTATACTGATCCCTAACACGGGATGCATTATGAGGCAGTCCTCGGATAGGAGTAGGATCCCTGGGCATAGTCTTGGGACTCTCCTCACGCATAGTTGTATCATGTTTCCTGGGCATCTGCAAAAGAGTAAAGTCAATAAAATACCCTAAAAACCAACTCAGAATATTAGAACTATACGAGTGAAAGAAGTGAAGGACACCTAAGAATGTGCCATAGCCTTCCAAATATAGAAAAAGAACGTTAATGATTCGATCTGCAGGACTCTATTAGACACTTGCTTTTGTACCAAAAATACCGGTGAAACCTAAGCTCGGATAATAAGTTGTCATGTCCTAATTCAGAAGTCATGATGGTACCAACTAAAATACACCAGTAGGTAAGCCAACATGGGTGAACATACACGAACATAATGTAATCAATAATGTTTCACTAAATAAGACAGTAAAAATATGAATCTAATCTACTACCAGGTAATATCAGTACAAGAGCATCTAAGTTTGACAATAGAAAATACAAATCATATGTGTAAAATAGTCAATACATTTGTCTCGAATACAAAAGACTGAATAAGGATAAAGGGAAATGGGCGACTCAAAAATCCAAGAGCTAACCCTATCTCTGGAAGATCCACACTATATGATCTCAACTCAACGGTGACAACTAGTACTCGGGTATTCACCAAAAAGGTACAAAAGTGTAGTATGACTACTAAAACAATGGGTACTCAGTAGGCATCATCGACCGACTAAGCTAAATTATGATATAAGGATGATATAAAGGAAGACAATATCTCTAAGTCAAGGTACCTAATCAAACCTAGATCACCTTAGTCATCACTATATAAAATAAATGATCAACTAGAACAATAATACAACATGTCATATAAATACATGCCAATATTGTCACACATGATGTGTAACTGATCCAAAAGCGTAAAGCAACACTAACACAATTACTACCACATAAATACCAAGTTAATCAATATACATCCATTAGAGTATAAAGTAAAAGAACTCACCAAATCATCCCAAACCATCGGGGAGTGCACCTAATAGAACATAAAGTAAGAACTCATCACAGCGTCCCATACCACCAGAGAGTGCATCAAAGATCAAATCACTAGTGTATATAGATATATAACCAACTTCTCACTATCCATGGTTTCGTACAAGTCACACCAACGATCATTTGCCAACATTCATAATTCTCATCAATTACCGCAATTGAATAACATATACTAAAGTACTCATAACCATAACCATATCACCATTTAGGAATCTATCACATCGATATACTCAATTTGCGCATTACTCATTAACTTATCAATACTCATTGTTAACTACTAATTTACTAGTCATCAAAGGACCTCTAGTTATTATCCTAATCGATTCTTCACGTAATCTTTATTCATAGGATATTAACTAACCATTATTCACTAAATAACCAACATTCACCATCTAGTCAAGATTCACTACTAGACCATAGGCACATCTAAATAATACCCATTTCTAATCATAATAATAGCACCAATCACCATTTAGATAAGGACACTAATTTCCATTATACTCTTATTTATCTAACCATGAACCTCTTTTAGTATCTAGCATAATTTTATACAAAATCCTCAACTAATGGCTAAACGACATCATAACTTAGACATCAATATAATTAATCATCACCCATGCTAATCTATCATCGATATTATCCATGTAACAACCATAATTACTAGTTAATACATTTCAACCGAACAAGGTTCACAAACTAGTATTCTAGACTTAAATACAACAAGTAAGATAGTCACCTAGTAGTCAATTAGTCACCACATAACTCACTTAAATAATCAATATACCTTAATCAATTCATTTATCCAATACTATCTAAACTCACTAAGTGAGTCCTTAATCAATACACAATATTCCATTACAAACTTGTCACAATTCATTATTTGGTATATATCACTATTCAAATCTAGCAAGAACTACACCGTTTAACAAGTGATTAGTATCGAAGAATCATAACTGACATCCCAAGAACAATGTCATACCTTTAAATGGCATACGAATGTTATCATATAAAAGTATTATCACACATAAACATATATATCATGCTTACCATACATAACAGCATTATGTCCTTTGGACTTATCGGGCACCATCATAACATCAATACACCCTCTAGATTAACCGGGCATCATCATATCATCAATATATCCTCTGAACTTATTGGGAATCATCACATTATCAATATATCCTCCGGACTTACTAGGAATCATCGCATCATCAATATATCTTCCAGACTTATCGGGAATTATCATAATCACAATATAATCTCTGAACTTACCAGGCATCATCATAACATTAGTATATCCTCCGAACTTGGCATCATCATATCATCAATATATCTTCCAAACTTACCGGGCATCATCATGACATTAATATATATATAGGTCAATTCAATCGATAAAAATACAATTCCTGTGAGGGATAAGGTGAAGGAGGAATAAGGAAAGACTTACCATCGTACTTCAACATTTATTATCAACACAAAATATTACAAGGAACATGAACAAGAATATTCATATGATATGAACAATCAATATATTATAGAACTTAACATTATCAATAGTACGTTCAATACAAGCCATAGTTATACCTTCTAGAGCCCATCTTTATAAGCATAATTAGCATTGTTAGTACAAGAGGGTTTTTAGCATTATATTAGCTTAGTTTCCATACTTGAACATAATATGAGTAATAACATAATCCAAGGACCACATGGTAATTTAGTAAATAAAGTATCTGATAGCATAATTATGTGTTCAATCTATAAAACAATTCATCCCTATTTAAGCATTACCATTAATCTATCAACCCATCGTGTACATCATTTCCAATACCAATCATTATGAATAAACTCTTTATTGGGGTTAAACATCATATTACCAAAGGCATATTCTAAGAATTAACAAGCATCTAAGTCACTAATAAAATTACATAGTCCAAACTTAAGGTGGGTCAAGTTTCACTTCTAGTAACCCAAATTTCACTTCAAGTATAACTTCAACCTGGAACTAAGCTAAGCAATCTAAGTGATGTCTTAGAGCTTTGTCATTCCACAGTTGTTCTATGGTACTATTCTTCCTCAATTAATACTCATAATTCATCCAAGCTACTAGGGCAACTCCTAAAACTATGTAGAACTAATGTTAAGTTACTATTCAATATGAGTGACTAGGTCACTCCCGTCTAACTAGAGAAACTAGAGCATTCTTATGCTATTAATTAGATAACAAATCCAACTAACCAAGGTTCTAGGCTACAAGTTAAGCATCACATAATTTGGGTACAATAGCCTAAGTTGCTCAACTAACCTCAACACTACCATCTACCACTTCAATACCTAAAACCCCACCCAATATTATCAAGATATCAAAGTCATATTATAATAAAGCTTAATCTAACAATAAGTAAGCCTAACCTACCTCAAATCCAAATATATCTCATGAATAAACAACCTTCATTTTCCCTTTCCTCACTTCTTTAATAATCCAAGCTACCAAAAACATAATTTATGCATTATTACGAGAATATCAACACCCATATTACACCATTGTGCTTCGGGTCCAAACCAATACCAAAAATCCCCAAGTGGGTCTCACTTATAGAAAATGATTTTCTGAGACCATCCTAATGTTAAAATACCACTAGGTATTATATTCTTTAAGAAATTAGTGCAAATCAATCAAATTTGGGCTAAAAATCAAGCCTCAGCCATTTGGGATTTTGGGTCATATAATCAAGAATTCAACACTAATAATGAAGGATTTATAGCTTAGATTCGATGTTAGTCATGAATATTTAAGTTATTCAAGATCCGAATCAACACCTTAGACTTAATTTGGGGACTACACACTTCATTACGGTTTATGGGACTTGAGATAATGGATAAATAACCAATTCTCCACCAAAAGAGAATTTAAATAACCTTTCCCAGGCCCTCATATCTAGAAATTACTAACACACACGAACCGCGATTGCGATATCGCAACCACCATGAAGCCTCTATGATCGCTATATTTTTTTGCACTAAATGACAGCTAAAACTTAGAATTTATTCCTAGTTTTAGCGAATGCCTCGGGATGCATCCAGAGTCCAATATGAGCAACCAAAATACAAACCACACTGATTTCAACATTCAAAACAAGTTGGTAAATTTGGATTTTCCTTGTAAGGCTGTTTCGAACAAATGTAGGCCCCACACCCAAATTTTTAATTTATCAACTTTTCAACCAACAGGTTGAAATGAGTTTGGGTGCAGTGGGACCCAAACCAAAGGTCTACCCATCCAAAATACCATACTCTAGAGTTTCTGGAACTTTTAGAATTTTCAACTGATATCATTTTACTTAAGATTTTGCTCGGTGGCCATTTAGAACCAGCGAAGACTTTTAATTAGGGTACTAGTTCTACAAACCAAATGAACTGCCCTATAATCGAACTATTAGTTCCATCAATATATAAATGACTTGGGAAGTTATGGAAAAGATCTAACGGCAAAAATGAGTAAAATCACGAGAAATGACCTAAAGGATCATTACATACCTACTTTAACCCAGCAGCAGGTAAGTCAAACAACAACAACAACAAACCCAGTGTATTCCCACTTGGTGGGGTCTAGAGGGGGGGTAAGATGTACGCAGTCCATACCTCTACCTCTAAAGAAGTATAAAGGCTATTTTCGATAGACCCCCGGCTCAAGACACGATATACCACACAAATACATAGTAAAGCACAGAACAAGATTACAAGATTGCATAACATAAATACGACACCCATAAGTAAAAGAATATAGAGGAAAGCACCCAAATTCGTACCAAAATAAGGATCACGGAATCATAACAAGGATACCACCCCCACCAAGTAATTCCCTACACTAGCGACCCAAACTAGCCCTAGTCTTCTGCCCTAATTCGCGACCTCCAGACCTTCCTATCTAGGGTCATGTCCTCGTTGAGCTGTAACTGCTCCATGTCCTGCCTAATCACCTCACCACAGTACTTCTTCGGCCTACCCCTACCCCGCCTAAAACCATCCAACGCTAGCCTCTCACACCTACGAACCGGGGCATCCATGCCCCTCCTCTTCACATGTACAAACCATCTCAATTGGATTTCCCGCATCTTGCACTCCACTGGAGTCACACCAACCTTCTCCCTGATAGTCTCATTCCGAACTCTATCCCCTCTAGTCAGCCCACACATCCATTGCAACATCCATATTTCTGCCACCTTCATTTTTTGGATGTGGGAATTCTTAACTGGCCAACACTCCGCTCCATACAACATGGCCGAACGGACTACCACCCTGTAAGCTTGGGCAGCACCTTCTTATCACACAACACCCCCGACGTGAACTTCCACTTCATCCATCCCACCTCAATATGGTGCGAGATATCCTTATCAATCTCACCATTACCCTGGATCACAGACCCAAGATACTTAAAACTATCCCTCTTACATACGTCCTATGATTCCAGCTTCACTACCTCCTCATCCTCCAGCCTCACGTCATTAAACTTGCATTCCAAATACTCTGTCTTGTTTCTGCTCAACCTGAACCCTTTAGAATCAAGAGTTTGTCTCCACACCTCTAATTTGTCATTCACACCCCCTCGAGTCTCATCAATCAGAACTATATCGTCTGCAAAAAGCATACACCACGACACCTCCCCTTGAATACGCTGCATCAACACATCTATCACCAAAGCAAACAAAAAGGGACTAAGAGTAGATCCCTAATGCAATCCTGTCAAGATGGTGAAATGCTCTGAGTCTTCTTCCCGCCGTCCTCACCTGAGTTTTCGCTCCCTCATGCATGTCCTTAATTACTCTGATATATACCTGCGGGACTCCACTCACCTCCAAGCACCTCCAAATCACCTCCCTGGGGACTTTGTCATATGCCTTCTCCAGGTCGATAAACACCATGTGCAGGTCCTTCTTCCTTTCGCTATGTTGTTCCACCAGTCTTTGTACCACGTGAATTGCCTCCGTCGTTGAGCGGCCAGGCATAAACCCAAACTGGTTTTCCAAAATAGACACTATCCGTCTCAGCCTTACCTCGACCACTCTCTCCCAAATCTTCATAGAGTGACTCAATAACTTAATCCCCCTAGAGTTATTGCAACTCTGGATGTCCTCCTTATTCTTATAGAGAGGGATCATAGTACTCCACCTCCAAGCCTTGGGAATCTTTCCCGTCTTGAAGATTTCGTTGAACAATCCAGTCAACCACCTTACACCAGCCTCTCCAATGAACTTCCAAAACTCCACCGGTATATCATCCGGCCCCGTCGCCCTACCCCTTCGCATCTTACGAATAGCCTCTCTAACCTCTTCTACCTTAAAACGTCCACAATAACCAAAATCCCGACACTCCTCTGAGTTCTCCAGTTCCCCTAACACAATGGCTCTATCCCCTTCGTCATTCAAGAGCCTATGAAAGTACGACTTCCATCTATCCTTAATGTGGCCATCCTCCACCAACACTCTACCATCCTCCCCCATAATGCACCTCACCTGGTCGAGGTCACGACCCTTCCTCTCCCTAGCCTTAGCGAGTCTAAACCTCTTTTTCTCCCCTCCTTTCCCCTGTAACCCTTCATATAAGCTCTCAAAAGTGGTCGTCTTAGATGCCGTGACAGCTGACTTATCCTCCTTCCTAGCTAGCTTATACTCTTTCCTGTTTACCCGCTTCTCTTCTTCGTCCTTACTCTCAACCAACTTAGCATACACCCCTTTATTGTTCCCCACTTTCTTCTCCACCTCTTTATTCCACCACCAATCCCCCCGATGATGCCCGGCTCGTCCCCTAGAAACACCCAACACCTCACTTGCATTCTCCCTGATGCACCTAGCCGTCCTATCCCACATACTATCCACGTCTCCCCTACACTCCCACACCCCCATTCCCGCCTTCTTCTCCCCTATCTCCCACGCCTTCACTGGCGTCAAGCCACCCCACTTAATTCTAGGTCTACCCTCCTTACTCCTTCTCTTTCTATTCTTCTTTATACCCAAATCCATAACCAAGAGCCTATGCTGGGTCTAAAGATTCTCACTCGGGATGACCTTACAGTCCTTACACAACACCCTATCCCCTTTTCGAAGCAACAAAAAGTCAATCTAGGTCTTGGCTATCGCACTTCAAAAGGTGATCAGGTGATCGTCCTTCTTCGGGAAGCCCGAGTTCACCACCAACAACCCAAAGGACCTCGCAAACTTCAATAGAGTAGTCCCCTCTTCATTTCTGTCCCCAAAACCAAAACCACCATGCACATCACCAAAACCTCCCGGTAACGCCCCGATGTGCCCGTTGAAATCTCCTACTACAACAATCTTCTCTGAGCTAGGCACGCCTCTCACCACCTCCTCCAAAGCCTCCTAAAATTGCATCTTCTACCCCTCCTCCGAGCCTACTTGCGGCGCATAAGCACTACACACGTTAAGGGTAAACCCCCGAATGACCAACTTAATAGTCATCAACGTATCGTTGATCCTCTTCACCTCTACGACATGACTTCTAAGCTCTTCATCTACTAAGATGCCAACTCCATTCCTACGCCTCTTGCTACAGGTAAGTCAAACCATAGCCTAAAATAAAAAGTAATGGGATAGTTGGAGGAAGTTATGATAAATGCTAAAAATTACTATACCATTGGATTGTAGGAAATATATTATAAAAACAATAGGATATATTTATGTAATAAGAGATAGAAAGAAAGAAAAAGTATCCCATGACCTAGTAAGGTGGTATAAGAGCCACCGATCAAAAGAATAAGTGTGCTAATAGTATAAATATATAAATAGTCTCAAAATAATAATAATAATAGTATCAATATATAAATAGTCCTGAAATGAAAGACTATCCCAAAAGTAGTAGAAGGAAAAAGAATTAGCTATGGCTCTGAAAGCTCACCCTATCGACCTCTAAAATATGTTGGATAGATCATCAACAGTGATAGCTATTACTCTGATCTGTAATAGAAAAAGATACAAAAGTGTAATATGTGTACCTAAAAAGGGGTACTTAGTAGGAATCATTATTAGACAAAGCTAAATCATGATAAAAACGTAATAAGATGTGAGTATGTAAGCTAAAGTCAGGGATAAAAAGGGTAAACCAAAAATAATGCTCCAGCTGGTAGATAATAAGAAATAAGATAGATAATACAAAAAAATATAAACTATCTACAGCCTAATTGGGGACCCATAAGCCTAGAAGGCTCAAACAAGAGAAATATAATCCAATCGCGTCCCAACAAGCTCGATGGATGTAATCAAGAAAAAATATCGACAATAATAATGCTAAAGTAACTGATCATAAAAATTGTAATTGTCAATCCCTTTGTACTGAAAATATCGGATTCAAATCAGATCCTTACTATTATATATGAATCATAAATGCCAAACTCGAACTGAATTCTAATTTTATAAGTAAATGGTAAATGACAAACTCCAATCGATATTTAACTATCATAATTTAAGGGTAAGGACCAGAATCAAACTAGTTTTTAGCTATCAAAAATAAATAGTAAGTGTAGGACTCGAACTAATCTTAAAAATAAATGCAACTTACCATGTCTAGTCAAGAATCAAAAAGACATCTAAATAATTCTAGGGTCCAAGAATATATGGTAAATATGGCCTCCTAGATCTATAAGGAGCTAAATATGATGTTTGACTTTACAAAAAGAAGGCAGGACCTATTACTGAACCACAAACATTCATACTAAGAAAATTTCTATCCAAATATAGACTAAGGCTTCCAAGTCAAACTACAAGGATTCAAATAAGCCTAACAAGTCCTAAGTTTACAGTTTAATCCAAGGGAAGGACGAATGGGTCAATTCTAATTAAAAATGGATCCCTAATCGGTTAAATATTAAAAAATTCACTAATAAAACAACTAAGTCATAATTGCCAACCCAAATATTGAATAATACAACACCAATATCCTGATATATCAAAATCTATGAGAAAAGTAAGCCTAGATAACCTGAATGCCGATGAATGACCGAGAATGTCAACTAAATTAGTGATTTTCCTTTTTGAGATCTTCCGCATGATACTATGATATAAAATTAATGATATACCTATTAATACAAAAATAACCATACATATATATACTATAAATGCTTTGGGACCAAAATCAAGCTAAAAATCCCATGTAGGACCGACTTACATAATCACAAGTTTGAAACTGTTAAAACGTCCCCTATAATCTCAAGAAACATTTACCCTCAATAATGGGTATATTCTAAGCACAAACAAACCAAAATCATCTCGTAAATTCATCTAAGGATTCTAGTTTAAATTGGAAAATTAATCAATAATTTAATAGAAAGTTAAAGAATAAATAACGGGGAAGTGACTATAGTCGTGTCTCCAACTCACCCTGAACAACCATTAATACACCTTCACTCAGTCTAAGCAACTGAGAGCTTTAATGGATTTTTGACTTGGGAAAGAAATCATGTTTACAGCATTTAATACTGCCAAGGGTTCCTTTGTAATGACAACAGCTCTTAGCCTATCCTACCATTTGTGAATGCAAAAACTAGCTCGCGAATGTAATCGTCATTAAAATATGCTATTATGAACATGACCATGGTCTCAAGATCAGGCTAGGTCATTTTCTTAGCCCCAGGCAAGTGACTCACGAATACGATGACTGGTTTTGGCATACACATCTGAAGTTGTACTAGCTAAACTTGGCATTTGCTAAGTTCCTAATTGGACACTAGAGATTCGTTCAGAATCCTGTGAATGCAAAACACCTATACTACCTTACCAAATTTGACATTCTAGACTCAATAGCAATATTAAAATTTCCATCTGGGATCGTTTTGATAAAATATGGACCCCACACCCAATGACCATTTTATCCAATTTCTACCCAATATCCCAAAATGTGTCCAGAAGCCTAGGGACCTAAACTAGAGCTCCCCAAATCCTAAAATTGATCTTTTGGATCTAATGAAAATATCAAAATTTGTATATGAGTCTTTTAACCTAAAGTTTAGTCCCAATACCCAATTATCAACCATGAAAATTTTAAAATAGGCATTGTCTCTAAATGTCAGCTCCAGCCAGGCATAAATGATTTATGAAAGCTATGGGAAATCTCTAAATATAAAATAGTGTAGAATTGCAGAAATTGACCTGGATTGTCATTGAAATATCCACTACTAAAAGGACTTTCGTCTGTGAAAGTAAAGGGTCAAGATGTACCTGAAGGCTCAAACAGGTGGAGATATCAAGCTCACATCTCGCTCTTGACATCCCAGGTAACATCCTCTACTAGGTAGTGTCTCTAATAAACTTTAACTATTGGAATCTCTCTGGAGAGCTACCATCTTACATCTCTACATAACATGAGAATTGGCTCCTCCACAATGGTCAACCTCTCATCAAACTTAACTGATTACCTGAGGTGGATTAAAGCACCTCAGTGATGTTATCCGGGCTTATTTAGTTTATCGTAGAGGACTTATCCTATGATTAATGAGTAATCTTTGTATAATTGAGCATATAAGTGTTAAACTACTTTATGTAACACTTAAGATGTGTTTCAAACAAGTTTGGAATTAATTTGGTCTCCTAGAGTTTAGACGAGAAAACTAGTGTTATTAGCCTGAACTATGTGTTATTCTAGTTGATCTCTATGGATTCTACTGAGTGTAATGAGTTAATAAGGGTATTATTGTGTAATAATGTTTGGCAAAACTTGTTTATTGTTTTTTAAGGTTAAATTGAAACAAGCCAGCAAACAAAACAATAAGTAAAAGATCGAAAGGACAATATAAGTACTCTTAGCTTAAGTTACTAGTGCATTTTATTGGATTTTATGTTGTTTTGAGCTCTGATTCATGGTGTTTGTGAAACGACACAAACTAGGGCCTTGATGTAATGGGAATCCCAAGTCCGTCCAAGAATGATGACCACCACCATTACCCAACCCAGCCGCTAAATATGCATACCCTGAGTTGGGTGAATTCCAAACATAAAACAAGATAATATTTATTACTATTCCTGACTCTAGGATAGGTCTATAAGCATGACCAACCCAAACAAGTCCAAACATCCATTACCAACCATCAACCATAACCAAACCAATATAAAAAAATAAGTCCCTGTCCATAATATAACATAAAAAGATAGAACAATCATAAATTTAGTCCAATAGTATCATCCCCAACTCCAATGCCAATACTAAGGCTGACACCACTACCGACACCTCTCATTCCAACCTATAGTAGTCACATAAAGCCACTAACCAAAAGAAAAATAATATTCAGTTGGAACATGCCCCCAACCATAGATAAAACCAATATCCCAAAAATAACCAAAGTATGTAAGACATCCATGATATGAAATGGAGCCTTCCAAAATATGGGAGCTCACCACTTTAATCCAATAGTTGATCTCAAATTCGATCACTAAGCAGGAGGAGTACAATGACCAGTTCCTATATTGCGTAGGGATACAACTGCTTGAAGAAGAGTTAGCGGGTGAAATCTAGCATAAACTCAGGATAAGGATAAGATAATCCCATCTAGTAAAACCAAGTAAACCAATTATATACATACAAACCATACACACTTATATAACTATCTCGGAAAAGGGAGTTTGGTTTAGCATTTCTTTAAAACCATTAACCCGCGTACGTGTAGCTTAACTATCTTAGAACACCCCACAGGCTATATGGGTCTAGTGTAACCCCTAAATGGGCCTTGATGTAAGTAGATGTATGAATTAGAGATACAATAAAAGCAGGGGATTCCCAAGTACCCTTCGCTCTCTATGATACATATGTACAGTGTACTTAGAGGATTTCCCTATACCTCATAATATCATATATGATCACTTTGACCAGCCCTCATGTCGAAAAACATGAGTTTTCAGTGTCCGTCCATTGGACTCGCACCTTCATGATTAGCTATCACACCCCGCCATTATTGCTAAATTAAAACCTTTACCATCTAACAAAACTATTATCCATTTTTACTAACCAAGGCTATGAGTAGTGGTATCATCATACCTATTGTAGCTTGCAAGAAATGTCCTTAGCCAAACTTTTTATGTGAAGGGATTCCCATGTACCCATAGATTACATTATCAAGTAAACTTGGAGGAATCCCATGTACCCCACAAGTGTTCCATTATTAACTTTGCTTAAGGGAATCCATTATACCTGACAAGAAAGTTTAATTAACCATAACCATAACCACCAAACCTTACCATTTAACCATTACAAACCATTTAAATCATTTATGGTTCCATTACTAAACCATAACATGCAATAGTTCCATTAAAAGTTCAATATTATAGTAAAAGCATTCTCATAGGCATTTATCAAAAATGTTAAGGGCATAGTTTTTCAAAATCCAATTCCAGTTACCAATTTACTATTCTCATGAAACCAATTGTCCAAACCACCATTAAAGCTTGTAAATACATAATTAAAATATGGGAAAACCATAACTAAGCATTTAATATCAAAACCCAACATATATTTGAAAACCCAAAAGCTATATGATAATAATGTCATGAAAACATTGTATAAAATATGCCTTTAGTTGGAACTAACAATGAGGAAGGAGTAAATACCTTATATTATGAATATGATGGAGATAAATCACCCATACAAGCCCTAATTTGATCCTCTAGATGAAACCCCAACCTTTACTTACCCAAGAGCCTTAGAGAGAGTTTCTAAGCGTTTAAGACTACAATGATAGGGTAAATGATATCCCAATGGTGATATAAATCGTGGGGCCTTAAGAGGTTAGATAGGGAAATGTCCAGATTACTCCAAACTTAAACTATGTGTTAAATTCTCATCGGATGGAATGACTCCCCCATACTAGTCGTACCCTTTCATAGAGTAGTACCCACAACTCGTACCCTAGGCCTCCCCCTTGGACCCAACACTGTGTAACATATGACATACCCAAGCCAAGTCATAGCCAACCATATGATTAGTACCACTAAACTGTATCCCTTGTAGAATAGAATAAAAGAAATTTTGAACACTGTCCACCATATGAGTCAATGATACGACTCATACACAATCTTATCGATAATAGTTAGCCACTCGAACTCAGATCCAAGTTAAGTTAGTAAGTCTCAGATCAAGTGAAGGAAAAGCCCAAACCATCCAACCCTTCACCAACCACATGACTCATACCAACCTAGTCGTACCTATTTTAGAAACCAATCAAACCCATCAACCAACACTGGTTAGCATACAACCAAAGGCATACCAATCGTACCCTATCATACAATTGGTACTCATAAGTCATATGATGTCTAGAATCCAAAAATCCAGGAAATTCTCTAAGGGTCAAAAACCAGGGTGTTTAGTCTCCCCCACTAGGATCATTCATCCCCGAATAACAAACAAGGTAGGCCAAACACAAGCATGAGTCATTTGCATTATCAAACATTAATCCAACCTTTAACAAAGTTAGAACACAAGGATTTATTCAAGAACACATAACTGCCACATGAATATCAAAAGTAGAAAACAAATGCAGATATTTAGACTTCATGTCCGCTTCCGCTTCCCATGTAGCCTTTTACACCTTGTTGTTTTGCCATAGAACCTTAACCACACCACATCCTTAGTCTATTACCGATGAACCTGCTAATCTAATAACTTAATCGAGACCTCTTCATAAGGTAGAGAATCTAAGATACCCAATCCTTCCAAAGGAAGTATCGAAAAAGGAACACCAAGATACTTTCCTAACATAAAGACATGAAATACTGGATGAATAGAGCTCAAACTAGAAGGTAACTCAAATTCACAAGTCGCATTATCATACCTCCGCAAAACCAATTAAGGACCAATATACCGAGGTTTGATCTTCCCCTTTTTAACAAACTGCATCACTCCTATCATAGGAGATACCCTTAGCAACACCTTATCCCAAACATCAAACTTTCAGTTTCTATGCCTTAGATTTGCGTAGGACTTTTGCCAACTTTTGGTAGCCTTAAGCCCATCTCAAATTAGCTTCACCTTTTCTATAGCTTTATAAACCAAGTTTAGACCAAACATATCCACCTCACCAAGATTAAACCATCAAATAGGAGATCTACACTTCCTATAATACAATGCATCAAAATGGGTCATCCCAATGCTAGAATGATAGCTATTGTTGTAAGCAAACTCTACCAAAGGTAGATGCTTAACCTAATTTCCACCATAATTATTCACACACGCATGAAACATGTCCTCCAATGTCTGAATAGTCCTCTTTACTTGCCCATCCACCTTTGGATAAAAATCAATACTCAGACTAACCTTATTTCCCAACTTTTTCTTGAAAAACCTACTAAAAGTGAGATGAAAATGGTGTACCACGATCAGAGATAGTAAAAATAGGTACCCCATGCATCTTTACAATCTTATGAAGATACAACCTTGCATAGTCCTCAGTCGAAAAGTTAGTCCTCATAGGCAAGAAGTTAGTAAACTTTCTCATCCTATCCACGATGACCCAAACTAAATCAAATTAGTTTTGGGACCGAGGAAGACCAATAATTAAATCCTTATTGATTATCTCCTATTTCAATTCAGGCAAATTAATCTACTGATACAAGCCCCCACGCCTTATGTGCTCAACTTTGACTTGTTAGCACACTATGCATTTGGCTACAAAATCAACCACATCCATCTTCATACCATTCCACCAATACATTTTCGTGAGATTATAATATATTTTTTTAAACTGAGATGAACAACATTGCATGACTTATGCTCCTCTGTCAATATCTTTTGTCGCAAACCATCAATGTCAGGACTACATAACCTCCCTTAGTACCATAAAGTACCATCACCATTAATCTCAAATACCATCACCTTTTGCCTACCAACAACACTCTTGATTTTCATCAAGATGGGATTTAGTATTTGCTTCTCCTTGATCTCTTCACCAAGAGATGACTGAACAACTTCCTATACCATTACACCATAATAGTCAAAGTCCAAGAAATAAACTCAAAGATTATTCATATGGTAAATATCCTTCTCCTTATCTATATAAGCTAAACTCTTGGTGAACATCCTGCTAATAGCATCAGCAACTACGTTAGCTTTACTTGGGTGGTAGTAAAGACTCATATCATTGTCCTTAAGAAGGTCCAACCATCTCCTCTACTTGAGATTAAGCTTCTTGTGAGTGAACATATACTGTAAACTCTTATGATTAGAAAAAAAGTTCACGTGCACTCCATATAAATAATGATGCCTAATTTTCAAAGAAAAAACCATTGCTAAAAGCAACAAATAATAAGTAGGATAATCCATCTTGTACACCTTCAAATTCCTGGAACCATAGGAAATCACCTTCCTATGCTGCATTAATATTCGACAAAGTACCACCCACGATACATCGCAGTAAAATATAACCCCTCGTTACCTTCAGACAATGTCAAAACTGAAGGCAAAGTTAGCATATCCTTTAGCTTCTTGAAACTCCCCTCACAAGCATCCGACTATGAAAAATTTGCCCTCTTCTAAGTCAACTTAGTCAATGGGGAAACTATCATCGAGAAACTTTCCATAAACCACCTATAATACCCAGCCAAACCAAAGAACCTTCGAATATCAATTGGAGTCGTGGTTCTAGGCTACTTTTTAACCACCTCCACTTTTTGTGGATCCACAATAATCCCCTTACTAAAAATAATATAACCAAGAAAAGTTATAGCATTCAACCAAAACTCACACAGAAGAATTTGGCATACAATTGCTGCTCCTTCAAGGTTTGCAATACCACCAGAAGGTGATTAGCATGATCCAACTCACTCCGAGAATACACCAAGATGTCATCAATGAACACAATGATAAAAAGATTTAGAAACTACCTGAAACCCTGTTCATTAGATCCATAAATATCATTGGGGCATTAGTCAAACCAAAAGAGATAACCAGGAATTTAAAGTGCCCATACCGAGTATGAAAAGTTGTTTTAGGGATATCCTCTTCCCTAATATTAAGATGATGGTACCCATATCGAAAATCTATCTTAGAAAAGAATTTGGCACCTTGCATTTTATCAAACAAGTAATCTATCCTTGGAAGATGATACTTGTCTTTAACCGTCACCTTATTCAACTGCTGATAGTCAATGCACATCCGAAGAGAACCATCCTTCTTATGCACGAATAACACTGGTGCACCTAGGGGGACACACTAAAATAGATGAAACCCTTATTTAAGAGATTATTAAATTGCTCTTTTAGTTCTCTCAACTCAGTCGGATCCATTCTATATAGAGGAATAGATATTGGATAAGTGTCAAGAACCAAATCAATACCAAACTCAATATCCCTATACAGGGGAACACCAAGAAGATCATTCAAAAATAACTCATAAAAATTATTTACCACCGATACCGAATACAAAGAAAGACCTTTCCAGTTAGAATCTTTAACCCAAACCAAATGATAGAGACACCCTATGGAGATTAATCTCAAAGGTCTAAGATAAGAAATAAACCTTCCCCTAGGAGTTACAAAACCACCCTCCCACTCAATAATCGGTTAACCAGGGAACCTAGAGACAACCTTATAGGTATGAAAAATTAAGGATGCGTAACAAAAGTGTAACCAACCCATACCTAGAATAAAATCAAAATCCAACATATAAAGTTCAAACAAATACACCAAAGTCTACCTACTACAAATAGATATCACAACCCCCTATCGACTTTTTTAGCAATCACAGAGTCACCTACCAGGGTAGAAATAGAAAAAGAATCCAAAATAACCTTGGGGTAAAAAAAAATACACTAGGGTCACATAAGAGATAGTTGAATCTAAATTAAGTAAATAATATATGTCACATACAAAGAGTTGTAACATACTAGTCACAATATCAGGTGATACCTCAGATTCCTGCTGAGTAGAAAGTGCATATAACCTATTTTAAACTATGTCGGTACCAGAAGCTCAAATAAATATAGAAGTAACACTCTTTGGTGTGGGTGAAGAAGATGAAGCAATCAAAGCCTTACTCACCCCTGTAGATACATTACCAACCGGACAGTTTCTAAACTAGCTGACCATTTTTGAAACTAATGCCCCTTCCCTTATCACAAAAACCCCATTGCAACATACCACAAAACCAGTAAGGAGGGAATAATAAGGTCGACTTAGCCCCACTTATGTGAGATTGGGAACCCTGTGCCTGGAAATTATTGCCACACTGCTGACACCTATCACCCGACTATTTTGGGTAAGGAGCACTAGCTGTAGAGAAGGAACCAAAACTCTTCCATTTTTTCATTGGCCACTTACTGTCATCTCGATCACCTTGTTGTTGCCCACCACCTTTTTTAGAAGATCTGAACTTCTTACATGGCCTTTCCCCAAACACATCATGTTTTTTATTTTTCTTCTCCACCAGTTGCATATGAACAACCAACCTAGAAATATCCATATCCTAGATCAACAATACAGAAGTGAACTTTCTTGTCCTGGACCTCATGTCAGACACCAACTTTGAAGCATATCTAGACAGCTGATAAAACTTTAAGGTATTTCATTGATCGATATTTTCACTTATCTCAGATTAAAAAACTATTTTACCTTTATTTCCCTCAATTTCTGAGGAAAGAAGTGATCAAAAAAGCATTATAGAATGTATCCTACAAATTTAACTCTTCAACATCACCTCTTACTATATACCACTCTTTGTGCCATTGGTACCCCACATCCTTAAGTTGGAAGCAGCAAAATTCACCCCTTCCATATTTGTGGCCTGCATTACCCTAAAAATTTTCTCCATTTTATCAAAGAAACACTGATGATCCTCCTCCAAATTCACACTAGTAAAAGTAGGAGGATTCATCTTTATAAATATGCCAACCCTTATGTCTTAAGTAGATAAAACTCCAAATATGTCCCATTCAGCCTGAGCAAAAACCAACTAAGCAATAACATGAATTAATTAATAAAATTCTTCATTCTTCACCACACCCTGAGAAGGACTAGTATCAACCAGTGGAGCCTTGTACCTTATATTATGACTAATAGTGAGCCACTTGTACTTAAATAAAAGTTAAGTTACTAAGTCTCAAATTAAGTAAAGTAAAAAAAACAAACTATATGACTTGTCAAGAACCATATGACTTGTACCAACCAAGTCGTACCCATTCCAGAAACCAATCCAACCCACCAACTAAAATGGGTTAGCATACGACCAAGGGAAAACCAATTTTACCCCATCATACAACTAGTACCGACATGTTGTATGATGTCCAGAATCAAGAAATCCAAGAAATTCTGCAAGGGTCCAAACCCGACTTGAGCATAATGATATATAGATGATACACAAGATATAAATAAAAGGTAAATTACACAACAAGGCTTGTAATGGATGGACAAACTCAAGGGACAAAACTTGACCAAAAATAAATGTTTTTTATTGATTAGCATACCACAGGCCTTAGGCACTACTTTAGGGCTATGCCATGCCATTGGAAGAATATTAAATGATAAATTCTAGTATATTACTATGATAAGGGAATTCCATAGACCTGTAATACCCCACAAAGTCCTCTTCCAGTCTGAGCCTTAGAGCGTATCCAGTAAAGCAGAAATCCGAGTCTAAAAGTTTCAGAAGTATCTTCTCAAGTATGAAATACTTTGAATAGTGTGGAATTTCCCTAATTTCTAATCTTTTTTATGCAGAGCATTGAATAAGCTTTCCATTTATAACATATTTGCCTAAATCCAACACTCGGGTGAGGAGTTAGAGTCATTTTAGTGAGATAATGTGCCATCGGCCACTCTGGCGTGTCGCGGAGCCAGCCAAAATAGTGATTGTCAAATTGTACTGCACCAATGCAATTCCTCTATGTTGTGGTAGAATTCTAGTTTGCAACAAGTTGGCAATATAGTGAAGGTCCGCGATTGTGGCGCGTCGCGCCAGGACCAAAAATTGGGCTCCAGTCTAGAATTTTTTCAAGGGTGTTTTGGTATTTTTCACTCATTCCCAACCTCTATAAATACCCACTTAAGGGATTTGAGCCTCATTTCTCTCCTTTTACCCAAGAAAACTAGGGTTTCTAAGAAAATCCAATCCCCCTCTTTTCCTCAACCAAAAATCAAGGGAGAATCAAGAGGAATCAAGAAATATTCTGAAAGCTTTCAAGAAAAGTGTTTCTCCAAGGTATGTAGATGTTGATTCTTGGGTCCCTTTCATCCAAGAAGCTCAAGTACCCTTTTATAAATCTTAAAGATTTATGGTTATGAATTTTTAATGATTCTTGTGAGTTGAAATTGATGCTCTTGCTATGATTGAGTTGTGATTTATGTTTGTATACAAGATTTTCAAGGCTTGGCCTTAGTATGCGGTATTTGGTGTGGTAAATGGATTATGTACTTATTGATGGCATTGATTGATCTCCAAGATAGAATATTTACGGAATATTTATGTGGGTTGTATGAATCTATGATGATACATGAGTTGGAAATAAGTAAATATGGTTGTTCATGATGAGTAGTTAGGTTATTATACCTATGCCTAAGTTTTGCATGTAGGATGTTTGATAAAATTTCTGAGAGACTAGAAATTATGTATTGTAGTTAAATTGTGACCTAAATAACACATGTACGCTACACCCTTATGAAAATAATGACTTCTATGATATTGTTATATGTTATAGTTGTTGATGAAATATTCATAAAGCTAGGTCGGTGGACATATAACATGTCTTCTCTAGGCTATTATATGATGGTGAACCGATGTTGATGATCCTTAAATGTTTGGAGTGATCCTTTGGTGATTGTGATGATGAATAGAGGTCTATGTTTCTCAAATGCTTGAGATGATGTTTTTAGGGATTGTGGAGAGGTGCTTGAATGATTGTGATAATACACGAATGCTTGTGATGATGAATGAATAATTATTCTTTAATTCTATGTTATCGAGTCCTGGGGGTATTTATACCCGACAATTTAGTTTCTGTCTAGAGCCCATGTAAGTTTTACGATAATTCAAATCAAGCCATGATTCTCAAAACTCAGAGAATTGTATAACTCTGTATCCTCAGAAAAGTGAAGAACTTAAGAAAGCTTAGTAATCTCAGTTATCTCTGTAATCTTTGTATCGCTAGCAATCTAGCCTTAGTCTTAAATCATCTCAGATATAATAGTATTCAAATGATTCAATTCTAATCTCAGAAGTGATTTAAGTAATTTATTCAAGCTTTGTATCGTTAGTTAGGTACTAGGATTCCATACCATTTCTATTAGATAAAAAACCAAGTGATCTCAGCATAACAAAGTCAGTTCTTTTGAGAAACATGATCTGTATCAGATTTAGTTCAATTGTGTTCAGTTGAGAATTCAATTCTAATTCTTTTAGTTGGAAATAGAAAGTAACACCGAGTAAGGGAGAAGATGGCAGCTTCTTCCATCAGTGAGAGAGGGGTTAGAGTCGTTAGTAGTAATCCCTGACCTCCAGAACTGTATAGACAGAACGGGATACAGGAGTCACCATCAGAAATAGCTGTCACCTCCAGAGAGAGAGTATTTGACTATTATATTGCCTTAGGTTGACTTCCTGCTGAGGGTCATCCGTTAGAGAGGATTGACTAGAGAGAAGAGATAACGTATTTAGCCGTGGCACAGTATTGGAACACTACCAACTGAGGGTAGAGGTTGGACCCCACCTGTGGTAGGTCGGGGCATGTCAGTTAAGTGACTACTTCCTATAGTTACAGTTTTAGAATCAATCTTCAGAAATTAGGACTGTCAGATACAGTCATTTATCATTATGAGGAACTCAGATAGTTCCATTGATTCATGGACCATCCCATCAGATAGGCTTGGTCTCATATATAGTTATTTGATATCATATTTAGAGATATACCACCAAATAGGATTTATTCACAATCTCAGATTCTACTGAGTATCCTTGTTGTCAGATTCAGATATATTCATATTTCTTATCATTGATAATATTTTCTGAAATCCTCTGTTAAAGAGGTTGATCTCAAATTCTATCAATCAAAAGAAGTATAGCTCAGAATTTAGTCCTTGATGTAACTACATCCAGATCCTCAGTCCTCACTATCAAATAAATTAGTGATTCAGTATCTCAGTATCAGTAGTGAGTTCAGTCTACGATAAAGTGCTATCCGAGTTTCAGTAGCTAGAGTTGTGATGATTGTGATTATGCTCTTTGCATTCATGTATGTGCTCTCGTGCGGTATTTTCATGATTATTCAGTTTAGATATTATGCATGCAAGAGCCTTTGCATCTAACCTTACCCTATATACATACTCAGTACATCCCTGTACTAACACATTTGCTCTATAGTGTTTTATTGGCACCATAGATTCAGAGGCACAGGATCCAGAGTATCCTCAACAGTTCAGTTCAAGTTAGCAGCAGTAGCAGTGTGTTCTCTTCTTTCAAGGAAGAATCTCAATTTACTATTACTGCATCAGATTTTGTTTATTCTCTATTGACAGAGTTAGTTGGGGACATGTCCCATAAACTCGATGGTTCAGACAGTTTAGAGGCTTTTTAGATGGATGTATTAGTATTTAGTTTTCTATATTATGAGTATTCATATATGTGTTGAACCTTATGGCTAGTTTTCGTATTTTTTTTTATATTGTCCAGTATACAAGTATAGATATTAGCACTGTGTGACATCTTAGGATTAGATCTTAGGGCATTACAAGATCATAGGCTTCATGATAAGTGCGTGACATACCCTTATGTTAAAATCGGTAGCATTTGTCCTCCTATTCATACAACACTTAACAGTTGTGTAAACACCTTTGAAGACCTTGGGATATAAAGAGAGGATAGAGAACACATAAATTAGGGTTTTATTTCTATTAATTTTATGTTTTTATAGATTTAACATGTATTCATTCATTTTGATTATAGTTGTATCCATTATCGACTAAACACCCCTTTTTGGGGTTAAAACCAAGAACATGAGTATTGTTATTATGAATTGACTTGGTCTTGGTGTTTTATCAATATTGTTTGGTTATCTATCCTTATTATCTCTATTTTAAGGATTCATAACCCTTAGAATATGTGCATAATTATCTTGTGAACCTGGGAGGAGGAATAAGAGTATAGAAGGGGGGTAAGATAAAATAGAATTGTATTCTTCTAATTGAATGAAGTTATAATTTTCATTTAGTATAGAAATAGACCTAGTTATCTATTTGTTTCCAGTATAGGATGAAATATGAATTTGTTGGACTTAGTTTCCATATCCCTGCTCAATGATGTAGTTATAGGACTAAGTTAGATAATTGATTAGAGATTCAAAAGGTCATAGTCATATTATGAACTCCGTGAACCAACAACCAAGATAATCAACTAAACCAATGGAGTTTATATCTTAGAGTGATTGTTTGTAGTGCCTTAACTGTTGGCTCTCCCTATTTCCTATTCAAACCATAGTTTATTGCACTATTTAGTTTATTCTTAGTTTTAACTCCCAATTACTTTTGGTTAAGTTAGCATTGAGTTAATCTTAATAGTTGGACTATTATAGGATAGTTGTTAACACAAGTCTCTGAGGGATTGATACCTAGCTTATAAAAGGCCATAATATTAATTGGTGAGACCACACAAACTTGTGTGTCTGCTTGGATACAACAAGTTTTTGGCATCATTTCCCTGGACTTGTCAATAGGTAACTGTCTTATTTTAGATTTACTTTTTAATTTCTTTGGTGATTTTCACTTGGTTTTGGTTTCTGAATTTTTAGGCAACATGTTAGAAATCTGGTAAGGGATATGGAGTTGGTTAACTAGACCCCAAGCCCCAGCTATACTTCCATCAACAAAGGAAAGAAGTAGTCCTTCTCTACTATATTTAGAGATTTAAGAAGAATAATATATTCCTGCTCCCATGGTTGAGGATCCACCAGCCAGTAGGACAGTATGTGAAGTGCAATCCCACTGAAACTAATGTGACCTCCAACCATTCAAAAACCAACTTTTGGAGATAGATTTGAATTGAAGTACAACGTGGTGTAGCTATAGCACAGTAGTTGAAAATCTACTGAGCTATCTCATGATGATCAATAAGTCCACCTGCAAAACTTTCTACAGAACAATGACAAATTTATCCCTATGGATGTGTTAATTGATTATGTGAGGCTGAGACTCTTCCCCTTTTCACTCTTTTGGTAAGAAAATAAATGGTTAAATATTGAGCCAATAGGTTCAATTACAACTTGGTAT